>CM072995.1:252605634-253805634 GCA_037038555.1 Rhynchonycteris naso
CTTTTTCTGGGACAAATGTTGGTTGGGTTTGCATGCAGTCATTATAGAAGATTTGGGTTTCTTTCTTTCTTTCTTTTTTACTTATTGATTTTAGTGAGAAAGGAAGGGAGAAGGAGAGACAGGAACATCAATCTACTCCTGTATGTGCCCTGATCAGAGATCAAACCAGCAACTTCTGCACTTTGGGACAATGCTCCAACCAACTGAGCTATCTGGCCAGAGCAATTTGGCTTTCTTAAAATTGTGTCTGCAGCTGTGATGCATATCCACTGCATGTACACTAGGTCACCTGGGCCCCTCCAGGTGAGGTGTTTGGGGGGCAGCAATGGGAAGTCAGTGCAAACAGAAAGCTCACGCTGCCTGCTGTGCTGTTAGTAATAAAGTCCTTTGTCTCTGACTCGAGAGTCTTGTGTCTTCTGCCACATCCCTGAAATCCTGGCAGGCTGACCATTAGCTTGCAATTTGTGCAAAACCCCAAACCCCTCACAGTGTTTTACAGGAAGCTGGTGACTGCCTTCCTCATTCACAATTTCCATCTATAGAAACTGAGTCAAAGATTAGCAGAATGGTCTCATATCCATGTCAGTGGCCATACTGACAAAAGTATTTAGATTCTAAACCAAAGCAGTCCTCCAGCTACTAGATTTTCTAACTTGTTTGAAACATAATACATTTGCTCTGGAGTCTTCAGCAATTCAGGCTTCTATAACAAAACACCACAGACGGGGTGGATTATAAAAAACAGAATTTATACTCATCAGTCTGTAGGCCTGAAGTCCAAGATCAGAGTGCCAGCCTAGTCAGGTGAGGAAATCTCTTCTGGATTGCAGATTTCTCCTTGTGTCCTTATATAGTAGAACAGAGCTTTGTGGGACCCCTTTTGTAAGGGCACTCATCCCAGTCATATGGAATAAGTAGATCGTGTGGGTTCTAGCCTCATGACCTACTCAAATCCCAAAGGCTCCATCTAGTAAAACCACCAACCTTAAGGGTTAGGTCATCCAACATAAAAATTTTAGGAGGACACAATCATTGAGACCATATCATGAGGAATATTTCCTTTCTGTGGGCACAGCAATACCTTCTTGTATAGATAAAGAGAATGTGATTGACAGTGGTAAATAGCTGGTGGACAAGAAATGCTGGCCTTCATTCTGGACAGTGTTCATTTGAAACTCAACACATTTCCATTGCTACTTAAAAATGAAAAATGGGTTTTCAACCCAAAAGTCTAAAGCTGCGAATCTAGTTTTAAATGTATTGTCTACAAGTATGCCAAACAGTCTATGCAAAAGCACCAATTTGGCCTTGGCCAGTTGGCTCAGTAGATAGAGACATCCTGGGTTCAATTCTTGGTCAGGGCACACATGACAAGCATTCATCTGCTTCTCTTCCCCTCTGTCTCTCCCTTCTCTCTCTCTTCCCCTCCAACAGCCAGTGGCTAGACTAGTTCAAACATCAGTCCCAGGCACTGAGGATAGCTTGGTTAGTCTGAGCATCAGCCCCTAATGAAGGTTATCGGGTAGATCCCAATCAGGGCACATGCAGGAGTCTTTCTATCTCCCCTTCTCTCACTTAAAAAGAAAGCACCAATTTTTTACACCACAGAAAACTGTTCAGTTTGAAGGAAGAGAGCTCATGTTGCAAAGTTGAGAAGCCATTAGCAGACTCTTCTCCCACCTTATGACAGTATTCATGAATGGCTGAGGCGTTCTCGGGTATTCTAGTGACTAAGTGGTTTCAACTGAGAGCAGGACAAGGCAGTGCCTTGAGTTTCATCTCTGTTGTTTTATTCCCAAACAAAAATGATGCTGATCCACAGTTCCTCCACGAGGCCCATCAACAGGACTATCTTCTAAAGATAAGCATGAGAAAGTAACAGCTGGTGAAAGTGCCAATCATGCCCAGAACAGGGGCATCCCTCAAGCCACTCACCACACAACAATGATGAGGACAGAGAATGAGACAGCCCTGTACATGGAATGACCTCAAGTGGGGACAGTCCAGCCTGATCCAAAGTAGGAAATGTGTCACTTCCCTGCTTTCTCAGACCATCTAACCAACATCCAGGAAAAATTTAAATTTTTCTGAATTTTAAACCAAATCAAATTTAGTAGCAGGAAGGTGGGGAAGAAGTACTTAAATATTATATAAAAGATTATTTGCTAAAAATACCTTTATCTAATAAAAACAAATCTATTACTGTGCTAACAGCAGAAAACTCATGAAGATTACTACACCCCCTCCACTCTTGTATCCTTTCACAATCTCAAAGGCAAAGGAAGAGCTGTGCCATCAGGCTTGTTCAACAGCCACAATACTTTCCCTGGAAAATCTGATAGAGACAAGCATAAAATGTGGTTACCCTCAATCTAAATAATGCAAATACGTTTACCCACCAAAAATACTTCCATTCCATCCATACATCTCATTCAACTAAACCTTCCTTTACGACTGTAAGCCGCTGTATGACAATTAGAGGACAGAATTTTCCACGGTATTGTCAGTGTTGGAGAAGCGAGGGGATGAGACTGAAGGGGAAGCAATTTAACTTGTTTAACTGCTCTTCACAGAACTGGTTTCCCCCAATAGCCTAAATATGTATATGTGTTTACTCATTTATGATCTGCTCTCCAATTCTTACCCACACCCTCAAATGTAAGCTATTATATCCCCAACATACCTGGCACAGAGTGGGCACTCATTTCTTGTATAAACATTTGAATAAAAGGTCAATTAGTAAAGAATGGAAAATTGCATATCCTGATACAAAGCATTTTAGAGTAAGCTTAAAGATAATACAGTTATTGGAGTTTATCTCATAAGGAAGCACTAGGAACTTCTCGACAGTCTACAAAAGCCATGAAACTGTTTTGGAAGCAGCTACTTCTCACACCAATGTTGTAGTGAATGCAGCCAAAAGAAATATATGCATTTTTCAAATCAGCAAACATGTCCAATTATGCCAGTCAGTATGTGGCAGCGCCAAAATTTGAAGTTCAGAGTTGCTGAATCTGATCCATGTGCTTTGTCCACTCAATACACCAGCTTGCTGGCCAGAAGTTGGCACATGATCATTGTCCCAGAGTATTCGGTAAGTTACCTAAAGAAGGCTAGATTTTAGAACTGCCTTGATTCTTTCCTTTTTTTTTAAGGGATAGATTTTTATGATCTGCCAATTAGTCTAGAAGAATATTTTCAAAGCCATAAAACCATGCACACCCTACAACGAACTACCAGGAAGTACAATGTTCTAAACAGCCCATTTCAGATAATCACTGTTCATTTGTGTTTTAATATGCATGAATAAAAAGACCTTAAAATAGCCTGGCATAAGAATTCAATATTTGTCTTTTAAATGAGTTGATCTGGTATTGTCTTCCTAGTGCACTGCCTTATAAAAAATACTACATGGACCATTTCTCGTTCCCTCTTTAGCTTAGTGTACTGGAGACTAACAGGGCAGGCTATTTTTCTCTGAAACGCGGGAGCCAGTGAAGCCGTAATGACAGAGAGACAATCAGCTTTCACACTTGACAGAGAAAAATGAGTTCCTAATGGAAACTGGCCTATATATATTTAACATCAGTAGTTTCTCAGGAAACACATCACTGTTCTTCATACTGCCTCAAAGACCATTATGCACTAGTCCCTATATATTAAAAGAAAAAAAAAAGCCCTGCATACTTGTTACCTTTTCATAATATTTTCAAAACAGACTTCACCATGCCTGGACCTAGCTAGCTGGGGACAGAGACTATCATAGAGGCAGTGACAGAGGAGACAAAAGAGCTCAGATAATCATCTCCCTGTGCACGCATTGCAATAATGAGATATACCTCACGATACCTGAAGATTAAGGTTAGGTGTCATAAAACTCCAGTAACAAATGTCTGAAGACTATGTTTGCTTACAGTTAGCCAGCTCTCCAAAGACCCCAGGTCATCTAAGCACATTCAAGATAGTGACAGTTCACCTTCAAAACAGCCCTGTAAGAAAGTGCTATTGTTGTCCTCACTTTACAGAAGAAGAATATGAGACAGAGAAGTCAGTATCTTGGTTCAAGGTCACATAGGAAGTGATGACCAGCGATTCAGCCCTGAGTCTCTTTCAACAACGCTGCTGCTCTTACCCACCGGACTGATGGGCTTCCATTCATTCCTTACTGAAATTGCACATTTCTGATGTTAGTCCCTCTGCCCTCATCATATGGTGGCCTGTGGTTCTGACTCTTGGCTAGCACTAGAAGCAGATGTACCCCATTATATTTCTAAGTTATTAATTTAATGTGTTCACTGTTTGATCTGATGCATGTAAAGCTGAGTACAGCAATGAATACAAAGACACCATCCCAAGTTTACTGCACAGGCCAAGGGCCAATACTCCACACACAGTCGATCTGACTCTGTGAGTCATGAAGTATATTTAAATTCCAAATGGAAGTAGCCAGTAGTGTTCATTGAACTTCCCAACTTCCCCTTTAGTCTGCTTAACTGCAAGATAACAGTTGGGTTTTGTTGTTTTTTTTTTTAATTATTGAGTAACTGAAAATTACTTTTGTGCCTTTAATAAGTTTCCATTGCCTAAAAATATTTTTTTTACTGTTATTATTTTAAAAACTCAATGTGTAATTTAGCTGGAGCAAACCATTTGTCACCATCCTACTGTTATCAGAGATTCATAATTGACTTTATGTGCCCTGGGCTGTCATGGACCTCTCAGCCCTGACATCTCTCTCTGGAAGGACAGACACTGGACAAAGGTGAGGGATGGTGGCTGGCGACACTCATGGCTCCTCCCAGCCACCCTTCATAATCTGCCAGGAATGCTCCAGTTCAAAGATGTTTTAAAGAGGTGTGTTCTAGGGAATGGAGGCCACAGTGTACTTCTAGGAAAGTGCTTCTTTCAGAGGGGCAAAGAGATGGGGAAGGAGGTATGAAGGTAGATGTCCCTTTGGGAAATATGCAAGCCAGCAGCTCTAAGTGGAGCATGGTTGGTTTCCATGTCCCTCTCTCTTGAATCGGAGCCCCAGTAGCCTCCCTGAGCCCAAGGTGGCCTGAGAAGCCAGATATCAACCCCTAAGCCAGAGAAATCCTGGGCACTGGGGAGCTGCTGACTTGTCCTCCTTTGTGTTTCTATATGTGTTTCCTTTTTGTAGGCTGTATTCATCTTTTTCCCTGGATTGGACTTTCCTCAATGGTGAAGGGATCAGGTCAAGATTCAGGTAGAGGTTTACAGGGAAATGGAGAAAGAAGGAACCTTGGCCTGCTTTGGGATCAAGATCCTGATCAAACAACAAATGTTTGCCTGGCCAGGCACCCGTGTAGTGGATAGAGCATTGGCCTGGGATGCTGAAGAACCCAGTTCATAATCCTGATGTCACCGGCTTGAGCATGGACTCACCAGCTTGAGTGCGGGGTTGCCGGCTTGAGCATGGGATCATAGATGTGATCCCATGGTTGCTGGTTTGAAGACCAAAGGTCTCTGGTTTGAAGTCCAAGGTTGCTGGTTTGAGCAAGGGGTCACTGGCTCAGCTGGAGCCCCCTGCCCCAGTCAAGGCACATATGAGAAAGCAATCAATGAACAAGTAAGGTGCAGCAACTATGGGTTGATGGTTCCCATCTCTCTTCCTGTCTCTCTCTCTCACACATACCTTAAAAAAAAAAAAAAAGAAGCAACAAATGTTTATCTTTCCCTTGATAGGGGTTAAGAGTAAAAGGAAAAGAAATGGAGAGCAAGGGGAATGGAGAATGAAGGTTAAACTGAAGGTTAAATTGGGATTGGGGAAAGGTCCACCTGCACCTGGACTTGGACTTGGCTACCATACTCTTATTTCCCCCCACAACCTGGCAGATGGTAGATGCTCCAAAATAGAATCAGGTGCTCCTAAGCTCCCTGCTACCAACCAGCACATCTTACAATGCTTAATATGAAGTTAACACTGATGAAACATCTTACCCATTTGTCTAGAACTGAGGAAACACTTACTGAAATTGGGTGCATTCATTGTCCACAGAGTACAAATTCTGGGCCTACACACAAGGATGCATTTGTGACCTATAGCACAAAAGAGAGTTTCTGGAATAACAGCACAATTGTGACAATATAATTTCAGAGCATCATTATCATAAATAAAAACTAAAGAGTCTAAAATATAGCAATGCCAACAAGAAGGAAATGACTTTCAGTCATCATCCACCCAGCTCTGTTGAGAAAACGATGTCAAATTTGGTCATATTTTATTTTAGTTCAGAAATAAATTTTAGAAACCTTAACACAAATTTCTGGGGGTGATGACATTTAAAAAGATAGAGTTGCAGTTATTCTTGGGCTCTCTCAGAATACTGTACAGATTCTAACATGGAAGGTGCTTTATCATTGAGGAACAGCCTCTATGGAGAAGTGGGGCCCACAGGGTCTATCTCCCAGCCCACATTATGACACCAGGGAACAAAATAGTTTAAAACAATAGATAAGCCTCAGCTCACACAATAATTAGCATGAATTCTCTGTAGCTTCTTGCTTCCCATGGGTATGTCATCCAAGTACTACAATAACCAACTCTGACCCAGTAAACATGCCATGCCATGGGCCATTATGTCTCAAGACTAGATAGCTGCTGTCCAACTTGAACCATGAACATAAAAGGCAATGTTTAACAGGGTTGGGTTGGGTTTGTTTTAGCAGCATTAGCTTGTGTTTTCATTCTGTATTTATTTTGTGTATTTGTTTTGTGTATGTGATTAACAATTACAGAGTTCACTCTATCATACAGATATATTAGTACTGCAAGCTAAAAGGAACATAATGAAAACATATGCATTTCTCAATTATGATCATTGCACAACCAAATGAGTAAACAAGAAGCAGTAGGTCCATATAAGTGAGGAAGGTCCCAGTCGCTTGCTTGGTGGACCAAGAGGATGCTTGTGCTTTTGTGGTGCCACCTGGTGGTGCCACCTGGTCAATCAATTGGTCATAAAAAGGTTCACCTTTCCCCACTTCCACCTCCACCCCCAGGAGACTTTTCACAAGAATCAAAGAATTACTACTATTAAAACTTCACACACATTTATAGGGCAACTAAAAAAATTATTTTAAGGAAAAACATCAAATAGTCTAATGCCATTTATTCGCTCTCTTTCTATCCCCACCTGAGTCAATTCTTCCATGTTAAAAAGTCATCAAATGCAAAATAAAGACAAATAGATAAAACCGATGAGTGCATTTGGTAATGACTACACAATAACATCACAGGAAGTGCACTGTTAGTAATGGCACGAAGAAGCATGGCCTCTTGTGGAACATAAAGAATGCTTCTTGGTCTAATGATCTGGGTGAATATATTCTCTCCTCCCCTCATTAAACTGCAAGCTATTTGAAGACAAATGCATCCTATATCTCTGAGTATAAGTCAGCGCCCTACACACAGTAGGGTCTACAAATAAGTTAATGTAAGTGGATGAAGTTTAGCAATTGACCTGTTTTCTCATGCTCCAGAAATGGACATTTCAATTCTTTAGTATTTTATTTTTCTACTATTTTAAATAAGGATAAGAAAACTACAGCCGTAGCAGATATATATCAAATCCACCAACACAAATACAGTCATTACCTTCAAAGTCTTTTAACTTGATTATGTATCTTTCACTTTCATTCATTAATAACAAACAACAAACTCCAAATGGAATCCAGAGCAGAGACTCTCCGAAGAAAAGGCCAAAGTTAGTGCTGTCCTGCAAAAGGTTTATTTTACAGAAATAGGGACATAAATAAATAGAAAACAATGAGAAAATATATGGGACGTGATGCTCCATTAGCAAGCATCCATCTGTTACTCATATTTCAATATCTTCTGTATCACCCTACAACACAACATATGCAATTAAGAAGAAATTGCAAAGCCATTTTTTCAAATAAGTTCTTCTAAACAGGCTGACCACACAGAGCCAGATGCAAATCACTAAGTCAATTTAGCACCAGATTATAAAGTTTTGATTAACCCTTAAATCACTATGGGTCATTATGATGTATTATTAAATGCAACACATGGTTCCAATTCAATCATTTGTAAATTCGCCACATATTGATGGTGAAGGTGGGACAAACATCTTCCCCATGAGGTCTGTGAAGTGATAGTCTTTCCAAATAACATGAAAACTGCTCCTAAGACACTTGTGAAAAGCTGTCTGGCAAAACACCAAACCTTCCAAAGGTTTTAATCATGCTAGCTCTTGATGTGTGCATTTTTAATCAAAGCGTGCCTTGCTAAGCAACCAAAACCTCTCATTTTCTTCCAACTGAACCAGGGATCACCCCTTCACCGTGGGGTCTGTGCTGAGCTAATCCAGGCTGGCAGAGACCAGTGGTGCACACAGAGAAAATCCAGGATGCCCAAGTAAATTTGCATTTCAGATAACAAGGGATGTCTTCTTAGTATAATCATATCCCATGCAACATTTAGGATAAACTTAGACTAAAATACCACAAAAAATGTTTAACGGCGTTCCAAGCACACTTGCCCCCTCTTGAGTCTCTCCTTGCCTTCTTGGCACTTGCCAACACACCCCTTATAAACTGGGTCTTTACTCCGTAAAACTCTTTAATCCATATCTTCAGAAGCTACACTGTTAATTAAAGATCAAACTAAATGAATCCCCTAGTGAATAAATTAACTACCCCTGCCTTTATGAAAAAACCAAACACTGATTTAATGATTAGTGTGTGAGACGAGAATTTCTTACACTGATTTTCTTGATATTCATAATGACTTAATACAAAGGCCATGGAAAAATTAATTAACAATTTTCTAAATAAGACAGTGTTTCTTCAATTAAAATACATTTGGCCCTAACCAGTTGGCTCAGCAGTAGAGTGTCAACCCTGCATGTGGAAGTCCCGGTTTCAGTTCCTAGTTAGGGCACACAGAAGTGAAGCGACCATCTGCTTCTCTACCCCTCCCACCCCCTCTCTCTTTCTCTTCTCCCGCAGCCATGGCTCAAATGGTTTGATCAAGTTGGCTCCAGGCACTGAGGATAGCTCCATGGCCTCACCTCAGGCACTAAAATAGCTCAGTTGCCAAGCAACAGAGCAATGCCCCAGATAGCCCATGGAGGGTTTGCCAAGTGTATCCTGGTCAGGGCACATGCAAGAGTCTGTCTCCCCTCCTCCCACTTAATTAAAAAAAAATGCTTAATTCACAAAATACATTAGCAGTTTCATTTAAATGTGTCAAAATACTAATTGCTAATAGTTTCTGCTATAAGAATTGACTATAACAAACTACAATCATGTATATTTACATTGAAAAATGTAGGAGGCTAAGAGAAAAGAATCTAAATTGCCAATAAATTATCTTTTACTCTAAAGAAAAACATCAAAATATTGTCATATGCTGTTTAACAATGGGAATAAATTCTGAGAAATGCAGAATTAGGCGATTTGCTAGCATGAACATCATAGAGTGCACTTACACAAACATAGGTGGTCTAGCCCAGCAGATTTCAATCACTGCTCCATGGACCAGGGCTGGTCCATCAGAAATTTCCTGAAGGTCCATGGAAGAGTTAACCACCCTGATGTTGTATGAAGATGATAACAACTCCTTCATGGACCCACACGACCTATCTGGTAGACCAGCATTTGAAAGCCACTGGTCTAGCCTACTACATTCCTAAAGTGTACAGTAGAACCCATTGCTCCTAGTCTCCAAGCCTGTACAGCATGTCACTGTACAAAACAACATGGGATTAAATCAAGTACAAGAGAAAATAATGCAATTGAGAGACAAGGTAAACAGGAATGTGAGAGGCTGCAGCTGGTGTAACATGGCAGACTCTTTGACAGCAAACTTTTATAAGAGTACACTCTAAAATAATGATACAAAGTATAGTACAGTAAATACACACATCAGTAGCATAGTCACTGGTGTACTATACTTCTGTAGGACTGGCAGCACAGATTTGTTGACACTAGCATTACCACAAACACATGAATAATGCATTGGCCATAAGGTCATTAGGTGATAGGAATTTTTAAGCTCCATTATAACAGTATGGGCCCACCTTCATCTATGTGGTCTGCCATTGACTGAAATATTATTATTCCACATGTGACTGCATACATATGGGTGTGTTTGTATAAAATGCTCTATTAAGTATACATGCATAAATATAGACGCACATACTTCTAGGTGTTCTTCTATATGCAAAATAAAAAAAAGAAAATGAAGTAGGCAAAAGAAGCATCCAAAAGAAAAGCCAGTAATTAGAAGAGTTCAGAAACATGGACACTGGTGTTTTCTCTTCAATATCCTTCCCTCCTTCTCCCATCCAATCATTGTCCCCACTCCAACAGGCTCGGGACAGCCATGTGCCCATCTGCCCCACTCCCCTGAATGTCCATGTCCCCCTCTCTTGCCATCGGGGTAACCCTGGATGGTTTCAAGCCAGTGGGAGGTAAGCAGCAGGCCCTGGATGAAGCTCTGGGAAGTTCTTCAAGACCAGAACCAGCTGGCATGCCACTGCCATCCACCGCCCCTGCCCTCTGCCTGCTGGAATGGAGGCCATTCAAGGGAATGGAGCAGCCTTCTTGCAACCTCTAAGTACCTAAAGACAAAAGCCACACATCAAGGATGGCTGAGGGGAAGAGGTCAACGCAATAGCACCCCACCAGGGCTGAACATACAGCTTCCTACATGATAAAAACACAAGTTTCAGTTGGCTAATCTGCCAAAAATTGTGTCTTCCAGTGCATGCAGCTAAACATTATCCAAACTGTAACAAAATGGAAAACTTAAAACTTTCTGTTAACACACTTACAGAAAACATAATTTATTCAATTTCTACACTGTAACAACACTGTGGTTACAAAATATATAATGAAATTCAGGTATCTACATTTTTGCCATGACTTTGGGACAATATTTAAAAAGATCAAACCTATCACAGAAACCAAAACAAATACCTAATCATGAATATTTGAGTTAACTCTCACTCTCAGTCTCCCTAAATAGCATTTTTATTTTCATTAATTTTAATGTGGTGACATTAATCAGTCAGGGTACATAGGTTCAGAGAAAACATCTCCAGGTTATTTTGACATTTGATTATGTTGCATACCCATCACCCAGTCATATAGTCTTCCATCACCTTCTGTCTGGTTTTCTTTGTGCCCCGCCTCTCCCCCAACCTCTTCCCTTACCCTCCCCACCCCCCATAACCACCACACATTTGTCCATGACCCGGAATCTCATTTTTATGTCCCACCTATGTATGGAATCATATAGTTCTTAGTTTTTTTTTATTTACCTATTTCATAAGAAATGATGTAGTATTCCATAGTATATATGTGCCACATCTTCTTTATCCAGTCATCTACTGAAGGGCTTTTTGGTTGTTTCCATGTCTTGGCCACTGTGAACAATGCTGTGATGAACATGGGGCTGCATGTGTCTTTACGTACCAGTGTTTTTGAGTTTTGGGGTATATACCCAGTAGAGGGATTGCTGAGTCATATGGTAGCTCTATTTTTAATTTTTTGAGGAACCACCATACTTTCTTCCATAGTGGTTGTACTACTTTACATTCCCACCAACAGTGGGTGAGGGTTCCTTTTTCTCCACAGCCTCTCCAACATTTGTTATTACCTGTCTTGTTGATAATAGCTAATCTAACAGGTGTGAGGTGGTATCTTATTGTAGTTTTGATTTGCATTTCTCTAATAGCTAATGAAGATGAGCATCTTGTCATATATCTGTCGACCACTTGTATTTCTTCCTGGGAGAAGTGTCTGTTCAGGTCCTCTCCCCATTTTTTATTGGATTGTTTGCTTGTTGTTGAGTTTTATGAGTGCTTTGTATATTTTGGATATTAGACCCTTACCTGTGCTGTTGTTTGAAAATATCATCTCCCATTTAGTTGGCTGTCTATTTTGCTGTCAGTTTCTCTTGCTATGCAAAAGCTTCTTAGTCTGATGTGGTCCCATTCATTTATCTTTGCCTTCACTTCCCTTGCCTTTGAAGTCAAATTCATAAGTGCTCTTTGTAACCAAGCTCCATGAGTTTAGTACCTATGTAATTTATTGTTTCAGGTCTTATATTTAGGTCTTTGATCAATTCTGAATTAATTTTATTACAAGGGGACAAACTGTAATCAAGTTTCATTCTTTTCCATGTGGCTTTCCAGTTTTCCCAGCACCATTTGTTGAAAAGGCTTTCTTTTCTCCATTGTGTGTTGTTGGTCCCTTTATCAAAAATTATTTGACCATATACATGGACTTTCTATTCTGTTCCATTGGTCTGAGTGTCTATTTATCTGCCAATACCATGCTGTTTTGATTGTCATGGCTCTATAATATAATTTGAAGTCAGGTATTGTAATGCCCCCAGCTTCATTCTTTTTCCTTAGGATTGCTGTGGCCGTTCAGGGTTTTTTATAGTTCCATATAAACCTGATGATTTTTTGTTCCACTTCTTGAAAAAAGGACATTGGAATTTTGATGGGAATTGCATTAAATTTGTATATTGCTTTGGGTAATATAGTGATTTTGACTATATTTATTCTTCCTATCCAAAAACAAGGAATATTTTTCCATTTCATTTTATCTTTTTTGATTTCCCTTAACAATACTTTGTAGTTTTCCTTATATAGGTCCTTTACATTATTTGTTATGTTTACTCCTAGGTATTTTATTGTTTTTGTTGTTGCAACCATGAAGGGGATTATTTTTTTGAGTTCGTTTTCTGATGTTTCATTGCTGGCACATAGGAAAGCAATGGACTTTTTTTTTTTACAGGGACAGAAAGAGGGAGTCAGAGAGAAGGATAGATAGGGACAGAGAGACAGGAACAGAGAAAGATGAGAAGCATCAATAATTAGTTTTTCATTGCCATTGGGACACCATAGTTGTTCATTGATTGCCTTCTCACATGTGCCTTGACCGTGGGCCTTCAGCAGACCGAGCCACCCCTTGCTGGAGCCAGCGACCATGGGTCCAAGCTGGCGAGCTTTGGCTCAAGCAAGATAGGCCCGTGGTCAAGCTGGCGAGCTCGGGGTCTCGAACCTGGGTCTTCCGCATCCCAGTCCAACGCTCTATCCACTGCGCAACTGCCAGGTCAGGCGCAATAGACTTTTGTATATTAATTTTGTATCCTGCAACCTTACTGTATTGATTTATTGTTTCTAATAGTCTTTCTGTGGAGTCTTTCGGGTTTTCAATGTACAAGATCATATTATCTGCAAAAAGTGAAACCTTTACTTCTTCTTTCCCAATATAAATGCCTTTTATTTCTTTCTCTTTTCTGATTGCTCTGGCTTGAACTTCCAGCACTACATTGAATAAGAGTGGAGAGAGTGACAACCTTGTCTTGTTCCTGATTTTAGGGGAAAAGTCCTCAGTTTTATGCCATTTAATATATTAGCTGATGGTTTATCATAGGTGGCCTTTATTATGTTGAGATATTTTTCTTCTATACCCATTTTGTTAAGTGTTTTAAACATAAAATGATGTTGTATTTTATTGAATGCCTTTTCTGCATCTATTGATAAGATCATGTGGTTTTTGTTCTTTGTTTTGTTGATATGGTATATTATGTTAACCATTTTACATATGTTGAACCACCCTTGTGATTCTGGGATGAATCCCACTTGATCATGATGAATTTTTTTTAATGTGTTGTTGTATTCAATTTGCTAGTATTTTAGCATCTGTATTCATTAGAGATATTGGTCTGTAGATTTCTTTTTTTGTGTTGTCTTTGCAAGGTTTTGGTATGAGGGTTATGTTGGCTTCATAAAATGTGTTTGGCAGTATTGTTTCTTCTTCAATTTTTTAAAAGACTTTGAGTAGAATAGGAACCAAGTCTTCTTTGAATGTTTGATAAAATTCACTAGTATAGCTGTGCATGCCTGGACTTTTATTTTGGGGGAGGTTTTTCATCGTTGTTTCTATTTCCTCCCTGCTTATGGGTCTGTTTAGGCTTTCTGCTTCTTTATGACTCAGTCTAGGAAGATTGTATTGTTCTAGGAATTTATCCATTTCTTCTAGATTGTTAAATTTGGTGGCATATAGTTTTTCACAGTATTCTACAATAATTCTTTATATATCTATGATATCTGTGGTGATCTCTCCTCTTTCATTCTGGATTTTGTTTATATGAGTCCTTTCTCTTTTTTCCTTAGTGAGTCTTGCCAAGGGTTCGTCAATTTTGTTGATCTTTTCAAAAATAATACCTCCTTGTTTTATTAATTTTTTCTATAGTTTTTCTGTTCTCTATTTTGTTTATTTCCGCTCTGATTTTTATTATTTCCTTTCTTCTGGTTTTGGGTTGTCTTTGTTCTTTTTCTAGTTCCTTAAGATGTGAAGGTAAGTGGTTTACTTGGGCTCTCTTGTTTGTTCATATAGGCCTGTAGTGATATGAACTTCCCTCTTATTACTGCTTTTGCTGCATCCCAGAGATTCTGATATGTTGTATTGTTATTTTCATTTGCCTGTATGTATATTTTGATCTTTGCACTTATTTCTTCTTTGACCCACTCATTTTTTAAAGGTATGTTGTTTAGTTTCCACATTTTTGTGGGTTTGTTTACCTCTTTTTTGCAGTTGAATTCTAGTTTCAAAGCTTTGTGATCAGAAAATATGCTTGGTATAATTTCAACCTTTCTGAATTTGTTGATGTTATTTTTGTGGCCCAACATATGGTCAATTCTTAAGAATGTTCCATGTACTCTAGAGAAAAATGTATACTCTGGCACTTTGGGATGAAATATCCTATAGATGTCTATCATATCCAATTGTTTCTAGTGTTTCATTTAAGGCCAATATTTCTTTATTGATTTTCTGTTTGAATGAGCAATCTAGAGCCATCAGAAGTGTATTGAGGTCTCCAAGTATGATTGTATTTTTGTCGGTTTTTGTTTTTAGGTCAGTCAAGATAATATTGTGACAATATTGATAATATTGTGACAGCATCTGAAGGGACTGAGCTAATAAACACTGGGAAAAATCAAACACATCCCTGTATTCAACGTGAATAATTTTTCCTGAAGAGTAGTTTATTGCTCAGTAGCAGTAAAGACAGGGGAGAGAAAATTTTTCTTTGCATAGTTGGAATTTAAATAAAAGCAGAAGCAGTCATCTATCTGCAATATGGACCATGTTGTCCAAGTACTTGCAGACTCAGTTCCCCTTGACACTTGTGCATATTAGAGGCCCCATCTGGCCCAAGGTAAAGTAAGCATATCGGACTATGCCAGCCAGGTTCCTGAGGATGTAATTTGAAGTAACTGAGACATCCACCCCATGGCGAATTTGAGAGGAATGACAATCTCCCAGCAAAGCCCATGCCAGAAATAGCAGAGAGCTGGCCTGGACTCCCTGTCAGCCATGAGAATCTCTAAACATCCTGCATCTTGGGCTTATAGAGTTTCCATGAGATTCTTCAAGTGTCAGCCAGCCTACTTCTGCACAAAGAAACACGTGCTGAGCTTGTCACTTGGTACACTCCCAGTGAAACCAGAGAGCCTGGTCCTGGCAGGAGGCCCCTGGCATTGCAGTCCTAATCTTGAAGTAGAAGAACAAGTTAGGTCTTTGAAATCCATCAGAGACATGCTGCCTGCAAAAGCAGAGGTCACAGAATAATTAAATAGCCTTTCTAAATGGCTCTAATTGGGGGCAGAGAGAGGGGAGGAGAAGAAAAGAGAAGCAAAGATAAGGAGAGAAGTATAAGGAATCAACAGATTCTGTCCCATTCTTTGATTTCCTGCATAACTTCCCAAAGACACACAAAAACACTAAACTCCTATTCAACCGGATTATACAGTTTTCCTCTGAAGAAGACAGTTTCATGATCCTTTTGCCCTGAGCTCTGCATAAGGTATGTTCCCACATAACGACAACATGTTTTCATACTCCCCATGCTTGGTGTACCTGTTTGATGTCCAATCACCTTCAACATTCCAATAACTGCTTTATTTTTTTTAATTCAGTGAGAGGAGGGGAGACAGACTCCCACATGTGCCCCAACCAGGATCTACCCAGCAAAGCCACTAGGGGGCAATGCTCTTCCCATCTGGGGCTGCTGCCTTGTTGCTCAGCAACCAATCTCTTCTCAGTGCCTGAGGTGGAGGTCATGGAACCATCCTCAGCACCCAGGGCCAACTCGCTCCAATAGAGCCATGGCTGCAGGAGGAGAAGAGGGAAAGGGAGAGAGAAAGAGACAGAGAGAGAGAAGCAAGAGAGGGAGGGGTGGAAAAGCAGATGGGCACTTCTTTTGTGTGCCCTGACTTAAAATTGAACTCAGGACATCCACACTAAGCCAATGCTATACCACTGAGCCAACTGGCCAGGGGTGTAACTGCTTTTTTAAAGAAAATCAAAAGTAGCCTGACCTGTGTTGGCACAGTGAATAAAGTGTCGACCTGGATTGCTGAGGTCACCAGTCTGAAGTCCAGGGCTAGCCTGGTCAAGACACATATGGAAGTTGATGCTTTTTGCTCCTCCCCATCCTCTCTCTCCCTCTCTCTCTCTCTCTCTAAAAATAAATAAATAAAATCTTAAAAAACCAACAAAATAATCACCAAATGTCTCCTGACCACCTGACCAGGTGGTGGCGCAGTGAATAGAGCATCAAACTGGGATGCAGAGGACCCAGGTTCGAGACCCTGAGCTCACCAGCTTGAGCGCAGGCCTATCTGGCTTGAGCAAAAGCTCACCAGCTTGGACCCAAGGTTGCTGGCTCTAGCAAGGGGTGGCTCGGTCTGCTGAAAGCCTGCAGTCAAGGGACATGTGAGAAAGCAATCAATGAACAACTATGGTGTCCCAACGGCAACGAAAAACTAATGATTGATGCTTCTCACCTTTCTCCGTTCCTGTCTGTCTGTCCCTATCTGTCCCTCTCTCTGACTCTCTCTCTCTGTCCCTGTAAAAAAACAAAAATGTTTCCTGACCAAAAATCACAACAAAGGTCAGAACTCTGATAAAAATCTAATTTAACTTCCCTGTTTGTCTTCTATAGAGGGAAATAAATATATAATAACTTGTAAGGAGGGAAAAAGTGTTCTGGAAACATCCATTTTTTCTATACTAATGATTAAGCACTTTCACATAGGAGGGGACTAAGAATTCAATGCCCAATTTCCTGCTTTTATCCTGGGTCTACCACTCATTGCATTAACTCACCAAAGACAAAAGCATCTAGCTTTCAACAGAGCTCACTGAGCTTGGCTTATCCAAAGAAGAAATCGACTTAGTTTAATTTTTTTTTATGATACATCACATGTCTATAAATTAAACTTATATAATTACGACCTCACTTCATCAGTTATTTTTACCAGTTACCAGTGGGAGAGCTCAAGTACAGCCTTGCTCTTGGGAGAAATAGTAAACAGGCTGATGGATGGATCGCAGCCTCGTATCCCCTGTGGGGGATTGTCAGCAGACTGTCCAAACTCTTCCTGATTTACACGGTAGAGGCTGTTAAAACTCCTCTAGTCCATTTGCCTTCCCTGAAGCATTGAAAGGCAAGTTATTTAATCACCCTCTTCCAGAAAACCAGAGTGCCAGTGTCACTCACAAATAACCCCAGTCTTTGAGAGCTGAGGACCCAAAGAGGAAGAGTGTTGGCATGTGGCACCCAAACACCTCCGCCGGCAGCTTTGCCCAAGTTAAGACAGTGATTTATTTTCCAACTACTGCAAGGAAATATGGTACAGGTCCATGGATGGAGCATAATTTTTCTTCATTGTCTTTGACTTTCAGGTTTATAATTTCAATGATCAATGGTAAGAACAGCCTCAAAGTGAGCAATCAGAAATTTATCCCAGTAGATTAACTGTCACCCAAGCAGCTATTCTCCACATTCACCATGCGCAAAGCCAGATGAAATATGCCAAAAGTAAAACCAGTCACAGTGAATAGACATCAAGAGAGATGGTGCCCTGGATGAAGGGGGTTCTCAAGCTCATGCAAAAATTCAAAGTAAATTAACATAATCAACCAGAAAATTTTACATGATGGCTATGTAAAGATGACATACAGGGGGCCAGATAATTCAGAATCATTTAAAGGCTGATTAAGTACTTTACAAGTTCCAATTTCATTGTAAAAATTTAATTTTATATTTGCTGTAATGGAGACAGTCATTTAGCAAGCTAAACATACTGTTTTAACCTCAAACCATTGGTTAGAAGTTGCTAAAATTACCTGGCCTCCTAGTTGGTTCGTATCTACACTAAACGGCTCTGATGCTCAATTCCGAAGTTATTGTTTTAAACCCAACACTACCATAAGCATCTGTTTCTGAAAACTGCAAATACTTATCATCAAGTAGTTTTACATGGTCCAGTTCTTGGCGAGATGACTGCCAAGAATCCCATTTGAGGAGGTGGCCATATTTAATAACAACTAAGTGCACCCGCCTGGGGCAGGGGGTAAAAGCAAAGGTTCCAGGTCTCTGTAGCATCAAAATAAGGGATAAGAGGCTGACAAGAGTGGAAAAGCTCTGTGGCCTTGTTGTGTCCTTACCAATTGTTGGCAAAAATGGCAAGTAGGCATTTTAGGAAGGTGACGGAATCCGTGAAAACCATGTCTTTATCACCCAAGGTCAACAGGGAGCTTCTAAGAACAGCAGATCCCATTTGTGAGGTCCTGAAACAAAACTGACCTCAAATGCCAGGCAGAATGATGTTGAATTCATGCCTCCCAAACCACACAGCATCCTGGATCACCGTGCTTTGTACAGGGGCCCTTTCCTGCCATTACTCCGAAGATTGAGCTTGTACCAAGACACCCTTTAAAATTCAATCATTTCTGAATATTTGTTAAAAGCTGGTCTTATTTTAAGCTTGCTACAGCCAATAATAAAATGGGTGTCAATTCCTTACAGAACAATGTCCATTCTTGTGAGAAATGAAATGAAATTAGTGAGGTAGTAATTGTGTTATTTTATGAGAAATTAATAAAACTGTGTGGGTGTATTCCATCCCATTTTATCTAGATAAAATGTGCTTTGGATCAGGGATCCACTGACCTTTCACCATGGCCCTGGAGTACTTGGGCCTCTACCCCCATTATCTTCAAGTCACTTTTCAGATTAAAACCATCCTGGATTATCTGGTGCATTTACACATCTAGTTCCTCAGAGAGAGAGAGGAGATGCCATCTGGCCCTGTGTGACTTCTCATTAACAGTTTGTCTGAATGTCATCATCTTGTGATTCCCACACATGCTCTTCTCACCTTCTTCAGGAATAATCTAACTCTCTCGTCAAACTTGCTTCACAATAAGGATACAGCTGCTTATTAGTTCCTACAGGACATGTTTCTAAGGTCTTTTCTTATTACTTGGTTTCCATATCTGGTGCAAAACCTGTAAAGCCTATGACATAAATTCTCAGTCTGCCTACAAAGGGAGCAAACAGGCTCCTGGCACTGCCATATGGTGATCCAGGCAGAACTAAGGTTCCCCCTAAGAAGTGTTCTCCATGGGAAGCTGTTCTTCCAGCCAAGGGGAATCTTGTATCAAATTGGGGAGCTGTTTCTAGAACATGATTATAAGGTTATGGTAGCAACTAGAGAGAGATGAGTCACTGTGACTAGGTGGAGTCTTAAGATCCAAAGATTTGAATTCATCCCTCTGCTCCCCACCACCAACAACTACGCCCTCTCCAATTTCACATGTTGGAATGCAGCATCCTTTTTTCTAAAGATCAAGCAAAACCCAGCGAGGACTCTTGTGGGGGCTAACATGCAAGGGACCTTGAAGATAGAAAAAAGTTATTCCCATAGAATCTGAAAAGAAGTTTAAAAGACGATGCCTTAAGATTAGAAGCCATAACATATTAGCACAATGCCTAGTCCAAGGCACGTTCACTCAATCTGCCATTCATTTTCCCTCTCATTCATTCCTTCAACAAAAGAGTCATTGAAGATTTCAAGCACTGTAGCAAGTAGTAATAATATATGATACAAAACAATAAATGTTTGTTTCTTGATTGGAAGAATTAATATGAATTTGAACACTGAAATTCTTCAATATTTCATAGATTTTTGTCTTACAAAAAGGCAACTTTATGTGACTGGTAGGTGATGTTTTATTTCTAGTTGCAAGTACAAACTATAGGAGGTAAGAACATGTTAGAAACTTGATTTTTCAAGTGTTTTGTAAATGCTCATTTATCATTACAAGATATTAGTCATTTTAGTCACAAGGGAGTCTCATCTCTAAGGTATGGAATAATTTTTAGGAATTCTTTGTTAATCTTGTTTCATCAAACGCTAATGGTTGAAATAAATAAAATTTCAAGATTTCAAATTTAAGATGTTTCCAAAGCCTCAGGAGAAAATGTTATAAAATATAATTTCATGTATCAAGTCAAGGAACCAAGTTACACAAGTTTGGAGGATATTTTTTTGTGATAGCCATCACACACACACGCACACACATACACACACACACGCATACACATACACACACACACACATACACACACACACAAATTACACAATAAACTAATTCATAATCCACTTGGCCTAATGATTTCAACAAAATTAGAAGTGTTGTTGCCTTATGTCATTCAAATTTTAGTTCACATTCTATGAGCATGAGTATCAAATGTTATCTTTCTTGGTATCAATGTTAAGAGTTAGAAATATTCTGAATTGTCTCATAGCCATTACTGGCTCTTAAATTCATGAGATCATCCAAACCCATAAGGAATTTATGTACGGTGAATAATTACAACAGATTCCGTAATTCTTGGCGTAATGAACTTTACAGGTGTATTTCCCACTGTGCAATGCACTCTTCCTACAGGAAGTCAAAAGCCTTACACATTCAAGAGACTTCTTGATGCGTTAATATGACATTCCTCTTATGTTATTCATTGTGTTGTAGAACTGGAATATGTATTGTTCTCAGTTTACACTAAGTCAAAGAGATATATTCTGTTCACAACAGAGTCTAACTTGTTATCGGGCTAATTCAGGAGGCAATCACAAGGGCAAAAACTATCCAGTGTTGTAGTGGCTTGTGCAATATCATTCCATACTACTCAAAATCCAAGTACAAGTATCTCTGGTGCACTGGAGACAACAGCTCCAATGAAAGGACCTGCCAACACCCAGCTCTCTCAGAAGACCCTCTCTAACCTAGAAATATTCTAGTCTAATTTGTCCAGTACCTGGGTCCCAGGTATAAGCTGAAAACAAAGTTTAATTACCCTTTTAAGAACCCAGCATCAAATAATTTGAAGGAAAATTACAACAAGTAATAACATGCAACAAAAATGCAAACACTACCATCCTCAGACAAAATGAAATTTCTCTTCCCATTTGTTCTTCTTTGCACAGATAACCTGTTCTCTCAGCCAGAGACTGAAGATGAAGAATCCGGAAACACCTTTGTAGTTTAGGGATGAATGAAGGCAAAGGGGCATTCATTGGTTTCAGGTTCCTGGCATGGGAAGTTGAAAGAGGTTGCAACTGTGGTTCCTAAGAAGAGGAGCTGGAGTAGCCCTAGATACTCCTTGCTTATTTCACAGCATGGGAGCAGAACTGATTCTTCTCAATGCCAACCAAAACATGAGCACATGTGCAAAAAGTATACTTTTCCTGACTTCAACAATGATCAGAACACCTTCATAATTATTTCTTTTTATATAAACTTATATTTTACTAAATGCTTCCACATGCCAAATCTTTATGCTCCTAAGACTCCCGAGTGGGAAGCAAAGCACAGTTATTTTGTACATGTAGGAATAGAGGCTCAGTTCTCTGAAGGGGCTTGTCTAGAGTCACATGAGTTAGAAGTGACCAATCCAAAAGCAGGAATTCTGATCTTCTAATTCATAATCCAGTGATACTTATTTTCTTTCAATTAGGTGTTCATAGTAACTGAGCAATCTCAATGCACACAGAGTAGATTTAAAAGTCAACATTCATGTTGAATTCTGTTGTACTGCGTACAGTATTCTGGAAAGACCTCAAGAAGAGCCTGGTCTGATGCCAGCGGGAGCACTGAGATGCATTCTGCTTCTCCTTTTAAGGCATTTTAAAGTTAAGAAAGCTTTCAGCACCATCTCTTTCTGTCCCACTCACTACCAAATCCTCTCAGTAAAAACACCAATGTGGTTTAGTTGCAGATTATTTTAATCTATTTTTGAAAGTCAAATAAACTTACACTGAACAAATATGTTCCCCTGCATGTTCTTCCTGATTTTCAGTCAAAGTTTTTCAGTAATTAGGCATTTTTCCTGGAGTGTTGTGAACCAAAGAGTGTTCTGTGCCAAAGCAAGAAAAGCATTAATGAAAACAAAGCATCAGAGGAAGCCAATCAAGTACTAAAAATGTTCTGCCTTATTTCATCGACATGAGATGCAAAAGGAAAATATGCAAAGTCAGAATTAAAGTGCATTCAGTGTTGTCAATGTGAATTCCCCCACTAAAGTCTTTTAGGAAAATACATCGCCCATCTCAAGAACCTTAAAAAAAAAAAAAGTCACATGAGTAACGGTATGTTTTAAGAAAGGTAAGGACTTCCATCATTCACTCCTATAACATTATTAAACTGGAGGAAAAATAACCCAGAGAGAATTCTATTACTGCATTTCAACCAAGGTGTCAGTTCTGCTAGATTTAAGCAAATTTCCTTTAAAATAAAAACGTTCCTTCTAACTAGGTTGTGTTAATCACATCAAATCAAAAATATGTACAACCTGTAGAGCAGTCTTCCAGAAAACTCCAGCCACTAGAAACACATCCATGCCAAGGGTTGGAAAAAGAAGAGAAAATGGTTGGGAAGAAGATCATCATGTCCTCAGCAAAACTGACCATCTTTGCACTGTATTATGACAGTACCAGCCCCTCACACAATAAAGATAGCACAGCCTGATCTGTGGTGGCACAGCATATAAAGCGTTGACCTGGAATGCTGAGGTCTCTGATTTGAAGCCCTGGGCTTGCCTGGTTAGGTATATGTGACAAGCAACCAATGAACAACTAAAGTGAAACAACTATCAGTTGATACTTCTCACTCCACCTCCTCTTCTCTCTGTATCAATAAATAAAATCTTGAAGAAAAGAAACAAACAGATGGCACAACAGAACTGGGCCTCAAAATGCCAAGAAATGGAAGAGTCACTGATTTTGTCCACTTCCACGGCTTTTCCTTCCAAACAATCTGTACCCCACAGTCCACTTCTGAATTTTGGCATCGGCATTCTCCCGATTCTCAGTCATTGTGGCCAGTATAGTTTCTCATGGGCTCATTCTACATCTGAATTTTAATTTTCTTTTTAAAGCTCAATGCCCTTAAGTCAAAAGCTTACTAGTTAGACAGAGGAGTGGCATATTAGTTTGCTATGTAACAAATTATTGCTATTACACATTACCATAACTGTGGTGGCTTAAAACAACTCAAATGCATCCCTTGCATTTCTGGAGGTCAGAAATCTGAAGTTGTTTTCCTGTTTCCTTGCTTTCCCAGCGTGGAGAGCTGCATTCTTGCATCTCTTGGCACATGGCATCCCTTCCACCTTCAAGGCCAGCAACACAGCATCTTCGAAGTCCTCTGCCCCATCTGCACAGCCCCTTCTCTTCTCCATCTGGGTAAATATTCACCTGCCATCTCTTTATGAAGACTCAGGATTACATTCAGAACCCTCTTGATGACGCAAGTTCATCTCCCATCTCAGGACCCTTAATCACATCTAGAAAGTATCTTGGCCATATAAGGTAACATTTATCCCAGGGAGAATGATGGGACACCTTTGGGCCCAGTCTTCTGCCTACTTCTCACTATCAATCACTCCAAACTATTGCTTAATCACCTTCCCAAATAAATACATCCTTTCTAAGGTGCCTTCGGAGCAATCAGCTTTTAGAGACCTCTGGTTAGCTAGCATTCTCCTCACTCTTAAACCATACCCTGTACCTTATGAAACCTTTGGAGAGAACTTACAGGGTGGGTCCCTGAAGTTTCTTCATTCCACCAGCAGAGATGCTGGGAGGATTATTAACATCTGATTCCACAAAATGTTCTTCTCCCCACCCAAACCCTATTTTTAGAACAGCAGCCAAAGCCCAACTCAAAATTGATCCTGTTGAGTAATTTTTATATGTCATCTTTATAAAAATTAAAAGTTTACATCAGTCTGTGTTGTCAAGGACTTGACCAAAGACATTACAGTCCTGCAGTCATGGGACATAAGAGTAAAACATAATCTGACTGTGATCATGGCATATTTTGAGTACCAAATAATTAGACATTTGAGCTCAGACTCAGCTGTTTTCAAGGCATTGCTGAGCTAATTAACATAATATTTTTCATTAATATGTCAGAAGAAATAAAATTGTCCATGTTTAATTTTAAATTATTTCAGTAGAAGTCAGATGAAGCAACCACTCTCAGGTTGTGGGAACTACTCACAGCTCTCAGGTCACTTCGACTAGAAAGTCACAGCTGGGAAGACACCAGAGTCTAGAGCTGCTCTCCCCACAGTTCAGGCTGGTGGACAAGCTATCCACACACCCTACCTGCTGACAAGCACCTGACTGCCACTGCCCACCGCACAAACTCTCTCCTCCCTCTCCTTCCTTTCTGGGGTATCCTTTCTGTCTGTATTCACTCTGTTATCGCAAACGTCCCTCCCTGCTCCTCAGGCTGCTCTGCTTGTCCTGGGTGATATGCTGCTCCATAGCCATGGCCTTCTGTTGTTTCTAGAACAAGTAGTTCATCTCTTCAACTATAAGGTCAGTTGTGGAGGGCAGGGGATAATGCATTCTGCTCAGGATCCATCTCATTTTGTGGTTTCTGGAACAAAGGTATCAGAAGCAGAATCCAACACATGGGACAGGCTCTTACGTGGATGCAAAGCTATAAAATAATCGTCATTAGGTTAGGGGACATCTAATTGAGATTAAATAAGTAGAGTACAAACCACAGTTATTATACAATAACAGCTTCTTAAAAAAAAAAGAAAATTAGTCCCCCTTGCCCCAAATGTTTTATGTAACTCTACTGTGTAAGATAATGTTGTTGACAATAATAATACATAGGCTGTATTCTCCAGGCACAGTCTATAT
Source organism: Rhynchonycteris naso (assembly GCA_037038555.1). Classification (NCBI taxonomy): domain Eukaryota; kingdom Metazoa; phylum Chordata; class Mammalia; order Chiroptera; family Emballonuridae; genus Rhynchonycteris; species Rhynchonycteris naso. The sequence goes on from CM072995.1 coordinate 252,630,714, forward strand.
GCTTTCCTATATTAACTCATGTGCTAATTCACAGGATCCAAAAAAATAAAAATTTAAAATTAAAAAAAAAAAAAAAACTACTATCATCTGCATCTTACAGATACAGAAACAGCACAGACTGGTGAACTTATTTGCGCAATGTCACAAGGCTAGTAAATGGTGGAGCCAGGTCCAGACAGCTGGTGTCCAGAATCCCTGCTTTGAACCACCCAACGGCCACCGTTCTTTATTTAGCACATTTAACCTTGGCACCTAAAAATATTCTAGAAGTTTAAGAAATAAAATGTAAGTAGCATATAAAAACATAAAAGAACAGAAGAAAATGTAACAGATCAATTTGTAAGAAAAATTATAGAGATATAGATGGATATTCATCCCTATTATATAAGATTAAAAATACCAAACTATTCATAAATGCCTCAATACAAAATTTTAGCTTTAAAAGTTTTAAAAAAAACTTCATAATGTTCTTCTTTGAATTATATTTACCTAAATATATATTTATAACAGGGTTCTTTAATGTAAAATATCATAAAGACATTTAAAACCTTATTCACTTTTTAAAATATGGTCTAAACAATCTTCAGGAAAACACATTTTTAATGTCAGGTATGACTACTTACAGACCCCTGATCCTTGTGTTAATGATTTAAGAAACTCTAGCCTTGCCAAGTTACTTCCATCTCTAAATGGCGTAACAATGGGAGAGCAATACAATAGGACGAAGGCAGCAAGGAAGGTGAGGGTGCAAGTTCTCCCTGTGGAATTTCAGAGGTCTGTGCAACACTTGTTCTAGGGCACAGATGAGAGGAAAATGTATAATTTTCTACTTAACTTCACTCTGAAGTCAGCCTTTTCAAATTTACGAGTGAGGAGGACTACCCTAGAATCCACAACCCGATTAGGGCAACCTTCCCACAGATTCAGAAGATGGACACCCTTCTCCTCCTGCCAGGCACCTCCCCACAGAGGTTCCCTGCTGGCTGTAAACCCAGAGCCCCAGCCAGGGCCATGGTGGCCCCAAGGCTGTGGGATGCCTTTCCTCTGTCTCACACACACCCCCTCAACCAAGTCCTTCCTTCAAGCCCCCCACAGCCAAAGGCTGAACATCTCAAACTTGGTGTTACCACACGGCATGTGTGTACTCTGCATCAGACATGCAATGGTATCATTCTCAAAACAGCCCATCAGGCCAAAGAAAATTAGAGACTTATAAAAAGTTGATATAGGACAGCTTGTATTATAGTAAGAGTATGTGGAAACTGTCACTGAGATTGTTGAAATAAGCTTAAAAATACATGGTTACAGCAACAGGGAGCTAAGCAAAACATTTGGGAGTACTCCTAGATCATCATGTAAGAACTGCACAAACAGAGGCACGCTCAGCTCTCGTGACACATAGATGTGCTTTGTCCCCAGCCTAGCCGAGCACGAGGCAGCAACCCACTGATAACCCAGGAATAGCAGCTGTCAGGATGGTGCTGCTACTTTTCAGAACCGACTCCTCAGCAGCAACTGATAAGAGAGGATAAGAAACTGCAGAGAGGAAAAGAAAATATTTTAACAGCAGTATAAAACTCTGAAGATAAATTAATAGTGAGATTTTAATTTCTGGAACTCCAAAAAACTGTATGCTAAAAACCCAGCTGTGTTCCCAGTGTGGAGGCCCACTGTCAACCGCACTTCTTCATCAGCGGTGGGCAAGGTGGCACCTCGCAGGTGAACTGGGGATGGGAATTCTCTTATCAATTCATCAGCTCCTTCTTAGCCATGGTTGAGATTTGTAAATTCAATATGAAGACCATCTCTTTTTATTCCATCAAATCTAGTACTCATGCAGTCAACACATTTTAATTGATCAAATCTCCTGAACCCCTGCCCTGTGCAAAGCACTGTGCAATACTCTGCAGAAGGTAAAAGGCCAGTCTTGACTTCCGCCCTGCCTTTAAGGAGGTGCATGCTCGGGAGTGCTCACACTCACACACACCTCACATGCACACATTCACATACACATATTACATACATGAATACACAAACTGCACTCACATATACATAAGGACACAAATATACACTCAGCCACACACATAGCACAAGGACATGCACCCACCCACAAACACACATACAGATACCACACACATATGCACACAAAACACCATATATCAACACATACAGATACACATGCCACATGCATGCATACACACATACATACCGTATAAACATGTGTAGATATAGACATGTACAGAGATATAAATATAGGCCCCACATATTCACATGCACTACACATACATAGCACACATACACATACATATACATATCTGTGTGTACACAGATACACACATGGACACCTACACACAGAGATACACATAAGCAAAATGATACACACATACCCAGACATACACACATATACGATTCGCCCCATGAAGAGCAAGAGCTATCTTGCTAATGACAGAAAACTGAAAGCAATTTCAGTGGGGTTACACAGAATTTCTAGAAAAACTAAGATTCTTCCTCTCTGCCATCGCTGCATGCTCAAAATGATCCATCTGCATATTCAGTGGAGCAGGTGACAGTCCAAACATTAGGCACGTTTTTAAATTTTAGAAAACTATCTCCACTTTAGTATGAATACAAGTCTTTTCCCATGCCCCCCAAGGGAACCAGTGCAAAGAGGCAGGTTGGTTAGTATGGTCTTCCACTTACTTCTAAAGATTGACCATTCCCTAAGACATTGTCTCATCAAAGCATCCTGGAGCACCAGACAGGGACAAGTGTCCAGTGGCAGCTGTGCAGAAATAAGTCTGGCTGCCCTGGCCATCCAACTGTAGAAGCAGTGACCACAAGCAGACCTGGAGCCATATGGGAGTGATACCTCATGGAACACACTGGAAGCCCTGGGAGGCATTTGCCATCCAGGGATGTATATACACCCTTAGCTAATGAATCCACCCATTACACTCTGAATCTGCATGATATCCCAAAGAGGACAAAATGATTACCGTGGAGCTGAAAAGAATCTCTAAACTCTACTAAATCCTGGTATCCTCATAGCAGCATCAACTGGTAGTTTAATCACTTTAGTTGTTCATTGATTGCTTCTTGTATATGCCTAGATGGACAGGGGAAGGGTTTGCTTAACCTGCGCCATTGACCCCTTGTTCAGGCCAGTCACCTTAGGCATCAAGTTAGCAATCTTTAGATTCAAGTCAGCAACTGTGTGCTTAAGCTGGCAAGCCCGCACTCAAGCTGGTGACCTGAGGGTTTCGAACCTAGGACCTCAGTGTCCCACGGAGAGGCTCTATTCACTGCCCCACCACAAGTCAGGCTGATTATTACTTTCTTCTCAGCCACATTAACATTGGAACATCCAGGTCTTTGTGGTCAAGAAAAAGCACAATGCATTCTCCCCTGCAAAAGAAAAAATCCCAAACCTATATGAATGGGGGGAGGAAAAGCCTATCATGTTGCCACCAATTCAAATAACCAAACACAAATGGAAAACAAATTCTGTGTCACCTGTTGATAATCACACTATTTTGGCATACAGAACAATGAGAATCCATCTAAATTTCACTTTGCCTGTGCACTAAATGTCTATGCAGAAGGAAAACTTGATAAAGTATAATCGCTTGCTACTCAAAGTGGAGGCACAAGGCCAGTGGCATCTGTGCCATCAGGAGCATGCTACAAATGCAGACTCTCAGGCCCTGATCTCGAACCACTGGCTCAGGGTGTGTGTTTCAAAGAACCCCCAGACACTCTGCATGCAGGTCTAGGTCGGTGAAACAGTGACATAAATACCCAAGTGCAATCAAGACCAAACAAAAGTCACTTCTTGTAGTTTACTTTCTCAAACTGTTGACTATAATTTCTGTAATTAATGAAGCTAGTGATGACTGAAATTCCTTGGCTAATATAATAAAAAGGATTTCAGTGTAATTATTAATCTGTGAAATGGTCCATTTTTGCGCATCATTAAAGTTCACAAAGATTGTTTTGCCAGATAGTAATGAAGAAAATGTCACAAAAATGTCTAATGGCCACACCTTACCAAGAGCTGACTCCCTTCAATCTGGTTTCCTGTAACCATAGCAACTCAAATTTGCATTCTTAGCACATAATAAAAAGCAAACTAACACAGAGAAGTGTGCTCCCTTCTGGCAATGGTTTATGGAAGCAACCGGTGAGAAAGGTCAAGAGAAGCCAGATTTGTATCATCCCATCAAAAAAATGAAAAGAAACATAAGCAGTAACTATGGCAACCAGACAAAAAGTTCAAAAATGACTTGCAATTTACAAAGTGCAGAGCAACTCTATTTCACTCACAAATAATAGCAATAATTATTATATGCAAATGCACTGAAACATTTCCCAGAAATAGCTGATTTTGCAGAAGACAATAACACACACTGTCCACTCAGGTACCATCATGAAGTTTGATTTGCTGTGGAAGTGTCAAATTATATGTTTTTACAATTGAGTTACTCGGGTGTTACTCAATTTATATCTAGATCTTCACCTATTTTGAAGATAAGATGGGTCTTTACTTGCATTCAGTAATTCCTTAGCAAAAAGGCATAGTCTTTAAGAAGTGAATTAACTCTTGAAGGTCAGTAGGGTGGCATCTCACCAATTTTTGAGACTTTAGAAATTCATGTAAGCACTTCTAAAGTATCTAATGTTCACCTAAGAAAGATGAATGACGAAAGATACTGTGTATTCTACATTTGCTACATTGGTCCTCTCTAGATTCTCAAGACCAACCTACACTTACACCTTATTTACTATGAGAAAGGAAAGGAGGAAAACTTGAACTACTAATGCCAACCTGGCCTCTGCCTGCAGATGCACACGCGGCTCCACTGCTACTGCGCACCCTACCCTCACCCCCGCCTTGCGTCTGTAGATTCTTCTATTTATCATTCTGATGCAGTCTCCCTTGCTTCAGACCAGAAATTACTCCCTGTTCACATCAGCCTGCACACTGCCTGACGTGTAATGGACAACCATAGGAGAAAATGGCCACTCTATTGAAAAGGGAGAGAGAGAGAGAAGACACTGAATCACAACCGAAGGAGGTAAACAAAACAATTTTACATGAGTCTCAAGGATACTTGTATAGCCCAGAACAGCATGTTTCTCATTCGCCTATGTTTTTTCCATTCCATATCACAACAGAAAATATTTTTTGAGCTTGATAAATGAAGGCTTCATTTGGGGGCACCTGCTCCTTGCATTACCATGTCTAGGGTTACATTAATAACTCCGGCATACTATGAAATCATGAATACAATTTAGAACTCCAGTCTTGCTATTGTATTAATGTGAGCTTTTGCCTTATTCTGTGTGTTTGTATTTGGTTTCCCTTCTCGCTTAATAAACATGCCGCTGCTGATCATCTTTGTGCCCATAAGAGCTGACATCGTTTGCAAAGGGCCCCTGGTTGTGACTTATTTTCAGTGAGTGTCCCACTTTCAATGAAAATCGGAAAAGAATTCAAAAACATTTCCAAAAATTACATGTTTGCATTCCACTTTGTGCACAGCACTTTGTTGATGAATTAACCAAAAAATAAAAAAGGTAGGGGGGGTAAGTTCAATACTGTTATATTAGCACATAATACGTGGCATTCAAAGAGGACACGCTTCCTGAGCTTCCCATTGTTGCCACTCTGGTATACAAAGTGAGAAAAAGCTTTCCATCCCCAAAATGCAAAACCAACCTGAACTAGCTGCTACCACCATTCCAGCATCATTCTAGGTCGGTGCTAACACGCTAATTTGCTCATTTGCTCTAACCAGGTAATTAATGCTGAAAGAAGCCTTTTAGGAGGTTGCCACAGAGCACTCTACGGCTTAGTAGAAGGAAAAATTCCTTAGATACGTTCCAATCATCACGCATGTACTGAAGCCAAGAACTAGCAAAACAGAACCACTGACTATTACAAAATCCAAATAATGAAGTGCTAAGACCGGCAGGGGCTGAGAGGCCTTGGACTGTGCTCGGACCAGCACAGGTGGGTTTGTTAGGCCAGTAACTCTCTGTGAGCAAGCGCATTCTGTCCCGCCATCATTACATTCTCATGCATCATCTGTCACATCTGTTATATCACCCCTTCCTTATGCTATCATGGTATGTTTCCAATTAATTCTGATATATTTCCCTGATTGAAACTCATTTTTATCTCCCTACACAATGTGCTTGTGCAAATATTCTCAAAACACATACACTTAAACAAAAGTCCAAACCTTTAGGAAGAAAAGTGCTAGAGAAAAGGAGTGCCCTTGACCCCACAATTCTCATAAGTTTGTGAAAAAGGTTGGCAGAAAAAAGCCAAGTGATACGGGTCCCCATGAACACTACCAGGAAGTACTCACCCCAGATTGTAACCTGCAATGTAGAGGACTGTGTTCTAAATGCTGTGACCTTTCTCCTACAAATCATTCATTCATTCATTCATTCAATATTTTTTGAACACCTATTATATGCCAAGCACTGTTGTAGGGACTGAGCAGAATGAACATAGCAGGCTTCCATCCTCCTGGGGCCCACCTCCTAGGAAGGAGGTATCAACCAAACAGACAGGTGCCTACACAGGGACCAGCAGTGCAAGACAGAGCAGGACGAAGGGTAGCAGAAGTAGGTCGGATAAGCTCTGAGGGAAGGAGAGTCAGAGGGGCTTGGGCCATGAAGATGGAAAGCAGGACATATGACAGGCCTCACTTAGGGCCTTGGGCCCCTCTAGACACTCTGGCTTTATATGTTATTTCCTATTTTATACTATCTCAGGCAGGTGAGCAAGATACACATCACCAGTGATGAGTCCAGTTGATGGCATGTGTCCTCAATATAATGTGAAAAGGACACTTTATCTCTTTGTGGTCTTTATCCCTAAAACCAGTAACTAGAGTCTAGTCAGGAAAAAAAAAAACCGCAGACACCCAAATTGAGAGACGTTCTACAAAACGACCTACCTGATCAGTACTTCTCAAACCTTCCAGGGTCATCAAAAACAAGGAACATCTGAGAAACTATCAGAGTTGCAATTAGCCGAAGGAAACAGGACAACTCAATAAAATGTTGTATTCAGGATGGAGTCCCAGACAGAAACAGGACATGAGAGAAATACTGGGGAAGTCCAAACAACGTGCCCACTTTAGTTAATAATCATACATCAGTGCTGTTTTCTCGCTGTGAGCCATGTACCATGCCAAGCTAAGATGTTAATAGCTGCTGGTCTGGAACTCTCTGTACTGTCTTGGCAACTTTTTCATAAATGTAAAACTATCCCAAAATTTTTAAGTTATTTTGTTAAAAATATGCAACAGTCTTCTGTCTAGAAAAATGATTCTAGAATACAAACTAAACAAAAAACAATAAAGGTTATATAAACAACTTGGAGGTTAATTATTCAGGATTTATCACCTCTCAGCATATTCCTGCTAAGTAGTTTATCAAATCCATTGGAAGCCCTTATAGCTAGCTCATTTCATTTCTTTATGACTAAATTATTAAGCACACACACACACACACACACACACACACACACAACTGGTCCTAGTTCTTTCTTCAGGCACAAATGACAAGTAAAAACCTCCTTCTTTTCAACAGTCCTTCAAAATTCTATTTAGGGAAAGCACTCTTCAATGTAAGTACTTCCTTCCCTTTGCTGGCTTCTGAGCTTCCCTGTACTATGTGTGTCTGTGTGTCCCTGGTGCATATGTGGTTGTCACTGTCTCTGAAGAGGGGCCCTGGCATCTTCCAGGGAGGAGGAGGTCAGAAGTGAGAGCACCTGCTTGATATTCACACAAGATTACAAACATGAAGAGACACTCAGGTAGGGCTGCTGCCATGCCTGTCCCTGGGCCCCTCTTTCTCCTTCTCTAGAGGCCCAAGGCACAGGCTCAGGTGATCTCTCTATATAAGAGGCCCCACACTACATAGACATAGACTGAACCTTCTGAACAGACTTCACTTCTTCCTTGGGCACATTCCCAGCTTAACAACATCCTTACATTGAACGATTATTTCAGCAAGGTTGCTGGCAACTTCCAGGGAGAAAAGTAAGATCAGGCTAATGTAATCAATGACCTCATACCTCTGAAGCAGCCAGGTTACATACATGAGAGAGAACATGAGGAAAAGGTCACGGGTCTGGTGCAAATATGAGAAAGAATTTCTTCAAAGTTTTTGATCAAATGAGTGATCACTGAAATTGAATTGAATAATTTGAAATTCAATTATAAGCTGAAGAAAAATCTCTATTTAGACAAAATGGGAATTAGCTCTCTCAATCAAGAGCAAACTGAAACTGAAACATGAAACCTGTATGAGAACTATGAAATCAGCAGACTGAGCCCCACAAAGAACAGTATAATTTGAGTAGAATTCAATAAAATTAGTGGCAGTAGTATGCTATTTCAAATGTTTGAATGATGTGTCCTTTTCCAGAGTCTTCTCTTATCTCAGGCCCATTAGAGGTGTAAGCTCCTAAATTACCATCTTTCTTAGAAAAAGGTGGTTTCAATTTCCAAATGACACACTTAATCATGCTCATAAGTCCCATAAAAATGCAGACATTATAAACATTTATAAAGTGAGAAACATCATAGCATATTTTTGAAATTGCACTGTCATCTCAACCACTCTATATTGTGTAAAATTGTTCACAAAAGCTCAGAAATCAAAGCCATTAAACATAATCTAAGTTAACCGCCTACTTTGTCATACACAGTACAAAAAGATATAAAAAGGGGCCAAAGGGAAGGTGACATGAATCAGTGTTTCAGCAGTGACATCAATTATCAGTCACTGAATACCACCACATAACTGTCACCTCCTGGGTGGACTCCTTTTGGTCAATAGTTGGTCTGGAAGAGGGAGCTCATAGGTAAATTAACATCACCAAATATTTACTAAGCAGTCAAAAACCTTAATTCTCCATTCCAGGTCCAAAGCAAATAACCTGGGACCACCTCCATGGGCAGAAAGGCCTCTGCAGACCTGGGGAAGCTCTGTCAGGACATCAGCTGCTGTCGTCTCCAGCAACTAGCACTCTGCAGCCTCCCCTTTAGTTGGCGCACAGGGCTGGACACTGAAATAGTGTCCCACCCCCCAAATTCAAGCCCACCCAGAATCTCAGAATGTGATGTTATCTGGAACTAAGTTTATTGCTGATACAATCCGTTAAATTCAGATGAGCTTATACTGGCTTAGTGTGGGACTAATTCAATAACTGCTGTCCTTACAACAAGAAACAGGACACACTCATGGAGAACACCATATGATGACTGAGATGGAGCCTATCTACACAAGCCAAGGAACAGCAAGGACTTGAGGCAGCCATGGAAAGCTAGGAAGAGGCATGGAACAGATTCTCCCTCAGAGCCTGCAGAACGAACCACATGTGCAACACCTTGCTTTCAGACCTCTGACCTCCAGAACTGCAAGACAGTACATTTCTACTCCTTGAAGCCACCACGTAGGGGTATAATAGCCCTGGGAAACAAATACAGATGGTAACCACACTATAATGAAAACCTCCTTGGATTCATCTCATTCTCAACCACTATTAATGTACACACATTTTATTTTAACTGAGAGACTATATAATAAACTATAAGTTTTCTTCCCGTGAAGGAATTTTGAGTCCAGTGTTCTGCACTTCAGTCATGTACTAAATATATATTAATTGGATGCCTAAAATATTCAAGGCTCTGACTTATACATCATGGGAAGCTAAAAATAAAGTCCAAAGAAAAAGATAGAATGAGAACCGTTCATTCTGGTGTATTTTGGGTAGAAATGAGACACACATCCAGATGATAACAAGATTTACAACAAAGTATATAATATAATAGCCGAAGTCATAGCTAATAGTTGACCATTTTTTAACTACAAAAATAACTATTTCATTTGGTTTAAGTGAAGGGTCTAAAATCTGGCCCTCGACCTGCTTGCATAAATAAAGTTTTATTGAAATAAAGCCATGTCCACTCTTAGGCAAAAGCCAATGGCTGCTTTTACACTACGACAGCACAACTAAGTAGTCACAACAAAGACTATGTAGCCTTCAAAGTCTAAAATATTTACCATGTGGCTCTTCACAATAAAACTGTGTCATCCTTTGTTTTAAACTAATGTTTACATCAAATGACTGGTAGTGACAGCAAAGGCAACAGAATTTCAGGACCAGTTGAGATCAGGCCAATGTGTCTCCTGAGAGTCAGGCTTTAGCTAGGACTTAAGAAAGAGTTGAATTCTGAGCCAGAAGGGACATGGGCTCTGCAGTGGATGACCAGACAATGCTAGATGATAATGGCTGTGCTGACCTTCGAATTCCAGATGCCAGGAACACCCCAGTCATTGAGACATCCAAAAATGCTCCCCTATTTGCTCCTAGGCCCTGTCTCTGCTGAGAAAAGTCTGGTACAGTTTTCAAAAAGGTCAACTTCCTTCAGCTCTAAGATATGCTATCAGGAATCAATAGAAAGTACAAAATTATAACAGAAGTGTTTTATTAGGAAAATTAAGTTCTATAGATTTAAAATAGTTAAATTTTAGGCCCGCAGTCAAAGCACATATGAGAAAGCAATCAATGAACTAAGGTGTCACAACAAAAAACTGATAATTGATGCTTCTCATATCTCTCCATTCCTGTCTGTCTGTCTCTGTCTATCCCTCTCTCTGACTCTCTCTCTCTAGTCCCTGTAAAAAAAAAAAAAAAAAAAGATGCACCTGACCATAAGACACACCTAGGGTTTTAAGGAGAAAAATAAAATAAAAAATATTCTGAACCAAATAGAGTGTTAAAATATTTAATAAATTACCGTATTTTTTGCTCCATAAGATGCATTTTCCCCTCCCTTTTTGGGGGAAAAAGAGTGTGTCCTATGGAGCAAAAAATGTGGCACTTGCTAACATTTTCACTGTGGAGAAAATTACATGTATTAACAGCTTCTAACGTTTGTAAAACCCCTAACAGGGTAAGGGTTTCAGAACTGAGGAAAATGAACTACAAATCTGACCACCTCGATCCAAAACGCACTGCCATATCTGCTACATTTATATTGCCTTATAATCATATCGAAAAGTTCTAGAAGACCTTGATATTGTTTTTAAAATCTTTCAACTACTCTTCCCTGTGGTGTGTAGAAAAAAAAGTCTACTTGAGTGAAAAGATCACCCATTTGTAATTTGTAAGTTTGACCTTTGCATGTTGTAACGATGTGTTAGCTTCCAAATCCTGTCTTTATAGAAATGAAGTAGAATGTAATTGACTTTAAGCAAGTGATTACACATTTATTTTGTCTTTTCCTATACACCAGAGATTTTCAACCTTTTTTATATCATGGTGCATATAAAACAATTATTAAAATCCTGTAGCCCACCAAAAAATACACTTTTTGTCAATCTGACCAAGAAAAGGTATCATTTTGATTCATTCACACCAAACAGCTATTGTGTTGGCTGTTATCATTTTTTTATTTGACAGTCTAAAAGAAAAGAGATCAGGGCCCTTGACTCAATAGTCAGGTATTGAAAATTCTAAAAAATTCTTATGGCATACCAGTTGAAAATAGCTGCTATATAATGGACATGATGAATGGTATGGTGGAGGGTAATTTGCACAGCTGGCCTCTGCAGTCTCTCTTTCCACATGTCCTCCTGCACGTGCCTTGGCTCTTGCCCACCAGTTAGCACTCTACTTCTCTGACCCCCTGAGTTGGGGCAAGCCCTAAGACTGTCCTAACAGCAAAAGAGCCATTGTGCCCATTCCGGCAAAAGGCTTTCGATGGCTGGAAACCTGTGTCTTCTGCCTCTAGAAGCCCATGCCTTCATGTAACAGGGATGTTATATGGCAAGACCCTCAAGTGCCAGTCTTATGAGTGGCACATGCATATCACAACTTCTTAATCTGTTCATCCATGATGGACACAGGTTGCTTCCATGTCTTGGCTAGTATAAATAATGCTGCAACAAAAATGGGGGTGCAGATGTCTTTTCAAGTTAGTGTGTTTGTTTCCTTGAGATAAATACCCAGAACTAGAATCTCTAGATCATACAGTAGTTCTATTTTTCATTTTTTGAGGAACCTCCAGACTGTTTTCCATAGTGGCTGCATTAATTGACGATCTCACCAACAGTGCACAATGGATCCCTTGCCTCCATAGGCTTACCAACATGTGTTATTTCTTGCCTTCTTTATCATAGTCACCGCAACAGATGTGAGGTGGTATCTCATTATGGTATATCTTCTTTAGAAAAATGTCTATTCAGATCCTTTGCCCATTTTTAATTGGATTATTTGTATAGAATATTAACCCCTTATCCAATGTGATTTGAAAATATATTTTTCTCCTATTCCACAGGTTGCCTTTTCATTTTGTTGATAGGTTCCTTGTTGTGCAAAAGCTTTTAAGTTTGATGTAGTGCCCCTTGTGTATTTTTGCTTTTGTTGCCATTAGGTAGCTCGAGAGATGTGGCAATTTTATTTGCAGGTCTTGGTACTTCTGGAAAAATCCATAGAGACAGGCACAAGGGCAGCCTTTTCTAAGTTTTGAACCTGCTGTAGTGCTGTACGCAGATGTTCCTGGCCATTACCACCGTTCTGAAAGCACAACCGGCTGTCAGCTCCATCACAGTCTGAGGGACCATCTAAGGATGGCAGCCAGGCCCTGGGTGAGAAGTGCTTCCTACCACAGTGTGCCAGCTCTGCCTCACATCGTTTCCACCCTGTATAATTAAGCAACAGTCTTCCCAGCCTTCTCTCTGGCTGCCAGGCTTGTCGGCGCTGTTCCGAGAGGTCAGGATACCACTTGGCCGGCCCCAGGAGGTGGCCTGCCTGGGCTGGGCAGCTGGGAGCTCGCTCTTCCTCACCGCCTCCTCTGGCAGCTGCACAGCCCCTGCCCGAGGCCTTCAGGATATAAGACTGCAGGCTTTATTTCATGGTAAGCTACTGCACCAAAATTACGACTAATAAACTTCAATTAAAACAAAATAAAACATGTAAGCTCTTTATTCCAGGAGTACTTCAGGCCTCTACCAACATTATTAAGACATCCACTGAACTGGAGCCAGAATGCAGTATTTTTTCACATTATAAACTAGTAACTTGCTTTTAAATACTGGCCTCCTCTTGGTATTTCAATCCTTATAAAATTTCAGGGTATATTTGTAAAGTAACTATGAAGTTAGCTTTCAATTATTCATTCGTTCTGTTCAAAGTTTTTCGGCAAGACGGGGGTTAATATGTGAAGTAAAAGTTCTTGTTGGCAACCTGATATATTGCCAAGCTCTCTTTTTCTACTTCAGTACCCAGATACGCACCACTTATACGCTCCCTCAGATCACTGCAACTGGAGTCTTTGGAATAGTTATCTGAAATTTAAGCACCATGAAACCCTAAAGGTGTCGTGTTCAAACAGACTCAATATAGTATCCAAAAGGATCAGTGGCCTGTGTAACCTCTGACGGGAAGATAGGGTTGAGGAGATAACTGGGAAGACAGAGAGGCACTCGGGGCACCTGCTGGCAGGAGGCATTTCCTCCCCACACCCTGCTGCTCTGGAACTCTGCCTTGCCTGGCTTTCTTAGAAGTGACTAGAGATGTATATCGCTAGCAAACTTGGCAATTCTTTACTGGGTTGATTACCCCATGAAGAGATAGACCCTGTGTTTTAAAAGGGGGGGATTCTCAAAGGGCTAAAGGGCCGCCAGTGATCATAGGACAGTTCAGATAGCTCCATTGGGACTGACAGCCATATTTTTAGGCATTCATGGCTGCAGAGACCTTGATGGACAATTATAACATAAACACACACAAGCATCCTCAGGTTATGACACAGTTCTGTTCCTACAACAATGAACGTTACTATCGTAGAAACGGAACTGTGTCGTAACCCAAATTCTGGTGTAAGTCAAAACACACCCTAGCCTAAGTCACTTACCTATCCTAACACTGTTGTAAAATCATAATCTAGAATGTAAAAACACAACTAAGCCACAGAAGAAGGAAAAGGACATATATACACTGTACTGTACATTGTACTGTAGTAACAGAAAAAATGATGATGCCAAGTCCCTCACTCATATGCCATGTACAACCAAACTAGTTTGCCCACGTAGTCCATAAGTACGATGCTAATGGTGTAAGCTGAAACACTCATGTCTCAAATTTTTTTTAGTTTTTTAAGTTTTTATAGGAGTAAGCATCCTAAACTCAAAATGTCATATGTTGGGACTACCGTAATCCAAGGACCCCCCGGTATAACCTAATTACACATAAAGAAGGCAACAGCACACATAATTTATAAACTCTTCAACTCTGAAACAACACCCTGCTCCTCCAAACAAAACCTCCTTTTTCAATATCCTATTTCAAAAATATATGCTAAAATTAATACCAAAACAAGATGCATCTCTTTCAGGTTAACATAAAGGGGAAAAAGGAAGAAAACAAGAGTGGCAGTGAGTTAATTCTGATTCAAACTGCATCATGAGAAATGGTGAACCGACTGCATTTGCACAAAACTCGAGAAACTGAAATATGAAATAGTCTTTGGCCTTTTAATGTTAGGTACCCAGTGACGATGGCTCAGCTCAGATAACGGCAGTATTTAGGATTCGCAGAGAGGCTTATAAAAGAGAGAAATGACCCTTCTGCAGAAGCACACAGTGTAACTAGGACCTCTGGAAATCACTCTAAAAATGAATGTCTGGAAAAAAAAACAAAAACAAAACACAGATGCCACATTAAGAAACAGGTGAGAAGAGAAGGCGCGGGCCACAGCAGGGAAGCTGGGCAGGGGGGTGTGAGCGTCTTAGTTAAGACTCTGCTCCAGGTCTGCTTTCACATCCCGAGGCTCTGCAAGGTCGGGAAAGGGTGACTTCCTTTGCTTATTCTGACTGCACAGTGTACCAGACACTGGGAAAGACTACCCTGCAACAAAGGTGGATTACACAAATTTTGTCCCTAAAAAACACCATGAAACATCACACATTTGGGGCCATGCAAGACAGTGAGCTCGTCATTCAGAGGATTCATCATCCATCTCCCTGATAGGAAGGGCTCTATGATCCCATAGAGACCCAAGGGACTGCAAACGTCTCTAAAATCCTGAAAAGGAAGACTGGAAGATCCTATCTTTCCCTTTAAAAAATAATTTATTTTAGAGAAAGAAAGGAAAGGAGAGAGAGAGATGGAAAACATAGATTTGTTGCTCCAGTTATTTATGCATTCCTTGGTTGATTTATGTCTGTGGCCTGATCAGGGATCAAACCCTTATCATTGGCATATCTGGACAATGCTTTAACGGTCCAGGCCTTTATCTTTTCCTTCTTAATTTGGAAGCCATTTCTGGTTTTCAGGCCCCATGGGCTCATAGAGAATGACTCTGAAGACACCATATCCTGGCTATATGTGCTCTGATGGTTGTGGCTGTGCTGGTGAGTCAAGCATCCCCACACACAAGCTACAGGTGAGGGTACCAACCACATGTCCATGCCAGTGGGGCAGCACCTTGCAAATCTCTACCACTCCCTTTCATCCCAGCAAGGGACGCAGTTCTGCCAGGGTGTGCGAACTAAACGTTTCCCATTGTTCCCACACCACTCTTGCTCCCACCGGCCATCACGGCCACCCTGGCTGAAGTTCCCACGGAACCCTAGATGTTTGGTTGCACCTGAAGCATCAATTCAGTTTGTGGAAGAACTGTGGATAAAAACAGCAGCCCACAAGGGATGTCCAGCTAGAAACCAGAGACCCAGAGAACAGAAACCACCTCTTTCTTCCACACACTGTGTTTTCAGGGCAGGTCCTGGAGTGTGTCATCAAGGAAGTTTCTGCTAAAGACTTCTTGGCTGGCTGAATGCTATCCTTTACCCTAGGGTTCCCCTGGAGTAAGAACATGGTGAAGCAAATGGCCCTGACACAGGCCCCATGACCCTCTTTAAGCACACAGCAGACTACCAGTTTTCTGTGAGGTTTCAGAAAAGGCCCTGCCTAGAGACAGAGATGCACTGGTCGGCCTCGACAGCAGCTTCCAAATTCTGGAATTCTGAAGAATGGTTGTATCTATCAGAAGGCAGTCAACATTCAACAAATAAGACCTTATAGTTCAAGCAAGTGCGTGTTTCTTCCTTTGACTCACATCCGCCTCCAGTCTGCCATGTCAATTTGAATAAAAACGACAGACAGGGTTTGTCAGAATAAAGCTATTCAAAATTAGCCCGTCCTCTTATAAACTATGGATTAATTTACAAGCAAACAAAAAGCCTTAGGGAAAAAAGGTAATCAATGAACCCTGCAAAGGACAACTGTACATATTTAATAATAAAGTAATACTGGAGACGTGGGGAAATGTAAATATAATTCTTTCAAACTGAATTGGTCATTTGTCTCTAGAATGATTGGGGGCAACATGTGTAAGAAGAGAGGGTAACTGTATAGCTCTTTCTTTTGCCCACAGATGAAAGATCACTGTGATAACCACATCTTTCCTGCCCTGGGGTCTGGTCTTTAACCTGACCTTCTTCTTTGACCTTCTTTTCAAGGAAACAAAACAGACGAGGGGGGAAATAATCTCAGTTGTTCTCCTTCATGCCCCTACCAATAAAATAAAAATGCCCTGTGAGGTATTTAACTGTCCTCATCACCAAGGGACTGACATCTTCCAGAAACTTGGAACTGCTCCCAATTTTACTCAGCGCCCACTTCACCAGCCCCTAGTTCTGCAGACCCTGACCTATTTGTCACAATGAGGTTACCCTTTTGTTTTCTCCAGACAATGCGGCATTTGTTTGGCCAAAGCCATCAATCCTGTTGTTAGATTTAGGTTGACAATTCTAAGATGTTGAGTGTGCTGAATGTCTGAGCCCTTGACACTGTGGTGTCCAAGATCCCGGGACTAATTTTGGATCATTGGAAATCGGCCACCGCAGGACACATTTGCACTTGTCAAAAATAGCCCGTTACCCCTCCAAACATTTCACCTCCCGGACAGCAACGGAGCAGAGCTGCTCCTTCCAAACCCGCCTACTCCTCTGGAATGCAGTAAAGGAATAGAATTTTGCGACGTGGGATCTTTGAGGCTGTCCATAAGATTTATTTAAATATGTATTTTTCACTTCAGAATTAACAGTAAATATTTTTTTTAAAGATTGCTAATACAAAATTGAATGTTCTTTTCTCTAAGTATGAGCAAACCCTGTGGTATATTGTAGATCAACACAAAACAATATTATTTCAGAAGATTCCCTGGGCCTCCACTCAACCTAAATGTGGAACATTGAATCAAGTAAACCCTATTAATTATCTGAAAGCTAATGGAAATAGCTGATACCCTCCCAATCACTAAAAAAAGCCAAACATTTCAAGCATGTGTATTTTAGGACTAGGACTTTTATATGTACCACTAGTCAGGCCTTTCCATGAATTCACTTAGCTTTCTGAAGCTTAATGCAAACTCTTCTACAGAAATATATCTACAAAACCTTTTCCTTCCCCCGTATAGGAGGACACAAGAGATGGCTCTGGCTGGCACTGGTGATGCCCCCTTTCACAGGGTCTTTTTAATATGACATAAAATGTGACATAATTGGGTCACACTGCTATTATCAAACAAAATAGCTAACAGTCAAAAGTCAAAATGTATACCAACAAGCAGGTTTTAAAAACCCAGGAGAGCCTTTTCCGGAAGAGGAGTAGAGATCCCCACAAGCAATCCCACACATACTCTAGCAAGCACCGCTCCCCAGAGAGCCTCTGATTGGTTTTCATTACTTTACTTACCCTGCAGGCCTCCATGAGCCAGCTAGCCAGCCTTGCGTTCACTCAAAAGTCCACTCTGCTCTGTGGGCCTCCAACGTCAGTCCCCAACCTGAGCCATTTAATAATTGCGCCCTAGGTCCAGACCTCTTAAGAATGACTGCCGCCTTACCAGGCAGTGGCTCAGTGGATAGAGCATTGGACTGGGATGCAGAAGACCCAGGTTCAAGACCCCGAGGTTGCCAGCTTGAGCGCAGGCTCATCTGGTTTGAGCAAAGCTCACCAGCTTGGAACCATGGTCACTGGCTTGAGCAAGGGGTTACTCGATCTGCTGTAGCCCCACAGTCAAGGCACATATGAGAAAGCAATCAATGAACAACTAAGGTGTTGCAACGAAAAACTAATGATTGATGCTTCTCATCTCTCTCCATTCCTGTCTGTCTGTCCCTATCTATCCCTCTCTCTGACTCTGTAAAAAATAAATAAATAAAAATAAATAAATAAATAAGAATGACTGCCAGTCCTTCAATCACAATTCTTCTTCTTCCCACTCTTAGCTTGGTCTCCAACAAACTCAAGGCAAGATATCTGGACCCCAAAGCTGGTTCTTTGGGGAACGAATGAAAAGCCCACTGAAAGGCACTTAGCAAATCAAAAAGTACATCAAAGTTCATGCACAATCACCATTAATTAAAGAGACTTAGGTCCTGGCCAGGCAGCTCGGTTGGTTAGAACGTCATCCCAATATACAATCTTTGGTCAGGGCACACACAGGAAGAGACTGATGTTTCTGTTCGCTCTCTCTTTCTCCCTTCTTCTCTAAAATCAATAAATAAATTTTAAATGAAAAAAGAGAGCATGAGAGAGAGACTTTTGATTATAGGTTCTTGGGGGTGAGCCATTTCTTATGGACCAGAATAGTGCTCACTCCAAGGGATGAGCAGGTTAGGGTGCCAGTCCAGGGGGTTGTGTCCCCACGCCAAACCGTGCCACCATACTTCATGATAATGGTCGCCTGCAGATCACAAGCTTTCTTGTGTGAAGAACAGAAACTGTGACTGCTTTTACAAATAAGGATTGCTGTCTGAGTCAGGAGGAGGCCAGAAGAAACCAGAGTGGACTTCATTAAAAGGAGAAAGAAAAGATTAAATAGAATCAGCCTTCTCTGGAGCTCAGAGGGGTCTGGGTCTCCATTATTCAAGGTGATCCTTTCATTTCTGTACCCCTCCTTCCTGTTGCCCCCAAACTAACCCACCCATGGAGCTGGGCCCTTACCAAGTTTCTCTTCTGATGATGCTCATTAGCTAACAGGTCATGATGATTCTTTTCTCCTTGAAAGAAAAGAGCCAAGTAACTGGCCACTTGAAGAAAAAGATTTTCTAAAAAATTATGAAGAAACTCAGGGTCACAAAGATTAAATGTTATCAGTTGTTATCTTTTTCAAACTCACTCGATAGCCTGTGCAATTCCCCTCTACCAACCAAAACAAAGAAATCTAATAAACTTCTAAACTGTTTGAATCTGGAATGAGCAATTCTGTTACAGTTTCCAGTCTATAATTTTTTTAAAAGTACCTTTTAAATAGCATCTAGACATTGGGAAATCTTCTTCTTCCCAATCTAAAACTTAAGGTGTGCTGTTCTCTGTATTCTCTTCCTCATGTTGATCAAGTCAACCTTCCCTCTACATGTGATCCAGTTCAAAATATTAATTTTCTTGAGCCTACCTCAATAAACAATTAATGCATTGATATTCTTTTTAAAAATGTCTTCAAGCCTGACCAGGCGGTGGCACAGTGGGTAGAGCGTCGAACTGGGACATGGAGGACCCAGGTTCAAGACCCCGAGGTCGCTAGCTTGAGCGCAGGCTCATCTGGTTTGAGCAAAAGCTCACCAGCTTGGACCCAAGGTCGCTGGCTCAAGCAAGGGGTCACTCAATCTGCAGTAGCCCCCCAGTCAAAGCACATATGAGAAATCAATCAATGAACAACTAAGGAACCTCAACGAAGAATTGATGTTTCTCATCTCTCTCCCCTTTTGTCTGTCTGTCCCTAACTGTCCCTCTTTCTGACTCTCTGTCTCTAGGACAAAAAAAAAAAAAAAAAAATTGTCTTCAAGGTATTTCAATGGCCAAGTGTCTGACCACTATGAAAACTGACTATTCCCCTCTCTTGTGGTTTATAGCTTCAGCAACTAAAGTCCAAGCATTTACATTTACTCCATGAAGTTCTAGAGATGTGACCTTATGACATAGATTCTTTGATCAGAGATGAATGAGGTGTAGGACATCCAGAAGGCCCTCAGCCCTCTCTGACATCATCTCTGGCATGTGTCCCCTAAAAATTCCTACAGTGAACATTCAAGGGCTTTCCTCTGTACCAAGACAAGCCCCCATGAGATGGAAACCCAGCAGGTGGACCTGGAGAAAATGTTCAAAGTTAAATATTTGCAGGCATAAACTTTCAAGTGAATGAATCTTTGCAATTCTTATTTGCCAGCTTGAAGTTTCCTAAGTGATTTCTCCTCACAAGCTGGTAACAGAGCCTAGGAACTCCGTCACTGCTGGCAGATGGAGAGAATATTTGGCTCTAGGCCTGATGGAGAGTATATTTGGCTCTAGGCCTTGACAGCCAATACACGCTGCGTGGACTTGCAGAACCCCACCCCAGCCCCAGCCCCGCCCCCTGCAACACTGCACAGCTTACATTCAAGGGTTGTATTTTCGGTACAGAAAACTGTAGGGGAAAAAAAAATTAGTTTGAGATGTCTGTTGTTAAAAAAATAAATAATAAATAAATAGATGGCAACAAGGGTGAATAAGAAGAATGAGAAATACTTTTATCTCAAGCGCCTGGGTTCAGGTATCTTCACCTGCCCAGTATCACCTTTGTGGTGTAATCAGAGGCCAAAGAAGGGAGAGTGATTCAAAGTTGGAGAGGGAAGCCCTCGAGGCTTAGCTGCAAGGCTTCAGATCTTGTCCATCATGAGATAAGACTGAGGAATGAAGGGGGTCGTACTGTCCTATAGCAAGTGGTCCTCTCCTCATGAGAAGATGCATGCTTGAGAGCACCATCAAATGTGAAGCAAATGCTGGGTGTAACTACTTGGCCATCACATTCCTCTCATACTCACAAGTGACCTACAGGAGATCTGGTCTATATGAGCCAACATGAAGCAGCCCAGGAACAAGTCTATGGGCAAAAGAACACATCGATGGTGGGTGGTCCTTGTCATATCAGCAGTAACTCGGAAACCTCACAGCAAAGAGCCAGGTACTGGAGACACCAAACAGTATTGATCATAGAGGCAAAGGCAGGTAAACCCCCTTTTACACGGTGGAGGGCATGAACCAGAGAAGGGCAAGGAAAGGGAATGAGCTAGGTTTCATAGAAATAAAGGGTCCATTAGAAATAATTTTGAGCTAATCCTGATTCAAAACTTTCTAGTGAAGGAGGAACATAATAATTACAAGACTGCTGGAATAGCAGAGAAATTGACCAGAGGAAGAAAATGATAATGACAGGAAGAAATGGAGACTCTCTCAGATATGGACAAAAAAAGGTCATCAATGGATCTTTGAGAAGCAACCTTATTAGAAAGGACGGGAAACCACAGTCCAGTACTCTCCATTCACATTGGACATCTGGTCACTTTAGCTCGAGCAAAGGTTCAATATCTGGGTACTAGACTCCCATTCTCTAACACATGACCTTTCTTCTATATTTATAGTTTAGACATTAAATTTAAATGAATAAAATACCTACCTTTAACTCTCAGCTCAAACTTTGGAGTGTTCCTTCGCTAATATGATGTCAAAGATCCTCCAATTTTTAATTTCAGTGCAATGACAAGGGGTAAGAAGGTGCCAGCAGATAAGAGGGACTACATACATCAGCTCTCCAGACTAAGCAGTCACATTCCAGGCTCCTGCCCGTGTCCCGACCTGCCAGAAGAGAGTTAGGATCCTACACATTTTAGAAAAATTAGCATTTGATGTTAACATCTGGAGACTTTCCAGAAAGGGAAATAGTTAGAAAAAAAGTAAAAATCAGTGAAAGTAATGGTCTAATACACTTTCCCCACTCAGGACAATGTCTTCAATAATTCTGTATATAACACTACATATTACTTTAATTATGATCAACGCCAGCTATCAGATCTAATACAAATCAACAATTAATCTTAAAACAAGACAAAATTGCAACCTTTTCTTATTCCTTGTGCTTCAAAATGAAATATATGGCCTGCCAATATAGAAATTTCTTTAATCGTGTAACCAGTCAATCTGTTTAATAGAATGCCTAACTAGTTCTCTTTGAAATCTGGAGAACATTAACTCATTGAAAATGAAAGAAAACAAAACAAAACCACACACACACACACACACACCCCAACCTAAACAGTGTTTTATCGGCAATTAAAACTATCAAATGTAAAAAAAAAAACTATCAAACATGACATCAAAAATAAAAATGTCAGCCAATGCTTTGCCAATTAATACACAGAAGGAAATATTAGTGCAATCTCATAAATAACACCTGACCACTTTCCAAGGGTGAGTAATAATTTAGGACTGGTAATAGAAAAACTGGTCATTTTATAAATTTTACTCTTAATTTGTGTCTAGGTTAGACTGCAAGTTTGGGAGGAGGCACATTCAGAACAAGGCAGTCCAAATTTATAAAGTTTAATTAATAAAAAGTTGCACAAGGATTTAAACTCCTGTCAGTCTCAATTTCTGTATACAACTACAGAATTTTGCATACAAGGACTGAAGAAACTAGACATCATCAAAAATGCTTGCTGGACACATCACAGACCTGGAGAAAAATATTACTAATGGGGAGACGCATAAGGCTCTGAAAACTGGTGGGGCTCAGCTAGCTCCTGAAGGCCACATGGGGGTTAGCTGAAGCTCGGACATCTATGCCAAAGTAAACACTCCCACAGAAAGTCACCATGTGGAAACCAACTGGTGTGGGGAGAGGATGCTGCCCGGAAAAGAGCTGAGGCAGCAGCCCCAGGGCAGGCGGCAGAGAGGATTTGAACACACTAAACAGATGGAACTAGCAATAAACAAGAGAGGAAAACTGAAGATTTTTCCACCCAGAGACAGCAGTCGAACAGCAAGGTAATTACAGGCAATTCATATGTATCTCTACCCACAACCTCATTCCAGCTTGTAGTTTTAACGGCAAAACATGCCAAAACAGATGACTCCATGACTCTTCTACTAAGGCAGAAAAAGAGCAGAGTCCCCTTGAAGTACTCAGGCTCTGGGTATTGAAAAAAATCTACATTCCGCCACTGGGGCTGGCTGTCAGAAGTTACCTGCCTCACCTGCCAAAACCAATGCTCTCTGCAAAGGAAGTGCACAGGGTCCAGAAGCAGGCACCGGGAACTTTGCCCCACACAGGAGAACAGCATCACTCAGTGAGCAAAACAATACTCCTCAGGCCTAATGAGACCAGGAGATTCTGCTTTCAAACTAGTCCCCTCTGAGCTCTGCAACAATAAAGGTGGCAGAGGAGAAATATACTACAGTGTTTACGTAAAGTCATGGTGCACTTTTGACCAGTCAAAAGTCAAAAGTGCACCATGACTTTACAGATACACTATATAACAAACACCAGAGAATCAGGATGAACCAAACACCAAGAGGCTAGAAGGGATGATGAGTTTAATAGACTGATTAAATACCATCTTGTGGTCTCACCTAGAAACAACCTGGGGTTGCTGGTTTTTCTAACAGAGATGCAGCTCTGAACCACGTCCTTAGCTTAAGAAGCACTGCTCACCTCAGCATCTGGTGGCCTCAGTACCAGGTTTTGCAACAATCATGGAAACACAGACTACCGTCCCCAGAAAAGGCAGCAGACTTTGTTTAGGCCACAGGTGGTTTAATGCGCACTACCTTCAGAAGCTATGCCCCAGATTAATTTTTTAACTTCATTGAGGTATAAGTTACACCTCATAAAATTGACTATTGTAAGTGTACAATTCAATGATTTTTGTAAATGTAGAGTTGCACGAATATCTCCACAATGGAATACTAGAACATTTCCATCATCCCCAAAAAACAAGCCAGCCCATTTGCAATCCCCGGTTCCCATCCCGAGCCCCACACTACCAAAGATCTGCTGTCTGTCTTCACAAGTTTACTTTCTCTAGACATTTCATATAAATGGAAGCATAACATGTGTGGTCTTTCGTGCTGGCTTCTTTCACTGAGCATGATATTCTGAAGTTCACACATCTTGCAGCATAGATCAAGAGCTCATTGTATTGCAGAGATGTAGTACACTGTATGGATAAACCACATTGTGTTCACCCGCTCATCTGTTTCAGCTTATTAAACTTATAAATTCAACTAAGTGACAAGGTTTATTGGCCTAATCTCAGAAATAAAATAAGAAAGCCTGCCCTATTTCTAAAATACTCTAGAATTTCTAAGATCTCTGTAATGTGTGAAAATATGTGATAAAGATACAATATGTACCCTGGAATTTTTGTGTGAGGTGGGGAAGGAGAGAGAAGAGGTACTGTTTTAACTAAGAATGTATCTCTGAATTTCAATTCTTTGGTTTCAATATATATAAAATGTTTTAATACACATAAAGTGTTTTTATGCTAATTTCTAAGTCAAGCAAGACCATCAATCCATTTAACAAGCATTTACTTACTGTGCAAACATCTCTGAATCAAGATATATGAAGTATATATAGTTCTTGGCTTACAAAGACATTTGTATTTCAAGACTAGGCTAATAAATCACTCTGGGAGTTTTTGAAACATCTTTCTCTATATAAAGAATATAATTAGTGTTTAGCGTCTATGGTCGCAGTCCTGTATCTGGGATACTACAGCGCAGTCTGTACTGTTTATACACCACATAAAGGCATCTATTGATCCAGAGGCTCATCGCATCTGGAGGGAGAGCAGTATGTGTGCCAGGCGCTGTCAAGGTACCCGAAACACAAATGACAGTCTCATCGGTCTCCTAAGCTTACATTCTTTATTGGTGAAAGACCTTCAGAAAAGAGTGTGCTGGGTGGTGAAAAATGCTATGAAGAGAAATAGAGAAGCCTGAAGGAAGAGAGGAAAGAGGGAATGCTGTTTTAGACAGTGTGGTTGGGAGGTGCCCTATAAGTAGCGAGATCTGGAAGCAGTGAGCCGTCAAGGGCAGTAGAGGGAGAGCATCCCAAGCAGAAGGACAAGGACATGCAAAGGCTGGGAAGGAGGCTGGAGGGCTGGAGTCAGGAGGGAGGGACAGAAGCTGGGCCAAGTCAGATCAGGGAGCCCTGGTCCCACATGATTCTTCCTATGTCGCAGCCTCGGGGGCACTGTGGCCTTACCACCCTCTCTCCCCATTGAACCAGTTTAGTCCCCAGGGTAGGTCTCCAGCCCAAGGATCATTCTGCACTTACGCTTTGCACCCATTCACAGGCAGATAGTCCTATATTCAAGCTCAGGGACCTCTGTCCTGTTTTTCCTTCAACCTGATCTCTATATTGTAATTCAGTTCCAGTAATGTATTCTGTATCATCATTCCCAAGGCACTACCCTGCTAACCCAATACCCTAACCACTCTTGTAGAAAAGTCCCGCCAGGCTTCCTGTCTGGACATACCTTTTATCTTCCGGAAGCCCTGTTTCTGTAAGGACCCACAGAACCCATGCACACGTGGAAATTCTGACCCACCATTGACACCTGGCATTCTACAAATCCATCCACATATTCTACCTACAAACGCTAGGCAGGGCCCTCACAGGACCTCTGTCTGACTCCCCGAGTCACACAGGGAAAGTTACGCCACTGTCAAATGCTGCTGCGCACATGAGTCCTCTCCAGCTGCCCAACGCTAGCCAGGAATTGGTCCACCACTGCTGACACCACTCCGGCACAGTAGGCGGGCCTGTTCCCTGGGGACCTCTCTGTAGTTAGTGTTTCCTTCAAGGTGGACGCCTCTCCAGAGGCCCTGCTCAATTAGGCAACTAGCTCTATTAAACTGTGTGCTTCCAGCATTTATTCTACCCAGCTTTCTAGCACTAACTTTCTTAAAGTCAAGTCCACAGCCAGAAAACACGGTAATTTACAAGACAGACATCCTAGCAGCAAATCTTTCTTTAGCTCATACTTATATGTCAGCCGGCATGAACAATGGCCTCATTACAATTTCTGCTGGACAAAGGAAGTTTAACGTCCACAGCAATTCTTTTTGCTTTATGTCACCAGTCACAAACAATGTTCTCAGCTTCACAATTGGTAAAGTTTTATGGCAGATCTAAATCTCGGTCCTGTAAAAGAAATCACAGAAGCCAGCTGTGATCCTAAAATCTGTTTGGTTGTGGGATGCCCAACCGCACACGTCCCTGGCCTGCGACGTGTTCTCTGTCCATGGCATGCTTAAGTGGTCCTGGCAGCCATAGTCACCACCCTTGTTGGCTGCCTGGCAACAGCTTGAGAAGCCCTCTGCAAAATGTGTCACATCTCCAGTTTCTTTTTACAGAAAGGTCATCAATTAATAAAACTGTATCTGGACCCAGTTTATGAGGAACACATCTCTTCCAGGGAGTTGTAGCCAAGCCCTAGCCACTTGCTGATTTCACAGGCAACTCACCGGAAACTGCTCAGCAGAATTTTCCTTATGACTTTTTCTCAGCTCTGCTCTTCTCTGCATAGGCAAATCATACATCGTTGCCAACTGTTAGGTGAGTTTAAAGTGATTGAAAAGAGGCTCTATTTCCTGTGAACAATTTGTCCTTGCTCAATCCTGATTGTCACTTGCCTAGATCTTATTTAATTTCACATCTCAGCAACTACAGTATTATTTCTCCAGTAGAGTTGGTTTCTGATAGCATCACTCTTCTGGTTACTTATCATACATATCTGTAATTGAATTATCTGTTACAGTAATGCGATCTACTCCAAAATGTACATAAAATGCAACATAAAATAAAATTGTTGCAGTGTATACTTCCACATCCTTCTACATGAACTCTAGGCTAGCCAATTCCACAGAGGTACACTGACAAATGGTAAATGAAAGACGAGAAGATAAAAGAGTAGAAATGGCCTTCCAGAAATAAAAGAAATTTGCCCCCTAAAAAAATGTATTCTTTTAAAACATAGTGTTTTCCAATTTCAGTCAGGAAACCAATTTTAGTATATGAAGCGAAAAAGAATAAATAGTGAAATAATTGGCCTGACCTGTGGTGGCGCAGTGGAAAAAGCGTCAACCTGGAATGCTGAGGTCCCCAGTTTGAAACCCTGGGCTTGCACGGTCAAGGCACACATGGGAAGCAACTATGAGTTGATGCTTCCCAATCCTCCCCCCACTTCTCTCTCCCTCCGCTCTCTAAAATGAAAACTGAAATATTTGAAAAAACAATGAATGAAATACTTTCTTACATGCAACAGTACTATGCCAGTATATTTTAAAACTTAGAAAAGAAAAATACAGTGTGCTCATCTTTGCACTCATCAAACAACCACTAATCTTGGACAAAAAAAGAAAAAATAAAAAAAAAAAGAGCAGCAACTCCTTTGAGAAAATTTTGTTTGTGTGAGCCCACTGTTGGTTTAATCCTGTTTTAAATGCCATGCCCCAGGTGAAATATAATTTGTCTTTGAAGTTGCCTGAAATACTCTGTGAAATTCAGAGCCAGGTTTCCTTAGTTCTAGAATCTTCAGATGGCAGAGAGTAATTGTGTCAATACCAGTACATTATAATAAATCATTTATTATATGTTACCTTCTGTTGCATCATTTTCATTTGCTTTGATCTGTTTGGCTTAAATTCTATCGAAAGAAGTTTTGGGTATGCTCACTGAAAGTGAAGTTTATCCCTGACCGGATTGCTCAGTGGATAGTGTCAGCCTGTCGTGCAGTCATCCTGGGTTTGATCCCTGGTCAGGGCAAACATGAGAAGTGACCATCTGCTTCTTTTCCCCTCACTCTCCCCCATTTTACTCTCTCCTCTAGCAGCTAGTGCCTCACCTGGTTCAAGTATAGGCCCCAGGCACTGAGGGTAGCTCTTTTGATCTGAGCGTCAGCCCCAGTCAGGGGTTGCCAGGTGGATACCAGTCAGGGCGCATGCAGTAGCCGATCTCCCCTTCTCTCAGTTAAAAAAAAAAAAGAAGTTTATGTATATTCTAGTGTACTTTTTTTCTCTTTTTCTTGCTGTTAGAAATTGATTTTATATATCAGATCACAAAGACCTGACAAATACAACCAAAAAATAAGTGATGTATTTATCAAGCAAAAGTTGCTTCTTCAACCTGCTTACCAATGAGCTACTCCTTACCTGTTGAATTTATCCTCAGGGTTCTACCATCTTGTGCAGGAATTAGAGATAGCGGATTGTCCCCTATCTATGGTAGATCATTTCTACAAGGCACCAGGCAGAGTGATAAAAACCAGCAATTGTTAACAAAACTTCAGCATCTCAATTTTTAAAAGTTGCTGGGAAAATATGTGAAAATGTCTGTGTTGACAACAAGAATACAGAGATAGTATAAACAGCTTAGAACACATATACATACTCATCTTTAGTCTCAAGAAAATGGTTCATTTTCTCTATCTAAACTGGCAAAAAAATGCAGGTCGGTGGAACTGTATAAGGTCCCACGTGTACACTTTGCACTAAATTTATTAGACACCATAATATACACTTAGAAATTATTTAACACTAACCATAAAAATTTGTCACCTTGTTGTTATAATTATACCCTATGCACTTCATCTGAGTAACTATAGCAACAATTTCACAAGCAATTTTTAAGCACAAATTTGGTATAATTATAGAATCGAGAATTATGGAGGAGTTACTGCAGAATATGGGACCACAATTCTCCTACACTGTACAAAGGCTACTACAGAAATAGTTTCCTTGACTGGGACATACTATCAACTAATTGATTTCATCCATTCGGTAAACTGTATGGTTTGTAATCCAAACCTCTTCTTAGGATTTGTTTCTAATCTTAGTTAACTCTAGAGCTCATGAGAACTTGTTTATGTGATGAAATACCTTTATACCTTAGGCTGGACATTCACGTGTATCAGAAGCAAAGCTTCAATTTCAATGACTTTACAACCAAAAAAAGAAAAGAAAAAAGCATTTGGCATCATTAAAAATAGTCACCAACTTACTGAAAAATTATGTAATGATTTAGTTAAGCAGCTCTAATACCTACCAGAAGCATTTGCATAGTCTCAAGGAGTTGGCATTTCTTATTTTGAGCAATTAGCATATTAGCATGCAACAGAGAAAAAAGTTTGTTGGTTTTAACATTTGTCCTTGATCAAGAGTCTAAAGTGACTGTGAAGCAAGATTTCTTACTGCAAAGCCATGATGGGGCTTCAGAAGGTACATGAACTCTCTAAAACTTAAGCCAAAGTTTACATGAATGTGCACATAGACATTAGGGTCCCATCACCACTGCACCTATGTTCCTATGCTTCATTTTATCCAGGCATGGTAAAGGAGTAATTTTAAAAGGAAAGGGCAGTGAAGAACACAGGCTTATTATTACCAAATTCTGAACATCTCAGTCTTTTGGACAGAGACAAGTTTGACCACCCAGGAGACCAAAGTCTTTGCTCGCATCAGGGATTTTGCAGCTGTTTGCCATTAAAACCATCAAATAAGTTAGTACAATTCGTAAAAGTCATAAAATGATTAGCATCATCCATCCTCTCCCTGTTAAGTATGTAGGCTAAAAGCATGTGAAAGCAGGTACTAGTTCATCACCCGGCAGTTCCATGAGCGTGACTGTGCAACACCCAGAAGGAGTTGCTATTTTGTGGCAAAGTTTTTACAAGAGAGAAACTCAAGCCAAATGAAATCTGTGTTTCAAGTGATCCAAACAGTTATACTGTGGGGTGCTTTTTCATTAAAAATAAATTTGGATAATAATCTTTGGGGGTAAAAGAAAATCCATGGTTCCTCTGGGGTAAATGCAGGCATAGACCAGAAAAGTTATTTAAATGATACACAACTTAAGGTATTATCTGCTTGA
Source organism: Rhynchonycteris naso (assembly GCA_037038555.1). NCBI lineage: Eukaryota > Metazoa > Chordata > Mammalia > Chiroptera > Emballonuridae > Rhynchonycteris > Rhynchonycteris naso. The sequence continues at coordinate 252,660,500 of CM072995.1, forward strand.
ATTTAAATTGTGATCTGATCACTCAAAATAGTGCATGATAAACTTGACCCTCTCTTCAGTGATGAAACATGCATTAATTAACAACTGATTTAGCAATGCTAATTAAATATTAAAAATCTTCTCTAGTAAAGTCTGTTTTTTTCTTTCTGAGCCTCCTTTGAAGAAACTAACTATAAATAAATGTGTGCTGTTCCCAAACTTGGTCATGATGACAGAGCTCTTCTGGAAAAGCTAACGGTGACATATGATTGTTTTCCTTAAAAACGAGCTGCAACAATCATTTGTAACTTCTGGCATTTTAACTAATGTTCTCTTGAGGAACAGAACTTTAAGTCGGTATTAAACATAACTCAAATAACCTTCACTCTATTTCGATTTTTTTCTGAGTAAAGACAATCATCACAGGGAGGAAGACAGATGCACAGACAGGAAGAATTTTCAGTGATATGTTTATCTCAGGAAGAAACCTTTCTATTTAAAGGATTTGTGTTTGGCAACCACCTTTCCTATTCTTTCTTCTAGCAAAACTAACAGCTCCCTCTGGTCAACAGATCTGCTGCTGCCACCCTCCACCCCTATGAAATTATTGCAAGATCTGCCTGTTCCTGCTGATTGCTGACTGGGACCCGCGCCCACTCACCCAGGACCTAGTCGCGGCTCTCAGCATCCTCTAGCTCTTGCAGCGCTCGCTCTCAGCGCCCCCTTCCGGGGATCCCCGGGACGCCGCAGGCGCAGGAAAGTTAAATCCCAACTCTGGCCAGCCGCATCCAGGTACAAAGCAAGGAAACCGCAAGGAGATGGACGCGTTTCCCGCCAAAGCCCGGGGTGTCCAGATCTGACTGTTAGGTCCCGCACCGGGCACCGTGGACAGCGATCAGGAAAACATGACTCCTCGGCGGTGGATTCCTCGCACATCTTGGAAGGACCAGTTCCCTCTGGGCCCAGATCTGCCTCCGGCCCCGAAACCCTGAGCCAGAGGATGCGAAAATCGTGGAGCGGCGGGAAAATGCCCGCGGAAGGAGGTTCGCCTGCCAGCAGCCCATCGGGCAGGCGGTTCCAAGGCCTCTACATCCCGCGCCGCGGCGTCCGGGGTGGCCCCCAGCCTCAATCGCCCTAATTAACCAAAGCGCTTGGCGGAGTTGAGCCCAAGTCCCACTGCCTACCGCGCGCCGCAAAACCACCGTAACTAGAACAGAAAAGACTGCCCCAGCTGGGGGGCAGGGGAGGGTCTGCGAGGCAGCAGCTATGGGACCGCGAAGCCCCAGCCACTGGGAGCCCTGACCTTCGCTTCCGACTCACCGAGCCTGGACGCGCGCCGGATACCCGCACAGATCTCCACTGCACACCTTCCCGAGGTGCTGAGTAGGGGGTCCCGTCTCTCCCACCGACCGATCGCCCATGGGGTCGCTTCCGATTCTTACCTCTGCACACTCAGGCCTCGGCAAAGGCAGGGACACAAACTTCCAGTCGCTTCACTAGCTCAACTGTGGGAACCCCTTCATTGAAGGTAGTTCTCCTAATCCTGTACGCGCCACCACCCGCTGTTTACCGCTCAGGCCTGCAGATCTACCCTGCCCAAGATCAACATGACCCACCCGCTGACCACTGCCGCCCCCGGGTCCCAGCCAGCAACGCGACACCACGGGGGCTGCAGCCAAGGCCACATAGGGATGGGGTGAGGGAATTCGCTCACCAGGTGCGATGCGCGCTCCTAGTGCCAGTCACCCTGCGCCTGGATCCCGGGCGAGGTCTGAGGATCTTCTTCAGTGCTCGGTGTGAGAAGTCGAGGCAGCAGCCGCTGCCGACCCTTGCTACTTACTTCCCCAGAGCCGCCCCCACTTGCTACAATGCGGGCTGGGGGGCACCGGCTTCAGAGGCAGGCACACCGTCCCTGGGCTCGCGGCCGGCCGGGGGGTGAGCAGGTTCGTTCCCAGTGGGGAGACGGGCAAGGAAGCAAAGTTGGGTGCCCGAACTAGCTCCGCAGGGGAGCCCCCAGGATGGGGCACACGGAACGGGATACCCTCGCGGAGGAGAAATGGAGATTGGGGGCCGTTGCCCGGTAGGGGCCGTGGCCGGTCCGGGGTTGCGGAGCCCACCCGCGGTGGGAGGGCAGCGCACAGGAGCGGGCGTAGCGAGAACTGCCGCCGCCAGCGCCGCCTTTCCCGAGAGTACAGCCGCGCGAGCTAGGAGCGCGGGGCCGCCTCGCCCCGCCCCCGCCCCTCCCCTGCCGCCACGCCTCCTCCTCCCCCGCCCAGCCCGGGTGAAACCCGAGCGCTCCAAAGGGCGCCTGACCTCCCAGGGTCCCTCCCCCGACACCGCCCCTTCCCAAGACTGAACCCCTATCTGAGCCTCCGGCGCCCCTGCACCCCAGGAGCGCCACTCCAGCCTCCATGGGGTGAGCGTGCCCAAACCTGGGTTTTTTGCGGGCTCCCTGCCGCACCACGCAGAACTTGGGTGGCTCCCCCGCCCCTGTCCCGCCGCTCGGACGTGGCTACTTTGGTGGGGCGGGGGCGGGGGGTAGCTCAGTATAAAGGGCAGGGAGGCGGTGCGGGCTGAGACCTAGGCGTGGTGCGTCCACTCTGCCGGCGGCCTCTGCTCCAGGTACGTGAGTGTCACCCAGCTGATTGCGGCCGTGAGGTGGGGGTGGGCAGGCGCTGCCGAGTTCTCTCGGACTCGCGAGGTTGTAATATTTTCCTTTTTGTGTACCATTCTCTTGGCGGGTTCTGAGCAGGAAACTCCATAAAGACCGAAAGAATTGTTGCGGGTTCTTGGAGGAGCGATTTGGGAGTGAACCTCCCTTCTAGTTCAGGTTGGTTTCAGCCGTGTTCCATCAGGGACGGGCAGGAACAATACAGGGAGTTAGGTCAGGGGTTCCCCAACTAGTACGCTGAGTGTTAAAATTGGAGCTCCCAAATGGACTAAGTCAATTCGCCCAATCCTGGGGCCAAATGTACTTGTTGCACTTTGAAGACTCTTTCCTCTCGATGGAGCAAGTACTCAGGTGCAAAGATTCATAACTGGAAAGTAAAGTACCATTCAAGGCTCCTAGAATTTGATACTTTGTTGCAAAGCATCTGTTCAGAACTCAAAAGAGCGGCGAGTGACCCTTCCCTTCTGCATGAGAGTGGGGACAGTCTTTCTGAACCCTTTTTTCTCCATCTGGGCTCAGAGAGTAGTTTTAAAGTTCCCCTTGCTTAAGGAAACACATGACCGACCTCGCTGCTGTCCTCAATTAGCTAGTGACATAGCATGTGTCTATGGCCTGTGATCTACAGAACCTGAGTGGGTTGTTGGGATGCCCCATACTGAATCAATGTGCCCCCTAACTGTGCCATTGAGCTCATCTCTGCAACAGAGAACCCACACTGCCTAGAAGGTGTCATATCCAAGAAAAGGACAATAGAAATACAAATTGACATTGATTTGTGTATGCTTTGTAGAAATATTTTTTAATGAAAGAATTAAATGAAAGCAATTCTGAGGGTTTCCATGGAAGCCCAGCCCCAAATCTCCTGTCTTTTTCTCACACTGGTGCGGAGCTGCCTGTGTACTCAAGACCTCACTCGGATTTCCTTTAAGACGTCCCGGAGGAAATGTCAGTAGCTGGGCACGTCTTTGAGAAGCTTTCTCCCCTGGGTTTGTGGTGGGAGCACTAGACAAGAACCTCCCTGGCTCCTGAGACCTTACTGAACAGTTTTACACTTTTCAGTTCTGTGTTTGGCATGAGAGGCACTAGCGCCATTCCTGACATTCCGATTCTCTTGGCTACGTGGCACAGAGGCTTAGAAACGCCCTGGGATGAGGAGGCACCATGAGAGGAGGAGACAGCCAAGGTCTAGTCTGACTGATCTGCTCCTGAAGGGTTTGGGGGGAGGGGAGGGAGAACATTACTTTACTCTTGACCTTACAGCCCTTGGGTACATGGGTACTTTTGGTGCCCCAGCTGCCAGGGCAAAGGGAGACAGAAATTAGTGTCCAGATGTGTAGTTAATCTTTGTCCTTGCCTGTCAACATTACAGTTACAGCCATGTACACTTTTTAAAAATCTTGGCTTTTAGAAAAAGCTAAGCAGTGGGGAAAAAATACTTATCTACACTATAACCCAGGAGTGCTGATAAGATAACATGTAAACTCATAAAGTATGTAACTTTATGTTAATGTGGCAGAGGAAGGTCAATTTCACAAGGCAGTTTACAGGATACACCCAAGCATTGTTTAAAATATGTATGTTTAGTGATAATGAGTTACAAACAAATTAATAATGAAGACAGACAAGAAAACAAATAAGAGTATGTCCTTAAAATGAAATGGCCCTACACTGAGGTGATTTCACCTGGTGACCTAGGGAAAGTTCCTTAACTTCCCTGAGTACCTACCATCTGTTCACCTGAAACTTAAACCTCCCAGCAGGTGTGTCCTTTGTAAGCACTGAACGAGAAAGAAGGTGATGTAAATAAATACCCAGGGTCCAGCCAAGAAGTAGGCTGTCTACAATAAAATTATTTTTAAAAATCCACAGGTGTTCCCTTGTTCCAAATGAAATTTCTGGGGTTTGTTTGTTTTTTAAGTTTTGCTCACTGAAGAACTTCCCACATTAAGTTTCTCGTCACATTGTAGAACTGGAGGTGATACTTTCAAAACAAAACTGTTTAGTTCTCTTTTTAAAATAAAATCACAGCTCTCCCTAAACTGTTTTAGGTCAGACGTGCACACAATGTAAAAATGAATGAGAAAATCAACCAAACATTAGGTGAAAATGATGAATTTTGGGGCGCTGATTCATGTGACCTGAAAAATGCCATCCATTTCCTGATTCACCTCAATTTCTGTGGTGATATATGAGGGATCTCTTATGCCTCTGAAATAATTAACCGGTTTTGTCTTGTCTTTATTTTCCTCCCTTGTGCTTGAATTTCAGCTACATCCACTACCCTGCCACCTTAGAGGGGAGCAGCAGGGAGGGGGCTGAAGAGAAAGAATGTCACCTGGAGATGCAGCCGCTGCTGTGGTCAGGAGTGACCTTTAAGGGAAACCTCGATACCTGTGACCTCTACAACACATGAGATTGTATTAGTATCACGAAAAACCTCAGTCAAAAAGTCGTGACCTGTGGACATTTCCATTTGAACTGGTTTCCCCTACAAAGGAGCCAGAGGACACATTACAATCATTATCCACAAGTGTTCCCTTTTTACTCCTGCTTTCCTTCTTTTAGATCCATAGCATTTGAGAATTGAAAAAACTGCTAGATTCTCTGATCAGTCCCATTAGTTTTTTTTTCATAAAATAGCCAAACACCGATAAAAACAATACGCAGTTTTATGCCTCACTAAGATTGCCTAGTACTGATTTTTGTTCATATACTGTTTTAAGTATTTGATAGACCCATGATATGGCTACAGATCATGATGCGATGCTCCCCAAAGTCTTGACAGGAGAAGAATCACTAAGTGGGGAGACTTCAGGGGGCTTCACCAGGGTTTTATAGGGTTCTTCTACCCCTAGAAATGCTCATGCCCCCTCTAGTGTAATGCCCACTCCCATGGCAGAGATAAGCAAGACAGTTTTATTCAAAAACAACAGCCAGAACCTGAAACAGAATAGAAAATAGTTATGGCTCATTTAAGAATGGGCATAATTGGGCATGGGACAGAGTTTGGCGTTCTGGACCTTAAACTGAAGGACCAAGGCAACCACAACGGCACCTGTTCGCCAGCCCTCTCCCAGTCTGTACATGTACACTGGACACTCACTCCATCACACTCTTCTGTAGAATCTGTGTCCCAACCACACCCACCCTGTCAGGAGCGTCCCGTGTCTGCCAGGAGCATGCTTTGTCCCTGCCAGTTGTTCCATAAAGGTTGACACAGAGTGACCTACCTGGCCTTCAACCAACCCAGGTGAGCTTGCTCACTTTTGAGCTCTCTAGATCTCCACCGCTGAGAGAAGCTCCTCTGGACGTATTTGCCTTGTCTTTATGGCTAAATTTCTAGATATATTTTTCTAGAAACCCAATTTTCTTAAAATAAAATTGTTGTACTCAAAACACCTCAAGTTGCCTTTTTTATAAGTATGATGTAGGGAGAGGGTTTAAAAGATTTTTGAAATACCTAGAGGAAACGTAGATGGCTTCCTGAGTGTTATTTTCTGTTTATAAGTGAAGAATGGCTGTACTTTTAAAATAGATATGGTTGATGCTTCTTAATCAATGTCCTCTATTTTCCTCTGTCTTTGAAAATAGAGATTTTGGGGGAAATTATGTACATTGGTAAATAAATTTTCAAAAATAATGTTCATCCTACATAGATTTAGAAATACAAATTACTCTGCCTTAGTTTATTCCACCATTACCTAGGGAAATTAACTCCTGATGACCTTGAAGTAAATGAAAAGAATATCTACTAAGTGAAATTGGCCAGTAGGCAGAGTCTCCTGAAGCAAAGAAGTGGGAAGATGAGCTGTCAAGACTCCTGTCACCCTTCAGTCAATTCTCATTTCAGACCCTCCTTTCCACTCCCATTCTGTAACCTTAATTCAGAATATCAAGCTTTCACCCAGAACACCAACACCTCCTAACTGGTCTGTAGGTCTCCCTGTGCTCTAGTCTATAACACTATATTGCGTTGATTGTCCCCAAACAACACCCAGCCCCCGCCATCCTTAATAACAGACCTGATTTTATTTAAGTTGCAATCTGACCAGCCAAAAAACAAAAACCACTTCCATGGAACTTAGCTGTGACCCACAAGATGTAATTCGGTGGGATTCCAAGAAAGGCTTTGTAAAAGAGCAAAAAGTAACTGTGATCTTTCATGCCTTTTTATCCTGAAACTGAGGGTTCATATGACTGATTAAATTTAGTTTTAAATCCTAGTTTTAGAAATCATCTCTCTACATATATATACCTCTCAGAGACTTACCCTTTCCCCCAAATAATCAGCAACCCCTGAGACAGTAGTCTGGACCTAACTAGTGATCACAGTGTTTGGACCTCTGGCAGACTGAATGAAGATAACATCTTAACCTAAGTTATGTCTCAGTTCCTGAGCCCTAAGGTGGAATGACCCCCTGGCTACATTCCCCTGAGCCTAGACAGAGGGACTCCAGAAAAGACCTCAAAGCTGTCCATTAGACCTGAAGAAATGATTTATTACCTTACCTCACCTTTGGTCAATCTGTTCCTAACATGACCCCAAACTCCTAAACCACAGTGTTTTGTAATTTGCCCTATACATATAATCTGTAGCCCATAGAACATCTGGGAGTCAGATCTTTAGCATTAGCTCCCCTGTCTGGATTGGCCAATTCAATGTTAAACTATTTTTCTTTCTATCCTGCACTCCTGCTCATGCATTTCTTTGGGCTGGTGTGCACAGGCAGTCTGACCCAAGGAATAATATTGGAGTCCCAGTAACATCCCACTTCTGAATTCCTGCCTGGAACCTGACTGTGATCATTGAAATTCAAGCCAACACATAGGACTGTATGGTAGCCTTGAGGTAGAACATGGAAGTTGGAAAAAGGAACGTGAATTTCTGGAAACCCTCTGGAGCCCCATCTCAGCCATAGAGTATCACCTCCAGACTTCACACAGGAGAAAGAAATCACTTTCCCTTCCGTTTTTTCCCTCACTATGTCCCTTCTGGGTTTAGCAGGAGAATGTGAATCCTAGCAGAAGGTATAAGGCCCTTCCAGATCTGAAATCCCTGTGTTGTTATCTCAACATCACAACCCATGCAGCCCTCCCTTTGGCTCTACTTTCCTGCTGTCAGCCAAGTTTTTTGGACAGCACGTGCCCTGGCAGGGAGCTGCAGCATTAAAAATAGAATAGAGCAACAAGGAGCCAATCCCTGCCCTTGTAGGAATTACAGTCTTTGGGGAAGAGGTCGCTATCAAGGACTGATCCCACAGTATGTAATCAAAAGCTCTGATAAATGCTAGGGAAGACATGGTTCAAGTGTCTGGTTTAGCCTGGAGAGTCAGGACAGGCATCCCTGAAAGAGGCCTGTGAGCTGACCTTTGAATGAGCAATGACTAACAAGGAAATAGGGAAGGGAGTGAGATTCCAGGGAATAGTGGAAATATTTTAGAACTTAACTCAAACACACTTACTTGTTAAAACACCAAGGATGATAATATAATCAAAAAAAGATTAAAAAGAAAACAACCAACAGCTATAATCTTCTAAAACAGTAGAGACCGAAAAAAATGAAATAACTTGACCAATTTAGTAGAAGGCTGAAAAGGAAAAGAAGACAAATGAAAAGAAAAAACACATAGAAAAAGAAGAACTAGTAAAATTTTAGTAAACACTTAAAAATCCAATTATACCTAAAAGCACAATAATACAATGGGAAAAAGTCTGCCAGGCAAATATTAGTCAAAATAATAAAGCTAGGCTATAAATATACATATCAGAAATATAGATTTTTAAAGCTAAGATCATTTTCAGTAAAATTCACTATTGAAAGAAGATTCAGTTCATTAGGAAATACAAGTGTGTATGCAACTAACAAAATGGTTTCAAAATATAGAAAGTAAAAATCTACAAAAATTATAAGAAAAACTGACATCCACAGTTATTGACGAAGCACATTTCTCTCACTAATTGGTTTCACAGAGGGGAAAATGGTATAAATTTAGATATCCTGAGAAAAACAACTATCAAGTTTTCATGCAAGATTTACAAAAATTAAGTCAAGAGCCACAAAGCAAGACTCAATGAATTCTGAATAATCAGTACCATGCATTTAAGTAAAAAATTAATTATTAAATAAAATATTTCATATTTGTCAATTGTAAGCAAAATTTCTAATAACACATGGGACATAGAAGACAATGAAAATCAGAAATATTTATATTTTGTATGAGAATACAACATAAAAAATCTTACATAAATAGTTAAAGCAGTGTTTACAGAGACAGATTTAAGTACTTATACTATTTTAGGGAAGAAGAACTGAAACTGACATGCTAAAAGTCCATCTCAAAAAAGTCAGAAATAGAAAAGAGGTAATGAAAATACCTTAGTAAATATCCCATATTAATAAAATACTATAAAGGTATATTGTCTACAGTTTCAATAGAAAAATCAACAATATCAAAGCTGTTTAAAAATATATGTTTAATAAAATAGACAAACCTCTAGAAATATATATAATTCACTAGAAATATGTAGCTTTAGAAATCTAAAAAGGAAATTAGGATTCAAATACACTTGCAATCATTTAAATAAACTGAATTGGTAAATACATAACAAGTAAAACAAAAAGTTCTGGATGGTTTTCCAGGAAGAATCTACCAAATACTCAAGACAATATTAATCCCTATTTTATAAAAGTAATCCTGCCTGACCTGTGGTGGCGCAGCGGATAAGGCATTGACCTGGAATGCTGAGGTCTCTGCTATAAAATCCGGTGCTTATTGGGTCAGAGCACATACTAGAAGCAACTACTATGAGTTGATGTTTCTCGCTCCTCCCCACCACCTTTCTCTCTATTTCCTCTCCCTAAAAATCAATAAATAAATTGTTTATTTCAGAGACAGAGAGATAGTCAGAGAGAGGGATAGATAGGGACAGACAGACAGCAACGGAGATAGATGAGAAGCATCAATCATCAGTTTTTTGTTGGAACACCTTAGTTGTTCATTGATTGCTTTCTCATACGTGCCTTGACCGTGGGCCTTCAGCAGACTGAGCAACCCCTTGCTGGAGCCAGCAACCTTGGGTCCAAGCTGGTGAGCTTTTGCTCAAGCCAAATGAGACCGCACTCAAGCTGGTGACTTCGGTGTCTCGAACCTGGGTCCTCCGCGTCCCAGTCCGAAACTCTATCCACTACGCAACTGCCAGCTCAGGCAATAAATAAAATATATTTTTTAAAGTTATTCTAAATGTAAAGTCAATGCCTGCGGCCACCATGACAGCAACCTGGCCAGTGCAGGTTCCCATTAGATTCGGACAGTGGATAATGAAGCAACGGAGCCAAGAACTGGTGAGCCATCAGCTTTAATTCTAGCTTGCACCCGGCGGGCAAGCAAAAATACACACTGAGCTCCAAAACCCTCTCATTCAGTGCTCACAAAGCTACTGACTTATCCGAGTTTCCTAGAATCAAAGGTTTCTAGCTCACCAGACTTACTCATCTCTGTTCCCCATCTCCTCCTGCACAAACTCTGCTCAAACTGGCTTCTCCCTCAGCACTCTGCCATCTTGGCTGCTTCTCCTCCCCTCCATGTGGCCTTAATCTGCTCTCCTCTCTAATACTAACCTCAGGAACCAAGAGAGATCAAGCTCCTGGTCTGCATCACTTTATAGTGTAGAAATCCAAACCTTTAATCCAATCCACAAACAAGAAAGTCTCTGATATAAAGTCACTTATCTGAGGCATAATGGAGGATTCCTCATGAGAGTACACCACCCACATCATCCAATCAGTCAAGAGTGTGGGGAAAAGCTTACTCTTAAAACTTGCATGTGGGCAGTGCCATCTTTAACAAAGTGAGCATAATATATTTCATCTGCCCAACACTAAAGAATAGAAGTCATAGGCCAAACTCCCCCAAATTCAAGGATGATGTTTTATCACTAGAAAACATACGGTAAATGATCTATCTCCTTGTCCACATAAAAATAGTCCAAAGCTGTAAGAATCTTTTATGAGTTTATTTGAGCCAAACTGACAATTGCTGGGGAATAAAATCTCAACAGATTGAGAATATGCTCTGGAAATGGTAGTTACCACTTATTTTATCCATTAGAATCAAAGGGGAAGATGTGAAGTGGTTACATGAAATCCACTGGTGACAGTTTAGGGAGGCAGGGAAAGCAAAGCGGGAAATCTCTGGGACTGGATAAAACTTAAAGGAATAGACACAGATTTCTTTTACATTTATGGAGAGAAGATAGTTAACAGTCAACAATGTACAGGGTGACTATAACAATAAGGAGATTTGTGGGCTCAGCTCTGGTGGTTGTGCCCTGAGGGGTCGGGAGAAAAAGGGAATTACCCAGACATTCCAACACTGAATTTTCCTAGATGCAAATAGACAGAAGACAGGCTCAGCTTTTATCAGGGAAGCCGCTGGCCTGACACTGGACTACCTGCCATGACATGCTTTTAGTTAGAAAGTTTTCATTTCAGATTGTAAGGCCAGTGGCTGCTGCCATCATGGCCATGCAGGTTCTCACTGAATTCAGACCTAGAGTAAAGAAAAAGTGGAGCCAGGAAATGGTGGGCCATTCCTTTATTAAAGTCTGGCAGATGAGGAAATAGGCAGGGAAAACACTTACCTTTCATTCAAGGCTCCCAAAGCCACTGACACATTCTCCGGTTCCACAATCAGCACAATCAGGAGAATCTTCTCTGGTTCCTCCTAGAATCCAAGGCCTCAACAGTCTCAGCTCTGGTTCCCCATCTGCTCTCTCTCGTGCTCGCTCGCTCTCTCTCTCTCTCTCTCTCTCTCTCTGCAAAACTGTCTTCTTCTTCAGCACTCTGCACTCTCTCTGCTTTTCCTGCAAAGCTGGCTGAGGTCACAAAGACCTCTCCTCCAGCAAACATTAACAAAACAATGGCCCCTCCCAAGCAGGAATGCAATCCACAATTTGCAATCAACTGCCCTGCTCTGAGGGCAAGCACAGACATCACTGTCCAGCGCCATTTTTTAACAATAAAAGTGAGCAAAGTCAAAAAATACAAATTTTACAAACTTATTTGCCCAACACAGATCATCTCATGTCATTACTTCTGGCCCCTGAGTCTGTAAGGCAACCATGCTCTTTCACGCCAACAACAGAATACAGAAAAACCAATTGTCTGACCAGGTGGTGGCCCAGTGGCTACAGTGGCAGCCTGGAACACAGAGGACCCAGGTTCAAAAACCCAAGGTCACAGGCTTCAGTTTGGGCTCATCAGGCTTAAGCATATGGCGCTGGCTTGAATGTGGAATCATAGACATGACCACATGGTTACTGGATTGAGCCCAAAGGTCACTGGCTTGAAGCCCAAGGTCGCTGGCTTAAGCCCAAGGTATCTGCCTTGTGCAGGGGTCAGTACTCTGCTGGAACTTCCTGTAAAGCCAGTAGACATGGCCACCATCACAGCGGCCTGGCCAGTGCAGGTTCCCATTAGATTCGGACAGTCGGTAATGAAACAACGGAGCCAAGAACTGATGAGCCATCAGCTTTAATCCTAGCTTGCACCAGGCGGGCAAGCAAAAACACACTGGGCTCCAAAACCCACTCATTCAGTGCTCACAAAGCTACTGACTTATCCGAGTTTCCTAGAATCAAAGGTTTCTAGCTCACCAGACTTACTCACCTCTGTTTCCCATATCCTTCTCTCTGCACAAACTGGCTTCTCCCTCAGCACTCTGCCACCTTGGCTGCTTCTCCTGACCTCCACATGACCTTAATCTGCTCTCCTCTCTCATACTAACCTCAGGAACCAAGAGCGAGCAAGCTACTGGTCTGTCCCACTTTATAGTGCAGAAATCCAAACCCTTAATCCAATCTACAAAAAAGAAAGTCTCTGATACAAAGTCACCCATCTAAGGCATAATGGGATTCCTCAGGAGAGTGCACCACCCCACATCATCCAATCAGTCAAGGGTGTGGGGGAAAGCTTACAATTAAAACTAAGCCTTAGGCTATAACTACCCGGCCTGCTTACATTACAGCCTTTCCCCCACACCCATCCCAAGCATACAGGCAAATAATATCACCTGGGTGACGGGCTTCCATGTGGGCAGTGCCATTTTTAACAAAGTGAGCATATTATATTTTATCTGCCCAACAAACCACCTCTATGCTCACTTTACTACCCACAGTCTACACCACTGGCATCCCTGTACAAGGAAATTAGGTACATTACACAAATTACAAATACATGACAAATCATACAATTTCAACAATTACAAAGGTACACTTCACCAGTCTCTGAGCACCTTGCCAAAAGTGCAAAATGTCCTCGGCCTTCTTCCTTGCCATTTGAAAGGCTTCCCGGGGCAGGGGGAGGGCCTCCAGCAAAGACGCCCCCTACCCCCATCAGGGTATTTCACATTGTCCAAAATCCATAAGTCCATTCAACAAAGGAGCCAGTACTCACTCAGTCATAGTCCAGGAAATCAGTCCACGCACATGAGGTGTTAGCCTGCCCCCTCATTCCTGCCATCATGGCAGGTCTCACACTGTCCTAAAGAGAAGCATGTGGCAATGGCAGTCAGCATTTCCATCTCTGCTCTGGGGAACATGATGGCATCCACCCCTATGTCCCAAAATCGCAGACCTACCAGCAGCTTAGCAGGCACTCCCTGCCATTTCAGCTGGGCTCTCATCTTCTGGAGACTGCGGATTGCAACTCCAGCTGGATTCTCCTTATCCTCCAAAGAGAAACTGGAAACAGCTCCTGCTGCTGGGCTTGAGCCCTGGGCCACCGCTGCCTTCTGCTCAGCAAGCCTTGCAGCTCCAGCCCCAGCCTCAGCCTCAGCCTCAGCCTCCTATCGCTGCTGGCTCTCCAATGTTCAGGGCAATCTCCAACTCACGAACTTGTGATTTCTTCTCCAGTGTCTGCTCCATTTCCAGGCGAATCTCGCAAACCTGGTCAGTCTCCTCCTCCAGCACTTCCTCCAGCTCCCGCGTTGGCATCTCTATCTCCCACGTTTCCTCCAGCTCCTTCCACTGCTCGGTTTGCAGGTCCCGGGCAGCCTCTTCCATAGAGCTCTTGGTTTCCTCACGAATGGCTGTAAAAGTCAGCCATCCTACAGTCCTCAGAACGATAGCCATAGGGAACCATAACAGCAGCCTCCTCTACTCTACAGCTCAAAGGTGGTGGCGGCTCCATATTGATCTGTATCAAGTTCCTGCTACAGACTACGCCAAATGTAAAGCCAGGATACAGGGCCACCATCACAGCCGCCTGGCTCATGCAGATTCGCATTTGATTCAGGCAGTCGGTAATGAAACAACGGAGCCAAGAACTGGTGAGCTATCAGCTCTAATCCTAGCTTGCACCCAGTGGGCAAGCAAAAACACACTGGGCTCCAAAACCTACTCATTCAGTGCTCACAAAGCTACTGACTTATCCAAGTTTCCTAGAATCAAAGGTTTCTAGTTCACCAACCTTATTCACCTCTGTTCCCTATCTCCTTCTCCTGCACAAACTCTACACAAACTAGCTTCTCCCTCAACACTCTACCATCTTGGCTGCTTCTCCTGGCCTCCTCCATGTGGTCTTTCTCTGCTCTCCTCTCTAATGCTAATCTCAGGAACCAAGAGAGAGCAAGCTCCCAGTCTGCCCTACTTTATAGTATAGAAATCAAAACATTTAATCCAATATACAAACAGGGAAGTCTCTGATACAAAGTCACGTATCTGAGGCATAATGGAATTCCTCATGAGAGTGCACCACCCCACATCAAAAAGGGTAGAAAATCCTTAGTCTTAAAACTAAGCCTTAGGCTATAAGGATCCTGCCTGCTTACAGCCTGTTCCCCCACATCCAATGCAAACTATAAGCGAGCATATATATATGTATATATATATATCATATTTACAAACTTATTTGACCAACACCCCCTGTCAAGGCACATATGAAAATGCAATTAATGAACAACTAAGTTGCCACAAATGAAAAATTGATGCTTCCCATCTCTCTCCCTTCCTCTCTCTCTGTCCCTATCTATCCCTCTCTCTTGTCTCTCTCCATCTCTGTCAAAGAAGAAAGAAAGAGAGAGAGAGAGAAATGAAGAAAGGAAGGAAGAAAGGAAGGAAGGAAGGAAGGAAGGAAGGAAGGAAGGAAGGAAGGAAGTAAAAGAAAAAGGAAGACCTGGCCCTGGCCAGTTGGCTCAGTGGTAGAGTGTTGGCACAGAATGTGAAAATCCCAGGTTCAATTCCTTCCTGGTCAGGGCACACAGTAGAAGTGCCCATCTGCTTCTCCATCCTTCCCTCTCTCCTTTCTCTCTCTCTTCCCCTCCCGCAGCCAAAGCTCCATTAGAGCAAAGTTGGCCTGGGTGTTGAGAATGGTTCCATAGCCTTCGCTTTAGGTGCTAGAATGGCTCCGGTTGCAATGGAGCAATGCCCCAGATGGGCAGGGCATCGCTCCCTGGTGGGCATGACCAGTGGATCCCAGTCGGGTGCATGTTGGAGTCTGTCTGTCTGCCTCTTCCCCACTTTTAATTTCAGAAAATACAAAAACAAATTGTAAAGCCAATAATCGTGGCCACAATCACAGCCACCTGACCGGTGTGGGTTCCTATTAGATTCGTACAGTCGGTAATGAAACAATGGAGCCATGAACTGGTGAGCCATCAGCTTTAATTCTAGCTTGCACCCAGCAGGCAAGAAAAACCACACACTGGGCTCCAAAACCCACTCATTCAGTGCTCACAAAGCTACTGACTTATCTGAGTTTCCTAGAATCAAATGCTTCTAGCTCACCAGACTTACTCATCTCTGTTCCCCATCTCCTCCTGCACAAAACTCTGCACAAACTGGCTTCTCACTCAGCACTCCACCATCTTGGCTGCTTCTCCTGGCCTCCTTGTGGCCTTAATCTGCTCTCCTTTCTAATACCTCAGGAACCAAGAGCGCAAGCTACTGGTCTGTCCCACTTTATAGTGTAGAAATCCAAACCCTTAATCCAATCTACAAATAAGAAAGTCTGATACAAAGTCACCCATCTGAGGCATAATGGGATTCCTCAGGAGAGCGCACTACCCCACATCATCCAATCAGTCAAGGGTGTGGGGAAAAGCTTATTCTTAAAACAAAGCCTTAAGCTATAACTACCCAGCCTGCTTACATTACAGCCTTTCCCCCACACCCATCCCAAGTATACAGGCAAATAATATCACCCGGGTGACGGATTCCATGTGGGCAGCACCATCTTTAACAAAGTGAGCATATTATATTTTATCTGCCCAACACAAACAAACAAAAAATAAAAATAATCTGTAAAAAAAAAGAAAAACCACTTTAACAGCTACATAATACAATGTCATAAAATTTAACATGTATTTATAATTTAGAAAAACTTTCTTAGCTATTAGACTAGTAATAAAAGGGAATTACCGTATTTTCCATATATAAGATGCACCTTAATTTGGGGGCCCCAAATTAAAAAGAAATGTATTACATAAAGTTATTGAATTTAAGTTTTATTCATTATAAAATCCATACAACTCCTCATCACTGTCAAAACTCCCATTCATTTGCTTGTTCTTATCTGTGACTGATGACGAATCACTGTCCTGAACAATGAATGCAAAAACTAGTACAATAAAGTGGGAAATGCAAGTAAAAAAAATCTACAGCCATTGCATAAGATACACCCAGTTTTTAGACCCCAAATTGTTCAAAAAAAGGTGCATTTTATATATGGAAATATACAGTAACCTAATTTGGTAAAATACAAAAAAATCAAGAAACTTCACATTTAATTGTGAAAGTTAAAATACTCACTTGAAAGGGAAGATGGAGTCAAGCATGCACATATCAAGGATTCTGTTCAACACTGAACTAATTGGTTGAAAAGTGTAGGCAGGAAAACTTTCTCTTTACTTCCTTTAGCTCTTTCTGGCTGGTCGAATAATTCAAATGACATATAGCAGATTAACAAGAGAAAACAAAATTTTAATTCACATAAGCATGGACATTTCAAGGACAATGAAGCAAAATGAGGTAAATATGTCATCTTGGATTAAGGAGAGGCAATTTACAAGTACATAAGAGAGCAAACATATGGTAAACAAATTCATGCAGTGTCACCCAGAAACAATGGCACAAGGGAAATCTGGAGTTAGAGATTTTTGCTTGTATCCTCCCTGTCTGCCACACTTCATTCATATGTGGTAAAGTGACTATGCTAAACTTTCTTTTCTGCCTTGGCTGGATGGTGGGCTTGGTTGGAGCATGGTCCCCATATGCAACAGTTGCTGGTCTGGTTCCCAGTCAGGGCACATACGAAGATAGATTGATGTTGCTGTCCCTTTCTCTCTTTCTCCCTTCCTCTTTCTCTAAAAATCAATTTAAAAAAAAAAAAGAGTTCTCTTTCTGAAGCAGTTTCTTTATCTGGATTCCTTTAGGTAGGCACTGGAAGGGGTGGGGGTGGAGGGGACAATGGGTGTGAAAAACTCTTGCTGAGTTTATTGGGCTTTAATCCTTTTCAGCTGGAAATAATCTGCACTCTGGGGTGGGGGGCATTCTGGGGAGACTCACTCCCAAGTCCCCCCCACCCCTACAAAAAGAAGAAATAATATAATTGTCTCCAGTAAAAGCACTTAAAAACATTTACAGATAAATAATTAGAAGAAAAAGTTCTACAAGTCTGCTAGACTCTCAATAGACAAATCAATTGTGTTCCCATAAACCAGCAGCAAATATGAGAAAATATAATTTAAAAAAGATAACATTGACAAAAAAAGATCAATAAGTTACCTAAGAAGAATTTTGGCAAAGATATGTCGGACCTTTGTGGAAAACTTATAAAACTAAATGGAAAGATCCTAAAGAAAACCTAGATAAATCGATTCTATCCTACATTTATGTATGGAATGATTTAGTATATAACATCTTGAATATTAAATATTCATTCAGAAAACCTATGCTCCCTGAATTCATCCTTAAGTATAATGTAGATTCAATCAAAATCTTACTGGCTATACGGAACTTAAGTATGTAGATCATAAAATTTATAAGCAGGGCAAGATCACCAATCTAAGAGTGGTTAAGGAATTTCTAAAGAAAATGAACAAGGTAGGGAGGAGTCATAAGGTATCAATACTGTTCATAATAAAGCTGTAGAAATTAAGACACTGAGATACTGGCACAGGAATAGATGAAGAGAACATGACAGAAGGCTCATAAACAGACCCACATATGCCATCTTTGACATGTGACAAAGAGGCTTAGTGGGGAGAGATGGGACTCAATAAATGGGTCTAGAACAAGTGACAACCCTGGTGGAAAGATGTAAAGCCAGTAGTCAAGGTAAGGATCACAGCCGGCTGGCCAATGCAGGTTCGCATTAGATTTGAACAGACGGTAATGAAACAAAGGAGCCAAAAACTGGTGAGCCATCAGCTTTAATTCTAGCTTGCACCCAGCGAGCAAGCAAAAACACACACTGGGCTCCAAAACCCACTCTTTCAGTGCTCACAAAGCTACTGACGACGTATCCGAATTTCCTAGAATCAAAGGCTTCTAGCTCACCAGATTTATTCACTTCTGTTTCCCATCTTCTTCTCTCTACACAAACTCTGCACAAACTGGCTTCTTCCTCAGCACTCTGCTATCTTGGCTGCCTCCTCTCCTCCATGTAGCCTTAATATGCTCTCCTTTCTAATACTTCAGGAACCAAGAGAGAGCAAGCTCCCAGTCTGCCCCACTTTATAGTGTAGATTCAAAACCCTTAATCCAATCTACAAACAAGGAAGTCTCTGATACAAAGTCACTTGTCTGAGACATACTGGGAGGATTCCTCATGAGAGTGCACCACACCACATCATTCAATCAGTCAAGGGTGTGGGGAAAAGCTTACTCTTAAAACCTGCACGTGGGCAGCACCATCTTTAACAAAGTGAGCATAATATATTTCATCTGCCCAAGAAAAGACATTGAATTAGAAACCTCCCTCGAGCCATCCACAGAAATGACTTCAAAGTGTATTAAAGCTAAAGTGAGAAAACATTAAAATATTAAGGAAAACATAGAAGATGCTATCTATATGACCTCTGGGTAGAGAAACAGTTCTCAAAATAAAAGACCAGCCATAAAGAAAAAATAAATCAATACAGCAAACAACAGTAAAGTTTAGAACTTCCATATGATGAAATACAATTTAGAAGCAAGCCATAGCCTGGGAGAATTTACAGTGCATACAATTGACAGAAGATGATAGACAGAATATATTTTCAAGCTCCTCCCAATCCACTGGAGAAGGTGGAAGCAATAGAAAAATGTGCAAATGAAACAGGAAGCTCAACAGCCAATAAACATTAGAACAGACTACAGCCTCCCTAATAATTGTGGAGATTTAATTAAAACAATATGGCATCATGCCATACCAATCAGATTGGCAATAATAAAAACGTCTGGTGATACCAACTGCTACCAGATATTGGCAAAAGAAACTTTAGAGGTGTAAATTGGTACAATCACTTAGGAAGGCATTTTGGCCACTCTTATCAAGTTAAAAATGTCCATTCTATACAGCCCTGTTGGCAAAGCTGCAGAGGACATGCAGTGTAATGCCAGTTTATTAAACTATTCAAGAAAAAATCATATGTATATAATGTATGAATACACACACAGTAAATAGTTAAATAGCACAGAAATGATAAAGACTAAATTCAGGTTGTTTATCTGGAGCAGTGGGCGGGGCACAGAGATTGTGAAAAACTGAAAATTTTTATCTGTTATTCTGTTTTCCATTTAAAAATATAGGATATGAAGCAAATATTGAAAAATGTTAAGATTGCATAGAGCTGATTTGGCAGGTGGTTATTAGATTATCCTTTTCTGTATGCTCACAAAATGTCATAATTCAATAAAGAAGGTTAATCGGGAGTAAGGAAGTGCAGAGAGTAGGCAGAGGAAGCTCGTTAGAGCAGTTTGTCCCGAAGAGGAACAAAGAACCTGGTAGCAGCTGGAGCAACGTGAGCACAGTCAGCTCTTCTTTAAAGTGGTCATTGGAAGCATGTTTATACATTGATTGAAACACCTTCAGAGACAGAGAAGTTGCCTTGCAGCAGAGGGAAAAGATAATTCCTGGAACAAAGATCTGGAAAGATAAGAAACAAGAGAATTTGCATTTGGAGAGAGCAGGGGCTGTCTGAGCATAGACACAGAGAAAACCAAGAGAAGCCAGGCACAGGCAGGAAAGGAAGTTTTGGGGCAGATGCAGACCTGCCCCTCTAAGAACTTTTGTTTATTTTCCTAAGGAATTAGTCCTCCTGCAGTATCTAAGTACTGATTTAGTCCTGGTTTTAGGGCTTCTCCACTCTTCCCCAACACTAAAATCTGCAGATGCTCAAATCCCTTACATAATACAGCACAGTATTTGCCTATGACCTATGCACAACCTTCCATTTATTTTAAATCATCTCTAGGTTACTTATAATGCCTAATACAATGTAAATGCTATGTAAATACAGTGTGTCCGTAAAGTCATGGTGCACTTTTGACCGTGTGACCGGTCAAAAGTGCACCATGACTTTACGGACATACTGTACTTGCTGGACTGTATTGTTCAGAGAATAATGACAAGAAAAAAAAGTCTGTACATGAACAGACACGGCTATCTTAGGTCTATCTACATAGTACACATCAGCAACAATATAACATTTTCCCTAATATTTTCTATTCACAGTTGGTTGAATCCATGATGGAAAAGCCACAGATAAGGAGGACCAACTGTATAAGGTCAGGTCTGAGTGGGAAGTAGGGAGAGGGCATGAATAGTACAGAAGAGAAGCAACACTATAACATCAATGTCTTGGAAATCAGAAAAACAAACTGTTGGGCAGATAAAATATAATATGCTCACTTTGTTAAAGATGGCGCTGCCCACATGGAATCCCATCACCCAGGTGATATTATTTGCCCTTATGCTTGGGATGGGTGTGGGGAAAAGGCTGTAATGTAAGCAGGCCAGGTCATTATGGCCTAAGGCTTGGTTTTAAGAGTAAGTTCTTCTCCACACCCTTGACTGATTGGATGATGTAGGATGGTGCACTCTCCTGATGAATCCCATTATACAGAGACTTCCTTGTTTGTATAATTGGATTAAAGGTTATGATTCTATGGTATAAAGTGGGAGAGACCAGTAGCTTGATCTCTCTCTCTTGGTTCCTGAGTTCCTGAGGTTAGAATTAGAGAGGAGAGCAGATTAAGGCCATGTGGAGAAGAAGCAGCCAGGATGGCAGAGTGCTGAGGAAGAAGCCAGTTTGTTAAGAGTTTGTGCAGGAGGAGATGGGAAACAGAGGTGAATAAGTCTGGTGAGCTAGAAACCTTTGATTCTAGGAAACTCGGATAAGTCAGTAGCTTTGTGAGCACTGAATGTGTGGGTTTTGGAGCCCAGTGTGTGTTTTTGCTTGCCCGCCGGGTGCAAGCTAGAATTAAAGCTGATGGCTCACCAGTTCTTGGCTCCGTTGTTTTGTTACCGACTGTTCGAATCTAATGTGAACCTGCATGGGTCAGTCGGCTGTGATCCTGACCCCGACTACTGGCTTTACACAAACTTAACTGTAATCTCCATGCTGCATGGAGTGACCAGCTGCAGTTTGTGCTCATCGTTTTAAAATTAATTCCATTCACATTATAGAGGAATTTTCTCCAGCAAAGTTCAGCATCTCAGGGTCTTGTGTAGAGAAGGCCAATGATTAGGTTCTCGAGGTAACATAAAAAGAGAGAAGCAGGAAAGCTGAAGATTGTTGCAAGCAAGTGACTTAAGTATGGTCATGCAGCGCAAGCTAACTAAAAGGACATGGGGACAAAAATGAGGATGGTTGTAAGGCCAGTGGCCAAGGCCACCATCATAGCCGCCTGGCCAGTGCAGGTTCTCATTTGATTTGGACAGTCGGTAATGAAACAACGGAACCAAGAACTGGTGAGCCATCAGCTTTAATCCCAGCTTGCACCCGGCGGGCAAGTAAAAACACACACTGGGCTCCAAAACCCACTCATTCAGTGCTCACAAAGGTACTGACTTATCCGAGTTTACTAGAATCAAAGGCTTCTAGCTCACCAGTCTTATTCAACTCTGTTCCCCATCTCCTTCTCTCTGCACAAACTGCACAAACTGGCTTCTTCCTCAGCATTCCACCATCTTGACTGCTTCTCCTCTCCTCTACGTGGCCTTAATCTGCTCTCCTTTATCTGCTCTCCTTTCTAATGCTAATCTCAGGAACCAAGAGAGAGAGCAAGCTCCTGGTCTGTCCCTCTTTATAGTGTAGAAATTCAAACCTTTAATCCAATCTACAAACAAGAAAGTCTCTGATACAAAGTCACCCATCTGAGGCATAATGGGAGGATTCCTCATGAGAGTGCACCATCCCACATCATCCAATCAGTCAAGGGTGTGGGAAAAAGCTTACTCTTAAAACTTGCACGTGGGCAGCCCCATCTTTAACAAAGTGAGTATAATATATTTTATCTGCCCAACAATGGTGTCAATGGACTGGAGGACAAAAAGAGGCCAGGGAATTGTTGCAATGGAGCCTGGAGAAGTGAACAAGAGAAGTTGTTATGGGGGGTGGGGAGGCAGAGGAGGTAGAGTGGTTGAAGGTGTGTCCCTGACAAAGGGGAATGAGGTGGAGAAGTTAATGGTGTTGAAGGCAGATAGGACAGATGTGTCATGGAACAGAATGCCAGCATCTTAGATATGTGCCCAATGTTGATGTTAAAGTTACCAAGAGGGATCTTCAGTGAATGAAGCAGTGTAATGATACAGGAAGTTCAGGAGACAGCAGCCAGAAGCAAGTAATTACTTCTGTCATTTTATAGAGTTTGAAAATGTGGTTCAGAGAAGATGCGCCTTTATGAAGCAACATGCAAACTAATAACCAGAGGAACCCAGAAGTGTTTGACTTCAACTCAATCCTCTTTCTTCTATATCAGTCTTTTAATACAACTATCAACACAGTAAACTTAAATGACTGTACAATGGAATCTGATGTTAATCTCCAGTACCTCCTTGGGACAGAACCAGTCACCAGGACCCTTAATCAGTGTGACTAATTAGAAATATCTTGGGAGCTTTTCAACATAAACAAGCCCAGGCTGACCCTACACCTAGTGAATCAATCTCTACAGGGTGAGTCAAGACCTATGATTTTGAAAAAGGTTCCCAGATGAAGCTGATACATAGCCTTATTACTTACCATTAACCTCAGGTTACTGTTAGTACGAAAGCACACCTGTCTGCAAAGCATAAATGGTTCTCATAGTACTGTGAAAGAAAGGAGCTGAGAGAACAAAGACTAGAGTGTCCAACTGTGAGTATTTTCCTGCCTATATCTAAGGGTTATGCTCTGAGTATCCTATACAGCAACTCACTCCATACTAAATTCTATTGAGAGATACGTTTTTCTGTTTAGAATCTTATGGGATCAGAGAACATCCTAAATATTTGCTCATCTTGCTCAAATATCAACTTTTATCAGTTGATTTCTATAAAAGGTTTTGTTTATTTGTAATATAGTCTGAAAAATGCTTGTTGCCGTGTTTATTACTTTGGAGACTGCCGATATTACAGGGCCACGCTCTGCCTCTCTGCCACACACACACACACACACACACACACACACACACACCTTTTCTCTTCTGCTAGGATCACATCTGCATTTTGTGCATGAGCGGAAAGAGCCTTCTATGGAATCTGGACAGAGGAAGCATTTCCCAGTGAGAAGCACAAGACCATTTTGACCAATGTTTACTCTCCTTCTAGCCTAACTTCCCAGATCAACAAGCAGAAACATGATTATTTAGTCATGCCAGTGTAAAGGCTATAACAATATTTATTTTACCTTTTCCTCACCTCAGGGGGTGTCATTCTGATTCACCCCAGGGAAACGTGTCAGGACCTCGGGTAGGTGAGCAAATGGCCTGAAGGTACTTCATTCCCAGAAAATTGTGCCGCAGCTTCCGTGTCCACCAAGACAAATGGTGCTCCATGCTCTGAGTGGGCTGGCTTGCCTTCTATTTCATTCTCCAGAGCTTCGTGTAGTGATCCGTCCACATAGGGTGACTGTACCGATGAAGTCACAAACACCTGAGGCTCCACAGTCCTCAAAGTGTCTTGCAGTGTGTCTTTCATAGAACTGACATGTATGGGATTTCCTGCTTGCCAGGCTCTGGCTTCAGAGATTTAAACTGTTAACCTGCTGACCCCTTCCAATAAATCCGAATGCTGGGAACTTGGTTATCACCCCTTCCTGGATGAGAACACTGTGCACAGAGTGGGCAAGTCATTTCTTTCACGACAAAACAACCAGGAGGCAGAGGTGGGATTCAGATGGCACCACTGCTTCCACCGGGCACTAGCCTAGGGTTTGCCCAGCGTTTCCTGTAAAGACCAGCTAGTAAATATTTTGGCTTTGTGAGCCACACAGTTTGTTGTAACTATGGACAACACATAACCAAATTGTGTTCCAGTAACACTTTATGTACAAGAGCAGGCAGAGGACCCGCGAGGCCCTAGGTTGTTGATACCTGCTCTAGCACAGTGGTGCTCCAACATCAGCATTTGTCAACATCAGCAGTAGCGTCAGTTAAAGCTGAACTGATGCCCAACAGCTTCCTGCGTTTGTGACTCACTAGGCCTTGGGTAAGGCCCAAGCTTGGCATCATGTAGCCTGTCTCCTGGTGATGCTGACACTAGGGGTTCAGGACCACACTTTGAGAACCACTGTCTAAAGGAATATTAACAACTGAAAGCTGCATATTATCTTCTGAAAGCAATCAGAATTAATATAAAAGCTTGCCCTTCCCATGACAAAATCGCTATCATTTCCTTCCCCTTTATTCTCAGGAATTTTGTTTTCTGGAACATCAGCTCTTCAGACAGGAACCACATTTTATCTTCTTGGTAGTCATAGTGCCTGGCACAGTGGCTTATGGTACCAGGTGCTCAAAAATGTGTGCCTGTAGAGGGAAAAGAAAATGAATGACTATCTTGCTGTGATGTCAGATCATTTCCAACAATTTTTAAATGGGACAAAAATACTAAGGATTGGGGTAAATTGCTATAATTCAGAGAATGACATTGCCTAGTGTGAGGAAATCACTTATGTACAGTAGCTCATTTTCCCAGTTGACACATTAAGGAAAAACCTACATTTTAAGACAGTCTTGAGTTTTGTCCAAGTCACATCAAATGAAGCCTACTCAGAGTCTGATTCTCCTCAAGAAGAGGCTCTTGCCTGTCAGGACAGGGTTCCTTAGGGATTGGGGACAAAAGGAATTGCAGGTTGTAAGTTCACAAAAGGCATTACCAAGGTAGGCAATAGCAGGCCTCAGAGTTATAAGGTTCAGATCAGGCTTACTGAACACATCTAGAAATAACCCAAGCAAAGGACACATGCTGGGGCTGACTCCACCCTGTGGGCAAAGATCAGAGGTATAGCCAGGAGCTACCTACAAGTCTCAGTGCTTTGGCCAAACTAAACAGGCACCAGCGCTCTGTGGTTCTCTTCAAGTAGAAAAATGGGTGAGAAATTAAAATGCCCTCTAGACTATTTGAACTTTTAAAATGAGAATTTCATTTGGTTTCAACATGTGACTTTTCTTTTTTTTCTCCCCAATTCTGAGAAAAACTGAACTCAGCAGGAGAGTGAAAGTCCACTTGCTGTCTTTGGTGCAGACACATCAGGGCTTTCTTGTGTCCAAATGTTAATTTGAACTGACAAAACACTCTCAGTACTTTTATTTTATAACAAAAAGGCAGACTTAACTTCTAAGCACTTTTATTCCAAGTTTAATGGCTCACGGGTTCCCAAGGTCAGCAAGCACGTAGAGTCGAAGACCAGAATGTATAATTGCAGATTGTGAAACTGCAAAATTAATATTACTTTGTTAATGTTGAGATTATATTTGAGAGCCAGAAGGGATTTTTGAAATCATTGATCTTAAACCTCATCACACAGATGAAGACTCAGAGGCTGGGGAGGAAGTGTGTCCTTTGCAGATTCACCGAGCTGGCTGGGGACAGAGCTGTTGCCCAGTGTCCCAGCACATCAGCCATACTCCTCCTGCTCAATGCTCCACTATTCCCACTGACTCCTTACAAGAAGAGGAAACTAATTTATCCTTCACTGCTTCACCTTCAAAAGTATATGTATGTGTGTGTGTGTGTGTGTGTGTGTGTGTGTGTGTGTGTGTGAGAGAGAGAGAGAGAGAGAGAGAGAGGTGGAGGGGGGAGAAGGAAGAGACAGTGTGGAAAGGCACATCTACAATAGTTATTTGCTATACATTTTAGTTTAGTCCACTATTTGGAGATAATACATAATTTACTTGGGTCTGTTAACAAAAGCTCAAAGACCATGAAAGAATTAAGAATGACGTAAACCTACTACATAGAATAATAAGGATTTAATTGAGCTGAATGTGATAGACACCCAAATAATAGTGGCTTAACCACTGGCGGTTTTCAGGTGAAAGGTGAAGCCAGAGTTGTGGATGCAAGGCTTCACAAATCCCTCAGGGGCTGGCTCCTGGTCTCCATCTCCATAACTCTGCCCTTGCACTTAGCAGAGCAGTGGCCCCTCCATTTTTGCTTAATGGCTAGCTGACCTGGCCAGAGTTTAAATTCACCTCTCTTGTGTGTTAAGCAGCAGCCAGAACACACCAACATTCTGCATTTTCTGTCCACTTCCCTGACATTGGGTAAAGGCATATGTTCGACCTCACCAGATACTATAGATGACAGTGGCACTGGATCTTTTGTCACTGTATAACATGGGTCACTAGCTCAAAAGCTACCAAGATCTGGGTCTTTGCTGTCCGCTGTGATGTTTCCTCTAGGCCAATGACAACAGTTTTAGGTTCTAACAAAGGCAACTTTGCACTTGCAGGTATCAAATTCTGCTGTACAGACTCAAATGCATGAAGACCTAAGCACAAAAAAAGTTTAGCTCTTTCTCACCCAGAATTTGAATTGCTGCCTTTGTACTCTGCTCCACAAAGTGGTCAGGTACCCAGGCTCCCTCTTCCCTGAGCCTGTGCCATGCCTTGGTAACTGTCTTGCCTTAATGGCCCAGCATTTATTACACCATATCCACTAGCAGGGAGGCAGAAGAGGGAACATAAGTTCTTGCTCGTTAAGACACAACTTGGAGATTTCACACATCATTTCTGTTCAATCCCATTATTCAGAACTTAATCTTAAGAAAGAAACTCATTTACTGGGCATGGCTTAGTGGCCAGGCAAAACTCAGGGTTTTCAATCACTATAGCAGGAGTATCATGGAACATGAGCAGTGTCTTCCACACTATGGAATTTTTATATGTCAAACATAAATATTTAGAAAACATTGGTTTATAGAGATAATTGCAGAGTGAGTATCCCATTTACCTTGAAGTCTTCCTTATCTAGAAGATTGGTGATACAACCAACAAAGGAATTATAGGAAATTCCTTATCCACAACTCTAGGGTGACCTGATCCTTTACTGTCATTTGATCTTCCCTCTGCTCCCAAACAATGGGCATCCACACTGGATTATGTCAGCCCAGGCTTTCCTTGTCTCTGAAATTAGATCCAGTAAATAAATCCTTAGATTACTGCTCAAGGACCACATTTTGGATACAGCTGGCTTAAGCTCCTTGTTTTAATTTGCCCATTAAGCTTTTATTTTCAATGGGTATAATTTTCATGGGTAGAAAGTACAAGGTCTCCTTGTAGAAATATTGAAGTTTTTTTCTGTTTTCTTTTGTGGCCTTCATCACCTCAAGTCTGCTATATGCAGTATTGCAGTTAGTAACCTATTCTAGTATTTGAATCTACTGTTTGTGTTCTCTACTGACTTGTACACATAGTGGATTGTTCTTTTGTGATTTTAAAGTTTAAATTGTGAGTTTGTACTCAGTGGGGCTTTATATATGAAAATCCTGAGTTCCTGGATTAAAATTTGCCCTTTGGAGCAGATTTTGGGCATCCCAGGAGTGATGTCAAACCAGAGCTATTTTTTTGTGGGTGACACTTTCCTCCTTTGGAGATCTCAAGCATAGTAATGTCAAACTCAAAACCTTCATGGAAGAAATTTGGAGGTTATTATATTAAAGGGAAGGGTTTTTCCCACCATGAGCCAGGAGCATACAGCTTTATTATCTCTGCTGGTGAGGGGATGTTTTACATAGCCTTTTAACAGATGATATACAGCCAATCAATAGGGCTGGCTTTTGGGATGGGAATACAAGGGGGAGCAATTTCCTCATAACATCTTACATGTCCCCAGGCCTTATTTCCCGTGATCATTAAAATCTAAGTCCCTGTGTTACTGGTTAGCAAGATGGGCATGTGCCCCCTTATACCCTCTCCCCCACTTCACACAATGCAAACAAGTAAGTTTCTGTTCTCTCTTTATGTTTAGCCCTTGAGAGTTTCCATACATTCTTGTGAACTCGGCTATGCATTTTAAAGAAATTTAGTTTATTTTTATACAGACTTCCATGTGTTGTTCAGTGAGAAGAGCTGCAGAACACCCAGCGGACTGCACATCCATAGAGGGAAGTCAGCCACCACCCCATTCCATTCATGTAGACGTAAACTAAGTCACATACTTCAACCTGATCAATTATAATGGAAGCACGGACTAAAAGGAAAAAAAAAATTGCATCATTTGTCACAGACAAAGCCTTGGTGTGCTTGTACAATGGGGCAGAGCGGGCTATTTAAGCTGCATCCCAGATGCTCCTTGGTACACACACAGCAGCTTTCCTCCCCTTCTCCAGTGACTCACCCCATCTCTGAAGCCTAGCAAATTTCTACAACCAAAGGATGGGCATCCACAGGGTTTATAGGATTGGCATTACTGTTTTCTCACCCAAGAGGAGACAGATTCTCTGTTAACTCCAGAGAATACATATTCCTGACAACTGGTGGCAGTTGTGTGGCTTCCCTAATGGCATCCTGATGGTGGCAATGGATAAGTAGGAGCCAGAGCAAAATGGACAGAGGAAGTCAGAGAGCAGGCGGTCATGGCAGCTCTCTTCCCAGGCTTATTAGCACGTAGAGAAATTCCTCTGAGGTCTCTGAGATGTAGCAGGAGCAGATGCTTTGTAGTGAGCTGACCCTGGCAATCTGCCTGGTGGCTATTGAGCTCCCATAATTAATTGGGTCCCTAAAGCTAAGGTGACTTTATACTACAAAAACATAGACCATCTGGGTGATGCTAAATATATAGAGCGCTTAAGAGTAAGAAAACCCCAAATAAGAGATGAATAAAGGAAAATTCACACAAGGAGCAATAAAGTAGATATCAAACCTAAAAATTAATTTTGCCCAAACATTAAAAAATAAAATAATGAAGTAACATTTTGATCTACCAAATTGACAAAGATTATCAGATATATATTTTGCCTCCTTATTTGTCTGACTGATGGGCACATGAATTTGTATAAATGTTCTGAAGAGAAATACTTAGCAAGAGCTTCTAAAATGAACACACCATTTTGCTCCAAATTACTTTAAAGAAATAAGAGAGGTGAGAAGTTTATGAAGGTTGTCACTGTGTCACTCATACAGAGCAGAAAGATAGACTCAATATGACTGTCTCACAACAGAAGAATAATCAAGTAACAGTCCATCCATCACATAGCATGGGACCATTTGAATTTCACTGTCTTCTCAAACCTGTTTCAAGACATGGAAAGCTGACGCTGGTCAGGTAGCTCTGTTGGTTAAAGCATTGTCCCAATATTCCAGGATTGCTGGTTCAAACCCTGGTCAGGGCATATACAAAAATCTACAAATAAGTGGAACAACAAATTGATGTTTTTCTCCCCCTGATGTCTTCTTCCTCTCTCCCAAATCAATGAACAACAAAAAAAAATTTTTAAGACATCAAAAGCTGTTTATGGTATTCTTATGAAAATTGTTTATAACATAATCATGTTTTGACATAGATAAAAGAACACAGGTTGTAAAACAACATATAAAATATGCAGTTCTAATTTTATAGTTTATATAAGTATGCATAAAAAACAAGAAGTATGGATACAGATGAATGATTATCACTCATCTTTCTCTAATTATGAATTTTTCTATTTACTAAATTTTTCACAATGTACATGGTTATCATTACAGTCAGTGAAGAGGACAGTAAAAGCTATTATTATATTTATATTGTCTTTGGGTTTCCACGGCTCCCATTTTCCTGATGCACACACCTAAAGAGATGCTGCGGGGGTGGTTCTGTGACCTTGCTGGCTCTTCCCAGCCAGGTGTCCCCTGAGCTCTTCCCCATTATCACAAAGTGCATTTCTCATTATTTTTTTCTTTTGTTTTTCTTTCCACTTTGTTCCAAATCATCCCTTTTTGAGTTGTTCTGCTGGTTAGCAATTTCATCACTCTTCACACCCCTCTTATTCCAGATGAAAGTGCCAATATTTATTAACATATTACAGTATAAAGCACTTTTAACCGACTTTGATTACATCTCTTCCCCTGTTAGTGAAAACTTTTTTCTGATTGATTAGAAATTCTAGGTGACTGGTTGCCCCACATAGAGAGTGGTGCTGGGCAGAACTACATGGGCTCTGAGAAACATTTTCACAGAAGCACAGATTGGTCAATAATTTACTTAGGTGTTTTTAGAATAATACTTTCCTACTATTTGGAGTCATCAATTTAGAGAGTCAGACTGAAATATTGACATAGAAAAGGCTTTA
The DNA here is from genome assembly GCA_037038555.1 of Rhynchonycteris naso. Classification (NCBI taxonomy): domain Eukaryota; kingdom Metazoa; phylum Chordata; class Mammalia; order Chiroptera; family Emballonuridae; genus Rhynchonycteris; species Rhynchonycteris naso. The sequence continues at coordinate 252,690,881 of CM072995.1, forward strand.
TATACATAAAATGAAAACATTTTCTCCTGCCTTCAATTTGGAAGAAGAAGCCCCAAAAGAAAAGAAAAAGGACAAACTGTCACATTTTATACATTGATTAGATTTGCAGGATATTTCAAAATTAAATTTTGATTCAAGATGGCAAGATGGCGATGGAGTAGGCGGACATACCAACTTCCAACTCCCAGAACCAAAGTGGATTATAACTTAATTTTAAGAACCATCATCTGGATAAACAAACTTTGAACTAAACTAAGTGGACTCTTCAACCAAGGAGCACTGAAGAAGCCACATTGAGACTGGTAGGAATAGCGAAAATGCAAAGAAGGATGCCCAGCTGCCCGGAGCGAACGGCAGCCCAGAGAGACCCGCATGGCAGGAGGAGAGTTTGGCGGAGAGGGAAGGACTTGGGTCCCAGGAACAAAGTCCCAGCCTGCAGCCCCAGAGCCTAGAAGAGGCGTTTGGACAGTGTAAAGCCAATAGTCGAAGCCGCCATCACAGCAGCCTGACCCGTGCAGGTTCGCATTGGACTCGAACAGTCGGTAATGAAACACAGGAGCCACAAACTGGTGAGACATCAGCTTTAATTCTAGCTTGCACCCGGTGGGCAAGCAAAAAGACACACTGGGCTCCAAAACCCACACATTCAGTGCTCACAAAGCTACTGACTTATCCGAGTTTCCTAGAATCAAAGGTTTCTAGCTCACCAGACTTATTCACGTGTTCCCCATCTCCTCCAGCACAAACTCTTAACAAAATGGCTTCTTCCTCATCACTCTGCCATCCTGGCTGCTTCTCCTGGCCTCCATGTGGCCTTACTCTGCTCTCCTCTCTTCTAATACTAACTTCAGGAACTCAGGAACCAAGAGAGAGAGAGAGAGAGCTAGCTACTGGTCTCCCCGACTTTATACCATAGAATCAAAACCTTTAATCCAATTATACAAACAAGGAAGTCTCTGTATAATGGGATTCCTCAGGAGAGTGCACCACCCTACATCATCCAATCAGTCAAGGGTGTGGAGGAGAGCTTACTCTTAAACTAAGCCTTAGGCTACACGACCTGGCCTGCCCACAGCCTGTTCCAGAACACACATTAATATCAACGAAATTCCATGTGGGCAGCGCCATCTTTAACAAAGTGAGCATAACATATTTTATCTGCCCAACAGACAATATTGAGCTGTGAAACAAGTGAGGATACTGTTTTTGAGAAGGAGACAGTTTTCTCAGACCCAAGATTCTTCTTAAAAAGACAGCGCAGAAAACCTCTCTCACAACCACTAACCTAGGGCTGGGGAACGGGGACAGAGGAGAGGACCAGAGTAGCGGGAAGAGAGTGTGGACTGAAGGCACAGAGACAAACACTCTGAGGGACAGCCACCCTAACCCCTGGGCTAAGTTACTTCCCTAATTGAAAACGAATATTTCCCCTGGAACTAGCAATACGAGCAAAAGGAGAAAGGACACCAGGCAAACAAGATCTCCCGTAGCACTTAGAGCAGAGCTGCTAAGACGGAGGGAGCTTTCAGGACTACAATATGGAGTGTTAGGGTCTGAGCTGCAGTGCACCCACTCACAGTGCTGAGGGCTGGCTGGAGGGATGGTGGCAGCGGAACGCTGAAATGCGGTTCTGTCGGCGGGGGCACAGAACCAGCAGGTGTGAGCTCAGTCTAGCCCAGCAGGAGTGGAGGGGATGCACGAAAGTGGTCAGGCAGCTGCAGGCCTGCCTGCAGCCCCACCTGTGGGGGAAAAGTGGGAGGCCAGGAACGGGCAGAGATCTGCTCTGTGACCCTGGACCCTGCGCAAGCTGGCCCGGACCACGGGGGTGGGGCTAGAACCAGGGACAGGTGGAAGATCATGGATGAGCACACGCCAGCAGCCCTGCGAGGCCCGAGAAACCAAGGTTTGCCATCCTGCGTGCGTGAGTTGGCTCTGAACGCAGGGCAGGGCTGGAGCCCTGGATGAGCGGAGGCTCACAGCTGAGCGCATGCTAGCAGCCCCGCCAAGCCCAATAAACCGTTGCGCAGGCAGGTCCTGGCTTCGGGGGTGGGGCTAAAGCTCCGGACCAGCAGAGGCTCACAGCTGAGTGCACGTCAGTAGCCCCATTCAACCCGAGAAACTGTGGCGAGCAGACTCTGACCGCGGGGCCTGGGCAGAACCCCAGGAACAAGCTGGGTCCGCAGCTGAGCAAAGGTGCTCACCTCTACCCTTGGTGCTGAGGCTTGTGGCTTCTGTGCAGTGTGCAACCCAACCTGTGGGGGTGAGGCGAAGGTCCAGGTAAGCTGAGGCTTGTAGAGCGGGGCACCAGAACACAGCCCCTCCAACAGAGGAGAGGCAGAAATCACAGCAACAGCTGCAGTGGGCCAGTGCTGGCAATGCCCATACCCAACTTCCCTAGGCAGCGGCAGAGGCGGTGGTGGGCCTGCAGACACATCACACCTAGAGAACACAATGGCAACGCCCACTGGATTCCAGTGGCCACAACCTTCTTATACACATACAAAATGAGCAGGCAGAGAAATGCAACCCAAATGGATCAATAAAAATCCCCAGAGAAGGACCTGAATGAACCAGATTTAACCAAATTACCAGATGCAGAATTTAAAATGATAGTTAGGATGTTCAAAGAAATTAGAGCAACAATGGATAGTCATTACGAACACCTAAATAAAGAGATAACAAGTATAAAAAACAAAATTGAAATAATAAAAAAGAATCAGACAGAAATGACAAATACAGTATCAGAACTGAAGACCACAATGGAGGAAATTAAAAGCAGAATGGATAAGGCTGAGAGTCGAATCAATGAGTTAGAGGACACAATAAACAAAGGCACAGAAGCAGAGCAGAAAATAAAAAAGAGACTCAAAAAATGTGAGGAAACTCTAAGGGAGCACTGTGATAACATGAAGAGAAATAACATCAGCATCATAGGGCTTTCTGAAGAAGAGGAGAGAGAACAAGAAATAGAAACTTTGTTCAATCAAATCACAGCAGAAAACTTCCCTAAATTAAGGCTGGAAAACATTTCACATGTTCAGGAAGCACAGAGAACTCCATTAAAGAGAAACCCAAAGAAATCTACCCCAAGACACATCATAGTGAAAATACCAAAGCTAAGGGATAAAGAGAAAATTTTAAAAGGTATCACCTACAAAGGAGCCCCCATAAGGATGACATCCGACTTCTTAACAGAAACACTTGAGGCCAGAAGGGAATGGCAAGATATATTCAAAGTAATGCAGAACAAGAACCTGCAATCAAGACTACTCTATCCAGCAAGGCTAACATTTAAAATTGAAGGAGAAATAAAGAGCTTCCCAGACAAAAAAAGCCTCAAGGAATTCATTAAACCCAAACCAATTCTGCAAGAGATACTAAGGGGCCTGTTGTGAATAGTTCAAAGAAAAGAAAGAATATAGCAAAAGAAGAATACAGCTTTAAAGAATAAAATGGCAATAAACAACTACATATCAATAATAACCTTAATGTAAATGGATTAAATGATCCAATCAAAAGACATAAGGTAGCTGCATGGATAAAGAAACAGGACCCATACATATGCTGTCTACAAGAGACACACCTTAAAACAAAAGAGGCACATAGACTGAAGTTTGTAAAAGGATGGAAAAAAATATTTCATGCAAATGGAAATGAAGAAAAAGCTGTGGCAGCAATACTTATATCTGAAAAAAGGACTTTAAAACAAAGGCTGTAGTAAGAGATAAAGAAGGACACTACATAGTGATAAAGGGAACAATTCAACAGGAAGATAGAACTATTATAAATATCTATGCACCAAATAAAGGAGCCCCAACATACATAAAGCAGACTTTGATGGCTATAAAGGGTGATTTTAACAGCAATACTATAATAGTAGGTGATTTCAATACCCCACTAACATCACTGGATAGATCCTCAAGAAAGAAAATTAATAAAGAAACAACAGACTTAAAGAATACACTAGATCAACTTGATTTAATAGATATCTTCAAAACTTTTCACCCTATAGCAGTAGGATATTCTTCTCAAGTGCTCATGGTACATTTTCTAGGATAGACCACATGTTAGGACACAAAAGTGGTCTCAACAAATTTAAGAAGGTTGAAATCATATCAAGTATTTTCTCTGATCACAATGGCATGAAACTAGAAATTAACCACAAAAGAAAAACTGAAAAATACTCAAACACTTGGAAACTGAATAGCATGTTATTAAATAATGGATGGATTAACAATGAGATCAAAAAAGAAATTAAAAAGTTTCTAAAATGAATGATAATGAGCATACATTAACTCAAAAGTTATGGGACACAGCAAAAGCAGTACTAAGAGGGAAGTTTATAGTACTACAGGCATACCGTGAGAAGCTATAAAAAGCTCAAATAAGCAACCTGACCCTGCAACTAAAAGAACTAGAAAAACAACAGCAAATAAATCCCAGGACCAGTAGAAGGAAGGAAATAATAAAGATCAGAGAAGAAATAAATGACATAGAGGCTAAGGAAACAATACAGAGAATCAATGAAACAAGGAGCTGGTTCTTTGAAAAGGTAAACAAGATTGATGAACCTTTAACTAGACTCACCAAGAAAAAATAAAAAGAGGATTCAAATAAATAAAATTAGAAATGAGAGTGGAGAAATAACAACTGACACAACAGAAATACAAAGTATTGTAAGAAAATACTATGAAGAACTCTATGCCAAAAAATTAGACAACCTAGGTGAAATGAACAAATTTCTTGAATCATATAATCTTCCAAAAATCCATCTGGAAGAATCAGAACACCTAAACAGACAAATTACAACAAATGAGATAGAAACAGTTATCAAAAAACTCTCAAAGAAGAGAAGTCCTGGGCCTAATGGCTTCACAAGTGAATTCTACCAAAAATTCAAAGAAGAACTAACTCCTATCCTCCTCAAGCTATTTCAAAAAATTCAAGAGGAAGGAAGACTTCCAAACTCCTTTTATGAGGCAAGCATAATTCTGATCCCAAAACCGGGCAAAGACAACACAAAGAAAGAAAACTATAGGCCAATATCCCTGATGAATTTAGATGCTAAAATTCTCAACAAAATATTAGCCAACCGGATCCAGCATTATATGAAAAAAAATCATACACCATGATCAAGTGGGATTTATTCTGGAGAGGCAAGGCTGGTTCAATATTCGCAAATTGATCAATGTGATTCATCACATAAACAAAAGGAAGGACAAAAATCACATGATAATTTCAATAGATGCAGAAAAAGCATTTGATAAAATCCAGAACCCATTCATCATCAAACCTCTCAGTAAAGTGGAAATACAGGGATCATTCCTTAACATGATAAAGGTCATCTACGACAAACCCACAGCAAACATCATACTAAATGGACAAAAATTAAAAGCAATCCCCTTAAGATCACGTATCAGGCAGGGAGGCCCCCTTTCACCACTTTTATTCAACATAGTTCTGGAAGTCCTAGCTACAGCAATTCGACAAGAAGAAGAAATAAAAGGCATCCAAATTGGAAAAGAAGAAGTAAAACTGTCATTATTTGAAGATGATATAATATTGTATATAGAAACCCTTAAGTCTCAATCAAAACACTACTGGACCGATAAATGAATTCAGCAAGGTGACAGAATATAAAATTAATACTCAGAAATCAGAAGTATTTTTATATACCAACAATGAATTGTCAGCAAAAGAAATTAAGGAAACAATCCCCTTCACTATTGCAACCAAAAAAATAAAGTACCTAGGAGTAAATTTAACCAAGGAGGTTAAGGACTTGTACTCGGAAAATTATAAAACATTGATAAAAGAAATCAAGGAAGATACAAACAAGTGGAAGCATATACCGTGCTCCTGGTTAGGAAGAATAAACATCATTAAAATGTCTATATTACCCAAAGCAACTTATAAATTAAATGCAATACCAATTAAAATTCCAATGACATACTTCAAAGATATAGAACACATATTCCAAATATTTATATGGAACCAAAAAGAACACGAATAGCCTCAGCAATCTTAAAAAGAAAAAATAAAGCAGGAGGCATCACTCTTCCAGATATCAAGGTTTACTACAAGGCCATTGTACTCAAGACAGTCTGGTACTGGCATAGGAACAAGCACAGAGATAAATAGAACAGAACAGAGAACCCAGAAATAAACCCACAGCTTTATGGACAACTGATATTTGACAAAGGAGGAAAGAACATAAAATGGAGTAAAGACAGCCTCTTTAACAAATGTTGGGAAAATTGGACATCTACCTGCAAAAAAATGAAACTAGACCATCAACTTACACAATTCACTAAAACAAACTGAAAATGGATAAGAGACTTAAATGTAAATCATGAAACCATAAGCGTCTTAGTAGAAAAGATAGGCAGCAAGATCTCCAACATCTGTAGCAGCAATATATTTGCCGATTTATCTCCATGGGCAAATGAAATAAAAGGCAAGATAAACAAATGGGACTATATCAAACTAAAATTTTTTTGCACAGCTATGGACAATAAGAACAGAATAAAAAGACAAACCATACAATGGGAGAACATATTCAACAACACGTCTGATAAGGGGTTAATAACCAAAATTTATAAAAAACTTATAGAACTCAACGCCAGGAAGACAAACAATCCAATCAAAAATTGGGCAAAAAAAATGAATAGAAATTTCTCCAGAGAGGACATACAGATGGCCAATAGACATATGAAAAAATGCTCAACATCACTAATCATTAGAGAAATGCAAATTAAAACCACAATGAGATATTACCTCACACCAGTCAGAATGGCACTCATCAACAAAACAACACAGAACAAGTGCTGGCGAGTATGTGGAGAAAAGGGAACCCTCCTGCACTGCTGGTGGCAATGCAGACTGGTGCAGCCACTGTGGAAAAAAGTATGGAGATTACTCAAAAAATTAAAAGTCGAACTACCTTTTGACCTAGCTATCCCACTTTTAGGAATATACCCTAAGAACACCATAGCACTGTTCGAAAAGAAGAAATGCGCCCCCATGTTCGTGGCAGCATTGTTCACAATAGTGAAGATCTGGAAACAGCCCAAGTGTCCGTCAGAGGACGAGTAGATTAAAAAGCTTTGGTACATTTATACTATGGAATACTACTCAGCCATAAGAAATGATGACATCGGATCATTTACAACAAAATGGATGGACCTTGATAACATTATACGGAATGAAATAAGTAAAACAGAGAAAAACTGAGAACTGCATGATTTCATACATAGGTGGGACATAAAAGCGAGACTATGAGACATGCACAAGAGTGTGGTAGTTACAGGGTGGGGGGAGGGAGGAAAGGATGGGAGAGGGGGGAGGGGAGGGGCACAAGGAAAACCAGATAGAAGTTGACAGAGGACAATATAACTTTGGGTGTTGGTTATGCAACATAATTGAATGATAAGATAACCTGGAGATGTTTTCTTTGAACATATGTACCCTGATTTATTAACGTCACCCCATTAAAATTAATAAAAGAAAAATAAATTTTGATTCTGAATGTTAAAACCTACAGTGACTTGAATTAATGTAAAAACAGAAAATTCAATTTAAACACATATATTTCATATTGGCACCTCAAATGATTCTTGGAATCCTCAAAGCAGAAAAAGAAAATAAAACAAAATCCAGAAAGAAAAACAAAAACATGTCAGCCATTCCTTGGCAATGATTAGAAGTGGGTCAGATAATCACTACTTACTATAATCTTCATTCTCTTTATAATATTAAGTGGCTTTTAATCATGGCTTAAGAAGTTTGATTCTCTTGGGATAACAGTGAGGACAGGACACAAAGTATTCCTCAGGTGAGCACTGGGGATGCATACATCTGAAATTCAAAAGATGGTTTATTAGTCTTCCATCCAGAGAGGAGAATTGGGAAAGAGCTGAGTATGGAGGGTGCCCCAGGGCTCAGAACTGAGGGAAAGGGCTCAGGAGTGCCCAACAGGACAGTGGGCAAGCTGGGAGAGTTCAGCGTCCTGGAAGCCAGGAGAAAGAAGCAGGTCCATGAAGAGGCAGAAACCAACATCATGGATGATGCTCAGAAGTCAGTTGAATGGAGAGGCACCTGCTGGATTTAACCGCGGGCATCGATGACAGTGGTTCTTGGGAATGGAGGAGCAAACATCTAGAGGATATAATAGAAGAAATGGAGGAGCATACGCCCTTACAGCTTTGCTGCACAGGTTAGTGTTAATGGCTCGAATCTGAACATTTGTGGACAGGAAGAACTGTTTAAAGAGTCTTAGTTAAATATGTAAATGTAGCTAACAAGCTGTTTCAGAAAAGATGTTTTATCTCTATCTTCCTGTCTTGAAAAAGATACTCTTTTTTTTTTTTTTTTTTTGCAGGGACAGAGAGAGAGTCAGAGAAAGGGATAGACAGGGACAGACAGAGAGGAACGGAGAGAGGTGAGAAGCATTAATCATTAGTTTTTTGTTGCCATTGCGACACCTTAGTTGTTCATTGATTGCTTTCTCACATGTGCAGGCCTTCAGCAGACCAAGCCACCCCTTGCTGGAGCCAGCGACCTTGGGTCCAAGCTGACGAGCTTTTAGCTCAAGCCAGATGGGCTCGGGCTCAAGCTGGCGAGCTCAGGGTCTTCCGCATCCCAGCCCTACGTTCTATCCACTGCACCACCGCCTGGTCAGGCAAAAGATACTCTTGATGCAAGATGTTAGCATTAGATAAAACTGAGTAGAGCATACCTGGGATTTTCTGGCAACTGCTTGTGAATCAACAATTGTCACAAAATGTACTGCAGAAGTTATCAACTATCCCCGAGGTTAAAAAGTGGGACTTCTGTTACTAAACTGGGAGGCCAGCTTTGAGTCTGACATTAGAACTCCTTAAAGTGCTGTTTCAGATCTCAGAGGAAGGAAAAGACTGCCTATATAATCTGCAGGACCCTGTGCAAATAAGAACACGGGGCCCCTCTTTCAAAGGGATTAAGCATTTCAAGATGGTGACAGCAGAGCATCAAACTCTGCTGGAGATGGCCGGAGCCAGGGCACTGAGTGACCACTCTGGTTGCACAGCCATTCCAGCACGGGTCCAGGGCTGACATGGCTGAACTTCCTTCAGCACCACTGCCTTACCCACGTGTTGGGCCAAGAGGGGAAAGCGGGGAAGGCAGGCTTGAAAGCTCTCAGCAAACATCAAAAATGCTGTCAGAATTTTTTTTACATACTCTTACCTTCTTCAAGCATTGCTCACATGTCATCTTCTTAGTGACACCTCCCTTATGGCTGCATTTAAAATTTGACCAGCTCTCCCCATCCCCCTAGATCTCCTTCCTGGGCTTTATCCCCCATCCCAGGGTACCTATCACCTTAAAACAAACTATCCATTTTACTCTTACATCTAAAATAACACTGTCACTTGAAAGTAAGCTTCCCAAGGACCGGGATTTTTAGTTTGGACATCTGCAATGCCAACTTTGCACAGGTCGAACATTATTTAACACCAAGGTGTTATCAGCATTCTTCTGCTTCTGGCCCGGACTGGAGAAAGACTCACAAAGCAAAGAGTGGTGGAAATGTTACCAGCAAAGTATAAAACTGAAAAAGCAGAGAGAAAGATAGGGGCTGACGGAGCAGAAGAATAGGCAACATTTAAAAGTTGATTTCACAAACACAGTCATAAGAGACCACTGTGTCGTTTTAACTCAAGACTTTCAAGTGGCTCCTGCCCTGATTGTTAAGGCAGACAGTGATTGGCTATAAGAGGATTTGCTCCAGCAGGGAACCTGAGATTCGGGGATTGTCTGGGGGAACCGGTGCTTGTGGAATGATGGGGGTGGGCAGGTGGGGGTGGGAAAGAAGAAACGACCAGAGCACTGAGAAGGAGGAGATAGGAGAGAGGGATTGAAAGCAGATTTTATCTCTTTCCCAGGACCCCTGAGCTCCAGGCCTGATCCTCTGAGTCTGATTAGTGTGGGAGCTAAGAAAAAATAATAATACTTTTCCTCCCACCTTCTAAATTCTTCTAACTGGGCTAATAATCAAATTAACAGAGGCAGAGTAATTGGAGAAAATCAAAGTTTCAATATGTGTGCGTGGGCAATTCACATAAGAATGAACATTCCAAAGACAGTGAAGCAACAGTGAATATATAAGACATTTCGGACCCAGGAGAAAATGGTGCATGTTGGTGCAGAGATGGGGTATTAGATTTCAGAAGCAAGAATGAGCAGTATACAGATAGTTGAAGAACAGACACACCTGGCAGGCAAGTCCTTGCCACAGGACTCAGAAACAGCGAACACTGGTTTTTAACTAACAGACCCATGCGGAAGCCCTCTGTCACTATACTTGATTTAAATTAGGCTACTCAAACTAAAGTGAACATCCTAAAATTTCCTTCCCTAAGCAAGTATTTCTGTCTGAATCCCTTGGACTGGAAAGGGGGTCGGGGGGCAAAGGTTTCCTCTGTGTCTTTTGTTCCTTAATACCAGCTTAAAAATCAACATCCCAAAAGGCAACTTCCGGGTGGCAAGACTTTGGTCCCTTACACAAGGAGGCGTGACTCTATCTAGATCTTGTTTCAGATTTATGGATAAAATCAGCCTCATGTCATTTGATCCTTCTTTTGGTGTCCAGGTTAACTGAGTTTTGGAAAGTGGGGACCAGCCAAATGATTATCTCCTTTTGGGGTAGTGATGTTTTGTGGTATCTCTGCCCTTTTTGATCCAACAGAGTAAACACTGCCTACAATTCCATGGAACTGAACCGATTGTGTTCTTTTATTACTGGGGTTCTGAACCAAAATTCTGTCTGACATATGATTGCTTGCTGGCACAAGAAAAGAGAGTAAAAAGAAGAGGAAATAAAGAAAGTTCATCTGTTCCAACCCTCTGCTTTCCAATACTCCCTGTAAAAGTCAATGTCTTCATTTGATTGTCCTGATTCTTGGAATTTGAGTTTGCCCTAGCCGTGAAGAAAGCCTTCAGACTTACATCCCCTGCTCTGGATTCCATCCCCTTGTTTTGTAGCGTTCTGCATGGATTAGGGACAGGGCTGAGTCTCAATTTTCATACAAAATAGAAAGGGAGGCACACCAGGGAGTTATCATTTCTACCTTTGAGGATACATTGTATTAAAGGCAAAAACCATAATCACTGCCTGGAAACGATCATGAATTCTCTTCTTGGACATTTAATGTAAGGTGACCAGATTTTAAAATTGGTAAAGCGGGACACCATTGAAGGGGGTGGGGGTGGGTGGGTTCTTGATTAAAACTTTGGTCTATATGGAGCAAAAAAAAATTTCATAGAATGCAAAAATAGTATTGTAATATATTTTTTTAAAATTTGGACTTCTTTAAAACGCTGCGGGATGCAGGACAAATTGTTAAAAATCAGGACTGTCTTGCCAAAAGCGGGACATCTTGTCACCTTAATTTAAGGTTACAATTAGAAATTTGTGCCATGCATAGCATGTCCATCTGTGGGCTTCTGTATCACTTGTAATACACATTAACAAGAGAGAAGAATCAGCACAGTGTACCCAATCACAACTGGGGAGACACTCCAAAGCATACAGGGAACACGGCTAAAGGCGCTGTCTGCATTTCAACAGCATTAAGTAGAGCCATACTAAAGTTCCAGCAGTGTGTTAATAACTCTTTATTTGTTGTTGTTAATTCTTTCATTGATTTGAGAGAGAGAAAAGGGGGGGGGGAGAGAGAGAGAGAGAGAGAAGGATTAACTCATTGTTCCACTTAGTTGTTCCATTTAGTTGTGCACTCATTGGCTGCATCTGTATGTGCCCTGACCAGAGATCAAACACATGACCTCAGAAAGTAGGAATGATGATCTATCCACTGAGCTATCCAGCCAGGGCTCAATACTCTCTTGTAAAGGATTAAAGAAACACAACACTTTACCCCAGGTGGAAGAACTTGGCAAATTTTGCCAGCAGGAGTGATGTGCCTGTTGTGTGCCTTCCATTCTTCACCTTGACAAGTGGACATGATTGTTGTGTCATTTTTCTCCAAAGATAACTTTTTTTGTTGTTTGTTGTTTTTTTTCAAAAGTCACCAGATTCAGAGGAATCAGATGCTGACCTGATGGAGAAACTTTGATTGAAGGGGACTAGGGCATATGTCCCTCCACATGAATGTGATGTGAGTGGTGTGCAGAGAGGGGTAAGTGAATATTTGTGACCACAAGAGTGCACCGGAATAGCTTATATTAGTATTGTCAACTATTGGCTCCTTCTTGCAGTAAGATGATAATCCTCCCTGTGCCCACTTGACCTTGTGAGTTGCTTTGGCTGTCTTATGAGCTGACAGGGTGGGTGCTACATCTGAGCAGGGTATTTTCCTCTTTGGGGAAGGGCATGTATGCATTACCTCTTTTGTTCTTTTCCTTCAGCCATGCCCATGGCATGTCCCCAACAGGGGCTGCTCCTTCCGCTTTGGTCCTAAAATGAAGATATATGAAGCCAACCTACAGATGACATCAAATGTGAGCGAGACATAAACCAGAGACCTGGGTCTTGTTTCTGCAGCAAAATATCATGAACACTGATGCAGAGATTCTGAAGTTATTCAACTCTTTGTTTAGCTGATTATTCACATAAGGAGAGAAAAGCAATGCTGAGCTGATGAAGCATCAGGTCAATATGGTTAAAGGATTTTGTCAATTAAAGTTTAAAGAATCCAAAAGATGAAGGGTTGGAGGCATGTAAACAAAACATCTGGATTACAGACTGAAATGTGGGCTTACGCGAAGATGTTGTCTGCCCTGCTATTGTTTGACTATAATCATGTTATAAAAATTCTTAATGCTTTTGAATTTAGGAGAATCCTGGTAATTAGAACTAGCTTGCACTCTACATAACCATAACATGTGCTGCATGTAATTTTCTCTGGGAGTAATCAAAACTGACTTCTTCAAAGATGAAGCAAAATTTTAAAGTTTTGCTAGCTGAATATTTGTAAATTTAGAGTGGGATGTCTACTGACTCAAATGGTTTTATTTGGTTTCTCTCCTGTTTTATGTAAGCCAGCTTTAGAGGGAATTTGATGGACTGGCATTCTGTGCTCTATTTATTCCTCCTTTTAGCCCAAACAAAAATATAAAGACCTCAACAGGTTCTTTTTTTAAAAAAAAAATCAGGATTAAAACTCACATATTCAAAGTCATTTGTATAAATTGCAGGGAAAGCTGTTGCCCTTATGTGATCAATGGGCTCTGAACAGAAGTTTGATAAAGCCTGTCAGTGTGCTTGTTACAGCATCAATAACCTTGGACTTCGGGAAGGAGGGTTGAATGAAGACGGATGGGTGGCAAGCCCCATCCAGGCAGGCGCTTCCTCGGCCAATTGTGAATTCCAAAATATTGGCCAGCAGCTACTCTACCCAAGTGCAATTAACAGCTGCCACAGCCAAAATGACCGCTCCTCATCTCAGTCAGTGCCATCACTCTGACTTTGTTGCTCTTTTTTTCCCCCTTTTTATTGAGTTTATTGGTGTGACATTCATTAACAAAAGCATGCAGGTTTCAAACATACAATTCTACACTTCATCTCTACATGGGATTGTGTGTTCACCACTCCAAGTTGTCTATGTCCAACACCATTTATCCCCTTTACCTTCTTTTTTCATTTTTTATTAATATTAATAGGGTGAGATTGATAAATCAGGGTACATGTTCAGAGAAAACATCTCCAGGTTATTTTGACATTTGATTATGTTGCATACTCATCACCCAAAGTCAAATTGTCTTCTGTCACCTTCTATCTGGTTTTCTTTGTGCCCCTCCCCACCCCTCATCCCCCTCTTCCCTCCTTCCCCCGTAACCACCACACTCTTGTTCATGTCCCTGAGTCTCATTTTTATGTCCCACCTATGTATGGAATCATATAGTTCTTAGTTTTTTCTGATTTACTTATTTTACTCAGTATAATGTTATCAAGGTCCATCCATGTTGTTGTAAATGATCCGATGTCATCATTTTCCTTTACCTTCTAACTCCCACCAACTCCCCTTTACCCCGGCAATCACGACACAGTTGTTCATGTCCATGAGTTTTCTCTCTCTCTCTTTTTTTTTGTGCTCAATCCATCCATCTCTCTCACCCAGCCCCACCCCTGACAGCTGTCAGCCTGTTCTCTATCTATGAGTCTGTCTCTTTTGCTTGTTAGTTCATTAGATTTCAGATGAGTGAAATCATATGGTACTTGCTATATTCTCTGATGGGCTTATTTCACTTAGCATAATCTCTCCAGGTCTATCCATGCTATCACAAAGGGTAAGATTTCCTTCTTATGGCCAAGTAGTATTCCACTGTGTAAATGTACCACAGCTTTTTTATCCACTCATGTACTGATAGACACTTGGGCTGCTTGCAAATTTTGGCTATTGTCAATAATGCAGCAATGAATATAGGGGTGCATATATTCTTTCAAAACAGTGTTTCAGGCTTCTTTGGATAAATTCCCAAAAGTGAAATTGCTGGGTCATAAGGCAGTTCCATTTTTAATTTTTTGAGGTATGGTAACTACATACTGCTTTCCATATTGGCTGCACCAACCTACATTTCCACCAACAGTGCACAAGGGTTCCCTTTTCTCCACAAGTTCACCAACACTTGGTGTTCGTTGATTTGTCGATGATAGCCATTTTGATATGTGTGATGTAATATTTTATTGTGGTTTTACTTTGCATTTCTCTGATGATTAGTGACATTGAGCATCTTCGCACATGTCTATTGGCTATCTGTATGTCCTCTTTGGAGGTGTCTATTCAGGTCCTTAGCCCATTTTTTTATTTAGATTGTGGGGTTTTCTTGGTATTGAGTTTTGTAAGTTTTTATAAATTTGAGATATTAACCCCTTACCAAATGTATTATTGGCAAATATATTCTCCCATTCAGTGGGTTGTCCTTTCATTTTCTTGATGGTTTCCTTTGCTGTAAAACTTTTTAGTTTGATGTAGACTATTTGTTTTCCTCTTTTGTTTCCTTTGTTTTCATTGCTATGAAAAATGTTCAAGATTTTACTGCCTATGTTTTCTTCTAAGATTTTTATGATTTTATGTCTGACATGTAAGTCTTTCTTTGAGTTTATGTTTGGGGGTAAGAAGGTTGTCTACTTTTATTTATTTATTTTTTGCATATGTCTGTCTAATTTTCTCAACACCATTTATTGAATTGACTGTCTTTACTTCATTGTATGTTTTTGCCTCCTTTGTCAAATATTAATTGACCATAACGGTGTGGGTTTATTTCTTGGCTCTATTCTTTTGCATTTATCTATATCTTTGTTTTTAAGCCAGAAACATGCTGTTCTAATTATCATGGTCTTGTAGTATAGTTTGATATCAGGTATCATGATACTTCCAACTTTATTCTTTTTTCAAGATTGCTGTTGCTATTAGGGGTCTTTTGTGGTTCCAGATAAATTTTTGGAATATTTGTTCTAGGTCTGTGAAATACACCATTAGTATTTTGATAGAAATTGCATTAAACCTATAGATTGCTTTGGGTAGTATGAAGATTTTAATGATGTTAATTCTTCCTAGCCATGAACACGATATAAGTTTCCACTTATTCGTATCTTCGTTAGAGTCTTATAATTTTCCAAGTACAAGTCTTTTACATCCTTGGTTAAATTTATTCCTAGGTATTTTATTCTTTTTGAAACAACTGTGAATGAGAGTGTTTTCTTAGTTTCCCTTTCTGATAATTCGTTGTTGATGTATAAAAATGCAACTGATTTCTGGGTATTTATTTTGTGTCTTATTACTTTACTAAATTCATTTATCAGTTCTAGTAGTTTTTTTGGTAGTGTCTTTAGAGTTCTCTATATACAGAATCATGTCATCTGCAAATAATGACAGTTTTACTTCTTTCTTTTGAATTTGTATGCCTTTTATTTCTTCTTCTTGTCTGATTACTATGGCTAGGATTTTCAGTACCATGTTAAATAAGAGTGGTGAAAGTGGAAAGCCCTGTTTTGCTCCTGATCTTAAAGAAAACATTTGTAGTTTTTGTCCATTAAGTATAATGTTGACCATGGGTTTGTCATATATTATCTTTATTACACTGAGGTGTTTTTCCTTTATTCCCACCTTGCTGACAGTTTTTTTTTTTATCATAAATGGGTGCTGAATTTTATCAAATGTTTTTTCAGCATCTATTAATGTATTTCTGATCATGTAGTTTTTACCCTTTATTTTGCTTATGTGGTATATCATGTTTATTGATTTGTGGATATTGTACCAACCTAACATCCATGGAGTAAATCCCACCTGATTGTGGTGTATAATCCTTTAAATGTATTGCTGGGTCTGGTTTGCTAAACTTTTGTTGAGGATTTTAGTACCTATGTTCATCAAAGATATTGACTAATAATTTTCTTTCTTTTTAGTATTTTTATCTGGTTTTGGAATTAGGATAATGCTAACTTTGTAAAATGAGCTTGGGAGTCTTTCCCCATCTTGAATTTTTTGGACCAGTTTGAGAAAAATAGGTATTAGTTGTATTTTGAATGTTTTTAAAATTTTTCCAGTGAAACCATCCAGGCAAGGACTTTTATTTGTTGGGAGTTTTTTGAATACTGCTTCAGTTCCACTAGTTGCAACCTGCCTATTCAGATTCTCTGAATCTTCCTGACTCAGTTTTGGAAGATTGAATGTTTCTAGAAATTTATCCATTTGTCCAGATTGTCCAATTTGTTGGCATATAGTTGTTCATAATATTTTCTTACAATCATTAGTATTTCTTTGGTGTAAGTTGCTTTTTCCCTTTTATTTCTAATTTTATTTATTTGGTTTCTATCTCTTTTTTGTTTTGGTAGTCTGGTTAAAGATTTGTCAGTGTCATTCATCTTTTCAAAAACCAGCTCTTAGTTTCAATGATCATTCTTCTTTTTTTACTCTATTTATGTTACTTCTGTTTTGATCTTTGTTATTTTCTTCTTTTTACTCCCTTTGGGCTTTGTTTTTTATTCTTTATCATGTTTCTTTAAGTGTAAAGTTACATAGTTTATTTGAGATTTTCCTTGTTTCATTAAATAGGCCTGTAATGCTATGAATTTTCCTCCTAGGACTGCTTTTCCTATGTCCCACAGATTTTGGATTGTTACCTTTTCATTTTCATTTGTTTCAAGGTATTTTTACAATTTCTTATCTCATTATTAACCTATTTATTATTTAATAACATGTTATTTACCTCCCATGTCTTTGTGTGTTTTACAGGGTATTTTTCTTGTGATTAATATCTAGTTTCATAACATTATGATCAGAGAAGATGCCAGTTATAGTTTTAATCTTCTTAAATTTATTGAGACATTTTTTGTGTCCTAACATGTGGTCTGTCCTTGAAAATGTTGCATGTACACTTGAAATTCTACTGCTTTGGTGAAATGCTCTGAAGATATCAATTAAATCCAACTAATCTAGTTTGTCCTTTAAGACCACTATTTCTTTGTTGACTTCCTGTCTGTGAGATTTATCTATTGAAGTCAATAGAATGTTAAAATTTCCTACTATGACTATATTACTGTCAATCTCTATTTCATATCCATCAAGATTTGCTTTACATATTTAGATGTTCCTATTGTGGGGTGCATAAATGTTTACAAAGTTTATATTCTCTTGTTGGATTTCTCCATTTATCATTATGAAGTGTCATTCTTTGTCCTTAGTAGAGACTTTGTTGTAAAGTCTATTTTGTCAGATATAAGTATTGCGACCCCAGGTTTTTAATTACTTCTATTTGTATAAAATATCATTTTCCATCTCTTTTCCTTTTTTTAAATTTTTATTTTATTTTTTACAGGGACAGAGAGAGAGTCAGAGAGAGGGATAGGTAGAGACAGACAGACAGGAATGGAGAGAGATGAGAAGCATCAATTATTAGTTTTTCATTGCCATTGTGCTACCTTAGTTGTTCATTGATTGCTTTCTCACATGTGCCCTGACCACGGGCCCTCAGCAGACCGAGCCACCCCTTGCTGGAACCAGTGACCCCGGGTCCAAGCTGGCGAGCTTTTGCTCAAGCCAGATGGGCCCGCGCTCAAGCTGGCGACCTCGGGGTCTCGAACCTGGGTCTTCCACATCCCAGTCCAATGCTCCATCCACTGTGCCACTGCCTGGTCAGGCCCATCTCTTTTCTTGTAGTCTGTATGTCTGTTTTATTCTGAGGTGGGTCTCTTGTAGAGAGCATATCTACAGATCTTGTTTTATTATTCATTAAGCTACCCTATACTTTTTAAAATTATTTTTTCTTTACTGATTATTTTGTGAGAGAGACAAAGAGACAGAGAGAGAAACAAATAGGGACAGACAGACAGGAAGGGAGAGAGATGAGAAGCATTAACTTTTTTTTTTTAAAAAAAAGAATTTATTTTTATTTTATTCATTTTAGAGAGGAGACACAGAGTGAGAGAGAGAGAGAAAGAGAGAGAGAGAGAGAAAGGGGGGAGGAGCTGGAAGCATCAACTCCCATATGTGCCTTAACCAGACCAGTGCAGGGTTTTGAACTGGCGGCCTCAGGGTTCCCAGGTCGATGCTTTATCCACTGCACCACCACAGGTCAGGCAAGATGCATTAACTCTTTATTGCAGCACCTTAGTTGGTCATTGACTGCTTTCTCATATGTGCCTTGACTGAGGGGTTCCAGCAGAGCTAGTGAGCCTTTGCTTAAGCCAGCAGTTTTGGGGCTCAGTCCAGCAACCTTGAGGTCATGCCTACGATCCCATGCTCAAGCCAGTGACCTAGTGCTCAAATCAGATGAGCCTGTGCTCAAGCCAGTGACCTCAAGGTTTTGAACCTGGGTCCTCTGCACCCCAGGCTGATGCTCTATTGCCTGGTTAAGATCTTTATTGATTATTTTAGAGATAAAGGAAGAAAGAGATAGAGAGAGACAAAAACATTGACCTGTTCCTGTATATGCCTTGACCAGGGATTGAACCTGAAACTTTTGCCTATCAGAATGATGCTCTAATCAACCAACTTATTTTGCCAGTGCTACCCTATCTTTTTTGATTGGAGCATTTAAACCATTCACATTTAAAGTAATTATTAATAAGTATGTATTTATTGCCATTTTATTCTTTTATCTATGGTCCTCTGTTGTTTTCTCCTTCCACTTCTCTTTCTCCTCTTCCTCTATCTTCTCCTTCTTCTCTTTCTTATTCTTCTTTAAGCAAGCCCTTTAACACTTCTTGTAATACTGGTTTGGAGGTAATCAACTCCTTTAGCATTTTATTGTATGAGAAGCTTGTTATTTCTCTTTCAATTTTATTTTATTTTTATTTTTTAAAATTTTTATTGATTGATTTTAGTGAGAGAGGAAGGAAGAGAGAAAAAGAGAGAGAGAGAGCCATCTGTGTGTTCCTGTATATGCCCTGACAGGAGATTGAACTGGCAACCTCTGTACTTTATAACAATGCTCTAACCAACCAGGCTATCAGGCCAGAGCTTCTTCAGTTTTAAATATCAGACTTGAGAGGTAAAGTAGTCTTGTTTATAGGTCCTTGCATTTCATCACTTTGAATATTTCATGCCAATCTCTTCTGGCCTGAAATGTCTCTGTTGAGAAATCAACTAACAGTTTTATAGGAGCTCCCTTGTAGGTAACTAACTGTCTCCTGTGAATTTTTAAATTCTTCTGTCTTTAACCTTTGCCATTTTAATTTTGATGTGTCTTGGTGTTAGCCTCTTTGGGCTCATCTTATTTCAGACACTCTGAACTTCCTATATTCATGTATCTTTTTCCTTCACCAGGTTAGGGAAGATTTTGGTCATCATTTCTTCAAACAGATTCTTGATTCTTTGTTTTCTCTCTTCTTTTGGTACCCCTACGATACAGAGGTTGTTATGCTGCATGTTGTCTTAAAATCTCTTAAACTACTCTCATTTCTTAAAATTCCTTTTTCTTCTCTGATTGGGTAGGGGTTTTTCTGCCTTGTTTTCCAAATTGCTGATTTGATCCTCTGCTTTATCCTACCTACTATTTATTCCTTTTACTATATTCTTTTATCTTTTATTTATTTATTTTTATTTTTCTAAAGTTAGAAGCAGAAACGCAGTCAGACTCCCGCATGCACCCAACTGGGATCCACCCAGCATGCCAACCAGGGGGTGATGCTCTGCCCATCTGGGGCAATGCTCTGTTGCAGCCAAAGCCATTCCAGCACCTGAGGTGGAAGCCATGGTGCCGTCCTCAGCACCTGGGCCAACATTGCTCCAATGGAGCCTTGGCTGTCGGAGGGGAAGAGAGAGATAGAGAGGAAGGAGAGGGGGAAAGGTAGAGAAGCAAATGGGTGCTTCTCCTGTGTGCCCTGATTGGGAATTGAACTCGGGACTTCCACATGCCCAGCGGACGCTCTACCACTGAGCAAACCAGCCAGGGCCCTTTTAGTATATTCTTCATTTCAGATATTGTATACTTTATTTTTGATTGGTCCTTTTTTATGATTTCTATGTCTTTTTTTCATGCTGTCGAACATCCTTATAACCATTACTTTGAAATCTCTATTTAATAATTTGCTTGCCTCCATTTAATTTTGTTCTTTTTCTGGATATATCTCCTTTTCTTTCATTTGGGGCCTATTTCTTTGTCTCCCCATTTTGTCTACATCTTTGTGTTTATTTCAATGTATTAAATAGATCTGTTATGACTCTCAGTCTTTTTAGGGTGCCCTTATGTAGTAGGTGTCCTGTGGGATCCAGGGTGTAGTCTACTGAGCACATGAGCTGGATGCTCCCAGACTGTTCCATGTTTGGGTTATGTGGTCCCTCCTTTGGTAATTGAGTTTTGATTGCTGTTGGCTCATTCATGCATGGGATCAGCCGTTAGGCTGGCACACTGTGAGGCTCCACCCTGACCACAGCATGCAGCTACTGTGCAGGTGCAGACCACATGAAGCAGAATTCTCCTCAGTAGGTTTTGGTACCTGCCCAAATCTCCCTTTGAATATGTTATTTGTGAAACTTACTGGATTGCATTCTGATTCTGCTGAAGCTGGCCACTGGGTATGTTCATTCTGGGCCTCTTCCACCCAGCATACCAACCAGGGGTTGATGCTCTGCCCATCTGGGGTGTTGCTCTGTTGCAGCCAGAGCCATTCAAGCACCTGAGGCAGAAGCCATGGAGCGGTTGTCAGAGCCCGGGCCAACTTTGCTCCAATGGAGCCTTGGCTGTGGGAGGGGAAGAGAGAGATAGAGGGAAAGGAGAGGGATCATGCTACAGTTTAATGTAAAAAGCTGCTTATCATTCTTCCTCAGCAACCTGTTTGGAGCAGTCTCAATGTGGTTTCTATAAATCCTTGGTTATAGTATTTGTCTTTAGCTAGTCATCAGTTGGTTATTCAGGATGATTGTTCTGTAATTTTGTTGTAATTCCAGTTTGGTCTTGGCAGAAAATAGGTGTAGCTTCCACTTACTCTGTCGCAACGTTGGATTGGGAAAAGCTCTCAAATTTTTACTGGATTTTAAACATCTCTTGAGAATTGTATCTGTGTCTTATTTAAGATCCCAAAGTCTTGAATAAGAAGATATAAATAACCACAGGGAACTGTAGATGAATTTGGATGGATATAGACATCAGGGTGGCTCTTCAAGAGGTACTGAGTCCTTCCCCAGTCTGTTTTAAAATTGTGGATGTACAGGTCAATCGGGATGCTAGGAGAGCCATGATCAAGACACCAGCATGGTCACATTCTGGTCAAGGCCCTCTTCCTGGTTCATAGCCAACGCTTTTTCATTGTGTCCTCACATGCTAAAAAGTTACTTCTAACTCTTAATCATTTTAATAATATGACAAGTTGCTGTTTGTTTGGCTTTTCCCTCTCTTTCATTTTTTTTGGCTTTATGCTGGAATGACACTTTTTTTTTTTTTTTTTTTTTACAGGGACAGAGAGAGAGTCAGAGAGAGGGATAGACAGGGACAGACAAACAGGAGTGGAGAGAGGTGAGAAGCATCAATTACCAGTTTTTCGTTGCCGTCGCAATACCTTAGTTGTTCATTGATTGCTTTCTCACATGTGCCTCAACCGCGGGCCTTCAGCAGACTGAGCAACCCCTTGTTGGAGCCAGCGACCTTGGGTCCAAGCTGGTGAGCTTTTGCTCAAGCCAAATGGGTCCATGCTCAAGCTGGCTAGCTCGGGGTCTTGAACCTGGGTCTTCCGCATCCCAGTCCGACGCTCCATCCTCTGCGCCACCGCCTGGTCAGGCTGGAATGACACTTTTTAAAGAATAATACATAATCATCCATAATTTACTTGTGCCAGTTTTCAGGCATTTTTTAAAATGTTTATTTTATTGATTTTAAAGAGAAAGGAGGAGAGAGAGAGAGAGAGAGAGAGGTCTTTTCCTGTATATGCCCCGATCAGGGATCAAACCAGTAACTTCTACGCTTTGGGACAATGCTCTAACTGACTGAACCATCTGGCCAGGGCTTCAAGCATTTTTTAATTGCAGGTATTTGAAAAGTTAGCATGTCTGAGTGGAGTCTTGAGAGTAAAGAGGCACATTTAATTCTGCTGAATTCAATAGAAAAACTTAAGCATACATACACTTAAGGTTTATCTAAATACTTTGTATTCCCTTATATAAAAAATATAAACCTATTGCCCTAGCTGGGTAACTCTCTTGGTTAGAGTATTGTCTCCACATGCCAAAGTTGCAGGATTGATCTGGGTCAGGTCACATTCAAGAAATCAATCAACAAATGCATAAATAAGTGAAACAACAAATCAATGTCTCTCTCTAAAAAAATTAATGAATAAAGTAAAATAAAACAAACCTATCTTGCATTAATTAAAGTGACTTTTGATCTATCTATATTTTTAATCTATACCTCTCTTTTATTGAGACAATGTTAGCTTCTATAACCAATAAACCCAATATTTTGGTTGTTTAATATAATGGAATGTTTTTTCTTATTCATGTAATTTTTCAGTGAAAAGTTCCTGGTCAATAGGCAGTTTTCCTATAACTTGTGATTAAAAGACCTTCATACCTTCAACTGTGTGGTATCAATAGCCCTGGATGCTTTGACTGACTATCTATCCTGTTTCTAACTAGCAAAATGTCAAGAGAAAAGTGGAGTACGTTTATCTGCCTCTTAAATACCCTGGCTAAGAAGTGACACATATCACTTCCCCTCATTTCTCATAGGAGAGAACTAATATATGGCCAGGCTTGGATAGAAAGCTAAGCTGGAAGATGTTCTAAATCAGACAACCACCATCCAAAATATCTCTATATTGTGGAAGAAGGAGCACCATTCTGGGTTCTTAGCTAGTTTTTCTTGCCACAATAACCTTGTGGGGTAATAAGTTTTAAAACACCACCCTTCATTTTATGTCAATATTATGTTAGTCTTATTTCAAAATTCATGTGGTAACTTCTACATGTAGCATTGAGTTATTAACCATCTGATCTCATCTTTCTATACAAACTATTGATACTCTCATTATCAAAACACTGTTGTTAAAATCTCATCTAATACAGGCCCTGGCCGGTTGATTCAGCGGTAGAGGGTTGGCCAGGCTTGTGCAAGTCTTGGGTTCGATTTCTGGCCAAGGCTCAAAGGAGAAGTGCCCAGCTGCTTCTCCACCCTTCCCCCTCTCTCTTCTCTTTATCTCTCTCTTTCTCTCCTGCAGCCAAGGCTCCATGGGAGCAAAGTTGGCCCTGGCGCCTCTGCCTCAGACGCTGGAATGGCTTCGGTTGCAGTGGAGCAACGGCCCAGATGGGCAGAGCATCGTCCCCTGGTGGGCATGCTGGGTGGATCCTGGTGGGGTGCATGCAGGAGTCTGTCTGTCTGCCGCACCCTGCTTCTTACTTCAAAAAAATAAAAAATTTCATCTAATACTGCTGAGCCCGCTTGGAAAGTTTTTGTCCATACTCAAGGTTTGGGGTTGAGGACAAACATGGGGTCACACAAATCACATTCTTCCTCTCCAAGATACTGTAAAAACATTCAATCTAATCACCTCATGAACTTATTCCGCGGGAAAGAATCCAAATAAATAATTTCCAATAATATCATTCATTCATTGATTCAGAAATATTCATTATTATCCTATGTGATGCCAGACACAAAGTCTCATTTTGTATTTCTAACAGTGTAAAATATTTAAGTACTGATAACTTTTTAAAAGATAAATTTGGTAAGGATTTTCCTAAAGGAAACAAACTGTATTAACTGATTCTGTACCTCTCTCTTCAACATAATGACCTCGTTATTAATTTCTTCAAAAGGCTATGGCTTGTTGGTAAACCAGGGAGCCATTCTCACAGCAGTACTTTATGTGTTAAAGCGTGAACATTTAGTTGGTTTTCCTGATGTGGAGCAATGATTCACAGACTCAGAGACCACAGTCTCCTTTCCCTTCCTCTCCCTTCTTCTCCCTTCCTCTCCCTTCCCTTCCCTCCCCTCCCCTCCCCTCCCCTCCCCTCCCCTCCCCTCCCCTCCCCTCCCCTCCCCTCCCCTCCCCTCCCCTTCCCTTCCCTTCCCTTCCCTTCCCTTCCCCTGCTCCTTCTTGTGACTTCCATTCAGGAGGGCCATCACTCTTGTAGCTTTTTTGGCTGGAAGAGAAGAAGCCATTTTATTGGACAAAAGCACACTTGTCACTGTTCCTTGATCTTCCCATGGTGTCTGCTTCAGAGAGCACATTTCGAGAAATGGGGAAAGAAGTCCATACTCATAAGTGCATAATAAATCAGATGATTTTTCAGTTTTTTATAAAATTTGTTTTGTTTCAAACCAAATTGAGGAAGAACTTAATTGAATTGTCATTTGCTAGAACATTAAAAATAACTTTCAATGATAGATTATAGTATAATTTCTGGAGAGTAGCTTGAAAGAGTTCAAGGAATTGAGTGACATTATTATAACAATTTTCTTTCATTTACATCTATTTATGTAGATGAATTTTCTAAGCATTTGAACTTATACAACTGAAAAATAGGCATCAAACTGATATTGAATCTATTTTATTCATTTTAGCAATAAGTAATATTCTAGCGAAGACATATAAACTAAAAGAAAAACAGAAGAAGAAAAGGGAAAAAGAAAAAAATTTACTCATCTAACTAATTTTTAAAAATAAAATATTATGTTCTTATAATTATCAAAATTTGTGAGACATTTTTATTTTTGTTTCATTATGCAATGGTAATTATTGTAATGATAACTAAATCCAGAAGCAATTATTCAAAATGTGGAGCAAAGTGTTTAAAATATCATGTGTTATTTTAGAAAATTAAATTTAAATACATGCCCATATTTATATTATAGAAAAGTATAATGGAAATGCAAATTTTATGAGCAAAAGAAATGATGGAAAACCTCTCTTGTGAAAAACAAGTTTGTTCATGTAGTTTAAAAATAGTAGATGATGGATATCAAATCATTATAGAATTTAGATACATTAGAGATATTTAAAAGGGAAAATATTAAGGTTTTGCTGCAGGTTCTTAATGTTTAACCGGACTTTGAAATTACAATTTTGCAATTATTTAAATTTATGGTAAAACATTTTAGATATTAACCTAAGCATGTGTGAAGGGAAACAGTCACACAACATTCTTTAAGAAGAAATATTTGAAAATGCTAGTCACGGTGTTGGTGTATTTCCACATCAGCATGCATGAGATTAGACTATAGCCCACTATAGAATAACATACAGGTTTTCTACCTTTCTACCTCATACCCAAAGCTCCTGAGTTGGAGATGTATCACATTTTACAAAGGTAATATGGTCCCTATATCAAAGAGTACAGACATCTTGTCTTGAGTTAACACTGGCCACAAATTCTTTGCTACTTCTCTTGTTGAAAGGTAGTCCATTCCCTTTGTCCTTGAATCTGGGCTAGCAAGTGACTTGTTTTGGTTGGCCACTAGACAGGAGTGTAAGTGACACTGTAAAATTTGACTCTGCCTGACCTGTGGTGGTGCAGTGGATAAAGCGTCGACCTGGGAACACTGAGGTTGCCAGTTCAAAACCCTGCACTGGTCTGGTCAAGGCACATATGGGAGTTGATGCTTCCAGCTCCTCCCCTCTTTCTCTCTTTCTTTCTCTCTCTCTCACTCTGTGTCTTCTCTCTAAAATAAATAAATAAAAAGAAATTAAAAAAATTTGACTCTGTACCCTTAGGAAATCTGTAGCTTTTCTTCCATCTCCTTGGAGTTTACCCTCTCAAAATCCACCTATCATGATGAAGAAGGCCAAATGGAGTGACATGGAGAAGGCTGTGGAGGAGACTTGAGACATCACAGCCTAAGGCCCAGCTCAACCCCCACTGCCAGTCAAGTGAGTGAATTATGTCAAAGGTCTCAATTCAGATGAAACTCCAGAGGACAGCAGCCCCATAGCAGACACCAGATGGAGTAGAAGAACTGGCTGGCTGAGCCCATCAGCCCATAGAATCATGAAAAATAATTAATGGTGATTGTAGTTGTTTTAAAGATTTTATTTTTATTCATTTTAGAGAGGGGAGAAGAGAAAGAAGGTAGGGAGGAACAGGAAGCATTAACTCCCTATGTGCCTTGACCAGGCAAACCCAGGGTTTTGAACTGGTGACCTCAGTGTTCCAGGTCAACACTTTATCTACTGTGCCATTACAGGTCAGGCATGATTGTTGTTTTAAGTAAAAAATTTGGGTGTCACTCATTATATAGCAATAGATAACTGGTACATACCACCAATGGAGAAGGCCATCGCCCTTTTTTGAGGTACCGAACCCACCAGTTTCATATGCGCATTCACCGAACCCTTCTTTAGTGATAAATAAAATATGATTTCTTTTTCCAAATTCAAGACATAGGTATATGTTTTTTTACTGGTGCACAAAATAAGCCGTGCATGAACATCACCTTGCTCAAAGAACAAAACCAACAAAGTGCATGAACTCACAACAAATTACGGTATCACTTTATTCTGGCCTCTGTGGCAGAGGCTTCTCCGAACCCCTGAGACCGACTCATCAAACCCCTAGGGTTCGATAGAACCCAGGTTAAGAACCACTGCCCTAGAATCAAACACATTAATACTTCTGCAGAGAAATTAGAAATAATCACAATGCGGGATAATAAAGAAGATAGATAGCCTCACCTCAGTTCAAGTTTTCACTAAAAAGCTTGTGAGGTCATTTTTGTAACCACACAAATTATAAATAGAATGGTTTGGGGAGTGTTTTGAATTTGGGGATCATAGGTATGTACAACTCACATTATAAGTTTAAATCTGACCTATTATTTAAAATTCAGCTGAAATCTTCTATTCTTCAAAGAGCTAACACAAATAACACCTATCACAGGGTCCTTGTCACCATATAGCCATCATTATACATTCAGAAGCACCTTTTCTCATAATTTTTGTATCTTTTCTCATTGCCACACTAGGTCATAAGCTCCCCCAAATTAAGAACATTTTCTGCTTTCTTGTCCTTCTGGCAGTCCCAAGCCTTAGCCTTTGTGTTCAAACGTATACACAAGGTAGAAACTTGCCATTCTCAGTGCTCAATGTCTTATCTTTATCATATGATATACATTTACAATCATCCTCCTTTTACAGATGAAGAAACGAAGGCCCAGAGAGATTCAGTAAGCTTCCCCAAATCACACAACTAATACATCCCAGGGCCTGGATTTGTCACACTACAAATGCATCTTGATATTTTGGTAACCATAACCTTAGCTGTCTAACCCAAAAGTAAACTTTTCTCAGGTGAGAGGAGGTTATATACGACACTGTGCTTTTTCTTTTTCTCTACAAAATTTTATACATGTCACAAATCTTTATAAAGCATCAAAATATTCAAGGTGATACAAAGATGACTATCCATAAAAATCACTCAACTCAAATATACAGGTATAAAAATATGTATGGCTCAATTTTGTTGAATCATTGAACAAATAAACCATGAGTGTGATTTTCCCAGCTCATATGTCAAGGAGCTCACAATTCCCTTTATTAAGAAAATAAAACATGTATTCATTAAAGTAGGTGTTCTTATTAAAAGCAGCACAGTCCAGTGACAGCACAAAGTAAAATAAATATAAGCTTTAATAACAACCAAAGTTGCCCAAATAATGCTTATCAAATATAAGCTTGGCCAAAATAGTCTTTTCTTTAAACTTCTTCTTCTGTCTAGGATGCCACAGACCTTCTCAATGCTCCTATTGCTTCCAATGCCAAGTCCATTCCAACTCTAAAGTTTCTCTCTGTCCTTCTTAATTCTGCTGTCCTTGTATTTGTGTCACCAGGACTCTTCAAGTTGGACAGTTACTTGACCCTTTGTCCTCTTTATTGAAGCAAACTGATTCAGAAATCTCCTCTCCTGGTGAGCTTTCCATTTTTATAACCCTGACTCCACAGAGGCCAGATTCTTCTTCTTCTGAACATGTATAAATCAGCAAAAACAACTAAATATTTTTGAAATCACTTACAAGTGGACTCCCTAGAGATGTGTCTAAGCAAGTGTAGCCAATGTACAATGCACTGGAATTATGACCCAGCACAATGTGAGATTGTACAGGGTGGCAACATTTCCAAAGTTGGTAGATTTTGAACCTACAACAGATAACTGGCTCCTTTATTTGAGGAGTAAACCCTTTTTGAAAAGAACCCGAACCTGACCAGGCGGTGGCACAGTGGATGAAGCGTTGGACTGGGATGCGGAGGACTCAGGTTCGAGACCTCGAGGTCGCCAGCTTGAGCCCGGGCCCATCTGGCTTGAGCAAGAAAGCTCACCAACTTGGACCCAAGGGCGCTGGCTTGAGCAAGGGGTTACTTGGTCTGCTGAAGGCCTGCGGTCAAGGCACATATGAGAAAGCAATCAATGAACAACTAAGGTGTCGCAGCGAAAAACTGATGATTGATGTTTCTCATCTCTCTCCGTTCCTGTCTGTCTGTCCCTCTCTCTGACTCTCTCTCTGTCCCTGTAAAAAAAATAAAAAAAATAAAAAAAGAAAAGAACCCAAATTCTACTTGCTAATTCATGTAAAACGAGGAGGAAGAGAGAAAAGATTCAATTAAATCATCACCTGGGGATTTCAAGGAAAAGAGATATTAATCTCCATAAAACCCTTAAGCCACAATTATGATGAAGTTGAATGATTAGAAATAATTTTCAGACTAAAAAAGCCGACAGTTTGATCATTGAATTGCAACAAGAATCCCTTGCTATTTAAATTGTTAGAGGCTGAGCTTTTAAGTTTATGTTTTTGTGTTAGTAAAGTTAATATAAACAAATAGGTTAATATTTGTACTTGTAGCATAGCTTCCTATATACATGCATATTTTGCTATTTAAACAGTTAACCACTAGAGCGTTATATATAAATGCAAATTTAGGTTCAAGCAGAGGTCATAAATTCAGAGAGTATTAATTGATAAAATGTTTTTAATTATGAAAGATTGTTTCTTAAATAAAAGTTTTTTTATTTCAAAAAAATGCAGATAAGATATTTCCCTATTTGCTTCGCACTTTTATTGTACCGAAAGACACATGGAGGGCTGCTTGCGTTAGATTTTTTCCATCTTAAAGGTAATTGTGTCAACACTGAGAATCATCCTATGATTTGCTGTGGACCTGAATTTCTGTCTGTGGTGGATAGTGGTATGTCTGTGCCAGAGCTGCTGATTGCTCCTGCAAGATCTTTTTGAGAGAGAGAAGTGGGGGGAAGGGGAAGGAAGGAGGAGGGAAAGAAGCATCAACTTGTTCCACTGAGTTGTGCACCTATTGATTGCTTCTCATACGTGCCCTGACTGGGGCTTAAACTGGCAACCTCAGGATCGAACCAGCAACCCTCATGCTCTGGGATAACACTCTACCCACTGCACAGCCAGGGTTCCTGTGAGATGTTGACTCAGAAAGGGTTTGGGAAGGTTAATAATAACTGTGCACTCCTGGATAATGGCTTTCACCTCTGTCCCAAGGTGAGGCTCCAGCCCAGGGCTCAGTTTCTCCTATTTACTTCAGGAAATGAAAGGTGAATGAGACATAGTCTCCCTGACAAAGTTATTCAAGAAATGCAGGCCCTTTGTAATTTGTTATCTAATAAAGGTACCCTCTGCATTTTTCTGAAATGATCAGCTCCTAAAGGCAAGGGGCCATAACTAGTTAACATGAGTAGTTAGCTAGCACTGGGCCTCTCCTACACTGTTCCGAGGATGTAGGCTGGTACTAAATGACTGATGAGCAGATGAGCAGTGCATCAGGCCTGCATTTTCCCTCTTGCATTAGGCAGCCCATTCTGTGGTTGTCTAAACACAAGGTCAGTAATGATCGTAAATTAAGTAGCAAGGCGCTGGGGGACGCAAGACAAGATTGCTTCACTGGCTGGAGATGGCACCTTGATGAAGTAGCTGGCTGTCCCCACACTTCCTGGACAGCCAGTTTATTAGGAATACATTTTTGCCATCAAAGGCTGTTTGCTTTCTGCAGAGATAGCAGTAAACTGCTCTTACCCACACCACGGGAGAATGTTCCCAAGGTAGGTTCCCGTCAGGGAACCGTTCGGGATGTGGATGGGGGGATTAAGCTGTGAAAAAGACCAGATGGATTATTTCCTTCCTTTAGCCCTGAAAGTGTAGAATTTAGTAGACTAATCCAATAGTGATAATACTGTTTTACATGTACTCCTCAGAAGCAGCTTCAGCTACATGGTACGGAAAGACCTGGTTGGCAGTGATTCGCACGAGACAGAAAAGCTGCCCAGACACAGGCAGTGAGGGCATGCATGGTCCCGCTCCCCTAAATCTTCAAGACACAGGCTACTGTCTGAAATGTGTCCCCTGACCTCTGAGTCCCAGATGAATGCCAGAGCCCAGCCATCAAGCCATGGTTCGGGGAGGAAAAGATGGCCTTCCTCCCTTTAGAGGTACTTCCTAGGAGTTTCACAAAACACCCAACTTACATTTTCTTGACCAAATTGCATGACCACATTTAGCTGCTTCTTCTTCTTCTTCTTCTTCTTCTTCTTCTTCTTCTTCTTCTTCTTCTTTTACATTTAGCGTTGATGGACGTGGGCCAGAGTCATTCGGTTTGATGGCAAAGAGATTAGAAAAAATTGGGGTTATTATTAATAAGAAAATGGGGGAAGTGGATACTGAAAGGCGTCTAGGAGTTTCTGCCACATATAATTTTAACCTTTTTCTTTGTAAACTTTCACTGGGGGCTACTTTTGGGAAACAGCTTTCTTTTTCAAAGCAATTATCATATAACCCTAGAAACAAAATAAATGAAGAAACTTTGCCTATTTATTATGATGATGCATAGAATTACATCCTGGCTAGAAATTATTTAAAATCCAGTACAGTGTACATATGCATATTAAATCATCAAGTTTCTGAAGAACTTTAAATAGTGTAAAGATAACCACAGAATTAAAATAGAATTCTCATTTTGTTAAAAAAAGGAAACAGCAAAAATAACTCTGTGAGAGAAATTATATTTATCTGTCTGGAAGTTCTAAGACTCAAATCACTAAAACATTTTGTACTAGCCTTAGGATTCAAGTCATAGAAAAAAAATAAAGTTTATTTATTTAGAGAGGGAGTTACCACTATCTCCCTAGTACCCCTCCCCCGAAATACTCACAAAAATCAAAGTTTATATTTTGAATTCTAAATCGGGTTGCTATGACAACCACAGTATAGACACTCAATTTCATTGGGTCATGCTGGTTTCATTTGTTTTTTAAAAGAAAAGGGTGTATTTTGGTCCCAGGGAAACAGAGATGATGGATAGACTCTCAGGCTAGAGGTCAGAGACTGGTTTCTATTCTCAGCTTCCAGCATTGATTTGTGGGGCTATGGGCTAGTTACTTAAAGCCTTTGGTTTTATATCCACTTTCTACAAAGCTCAGTGCCTTCCGTTTGATATGTACCACTCATAAAGGGAAGCATTAATCGGGAGTCTTGCTATGAGAAGCCTTGGTGTCCACACATTCCGAGGACTGTCCACCCTAATTTCCCTGTGCAGGTGATTCCTCCCACCCACACTCACGTGGGGCCGTGCAACCAGTACATTGGGAGGGTCCATTCCTTGGCTTGCCTTCCTCGCTCCAGACATCTGAGAAACTGCAGACTCGGCAGCTTCAAAACCTCAAGAATTGTTTAGATTCAGATGTATTTAAATGAAAGGAAACCCATTTATAACTCATTTGCAGCCACAGCCTGGGAAAGCAGGTTTCTCAGAACACTTTGTGTGGAATTAGACCAAACCAACCGAGTTCAATCAAAGCGCTGGGAAGTTCGATTCCAAATCTCAGATCTGGGTTGAGCTGAGAACGAACACCTGGGAGTACTGACCGCTGGCGCAGAGCTGGTGTTTCATCTGCCACACAAATGTGCCGAAGGCGTTCTTTCTTCTCTTTCTGAATGGATCTCCTGCCACATTTGAACATACGGTGAGACTGTCAGTTGCTCTATTACCATAAAGTTCGGAGATAAAATGACTAATGTCAAAATTATTCAGTCTGTTAAGAATGTTTTGGTTCACTTAGAAACTTTAAGACTGCCTACATTTACACCACTGGAAAACCAACCTTTTAAAATATTTGAAAAGGTCAAAAATGAGGATATGTAAAGGACCAACATGATAATTACCTTGCACAGAACCTTATTGCTGCTTGTAAAGCAAACCATAGCCTGTGTACAAGACTAATAAAGACCTAAGTCCCAAAGACTATATGATTTTTGAAACCAAAACTGATTTCACTGATCGTCAACTTTAAAGCCAAACAGACCTCGACTAAATCTAATCTTCAGTTTTTACTATTGGGGCAGTTTTCAGCAAATGACTTCATCTCTCTGAGCTTCAACTTCTCATCTATAAAATGGGAATCATGTCTGCCTTCTATGATGGTGAGGGTCAAATAACTTTATGGGTTAGAATGCAACTAGGCTTGAACATCGTAAACTCTACAGGTTATTTCCTTTGTCTTTAGAAGTTTTCTCCGTGCAAGCAGGAGGCACAGCATAGGCTGGTGGCAAGATTTTAGGTTCTTGCTCCAACTTCTTCAATTCCCTCCTTCCAATTTCAGTAAAATGCATTAGGTTGTAAAAGTTTGAGTTCCACAGTTGATGCTAAACCTCATCAAGCCCAGCCTTACCCACTTTATTTCACTTTATTATTTTCTTTCTGATTGTTTGTAGGAGCACCTTATCTTGTGGACATTTAAAGAAAATGTTAAGGCAACCATGCTCTGGTGCAGGGGACATAGATTCAGGAAGGGAGGTAAGATTCCAGGTGTGCTGCAGAGGACTTCTGCTACTGTGACATAGCAGTGTCTTGGGTCTCTCCATGCTTGGAGCTCCAGGATGGCCCACAGGACTCGAAAGGTTGCTGGACTTCCTTTCCTCCCAGACAGTCTGCTGCTTTCATCCCTATTCATGCACAGATGTGAGTGTAAGCCTACAGAATGCGGGGCTGAGCGACCCTAATGACAATAAGATCCCCTTCAGTGCCTTTGCCTTCTTTCCTGTCTCTTGGCATCTGGAGGAGCTCAAGGATGTCAATACTAACTAACCTGGTTCTCAGGGCAACATCATCCTCTATTTAAAGAAAGTAGAAGAGCTCCTTGAAGTCTGCTCCAACAACAGGGGATCATTTTTTCAAATTCTGTTCTTTCCAAATCTAGACACCTGTTTCCCACATTTTTTAGCTACACATCACAGTCCTCTTCTACAAACGACATTAATTTTGCTGTGGAAAATACACAAAACGCATGGTAATTATATAACAAAGCAGCTGGTGCGAGAGGGTGCTCTGCCTCTGCTGCGCTCAGCCTGCCCCCTTCCCTCCTTCCTGCCTTTGCCTGGCTCAGCTCAGAACAAGGCACATATGTCAGAGGCCATGAAAGGAGCTAGAGCCTTCTTTTGCCAAAAATTCCTTTTCGAATGTTGGCAAAGATCTCAAATGTCTGTGTGTAAGGGAGCGACTGGGAGAGATCAGTGGGTGTCTGTGTGTGAGAGAAAGAGACCATGGATGTTAGGTGGAGAACCTGTTTCTTGGGCTCCCTTGGAGCCTGTCTCTAGGGTGGGCAACACATTCTCAATCTCCAGGTCGGCCTGCCACACCCCCCATATGAATGCTATCCCTGAAAATTCCTACCAGGGCCAGTCTATGCTGGCCTTGAGCCCAGTCCTCTCTAAAGCCTTTGCATCTCCTGTGTTCCTCAAACAGCTGCCTCTTTGCCATGTTCTCAATTTCCTCTGCAAGCTGACTACCCACACATCTTTCTTTTCACCTTCAAGTGAGGAATGGCAGTTTAGACACCAATAAATTTTCTAAATCATGCTTAACTAGTTCTCCTTGTAGACCACTGGCCCCGGAAGAGTAGGTATCGGCACAAAGGGCATCATTACTGTCACTTTCTCCTGGCCACAGGTGGTGGATGGGTAAGCTATACAGTGCTCCCAGCCAATAAGAAGCCCGTGAATAGTCATTCCTCCTGAGAAGGGTACAACAATCAAACAGAACAACACTGAGGCCCACTATGAGAAAGCAGTTTCACCTACTTTGTAATTAAATAATTACAAATGAATACAACAGTACCCTTGGGAAAAGAGGGCTTTGCAGAGAGAGGCCGACACGGAGACAAAGTGTATCTGTGACACTTACTTCCTGGGCAGCTTTCAGTGAGTCAGGTGACCATCCAGAGCCTCGGTTTCCTAACATGGGAAGTGGGGAACATGAACCCAAGTGTGCAGACATGTTGAGAGAATCACTAACACAGTGCCTGGTATATAACAGAGCAAATGGTGGTACCACTGGTAATTGATGCATATGGTGCAGTTCTTTTTAAATGCTAGAACCAAAAATTGACAAATTCAGGGCAAACTAGAAAAATAATAATTACATACACTAGTAGAGGAAGTGTAATCTTAGGAAGTAATTTGATCATATATTCTAAGAGCCCCCCAAATATTATCTATATAATTTGAACCATTGCTTCTTTTCCTGTGAATTTGTGTTAA
Organism: Rhynchonycteris naso; assembly: GCA_037038555.1. NCBI lineage: Eukaryota > Metazoa > Chordata > Mammalia > Chiroptera > Emballonuridae > Rhynchonycteris > Rhynchonycteris naso. The sequence continues at coordinate 252,725,858 of CM072995.1, forward strand.
GAAAATAATTTTAGAACACAACATGTCTCATAATTATAATTGACAGTTAATACAGCACATAGGTGGATGAATAGATTCAGAACAGAAAGGCTGGACACAAGACCCACACTTACAAAGTCACCTGATATGTGACCAAAATTGATGTTGCTAGGCAGGGAAAAGATTGCCTTTTGTCTGGGCTGAGCCGATTGAATATCCACATGGAAAAAATGGTTCTTAAGCCCTATATTACACTAAACAAAAATCAGTTACAGATGGAGAGCAGATCTAATTGCAAATGGTAAAATAATAAATCCTTCAGAAGAAAAATATAGGAAAACATACTCATGACCATGGTGTAGGCAGACATTTCAAAACAAAACCCCCAAAAATGCCAATCATAAAAAAATGACATATTAAAACCACATTAAATTAAAAATTCATATATCAAGTCACCATAAACAGATTAGAAAGGAAACCTATGGAGTAAGAGAAAGTTTTGCAAATTATATATCTGAAAAAGGACTTGTATCCAGAATATATAAAGAACATCTACAAATCATCAAGAAAAAAAGACAAACAAACCAATGGACAAAGGGGCAAAGATGTAAGCAGGTACTTACAAAGAATACTCCAAATGGCAGTTACACATATAAAAAGATTTTCAAGAGATAACAAGGAGATTAGAATTAAAACCACAACAGGATATCACCACACATCTACAGGAATGACTGAAGTGAAAAGGTCAAGAATCACCAAAAGTTAGGGAGGATATGAAACGAATGATACCTTCCTTCATTCACTGTGCTAGTGGGAGAATAGGAGTATAATAACTTTGGAAAATGACTGGGGATATAATATTAAAATAGAACATACCATATACTGTACTCTGTGATCCAGCAAATCCACTGCAAGGCATGTACCCAATAATATTGTATACTTACATTCACCAAAAGACGTATATCAAAATGTTAACTGCAGCACTATTTGTAGTAGCCACAAATTGGAAACTACTCAAATACCTATCCACAGCAGAATGGATAAATAAATTACACCCACACAAGGAATTGCATGCAGCTATGATAATGAGCAAACTACGACACGGGGATGAATGTCACAAACACAACTTTGAGAAAAAAAAACCAGATAGCAGATAAATGTAATCTATTTCAGAAGGCAAGAAAGTAATTACTCTTATGTAGAAGGAAGAAGATATGAGAGGGAGTTTTGGGTCCTGGTAATAACATGGTTTCTTCCGAGTACTGGTTACATGGTGTGTTCACTTTGTGAAAATTCACTGAGCTGCCACCTTATGATTTGTGTGTATTTTGGGGTGTATGTTGTGCCTCAGTAATTGCAATATGTATGAAGACACACACACATCCAATTTCATTGATACCAGAGTGAAGAAATACTCCTAATAACTTTGTAATGGTTAATTTTATATGTCGACATAACTGGGTCACAGGGTGTTCGGATATTTATTTAAACATTATTCTGAGTGTGTTGTGAGGGTATTTCTGGAAGAGTCTAGCATTTGAATCAGTGGACTCAGTAAAGCAGATTGCTCTGCCCAATGTGAAAAAGCATCACCCAGTCCATTAAGGGTTGAAATAGAACATAAGGTAGAGGAAGAGAGAATGCTCTCTGCCTGACATCTTGCACCGAGACATGGGTCTTCTCCTGCCCTCAGACTGCGACCCACACAGCACTCCTGGTTCTCAGGCCTGAAGATCTGGACTGGAGCTGCATCACCAGTGTTCATGAGTCTTCGGCTTGCAGAGGGCAGAACATTGCCCTTTCAGCCTCCATAAGCACATAATCTAATTCCTTACAATAAATATATAGCTTACTTATACTTAAATATAATCAATAACATGTTTATATACATAGACTATTGATTCTATTTCTCTGGATAACCCTGATTAACACAGTCCCTCATTGAATGGTCATATATTCTAAAATAAAAATCCTGCCTAAAACTTTTTGCGGTCTGACCTGTGGTGACACAGTGTATAAAGTGTCAACCTGGAAAGCTGAGGTCGCTGGTTCGGAACCCTGGGCTTACCCAGTCAAGGTATATATGGAAGTTGACGCTTCCTGCTCCTCTCCCCTTGTGTCTTCTCTCTCTTTCTCTCTCTCTCTCTCAAATGAATAAATAAAATCTTTTAAAAAAAAACTTCTTGCAGCCATTCTAGCCACTACCCTCATATACAAGTTCAGTTTGGATGCACTCAGCCTCATTCTGTTTTACATATGCAATTTTCTTATTGTCTCATCAAATAAGAAATCTACTAAACTTTGCACTGCTGTTTTCCTCAAAGCACGCCCTCCATTTTCCTGTCTGGACTTGAAGTACTACTGATCTATAGAAAACTGCCAACTGAGCTGACCCCAGATAGTTCAGCTCCTCTTTCAACTGAATCAGTTGGTCAGGAATAGAGTTTTGTAAATTTATTTTAGAGAGAGAATGAGGGAAAGAGAGAGATGGAAAGCGAGAGAGAGAGAGAGAGAGAGAGAGAGAGAAAGAAAGAAAGAAAGAACAACCAACCCGTTGTTCCATCCATTCATACATTCATTGGTTGACTCTTGTATGTGCCCTGACCGGGGATCAGACCCACAACCTTGGTGCATCAAGACAATGTTCTAACCAACTGAGCTATCCAGTCAGGGCTGGAATAGTTATTGATACCAATTGAACTTGAAAATCACTGATGGTCATTACTGTTCCATGGAATCCAAAGAGACAAAGTCATCAATATTTCCAGTTGTGATTAGAGACGTATCAGACAAGATAGATGGGGCAATGCTATAGAAACAACCTAAGAAATCTCAGTGGCTAAGTGAGGAAATTTGATTCATGTTTACATTGTCTGCTATAGGCTCTGATCATCTCAGATGCTCAGATGTCCAGGGGCTCCCTGCTTCCATCACAGGAGAGAAAATGAAGCAGGTTCTGTCTGTTAAAGCTTCCATCTAGAACACTTGAATTTCACTGGCAAAGGCAAGTCAAGTGGTTCCCCTCAAGGATATACTGTCCTCCACAGGAAGGGCACTGAGCAAGTGTGAGTGCGGTGCAGTCCCCGCAGGGGGCCATTAGAGGGAATCAGAGGTGCAAGGTGGTGACAATAATGACATGTATTCTCTTTCTAGGTGTAAGTTTTGGAGAGGAGAACTTTCAGTAATGAGGCAGAGGACACACACCCAGTCAGTCAGGTGGGTAGAATGAATGTTCACCCTAGTGAACAATGAGTGACTGTAGTCACCCTGAATAACATTCCACCCAGACAGATATGTGTGCATTAACTCTGCAAGGTCAGAGGGTTCCTGGGTAATCGACAGTAACTTAGTTCCATTTTGTTCTGTTTTTCTAATGTAGTACCTTAAAGAACACCTCAAGAAAAAATAACAACATGATCAAAATGTTGGGAATAATTTCTTTATAGAAATATGAGGGGTTCTGGATTCATTCACCCAAAAGGTAAGATACAAGAGGAAATAGTCAACAGCCATGAAGAAGATGAGTTCATAATATGTAAATTGTATTTTTTCCTCATTAAAAAAAAGAAGGCATGATAAGAAAGAAATTATTTCTTTAGTAGCAGAGCCATCTTAGATTAAACATCAGGAAGAGTTGACTTTACATTTCATGGCCTGAGGGGTTTGTAAGAGGATAGGATCCTGGTACGTGTCGTAGCACTGAATTAATGTTGGGATTCCCTGTGCCTTCTCCCCCCCAATCAAATTTGGAAACATTTACTGAGGCTTTGCTTACTATATAATAAAGCCAATCTCTTCTTTACAGGAGACGTCTACCAAGCATGAGCATGGTCTCTGGATGTTTATAAAGTTTAAAAGAAAAGAAAAATATATATACTTTATGTGGTAGGAGCTCAATATAGGTTGTTAGTTTTAACAGGTAAATTATTTTACCGTAAGAGAAAGTTTCTGCATTTTCTAGAAGCCCTCATTTTGCTTGGGGAATCTGACAAAGCTGCCTCTCCATCCTCACAGAGCTCAGCTTGAAAAGGGAGAGCAATGATTGTATGTAGCTTTGCTTCTCCTCAAATAGTCCTTTCAGGCTTTGAAACTGAGCTTCTAATGAAGGGAGAGGAAGCTGGCTCCAAACCCCAGGTGCAGAGCTGGATTGATAAGATTAAAAGCATGTTTTGCCTACCAGATATCATTCCCTCTGAATGTAGTGTTTCCTAAACAAAGTGATTATATGCCAAATGGTGCAATTTATCTTCTAGGAGCCCAGTTACTTGCTTCTAATTTTTGTCTTGTTGTTTTCTTTTTCCCAATTTCTTCTTGCATTGGAACTCTGAAGCTATGGTTCTGCTAAGAAATTCACTTCCATTGTGAATTTCCTTTATTTTCAAATCATACTAAAATACAAGTCTATTAACAAATTGTTTCAGATTTGGTGAGATTTCATTTTATTCCTCCCATGGATGTAAAACCAAAGGTATTATTATATTAATGCCTAATTATTACTGCAACTTGTTTTATAATAAAATCGACCAAGTAAAAATATTTTTCTGTGGTTAAATACAGATAACCTAAAATTGACCCCTTTTAAGTGTACAATTTAGTAGCATTAAGTACATTTGTAATGTTGTGCAGTTTTACTGATGAATATTTTACAATAGTTCAAAGAAATCTTGCTTTCCATGGAAAATGAATATCTGTTGCCAAATGATTTTATCAAACAGTATCTTTTATCGAAATAATTTTTCAAGCATAGGGATGGGAAATCATAGGGAGTTTCCTTTGGAAATTCCACTCGCAGCCCAGGTTCTGCCCCATGCTCTGTCTAGGGGACCTCTGGGCAGAGGCAATCCTACCCTCCTTGTCACCATCACCTATGTCAGCCCCAGGGTGACACGCCCATAGCACCGGACCATATGACACAATTCAGTCTAAAGAAAAAACTGCGTTAATCAACTGTTCATTGGCTCCTTACCTCCCTGAACTCACTTGCCATCTCTCCCATCACAGATATGGGGTGATATGCCGTGGTCAGCTCCTTCGGAACAGAGAAGAAGCTGACATTTTGATAAGAGCAGTTGTGAAAGTCAGAACTGAGTTTCACTCCTTTATTTAACCTGAAGGTTCTCTTAATTCCATGTGAACAATGCCAAGAGCTCTGCTTTCTGAGACTCAGCTGGACTAAGAAAACATCTGGATTTCATTTTAAAGAGAGAGAGAGAGAAAAGGGGCCAAGACAATGGAATAAGCACCTTTTTTCCAAAAGAAATCTTTAGGTTCACAGAAGTGATTTAGAATTCCTGGCCACCCCTCCATACCAATTTCTTATCAAATCTCAAACCCCTTATCAAATCACAAAACCCTTATCAAATCACAACCCTATCTGGCTGCTTTCAAATATAAAAGCAGCCTTTTAATTTTTACCAAAAGTTTAGACGTTTTTAATGTCCCAAAGTACAACTTTAAACCCTCATTATTCCTCAGAATGCAAAGATAAGAAATCTGTGCTAAAATAATGGTTAGTTAACATGTAAGCTCCAGAATTGTTTAATGAACACAGATCGTATCTCCCTGTGGGTAGAGCAGTTCCCGTCACCTCATGGGACATGGTCCTCACTGCTGTTTCCCAGCAGCCAGAACCCCACTGGCAAAGAGTGAGCACCCCACCTGCTCGCCAGATAAATAACTCACTGTGGGAGTCAGTGTCAGCCTGGTTAATGACGTGTCCTACTGACTCCAAAGGCAATGGGAACCTCAGAGTATAGTTTCCACTAACCTCTCTCTATATCTTGGTTTATTGTGCACCCTTTTCCCTTCTCCCATTGAGCCTTCTCCCCTGCTGCTGCCGGCATTTCTATATCTTGTCTCTCCCATCCTCCTCTTCCTCCTCCTCACCACTGCCTCTGTGCCTTGCTCTAGACTGTTTGTGCCCCTCAAACTCATGTGTTGAAAGCTAATCTATAACATGATGGTATTAGAAGGTGGGGCTTGTGGAAGGTGATTATGTCCCAAGGGTGGAGCCCTCATGAATGGGATTAGTGCCCTGAAAAAGAGACCCCATAGAACTCCCTACACCTTTCCACCATGTGAGGACATGAAGAGTAGTTGGCCTGTTATGAACCAGGAAACTACACCAGACACTGAATTTGCCAGCACCTTGATCTCGGACTTTCAGACTCCAGAACTATAAGAGATCAATATTTGTTGTTCTAACTACCCAGTCTGTGGTATTTTTGCTACAGCAGCCTCAATGAGCTAAAACATGCCTTTTCCTCTTCTCCTTTCATTTAATTACCACTTTTCTCCTTCAAGCCTTCTCTCCCTCTCCCTCTCTCATTTTCTGTCAGAATTTTCTCCCTTGTCCACCTTCTCCCTTAGTTAGCAAATACACAGAACCGAGCTGTATTTTAAATTGGTATTCTGATTTGTTAAATATAAGTCTACCAGTTATTAATTTTTTCTCAAGGAACATTAAAATTCTATAGGTATCTGCATTGAAACAAAGAACAAACTATTTTTTGTTGCTGTTATGAGGGAAAAGAAAGTCTCCACGATCACAGATAAGAACAATGGCCTCCAGAAAAGGCAAGTGTGCTTTTGGGCAGTCCTTCCAAGACCATTGGGGGCCTGTGCCTCCTGACTCACCAGGGGCTCTTCAGTCATCTGAGCAGAAGCATTTCAGAAAGTTTGCCAGTTCCCACATGACCAGAACAAGTATTTCTGTTTCCCACAACTATTTTATGAAGAAAATAAAACACAAGCTGAAGGGGAAAAATCATTCTTCTGAAGACAAAGGATAACTTTTCACTTTTACTCAGGCCCTGTCAGGCTGTGTTTTACCTTACTGAGGGACGAGGTAGATGCCTCCTGAGGAGTGACACCTCCTCAGGTGTCTGCTTGCTAATCCCAGGTTTTTGCTCAGCTATTGTTGGTACATCACTGAACTGAGGAGTGCCGATGCAGGCAGCAGAGGGCAATTCCTCTCAGTTTCTGAAGGAGGGGAAATCTATGTTTTATTCCTTAAGTTAACAAAGTAAGTTTGAGACTTATTTCTGGTGTCTTCTATAAATGCTTATTTGTTCTCATACCATTCATTTCCTTAATTTAAAAGAATAGTTGATAAAAGTTAATCAGCAAAGTCAGTATGACTTCCTCATCCTGTCCTGTTCTGACTCATTCAGAGAGAAATTGCACAATGCTGGAGGACTAGCGAATACGAGCCTGTCTACCATTCTTACTTTCAAACATTGGAGTTTTCCCATTCTCTGGGTATGCTAATTGAAACAGATTTTCATACATAATAAGGGAAAAATCTCTTCCTGCCAGCATACTGTTTGTAGTGTTTCTTTTTCAAAAATGGTAGAAAACTTGGAGAAGCAATTATTACGTTGTTTTCTTGGCCAGTAGGTTAATTTGCCTCCACTGTGTGTCTCTGCAGGTTTTCCCTTCAGTTAGCTTCTACCTGCCTTGGCCCTGAGCTCTCCCCCTTCTGCATGCTCAAGAAATATGATTTGATGACGAGCATAGCTGTGACTTTCATATGCCTTTGTTCTCTCCTGGTGATTTCTAAGCTCTTACCAGGGGAGGTGAGCTGGCGAGTCAGCAGGCAGTACCTCTTCTTGGGTAAGTGTGGGTGGCTGAGGAAGCAGGTGACCAGCTGGAGAACAAACAAGGAAGAAAATATCATTCTTTACCATTCCCATAACCTTTACTAAAAATTTTTTTGAGGCCATACATTTATTTCTTTCAAATAGGAAGCTTTGTTAAATCAAAATATTCTTAAAATTCACATTAAGTACATTCTTTTGTTCAAGATAAACCCATTAAACATTTTCTTTATTATAATTAAAACCCAATACACAGCAATTAGACACATTTGTCTAATGCTAACAGTTAGCTATCAGCTCAGGATGAACTGAGAAGACAAAGAATAGTTATATATTCACTAAGACCCGGGAGTCTGTTTTTGTTTTGTTTGATGCTAAGGAAAGGCAGGTGGCTCTAACCAGGATGGGCTCTTCTTCTCCTCAGTATATATAAATCTATTCAGGGTTGTTTTGTTCACATCTACCAGTGCAATCAGTGCTGGACCAGTGACTGTGGGGGATCAAAACCCAGACAGACAGCCTGCAGGTGAGAGCAGAGGACTGCGGAAAGGTCAAGGGCAGCAGAGTGGTGCACTCAGACAGGAATAAACCTTGTTATTAAGCCGTTATGTAAGGAAAACTGGTCACCCAGCCTCCTAGCTCCACCCATTAGAATCTGGATCATAGTGTTTAATTATGCGGCACATCACTTAGGTATTTATCTACAGTGCTATCTGTAGGGTTAACATGTGACTTTTCAAGGCAATGAAAGAATGACTGAAAGTGACTGAATATTCATATAGGATGAAAACTACTGCAGTTTACTGAGCAATAAACATAAGTCTAACCATAGATCCCACAGACCGTAAATAATATGGAAGTGTAGGATGATCCAAGTGAGAACATAATTCTCCTGTGTTTACAAAAGGATAAGAAGTTTATTTCCACTTTTTTCTCTTCTCAGATGGAAAAGGGAGTCTTGGAGAGAAAGAGCGAAATTCTTGAAGAAGAAAGGGTTAGAGAAGGGGTAGGAAAAAGCGAGTGGCCCAGGCTGGACAGAGCGGGAGTCCCTGGGGCTGGGGGAGAGGTAGCGATGAGCAGACTCCAGGAAGAACACCATTTGGTGGACACATAGTAAGGTAGCTTGTGGGGCTTTGAAGACTTGACCCCATGTATGACCTTTGGGGTTGCACAAAAGATTCAAATCACCAAATCTGTCACAAAAGAGAGGAGGTTGTGGACAGCAGGATTGCCCATTCTTAGGGGGGCTGCAGAAAGGCAGCAAACTGGGGCCGGTGGCTAAATTCAGCCTACAGATTGCTTTTGAAATAAAGTTTTATTGGCACATAGTTACATCCATCTGTTTATGTGCTGTACTTGGTAGCTATCACACTACGAGAGTGGAGATTAGGAATAACAGAGCTACAAAGACTAGAATATTTTCTATCAAGCTATTTACCAGAAATATTTGCTAACTCTTGAACTGTTAGCTTGGACTATAAATTTAGATGATGAAAATGTCAGCTGTTCTCATTAGAGGCTAAAGTAAGAAAATTCTTTGTAAAATTTCTGAATCACTTAAGTTCTCAAGTATACTTATGCAATGCTGGGACAGGGAAAGAACCAATAATGACTAATATTACAGATTTCCTCCTCATCCCAATTCTTGCCAGTTTAGATTCAAGTATGAGATGATATTTTATATTTCTAATATGAGATACATATTAGAAGATAAATAACACTGGGGAACAAAATTTCTTTGCATCCACAGAAACACTTGTTCTTACCTAATTTGAGTGTGCTATCTCAAATTTGATGTTAATTTTTCTCTTTAAGTTACAGATTATTTGCAATTCAAGATTTTAGGTTTTTATCTTATTGTAAATTTTTTTTAAAATTTTTATTTATTCATTTTAGAGAGGAGACACAAAGAGAGAGAGAGAGAGAATGAGAGAGAAAGGGGGGAGGAGCTAGAAGCAGCAACTCCCATATGTGCCTTAACCAGACCAGTGCAGGGTTTTGAACTGGTGACCTCAGTGTTCCCAGGTTGACGCTTTATCCACTGCGCCACCACAGGTCAGGCTTATTGTAAAATTTTTAACATGTAGTTTAACATAATGAACTAGAATGTCTTCTTGGGAATCATCTTTGTGAAAAATATAATAATTTATATAATACAGTAAATACACTAATACACTAAAAGATATGATTGCATCACAATTAGTCTACAATTTTGAAATAGAACATATTAATACACTTATTTTAATCATAAAATTTGCTCAAAATTTATTTAAATTTTATTCAGGCAAAAATTTGCGTTTGTAGCTCTTGCGTTTGTGTACTTGTTGAGGACAATCTCGTTTGATGTTCTAGCAGTAGTCTGCTCATCACTAACAGCTCCAAGATTTTTGGGAAACTTATCAAGAAGTGAATCTTAACGCTCATGTCCCATCCAATGTTGCGGAAAGCCAACAAAATCCTTTGAAACAGAAGTTCATAGCTTTCTGCTTTTTGTTGCCAAGGAAGTTCTTTGTAACTGCCACAAAAGACTGCTATGCTGCTTTCTCCTCCTTATTCATCTTCCTGGCAAATTCTTCATCACGTAAGAGGGTTCAAATTTGAGGTCCATCAAATACACCTGCTTTTATCTTCTCGAAAGACAAGGCAGGAAAACAGAAATCATATGTTGAAAGCATTCACTTTCTCTATTCAAAGCCTGAACAAACTCCTTCATTAAGCCAAGTTTGATGTGAAGTGGGGGAACAATGATCCTTTCTCAATTAACTACAGGTTCATTCACAATATTTTGCATTCCTACTTCCAGAGCTTCACATTTCGGCCACTCCTTCTGTGTCCAGTGTTTCTCCTGAGATCGGCTGTCCCACAAACACAGAAAGCAAGGATACTTCATGAAACCTCTCTGTTATCCTAGCAGGAAATTTACCAATTTAAGATCCACACAAATGATCCAGTTATGCTCCTCATACTTCAGAAAGTCGAGGACAATTTTTATGTCATTATAATCTTCTCACAGATGAGTGGAATAACCAATTATAACAGCTGCATAAACATTACTGTTGTGTAGGTAAACACATTTCAGACTCTGTTTAGAGCTGTCAAGAGATAGCTGCCATTCTGTTGGACTGTAAGTGATAACACCTAGCTGGCTGAGAAGACTACTGATATCATGACAGTAAGCAAAGTGTTTGTCTTTGGAAAATAAGTCCACAAAAATTTGTTCACGCTTCCTGAAATGGGATACTTTAGCTGACCGGTAAAATACCTTCTTCTCTTGAAGCCTGGGGCTAATAACTCAGCTGCTTTCTTTGATAGGCCCAAATCTCTTACTAAGTCATTCAATTCAGGTTGGCTAAACTGCTGAGAAGTTAATGACTGCTTGGCATCAGAAGAAGACCCTTCAGATTCTACAACCATTTCCTCATGCATCTTATCAAAATACACTTGATCACCATGTTCACTTTCTTCGTCCTTAGAAGAAATAAAACCATTGAATACTGCAACTGGGAGTGTCTCAGAGTGTGGGATAGGTCATATTGCTGAAGGAATATTAGGATATGTGATCATATGCTGTTTTTTCTTGCCAATGCCCTTTGTATGGATCAGACAGAAAAAAACAGTCACTGCTGTGGTCCTTAGGTTCACGGCAAACCATGGGAATACCAAAAGGCATTCCTTTGTGGTTTCCTTTTGTCCAGTCACATAGCATTTTCTCACAATGATGACACACAATATGAGGAGCCCAATTTTTGTCTTGATCTCCAAGGGAAACTTGAAAATAGGCAATATATGCACGTGTCACAAAGGATGAAATATTGCGCCTTTGACATTGAAATGTGTAACAGCCACATATATAACAGAAGGTGTCAGGACTATTCTTACATTTACACCTACTCAAAGAAGCCATGATTCAATTTTAAAATAAAGTAAGAGGGTGTTTTTATCAGATAATAATTTTTTACATTTAAGAACTACTACAATTATGTTAAAGTGATGTTTGTAAAACATGAATTGCCTTGTGGTTATGTTCAATCCAAGAGTCGTTGCCCTTTAACTCCAATTTAAAAACTAATGCATGCCATTAACTGTAACAAAAAGAAATTAAAATTGCATAAAAACTAGGGCATGTACTAGAAAATGGGTTTCGTATTTGGAATCAGCAATGCAGAGATAAATAGAAAAAGTTCTAAAACCTCAGGCAACAGAAAATAATAAAAATATTGTTTCCCAGTGTAATATGATGTTTCTTGAACCAGAGTACTTTTACACAAACTTATACTCGTTACATACTGCATTAGTTTCTCAGTGTTACTGTAACAAATTACCACACACTTAATGCCTTAAAACAGCACAAATTGATTATCTCACAGTTTGGAGTTCAGAAGCCCCAAATCAGTCACACTGGGCTAAAAATCAAAATGTTGGCTATGTTCTTTAAATTATTATTTTTTAAAATTTATTTATTTTAGAGAGGGGAGGAAGTGAGAAAGAGAGAGGGGAGGAGGAGCAGGAAGCATCAACTCCCATATGTGCCTTGACTAGACAAGCCCGGGATTTCAAACCAGCAACCTCAGCATTCCAGGTCAATGCTTTATCCACTGCTTCACCACAGGTCAGGCAGCTGTGTTCCTTAGAGGCCGTGAAAGAAGAATCTGTTCTTTGCCTTTCAGAGGCCACCTGCATTCCTTAACTTGTGGCCCCCTCCACCATTTTCAAAGCCAGGAGGGTAGCATCTTTTTTCCTCTCTGATCTCTGTTTTGTTTTGTTTTGTTTTTAGCAAGAGATACAGAGAGAGGGACAGATAGAGATAGACAGGAAGGGAGTGAGATGAGAAGCATCAATTCTTTGTTGCAGCTCCTTAGTTGTTCATTGATTGTGTTCTCATATGTACCTTGACTAGGGGGCTACAGCAGAGCTAGTGACCCCTTGCACAAACCAGTGACCTTGGGTTTCAAGCCATCAACCTTTGGGCTCAAGCTAGTGACCATTGGGTCATGTTTATTTTCCCACGCTTAAGCCAGTGACCTTGAGATTTCAAACTTGAGACCTCTGCATCCTAGTCTGACACTTTATCCACTGCTCCACTGCATGGTCAGGCTCTGATCTCTGCTTCTGTTGTCATATGTTCTCTGACTCTGACCCTTCTGCCTCCCTCTTATAAAGCCAGGGTGATTATACCCTGGCTGGGTGACTTAGTTGGTTCAAGTGTCATCCTGATATGGTAAGGTGGCAGCTTAGATCCCTAGTCAGGGAACATATAAGAATCAACATATCAATGTCTCTTTCACTCCCTCTGAAATCCATAAAGAACTTGTGATTACATTGGATCCACCCAGATAATCCAGGATAATCAACCCATCTTAAAATTCTTAATTACATCTGTGAGGTCCCTTTTGCCATGTGAAGTAACACATCCACAGGTGCTAGAGATCAGGATATGTGCATCTTTGGGGGTTATATTCAGCCTAATACCCACACAGGACCACCAGTCTTTGATATTAACCTTTAGTTCTGAAAAGCCATGGTAGACTGAGAACAGAGGACTCTTCTGGTCTGGTCTAGAATCTGCTTCTTATTTATTTTCAACTCACATTCAGGATGGGGGTGAGTGGCATAGGTAGTCATTTGTTGATGGCACATGTCACTGCCCCCTGTTGGGCAAGAACATCCCTGCCCTGGTGGTAGAGCAGCCTTGGGAATAAGCTGGTTCTTCTGCCATTGAGAGTTTTTCCTGTCCTCCAAATCCCTGCTCCCTGGGAGGGGCTTTCTTGTCCCACATTCCTCCAGGGCCATAGGTGGACACTAGAAAGAATGTCCCCTTCTGGGGGAAAGTGGGTAGAGTTTTAGTAGTACAATTCTTGTGGTTTCAGGTTTAGGGACAGGAAACTGCCTTGGGGAAGTGTCAAATACTCAGAGATTGTTAATGACCAAGTTCTATTTGGCATTAGAAAAAGTTTTCTTTCCTTTTTCCTTTTTTTTTTTTTTTTTGTTAAGGCTTCTGGTCTGTTAGGGATGAATTATGTTTTTTGCAAATTCAGATGTAAAAATTCTAACCTCTAGTATCTCAGCATGTGAGTGTTTTTGGAAACAGAACCTTTAAGAGGTAATTAAGGTCAAGTGAGGTCATATGGCTGGGTTCTAATCCAATATGACTGGCATCCCTATAAGAACAGGAGATTTGGATATATACATACACATGAAGAAAAACATGTAAGGACACAGAAGAAGAGGGCCATCGGCACTCCAAGGAGAGAGGTCTGAGAAGAAAGCAAACCTACCGACACCTTAATCTTGGACTTCTATCCTCCAGAGCCGTCAGGAAATAAGTTTCTGTTGTGTCAGCCACCCAATCCCTTGTATTTTGTTGTGTCTGCTCTAGAAATCAATATTTGTTCTAGGTGGTAGTAGCTCTGGAAAGTCGGGGATCTCAGTGAACCCTTTGCAGCTAATGCCCACTGCAGCTAGGGGCACTGGCCCAGGAAGGACAGCAGAGCTGGTCACCAAAACAATGTCTGCCATAGCAAGCAGGTTCCCAGCATAGGAAGGGAGTGCAAACGTTAACAGTCAAAACAATTGAGAGAATATTTCAACTTGTTTTGAGGGTGGCAAGATGGCAATGGAGTAGTCAGACATACCAACTTCCACCTCCCAGAACCAAAGTGGATTACAACTTAATTTTAAGAACCATCATCTGGAAAAACCATCTTTGGACTAAACTAAGAGGACTCTTTAACCAAAGAACACCAAAGAAGCCACACTGAGACTGGTAGGAAAAGCAGAAACACAGAGAGGGATGCTCAGCTCCCAGGAGTGAACGGCAGCCCAGAGAGACTTGCGTGGTGGGAAGTGAGTTTAGTGGAGAGGGGAGGGTTCTGTGTCCCAGAAAGAAAGCCCCAGAGCCTAGAAGAGGCATATGGACAGTATTTAGCTGTGAAACAAATCAGGATACTGTTTGTGAGAAAGAGACAGATTTTTCAGACCCAGAATTCTTCTTAAAGAGACCGTGAACAAAACCCCTTTCACAACCACTAAGCCAAGACTCTGGAAGACTGGGAGAGTTGAGAGGACCAGAGTAGCAGGAAGAGAATGTAATCTAGGTGGCAAAGGCAGAAACATTTTGAGGGACAGCCACCCTAACCCCTGGGCTGAGTCACTCCCCAAATCTGAAGTGAATATTTCCCCTGGAACCAGCAATACCAGCAAAGGAAAGCAGGACACCAGCCAAACAAACTCTTCTGCAGCACTCAGAGCAGAGTCGCTTAGAAGGAGAGAGCCTTCAGAAATACAGTATTGAGTGCTAGGGTCTGAGCTACAGCGCCCCCATTCACACTGATGAGGGCTTGCCCGAGAACAGGTGGCGGCAAGACGCGGAAGCACAGTCCCATTAGTGGGGACTGAAGCTGGGCCAGCCACGATTGAGGCCCAGCATGAGTTCAGTCTTGCCTGGCAGGGGTGGGGCGAAGACCCAGAAATAGGCAGAGACCTGTGGCTGAGCAAAGGTGCTCACTCCTGCCCACAGCATGCAGCCCCACCAGTGTGTGTGGGGGGGGCAAAGGCCAAGGCCAGCCGAAGCTTGTAGATCTGGGCACGTGAACACAGCCCTTCCCATGGAGGAGAGGTGGAAACTGCAGTGACAGCCACAACTTGTCAGCACCGGCAACACCCATAACTGAATGCCCAAGGCAGCAGCGGAGGGAGTGGTGGACCTGCAAACAGACAACATTTAGGGAACACAGAGGCAATACCCATTGGACTCCAGTGGCCATGCCCTTCTTATACACAGACAACATGGGAAGCAGAGAAATGCAACACAACTGAATCAAGAGAAATCCCAAGAAAAGGATTTGAACAAAGTCAGATATAACCAGATTACCAGATGCAGAGTTTAAAATAATGATTGTTAGAATGCTCAAAGATCTTAGAACAACAATACATGGTCATAACGAACAACTAAATAAAGAGATAGAAAGTATAAAAAAGGACATTGAAATAATAAATAAAAAAAAATCAGTCAGAAATGACAAATACAATATCAGAAATGAAGACCTCAATGGAAGGAATTAAAAACAGGATGGATGAAGCTGAGGATCGAATCAGCAAGTTAGAAGACAAAATAAACAAAGGCACAGAAGCAGAGCAGCGAAAAGAAAAAAAATACTCAAAAAGCCTGAGGAAGCTCTAAGAGAGCTCTGTGACAACATAAAGAGAAATAACATCCACATCATAGGGGTTCCTGAAGAAGAGAAAGAACAAGTAATAGAGATTTTGTTCAATCAAATCATAGCTGAAAAATTTCCTAAATTGATTCAGGAAAAAGTCACACAAGTTCAAGAAGCACAGAGAATTTCATTAAAGAGAAACCCAAAGAAATCTACACCAAGACACATCATAATTAAAATAACAAAGCTAAGTAATAAAGAGAAAATATTAAAAGCTGCTACAGAAAAAAGGCTATCACCTACAAAGGAGCACCCATAAGGATGACATCAACTTCTCAACAGAAACACTTGAGGCCAGAAGGGAATGGCAAGAAATATTCAAAGTAATGCAGAACAAGAGCCTACAACCAAGACTACTTTATCCAGAAAGGCTGATGTTTAAAATTGAAGAAGAAATAAAAAGCTTCCCAGACAAGAAATAACTCAAGGAATTCATTACAACCAAACCAAGGCTGCAAGAAATGTGAAGGGGCCTGTTGTAAATAGATCAAAGGGGGAAAAGAATATAGCAAATGAAGAATACAGCTTTAAAGAATAAAATGGCAATAAACAACTACATATCAATAATAACCTTAAATGTAAATGGATTAAATGATCCAATCAAAAGACATAGGGTAGCAGCATGGATAAGAAAACAGGACCAATATATATGCTGTCTACAAGAGACACACCTTAAAACAAAAGATTCACATAGACTGAAGGTAAAAGGATAAAAAAAATATTTTATGCAAATGGAAATGAAAAAGAAGCTTGGATAGCATACTTATATCAGACAAAATGGACTTTAAAACCAAGGCTATAATAAGAGATAAAGAAGGTCACTACATAATAATAAAGGGAGCAATCCAATAGGAAGATATAACCATTATAAATATTTACATACCTAATATAGGTGTACCTAAATATATAAAGCTGACCTTTTTGGATATAAAGGGCAAGATCAACAGCAATACTATAATAGTAGAGGATTTCAATATCTCACTAACATCACTAGATAGATCCTCAAGAGAGAAAATTAACAAAGAAACAGCAGACTTAAAGGATACACTAGATCAACTTGATTTAGTAGATATCTTCAGAACCTTTCACCCTAAAACAGCAGAATATACATTCTTTTCAAGTGCTCATGGTACATTCTCTAGGATAGACCACAAAAGTGATCTCAACAAATTTAAGAAGATTGAAATCATATCAAGCATTTTCTCTGATCACAATGGCATGAAACTAGAAATCAACAACAGCAGAAAAACTGAAAAATACGCAAACACTTGGAAACTAAATAGCATGTTATTAAATAATAAAAAAAAAATAATGAATGGGGTAACAATTAGATCAAAGAAGAAATAAAAAAAATTCCTAGAAACAAATGATAATGAGCATACAACAACTCAAAATGTATGGGGCACAGCAAAAGCAGTACTGAGAGGAAAGTTCATAGCATTACAGGCATACCTTAATAAGCTAGAAAAAGCTCAAATAAACAACTTAACCCTGCATCTAAAAGAACTAAAGAAAGAACATCAAGTAAAGCCCAGAGGTAGTAGAAGGAAGAAAATAAAAAAGATCAGAGTGGAAATAAATGACACAGAACTAAAGAAACAATACAGAGGATAAATGAATCAAGGAGCTGGTTCTTTGAAACTGTAAACATGATCAATGAACCTTTAATCAGACTCTCCAAGAAAAAGAGAGAGAGGACTCAAATAAATAAAATTAGAAGTGAGAGTGAAGAAATAACCACTGACACACAGAAATACAAAGGATTGTAAGGAAATACTATGAAGAACTCTATGCCAAAATATTAGGCAACCTAGATGAAATGGACATATTCCTTGAAACTTATAATATGTTAAAAACCAATCTGGAAGAATCAGAAAACCTAAACAGACTGATTACAAAAAATGAGATAGAAGCAGTTATCAAAAAACTCCCAAAAAGAAAAGTCCTGGGCCTGATGGCTTCACAAATGAATTCTACCAAAAATTCAAGGAAGAACTAACTCCTATCCTTCTTAAGCTATTTCAAAAAAATCAAGAGAAAGGAAAACTTCCCAGCTCCTTTTATGAGGTGAGCATAATTCTCATTCCAAAACCATGCAAAGACAACATAAAAAAAGAAAATTATAGGCCAATATCTCTGATAAATTTAGATGCTAAAATGCTCAACAAAACATTAGCAAACCAGATCAAGCAATATATGAAAAATATTATACATTACGATCAAGTGGGATTTATTCTGGAGAGACAAGGCTGGTTCAATATTCGCAAATCAATCAATGTGATTCATCTCATAAACAAAAGGGAGGACAAAAACCACATCATAATTTAATAGATGCAGAAAAAGCATTTGATAAAATTCAGCACCCGTTCATGATCAAAACTATCAGCAAAGTTGGAATACAGAGAACATACCTCAACATAATAAAGGCCATCTATGACAAACCCACAGCAAACATCATACTCAATGGTGAAAAAAGCAATTAAAAGCAAATTAAAAGCAATTAAAAGCAATTAAGCAAAAATTAAAAGCAATCCCCTTAAGATCAGGAACCAGGCAGGGGTGCCCCCTTTCACCACTCTTATTCAACATAGTTCTGGAAGTCCTAGCTACAGCAATCAGACAAGAAGAAGAAATAAAAGTCATCCAAATTGGAAAAGAAGAAGTAAAACTGTCATTATTTGCAGATGATATTATATTGTATATAGAAAACCCTAAAGTCTCAGTCAAAACACTACTGGACCTGATAAATGAATTCAGCAAGGTGGCAAGACATAAAATTAATACTCAGAAATCAGAGGCATTTTTATACACAAACAATGAACTCTCAGAAAGAGAAATTAAGGAAACAATCCCCTTCACTATTGCAACCAAAAAAATAAAGTACCTAAAAGTAAATTTTACTAAGGAGATTAAAGACTTGTACTCGGAAAATTATAAAACATTGATAAAAGAAATCAAGGAAGATACAAACAAGTGGGAGCATATATCATGATCATGATTAGGAAGAATAAACATCATTAAAATGTCTATATTACCCAAAGCAATTTATAAATTCAATGCAATACCAATTAAAATACCAATGACATACTTCAAAGATATAGAACACATATTCCAAAAATTTATATGGAACCAAAAAAGAACACAAATAGCCTCAGCAATATTGAAAAAGAAGAATAAAGCAAGAGGTATCACTCTTCCTGATATCAAGTTATACTACAAGGCCATTGCATTCAAAACAGCTTGGTACTGGCATAAGAACAGGCATATAGATCAATGGAACAGAAAAGAGAACCCAGAAATAAACCCACACCTTTAAGGACTATTGATATTTGACAAAGGAGGTAAGAGCATACAGTGTTTTCAACAAATGGTTGAAGAAATTGAACGGCTACCTGCAAAAAAAATGAAATTAGACCATAAACTTACACAATCTACAAAAATAAATAAAAATGTATAAAAGATTTAAATGTAAGTTGTGAAACCATATGCATCTTAGAAGAAAACATAGGCCGTAAGCTCTCCGACATCTCTTGCAGTAATATATCTGCTGATTTATCTCCAAGAGCAAGGGAAATAAAAGGCAGGATAAAGAAATGGGACTATATCAAACTAAAAAGCTTTTGCACTGCTAAAGACGATAGGAACAGAATAAAAAGACAAACCATAATGGGGGAACATATTTGACAATACATCTGATTAGAAGTTAATAACCAAAATTTATAAAGAATTAGTAAAACTCAACACCAGGAAGATAAACAATCCAATAAAAAATCGGGCAAAAGAAATGAATAGACACTTTTCCAAAGAGGACATATAGATGACCAATAGGCATATGAAAAAATGCTCAACATCACTAATCATTAGAGAGATGCAAATTAAAACCACAATGAGATATCACTTCACACCAGTCAGTATGGCGCTCATTAACAAAACAACACAGAATAAGTGCTGGTGAGGATGTGAAGAAAAGGGAACCCTTCTGCACTGCTGGTGGGAATGCAGACTGGTGCAGCCACTGTGGAAAACAGTATGGAGATTCCTCAAAAAATTAAAAATTGAACTAGCTTTTGACCCACCTATTCCACTTTTAGGAATATACCTCAAGAACACCATAGCATTGTTTCAAAAGGAGAAATGCACCCCCATGTTTATGACAGCATTGTTCACAATAGCAAAGATCTGGAAACAGCCCAAGTGTCTGTCAGTGGATGAGTGGATTAAAAAGCAGTGATACAGCCTGACCTGGCGGTGGCACAGTGGACAGAGCATCGGACTGGGATGAGAAAGACCCAGGTTCGAGACCCCGAGCTTGCCAGCTTGAGCGTGGGCCCATCTGAATTTGGAACTTAAAGCCTCTTTGCAAGCAGAGCATCTTTGCTTTGAAAAGCGCGCCCAATGATGAGGATGAGCAACATGAGTGTCTGCACGGCTCTGTCATGATGGATGATGGGTTTCCCTCTGGGGACATGTAGGTTTCATTCTCTCCTTTGCCTCATGTGTAGCTGGGAAAAGTCATTGGATCCCAAAAGCAGATGGAGAAAGAGGTCATGTTTTCTTCCCCCTATATCTAGATGCTGGTGAGAGTATAAGCTGTCTAGTTACACAATGTAATGTTTCCTTTATACTTTAACCCTATCAAACTTGGTGGCACCGTCCTATTCACTCCACACCAGATCGATGGATTTTCCACGCTGATGCTCATGGCAGGGCTAACAGACAGCACTGTCTTCTCTTCCTTTAAAAGTCTTGTCCTGTGAAAATGTGTCTCTTCAGTGCTCTGGTGTGGACTGCAGCCTCCAACCCTCCACCTGATTACCTGACCACAGGTTCTTTGTGGCACAGACTCTTACTTCTCATTTCTCCTTGGATGCCCCACCTGCATCAAGGGCAGAATGCAGAACAGCAGCCATGCTGGCCTTGTTTTCCAAGCTTACTAGCAACTATAGCACATGCTATCAAAAGGTCAAGGCACAATAAGACACAATAAGATTTGGTTATCAAACTGGGGACTGGATCAAGACAAAACACAACTTTTGGACCAATATTTACACAGGGCATAATCCAAAAGTGACTCAGGGTATGCTTTTTAAGCAGCCTACATGTTTTAGGACACCAGACAAAGAAATACAAATATTTGGAAGATTTGTCACATCGGAACTGAAAAAGTTTAGGGTACTTTTCTTAGTAAAGAGTCATGGTATGGTCAGGAAGAGGTCTGTGAGCCATGAGCAGTTCCTCCATAGGGATACCATATGACATTGAGTTTTCTTCTAACAGCAGCTGAATTTAGTTTTCAGATCTTGAATACATGTAAACTGAATGGGCATTCAAAAGGAGGGTTTAGGATGTGAGGGCGATCTGGCTGCGACATCTGTCACCCCATTGATCGCCAGGGTTGATTCGGCTGATCTGGCTGGCTAGGCGGGTGTCCCCTTCCTCCCTCACCGCTCCATGTGCGTCCCTCCCGAAGCTGCGCGCTCGGTCGAAGAGGACGACCTTCCCCGATAGAGGAGAGGACCGTTCTTCGGTCAAGGGTATACGAGTAGCTGCGCTCCCCTGCTAGAACCTCCAAACAAGTCTCAAAAGGAGGGTTTAGTTGGTAATGAAAACAAATGAATTCTGGATCTTTCTTTGTTCCTGCTCTGAGGACTTCTACATCCGGAAGTGAATTGCAATGGAAAGTATAGATCAAGCTGAGGAACACAGGAGCTGTTAGGAGCTGTTTGATGAATGCAGGTGTGCAAGCTGATTCCAAGTAGGCAGATAGAAAGAATTCTGAGCCACCAACAATATTATGCAAGGATGCTGAGGCACCTAAGATGGGCCTGTGTGGCCAGTGGTCCTCTGCAGGCCCCTTAGTGAGGTGAGGCCCTGGGACACTGAGAGCTCAATGCAAAGGGCGAGTGTGGAGAAAGGGGTCTGTGTACTCACATGACCAATGCTAAAATCAGCTTCTTTACATGTTTGGGTGATAGTTGTTCAACAGGAGATGGAGTCCACGAGAGAGAAGCCAGCAAAAAAACTACAAAGAAAGCAAGTCCATTCAATACTGAGATCCAGCTGGTGGTCTCATAAGCTGATCTTTCAGTCACTATTTACTAAAGGTTTGTGATATGTAGTTACTTGTTTGATGCTTGGAGTAAACTGGGCAGTGTCCCTCTCTTAGTCCATTCAGACTGCCATCACAAAATACCACAGACTGGGTAATTTATAAACAATAGAAATATATTTCTCACAGTTCTGGAGGCTGGGAAGTCCAAGATTAAGGCTCCAGCATGATCGAATTCTGGCAAGGGCCCTCTTCCAGGTTTATAGCCGGAGACTTCTCCCTGTATCCTCACATGATGAAGGGGCCAAGGATATCTCTCTAGCCTCCTTTATCAGAGCACTAATCCCATTCATGAGGACTTCCTCCAAATACCATCATATTTGGGGGGTTAAGATTTCAGCTTATAAATCTTGGGTGGACAAATATATTCAGACCACAGCAGGCCCTTCCCTCATGGAGCTAGTATCTGATGGGAACTATAAAGCAGGTGAGGGGCTGGACAAGGGGGAAAGGCAGAAGAGTTTTCTGTAGAATGTTTATGGAAGGCCTCACTAAAGCAGGTATGAACATAAAGGGGAATGGAGTAAAGAAGTGAGTTGTGCTGAGATCCTAGGGTGGGGAGGGGGAAGGAGGGAACATTTCAGGCAAAAAGACTAAGTGCAAACATCCTCAGGTGACAATGAGGTTGGCAAGCTCCAGGAACAAGGTCAGCGGAGCTGTGGCAGGGATGATGAAAGAGATGATAAGAATCAGACAGTGGCCAGGAATGTGGGGCCCCATAAGGAACTAGGACCCTGTCTCTTATATGATGAGAAACTATTGGGGCATTTCACAATTAGAAAACAATTAAGCCCTGGCTGGATAGCTCAGTTGGTTAGAGCATCGTCTCCATATGACAAGGCTGTAGATTCGAACTCCAGTCAGGGCACATACAAGAATCAAACAATAAATGTGTAAATAAGTGGAACAATGAATTGATGTTTCATTCTCCCTTCTTCTCTCTCTCAAACTCAATAACTAAATTTTAAAAATTTTTAAAAGGAAATATTAAAAAGAAATGAAGTCCAACTGTTGATCTCAATTGCCTTGACCACATAATACCAGAATGGTAATTGGGAGCTTGAAATCCCAGAATGGGATGTCTCTGTTGCGTATTAGCTCATTGACCAGTGAGAGCCATTTAAATCCACCAGGACATTCTGTTTCAGATATAAGGTTGCTCAATTTGAAGACCCCCTACTTACTTTTTTCTCTCAGTAATCTATATAATAATATAAATAAAATCAGGTATTATCAAATATTTTTATATTGAGGTTTATAATTTTCATACATGATTTTAAAATTTTAATACAATAAAAAGTGGGATTAAAAGGGTCCCAATGAGCTTATTTTGTTTATTTTTAGGTTTGTATTTAAAAATAATGAAAAGTACAAATAAGTTAAATAACTCCATTGCATATACATATCACACACACACACACGCATGCACACACATACAGCAGTACTTTCATGTTGTCAGTTCCACCCAAAGTGACTGGTATTCCTTGGAATTCCAGCACAACATTCCAGCCAAAACAGCCCCTTTGATTCTACCATCCAGGGATGATCACTGTCTGAATTAGTCTCGAAGTATCTCTGCTGGACACTTCCATGTTGTCTCAGCACCTTTGAACACTTTGGGTGTGTTTGGGAATTTCTAGCCTGATGAGTCCCACCTCCCCAAGGCAGAACCCAGAGGGGTTGGGGTCCCAACTCTTAGCTGGGTCTCAGATGTTTCCAGGCTCCACCAGCAGACCCTCACACATGGGCTCTGCTGTGGGAAGAACCTGAGGAAGTGGCTACCGTGGGATCCATTTTTGGTGGAGGCAACTGACTCCTGGGGAATGGTGCCTCTTTGCCTAGTCACTAGAACAAAAGCGGCATGTCACCTGGGTGAGCAGCAGCTGTGGTCAAGCCTGGTGGCAGTGCAAGCTGTAGCATCCCAGGTTTAACAACAGCAAAGGTCTCATGGACTGTCAGGCCAGTTCTTGTGCATGGTGTGGGGCACAATTTCTGGATGTCACAAAGATACTGTGGACTGCTTAGTCTCCTCTTTTCTGCTGAATCGACCATTACTAGCTACTTTTACTAGCACTAATAACCTGATCTGATCATGAGCGTCCTGTGCTTGTTAAAATACATGCCTGGAGTCTATATACACATAAACCATAATGAATATTTCTATTTAAGAATGGAACTCTGCTATACATATTAGTAAGCTTGTTAACTGTCTACTGACATTCCATGGTATTATATCCTACACCACAGTTTGCTTGATAAGCTCCCCATCTATGTACATTTAAGAGATTTTCTTATTTTAACTGTTATACACACTGTAGCCATGAAAACCCTGAAACTGTCTTTACCAACTCATAGTGTGAAGTTTGTGTAGATTCCTAGCAGTAAGATTGCTGGATTATCAGATATACATGATTATGTTTTTAAATATATGAAATTAGATCATATTTTGAGAAGTTATACTAATTTATATCATACTACAGATGCATAAAGACACCAGTGTTTCTCACACTCTAACATTTGATGTTAGTAGTCTTTTTAGATGTTGCCATTTTGAAAGGCAAAAGTGCATCTCATTTAAATTTATACTTTTAAAATTAGTGAGACTAGAGGAGCAAGATGGCGACGGAGTAGGCGGACGTACCAACTTCCAACTCCCAGAACCAAAGTGGATTACAACTCAATTTTAAGAACCATCACCTGGATAAACCAACTTTCAACAAAACTAAGTGGACTCTTCAACCAAGGAACACAGAAGAAGCCACATTGAGACTGGTAGGAATAGCGAAAACGCGAAGAGGGCTGCCCAGCTCCCCGGAGCAAACGGCAGCCCGGAGAGACCCGTGTGGCGGGAGGAGAGTTTGGCGGAGAGGGAGGGACCTGGGTCCCAGGAACCAAGCCCCAGCCTGCAGTCTCAGAGCCTAGAAAGGCGTTTGGACAGTTTTGAGCTGTGAAACAAGTGAGGGAGCTCCCAGGCCTACAGTGTGGAGTGTTAGGTCCCTTCCTACTCTGCTGAGGGCTGCTTAAGGTTTTGTGGCGGCAGGACGCTGAAAGGCGGTTCTGTCGGCATGGGCGGAGGCCAAGCCGGTGGGAGATCGGTCTAGCCCAGAGGGTCAGAGGGGACCGCGAAAGCGGTCCAGAAGCTGCGGGCCCGCCTTTAATCCCACTTACGGGGACAAAGCGGGAGGCCAGGAACGGGTAGGCCCTGCGCAAGCCGGCCCTGACCGCGGGGACCGGGCTAGGACCAGGGACGGGCAGGGGCTGTGGCTGAGCTGACGTTACCAGTCCCTCACTCCCCCACCCCAAGCCCCCCGGGCCGGAGAAACCGCGGTTGGCCAGTATACGTGCGCGAGCGGGCTCCGAGCGCGGGAACGGGGTGGACCCAGAGACAAGTGGAGGCTCGCAGCTGA
Source organism: Rhynchonycteris naso (assembly GCA_037038555.1). Classification (NCBI taxonomy): domain Eukaryota; kingdom Metazoa; phylum Chordata; class Mammalia; order Chiroptera; family Emballonuridae; genus Rhynchonycteris; species Rhynchonycteris naso. Next base: position 252,751,167 of record CM072995.1, read on the forward strand.
GCCCACGCTACTATCCGCGCCCGGCCGGAGAAACCCCGGATACCATTCATACGTGCACGAGCGGGCTCCGAGCGCGGGGGCGGGGTAGAGTCCGGGAGGAGCGGAAGTACGCAGCTCGGCGGAAGCCAGCAAACACGCCCGCCCCAATAAACCTTGGTTTCCGACCCTGCGCCGTAGGGCCTTGGCCTCGAGGGCGGGGCTAAAGCTCCGGACGGGCAAAAGCTTACAGCTGAGAGCACGTCAAAAGCCCCGCCTAACCCGCGGAACTGTAGCGAGCAGGCGCCGACTGCTGGTTCTGGGCGGAAGTCCAGGAATAGGCTGGGTCCGCAGCTGAGCAAAGGTGCTCACCTCTACCCTTGGTGCTAATCTTGTGGCTTCAGTCACAGCCCCTCCCACGGAGGAGAGGCAGAAATCATAGCAAAAGCCACAGTGGGCCGGCGCTGGCAACGCTCATACCCAACCACCCTAGGCATCGGCAGAGGAGGTGGGGGGCCGGCAGATAGACCACACCTAGAGAACACAAAGGCAACACCTACTGGACTCCAGTGGCCACAACTCGCTTATACACAGAAAAAATGGGCAGGCAGAGGAATGCAAACCAAATGAATCAAGAGAAATCCCCAGAGAAGGACCTGAATGAACCAGATATAACCAAATTACCAGAAGCAGAATTTAGAATAATGATAGTTAGGATGTTCAAAGAAATTAGAGCAACAATGGATAGTCATTATGAACACCTAAATAAAGACATAACAAGTATAAAAAATGAAATTGAAATAATAAAAAAGAATCAGACAGAAATGACAAATACAGTATCAGAACTGAAGACCACAATGGAAGGAATTAAAAGCAGGATGGATGACGCTGAGGATCGAATAAGCGAGTTAGAGGACACAATAAACAAAGGCACAGAAGCAGAGAAGAAAAAGGAAAAGAGACTTAAAAAATGTGAGGAAACTCTAAGGGAGCTTTGTGACAACATGAAGAGAAACAACATTCGCATCATAGGGGTGCCTGAAGAAGAGGGGAGAGGACAGGAAATGGAAACTTTGTTCAATCAAATCATAGCAGAAAACTTTCCTAAATTAAGGCTGGGAAACACTCCACACATTCAAGAAGCACACAGAACTCCATTAAGGAGAAACCCAAAAAAATCTACACCAAGACACATCATAGTTAAAATACCAAAGCTAATGGATAAAGAAAAAATTTTAAAAGCTGCTAGAGAAAAAAAGACTATCACCTACAAAGGAGCCCCCATAAGGATGACATCGGACTTCTCAACAGAAACACTTGAGGCCAGAAGGGAATGGCAAGAAATAATCAAAGTAATGCAGAACAAGAACCTACAACCAAGACTACTTTATCCAGCAAGGCTAACGTTTAAAATTGAAGGAGAAATAAAGAGCTTCCCAGAAAAAGAAAGCCTCAAGGAATTCATAAAAACCAAACCAATTCTGCAAGAGATACTAAGGGGCCTCTTGTGAACAGTTTAAAGGGAGGAATGAATAGAGCAAAAGAAGAATACAGCTTTAAAGAATACAATGGCAATAAACAACTACATATCAATAATAACCTTAAATGTAAATGGATTAAATGATCCAATCAAAAGACATAGGGTAGCTGCATGGATAAAGAAACAGGACCCATACATATGCTGTCTACAAGAGACACACCTTAAAACAAAAGATGCTCATAGACTGAAGGTAAAAGGATGGAAAAAAATATTTCATGCAAATGCAAATGAAAAAAAAGCAGGGGTAGCAATACTTATATCAGACAAAATGGACTTTAAAACAAAGGCTGTAGTAAGAGATAAAGAAGGACACTACATAATGATAAAGGGAACAATTCAACAGGAAGATATAACTATTGTAAATATCTACGCACCAAATATAGGAGCCCCGACATACATAAAGCAGACTTTGATGGATATAAAGGGTGAGATTAACAGCAATACTATCATAGTAGGGGATTTCAATACCCCTCTAACAACACTGGATAGATCCTCAAGAAAGAAAATTAATAAAGAAACAGCAGACTTAAAGGATACACTAGATCAACTTGATTTAATAGATATCTTCAGAACTTTTCACCCTAAAGCAGTAGAATATACATTCTTCTCAAGCGCTCATGGTACGTTTTCTAGGATAGACCACATGTTAGGACACAAAAATGGTCTCAATAAATTTAAGAAGATTGAAATCATATCAAGCATTTTCTCTGATCACAATGCCATGAAACTAGAAATTAACCACAAAAGAAAAAATGAAAAATACTCAAACACTTGGAAACTAAATAGCATGTTATTAAATAATGAATGGATTAACAATGAGATCAAAGAAGAAATAAAAAAGTTTCTAGAAACAAATGATAATGAGCATACATGAACTCAAAATTTATGGGACACAGCAAAAGCAGTTCTGAGAGGGAAGTTTATTGCACTACAGGCATATCATAAGAAGCTAGAAAAAGCTCAAATAAGCAACCTGACCCTGCATCTAAAAGAACTAGAAAAACAACAACAAATAAAACCCAAGACAAGTAGAAGGAAGGAAATAATAAAGGTCAGAGCAGAAATAAATGACATAGAGGCTAAGGAAACAATACAGAGGATCAATGAAACAAGAAGCTGGTTCTTTGAAAAGGTAAACAAGATTGATGAACCTTTAACTAGACTCACCAAGAAAAAAAGAGAGAGGACTCAAATAAATAAAATTAGAAAGGACAGTGGAGAAATAACAACTGACACAACAGAAATACAAAGCATTCTAAGAAAATACTATGAAGAACTATATGCCAAAAAATTAGACAATCTTGGTGAAATGGACAAATTTCTTGAATCATATAACCTTCCAAAAATCAATCTGGAAGAATCAGAACACCTAAACAGACCAATTACAGCAAATGAGATCGAAACAGTTATCAAAAAACTCCCAAAAAAGAAAAGTCCTGGGCCTGATGGCTTCACAAGTGAATTCTATCAAAAATTCAAAGAAGAACTAACTCCTATTCTCCTCAAGCTATTTCAAAAAATTCAAGAGGAAGGAAGACTTCCAAACTCCTTTTATGAGGCGAGCATAATTCTGATCCCAAAACCGGGCAAAGACAACACAAAGAAAGAAAAGTATAGGCCTATATCCCTGATGAATTTAGACGCTAAAATTCTCAACAAAATATTAGCCAACCGGATCCAGCAATATATGAAAAAAATCATACACCACGATCAAGTGGGATTTATTCTGGAGAGGCAAGGCTGGTTCAATATTCGCAAATCAATCAATGTGATTCACCACATAAACAAAAGGAAGGACAAAAATCACATGGTAATTTCAATAGATGCAGAAAAGGCATTTGATAAAATCCAGCACCCATTCATGCTCAAAACTCTCAGTAAAGTGGGAATACAGGGATCATTCTTTAACATGATAAAGGCCATATACGATAAACCGACAGCAAACATCATACTAAATGGACAAAGATTAAAAGCAATCCCCTTAAGATCAGGAACCAGGCAGGGTTGCCCACTTTCACCACTCTTATTCAACATAGTTCTGGAAGTCCTAGCTACAGCAATCAGACAAGAAGAAGAAATAAAAGGCATACAAATTGGAAAAGAAGAAGTAAAACTGTCATTATTTGCAGATGATATATTGTATATTGAAAACCCTAAAGTCTCAGTCAAAAAACTACTGGACCTTATAAATGATTTCAGCAAGGTGGCAGGATATAAAATTAATACTCAGAAATCAGAGGCATTTCTATACACCAATAATGAAATATCAGCAAAAGAAATTAAGGAAACAATCCCCTTCACTATTGCAGCCAAAAAAATAAAGTACCTAGGAGTAAATTTAACCAAGGAGGTTAAGGACTTGTACTCGGAAAATTATAGAACATTGATAAAAGAAATCAAGGAACATACAAACAAGTGGAAGCACATACCGTGCTCATGGCTAGGAAGAATAAACATCATTAAAATGTCTATATTACCCAAAGCAATTTATAAATTCAATGCAATACCAATTAAAATACCAATGACATACTTCAAAGATATAGAACACATATTCCAAAAATTTATATGGAACCAAAAAAGAACACGAATAGCCTCAGCAATCTTAAAAAGAAAAAATAAAGCAGGAAGTATCACTCTTCCTGATATCAAGGTTTACTACAAGGCCATTATACTCAAGACAGCCTGGTACTGGCATAAGAACAGGCACATAGATCAATGGAACAGAACAGAGGACCCAGAAATAAACCCACAGCTTTATGGACAACTGATATTTGACAAATGAGGAAAGAACATACAATGGAGTAGAGACAGCCTCTTTAACAAATGGTGTTGGGAAAATTGGACATCTACCTGCAAAAAAATGAAACTAGACCATCAACTTACACCATTCACAAAAACAAACTCAAAATGGATAAAAGACTTAAATGTAAGCCGTGAAACCATAAGCATCTTAGAAGAAAACATAGGTAGCAAGCTCTCCGACATCTGTAGCAGCGGTATATTTGCCGATTTATCTTCATGGGCAACTGAAATAAAAGGCAAGATAAACAAATGGGACTATATCAAACTAAAAAGTTTTTGCACAGCTAAAGACAATAGGAACAGAATAAAAAGACAAACCACACAATGGGAGAACATATTTGGCAGCATATCTGATAAGGGGTTAATAACTAAAATTTATAAAGAACTTATAAAACGCAACACCAGGAAGACAAACAACCCAATCAAAAAATGGGCAAAAGAAATGAATAGAAATTTCTCCAAAGAGGACATACAGATGGCCAATAGGCATATGATAAAATGCTCAACATCACTAATCATTAGAGAAATGCAAATTAAAACCACAATGAGATATCACCTCACACCAGTCAGAATGGCACTCATCAGCAAAACAACACAGAATAAGTGCTGGCGAGGATGTGGAGAAAAGGGAACCCTTCTGCACTGCTGGTGGGAATGCAGACTGGTGCAGCCACTGTGGAAAACAGTTTGGAGATTCCTCAGAAAATTAAAAATCGAACTGCCTTTTGACCCAGCTATCCCACTTTTAGGAATATACCCTAAGAACACCATAGCACTGTTCGAAAAGAAGAAATGCGCCCCCATGTTCGTGGCAGCATTGTTCACAATAGCGAAGATCTGGAACCAGCCCAAGTGTCCGTCAGAAGACGAGTGGATTAAAAAGCTATGGTACATATATACTATGGAATACTACTCAGCCATAAGAAACGATGACATCGGAGCATTTATAACAAAATGGATGTACCTTGATAACATTATACGGAGTGAAATAAGTAAATCAGAAGAAAAGAAAAACTGAAAACAGCACGATTACATACATAGGTGGGACATGAAAGTGAGGGTATGAGACATGGACAAGAGAGTGGTGGTTATGGGATGGGGGGAGGGAGGGAAGAGTGGGATAGGGATGAGGGGAGGGACGCAGGGAAAACCAGATTGAAGGTGACAGAGGACAATTTGACTTTTGGTGATGGGTATGCAACACAATTGAATGATAAGATAACCTGGAGATGTTTTCATTGTACATATGTACCCTGATTTTTTGATGTCACCCCATTAGAATTAATAATAATATAATATATATTAAAAAAAAATATGTACAGAGAAAAAAAAAAAAATTAGTGAGACTGAGTATATTTATACATTTTTATTGATTATTTGTATTTTGCATTTGTGATTTGGTTACTCATACCACTTGTCTATTTCCTATTTTTTATTAATAGGTAAAGATAACATTAAATATTGTATATATATGTAATACACATGACATGTATATTACATAGTATGAAATTTGTATGCATTGCATTGCAAATATTTTCTCTAAGCTTCTCACTTATGTTTCATTTTTTTCTATGATATCTTCTATTAAACCTATTACATAAGATTTTATTACATATTTTTGAAATAGTTCTACTGTAGGGACTCTAAACAACACCATCAATTATATCAATAAGTAATTTGAGTAAAGTACAGTGTGTCCGTAAAGTCATGGTGCACTTTTGGCCGGTCACAGGACAAAAGTGCACCATAACTTTACAGACACACTGTATTATTATACTATTAAATCCTGAAAAAAGATTGATCTAATCAAGAGAAAAATTTTATAATTAGAGGTTTTAACTAAAATAAAACTTCTGACTAATTACTTCGGGTAAAATAAAAACTTCCTTGCCTGGCCTGTGGTGGTGCAGTGGATAAAGCGTTGACCTGGAATACTGAGGTTGCCGGTTTGAAACCCTGGGCTTGCCTGGTCAAGGCACATATGGGAGTTGATGCTTCCTGCTCCTCCCTCTTTCTCTCTCTCTCTCTCCCCCCCTCTCTAAAAATGAATAAGTAAAATCTTTAAAACTTTCTAAAATGATTTTTAAGATGATGCTGGAAACTATTATAAAACATCACAGTAAATTTTAAAGCTCTAAATGCATCCCAGTGGAGTTAGGCACAAGACAAGGTACAGGGTATTTCCCACTGAAATTCAATCTTGGGAGGTTTGAGTTAATGCAACAAGACAGACTCAAGTGTATGGTGTAAACACTGGAAAAGAAGTGAAAGAAGTATCACTTTCTGCAGATAAGATGATTTTATACCAAGAAAATTTAGAAATAGTAACAAAAAAAAAATCAAAACTCTTAGAGCTAATTCTGAAAAAAAACTACATAAAGATGTCACTATGTAACATAAATATTTGAAAACCTTAATCGCTTTCCACTATACTAGTAATAGCCATATAGACAATGGAATGGGAAAAGATTCCATTCATGATAGTTTCTAAAACTACAAAATGACTAAAAATAAAATTGTCAAAGAAGTCATAAAACAAGAACTTGTATTTTTATATTAATATTTTATAGAAGTCACCAAAGAAGGCTTTAGTAAGTGAAGACATTGTATCCCTAAATGGGAAGCCTAAACATCCTAAATGCTTCTCCAATCATATGTAAATTAAAAACAACTCCTCCAATCAGAATTCTAATGGTTGTTTATGTATTCTGATTTTGCATTTGAGGAATGCAATGAACAATGTGAACTGAGGAGCGGAATAGAAACAGAAGTGGGATCAAAGGAACCAGAGGGAAAGCGGACAGAGGGAAAGGGGATAAGAGGATGGGATCAGAGAAGGGAAAGAGATTAGTGAAATTATGTATACATAACACAGCGTTATAGAGAGAAGAAAAGCAAATTCTGGGGGAAGATGTGGGGCGGAGGGGGACAAAGGGGAGGTTGAGGGGAACACAAGGGTGGGGGGACGTACTTAGTGGGACACTTGAATCTATGTAAACACAATAAATTAAAATAAATAAAATTTATAAAAAGATCAGAATTTATTGATTTTAAATTTCACATGGAAAAATAAACTTCATAATGTTGTTAATGTTTTGGAAAAGACTATTATAGGGGGTTTATTTTCTAGATACTTAAATGTATGTTAAAGCTACTCTAATTGAAACAATATGGCACAGGAATAGACAAATTGAGGAGCAAAACAACAAAGCCCAGAAACCAAACCAAAAATACTTGGGGGTCTGAGCATATGATAAATGATACCTGAAAAATAATGAACAATTTAGAAAATGAAAAGTTTCTAAATATATGTATATTTATACAAAAATTTAAAAGTGATTTTAGGTGGATTAAAGATCTAGATGAAAGATAAAATCCTCTTAATGGTATTCTAAAATATGAAAATTATGCTTTTGTGTGTTAACCAAATGGGGAAGGTACTTTTAAGTAAGATTGGTAATTCATATGCCACACAAAAATTGAACAAAACAAAAACAGCCCTATAATCTCTATGATTTTATATTAACTCCATCACTATATTATAGGCTTGATATAAAGTCTATAGGTAAATATGAGCAACTCATTTAAGATTACTCAATATGGTAGATATGAGAATAAAGGGCTCCTTAGGTGATCAGAAAATTTTAATTATACACTCTTTTCTTTTCTGGTGGAGCATAAATGTTATGTAAATTATTAGTTAACACAGCTACCTGTGGTGTCACAGTAGATAAAGCAGTGGTTCTTAACCTTTTTTGAGGTACCGAACCCACCAGTTTCATATGCGCATTCATTGAACCCTTCTTTAGTGATAAATAAAATGATTTTTTTTCCAAATTCAAGACATAGGTATATGGTTTTTTTACTGGTGCACAAAATGAGCCATGCATGAACATCACCTTGCTCAAAGAACAAAACCAACAATGTGCATGAACTCACAACAAATTACTGTATTACTTTATTCTGGCTTCCGCGGCAGAGGCTTCTCCGAACCCGAGACCGACTCATCGAACCCCTACGGTTCGATAAAAACCAGGTTAAGAACCACTGAGATAAAGCATCTACCATAGTCCCTATGTATAAGATGCACCTTAATTTGGGGCCCTGAAATTTGAAAAAAAGACAATAAGTGCAAAAAAGTGGAAAATGTAAGTAAAAAAATCTACAACTACTGTATAAGACACACCTAGTTTTTAGACCCCAAGTTTTTTGAAAAAGGATGCATCTTATACAGGGGAAAATATGGTACCTGGAATGCTGGGATCACTGGTTTGAAACCCAGAGTTTGCACGGTCAAGGCATATACAAGAAGCAACTATGAGTTGCTGCTTCCTGCTCTTCCCCCTCTAAAAATAAAATTAAAAAAAAAAAACAACTACTTTGGCCTCACCCCCAGTTTCTGATTTAATTGATCAGGTTAGGGCCTGAGCATTTGCATTTCTAATAAACTCAACGGTGGCGTTCACGCTGCTGGTTGTAGCCTCACTTGGAGTAATACTTCACTATAGCACACAAACAATAATAGTGCTAATATATATATATTAGTTTGGGGACCATCAATACATATACATTTTACTCCAACTTATTTAGGGGTATACCCATGTCAGAGGACAGTAAAATTTAGAATAGCATGGAGGCCACTGTGTTCTTTGCAGACTAAGAAAAAGGGAGATAAAGAGAAAGGATTTAGAAAAGGTTCAGATTTTATGGGATCTGATAAACTACAGAGAGAATATGGTTTTTATTCTGTATATGAAAGCAAGACAATGAAGAATTTTGAGCAGGAGAGGTGTTACCTACTTTAAAACAGCCACATATTACCAAAGGTCTCCTTTGCTTTCAATTCTGCTTGTGGGAACTTGTTTCTGGGGAGGTACTAAAAGCCTGAAGGAGCTGAATTTCTCAGGGAGCAGGAGTGAACATTGGATGTGTGCCTGATAAAAATGAGACAGAAGGAGAGTTGCATGGGAGTCAAGAGGATTCAGACTGAGGCCCAGCTCTGAATGTCAGGCAGAAAGGAAGAAGGCAGAATGAGGGTCAGCAACACATAAACAAGTTCCAACAATTAGAATAGGTTGCAGCCCTGGCTGGGTGGTTAATCGAATAGAGCATCATCACAGCTCACCAAGCTTCCAAGTTTGATCCTCGGGTAGGTGACATATGGGAAACAATCAAAAGTGCACAACTAAATGGAGCAACTAAGTGAAACAAGGAGTTGATGTTTCTATCTTCCTCTTCCCCTTATCTCCTTTATCCTTCTCAATTCCTCTCTCTCTTCCAAATCAATGAGTAAAATAAATAAGAACAGGTTGCAGCAAGGCTAGCCAAGGGTCAGAGGGTCTCTTTTTATTTGTATATTTTTGCTTTAATTACACTGGGGAACAATTTTTTTCACTTTCTGGTGCATGAGGTTTTAGAACTTTTTCTATGTATGTCAGCATCGCTGATTCCAAATATGAAATCCATTTTTTGGTGCATGCTCTAGTTTTTATGTAATATTAATTTCCTTTTGTTACAGTTAATGGCATGCATTGGTTTTTAAATTGGAGTTAAAGGGCAATGACTCTTGGATTGAACATAACCACAAGGCAATTATTGTTTTAAAAACATCACTTTAACATAATTGTAGTTGTTTTTAAATGTAAAATATTATTATCTGGTAAAAACCCTCTCTTATTTTGTTTTAAGATTCAATCATGACTTCTTCAAGTAGGCGTAATTTAAGAATAGTCCTGACACCTTCTGTTATATATGTGGCTGTTACACACTTCAATGTCAAAGGCACAATATTTCATCATTTGTGACACATGCATATACTGCCTATTTTCAAGTTCCCCTTGGTGATCAAGACAAGAATTGGGCTCCTCATATTGTGTGTCATAACTCTGAGAAAATACTATGTGACTGGACAAAAGGAAAATGCAAATGAATGCCTTTTGGTATTCTCATGGTTTGGCATGAACCTAAGGACCACAGCAGTGACTGTTATTTCTGTCTGAACCATACAAAGGGTATCGGCAAGAAAAAACAGCATATGATCGCATATCCTAATATTTCTTCAGCAATACGACTTATCCCACCCACACTCTGAGACACTTTTGGTTCCAATTTTCAATAGTTTTATTTCTTCTAAGGATGAAGAAAGTGAACATGGTGATCAAGTGTATTTTGATAAGATGCATGAGGAAATGGTTGTAGAATCTGAAGGGTCTTCTGATGCCAAGCAGTCATTAACTTCTCAGCAGTTTAGCCAACCTGAATTGAATGACTTAGTAAGAGATTTGGGCCTATCAAAGAAAGCAGCTGAGTTATTAGCCTCCAGGCTTCAAGAAAAGAAGGTATTTTACCGGTCAGCTAAAGTATCCCATTTCAGGAAGTGTGAACAAATTTTTGTGGACTTTTTTTCCAAAGACAAACATTTTGCTTACTGTCATGATATCAGTAGTCTTCTCAGCCAGCTAGGTGTTATCAATTACAGTCCAACAGAATGGCGGCTATTTCTTGACAGCTCTAAATGGAGTCTGAAATGTGTTCTCTTAACACAACGGTAATGTTTATGCAGCAGTTCCAATTGGTTATTTAACTCATCTGCAAAAAGATTATAATGACATAAAAATTGACCTCAACTTTCTAAAGTATGAGGAACATAACTGGATCATTTGTGTGGATCTTAAAATAGTAAATTTCCTGCTGGGACAACAGAGAGGTTTCACAAAGTATCCTTGCCTTCTGTGTTTGTGGGACAGCCGAGCTCAGGAGAAACACTGGACACAGAAAGAGTGGTCGAAACGTGAAGCTCTGGAAGTAGGGATGCAAAATATTGTGAATGAACCTGTAGTTAATTGAGACAGGATCATTTTCCCCCCACTTCACATCAAACTTGGCTTAATGAAGGAGTTTGTTCAGGCTTTGAATAGAGAAAGTGAATGTTTTCAACATATGATTTCTGTTTTCCTGCCTGTCTTTTGAGAAGATAAAAGCAGTTGTATTTGATGGACCTCAAATTCGAACCCTCATACATGACGAAGAATATGCCAGGAAGATGAGTAAGGAGGAGAAAGCAGCATGGCAGTCTTTTGTGGCAGTTACAAAGAACTTCCTTGGCAACAAAAAAGCAGAAAGCTATGAACTTCTGGTTCAAAGGATGCTGTTGGCTTTCTGCAACATTGGATGGAACATGAGCATTAAGATTCACTTCTTGAACAGTCATCTTGATAATTTTCCCAAAAATCTTGGAGCTGTTAGTGATGAGTAGACTACTGCTAGAACATCAAACGAGATTGTCCTCAACAAGTACACAAACGTAAGAGTTAAAAACGCAAATTTTTGCCTGAATAGAATTTAAATAAATTTTGAGCAAATTTTATGATTAAAATAAGTGTTTTAATATGTTCTATTTCAAAATTATAGACCAATTATAATGCAATCATATCTTTTAGTTTATTGGTGTATTACTGCATTATATAAATTATTATATTTTCACAAAGATGATGCCCAAGAAGACATTCTAGTTCATTATGTTAAACTAAATGTTAAAAATTTTACAATAAGATGAAAACCTAAAATCTTTAATTGCAAAAAACTGTAACTTAAAGAGAAAAACTAATGTCAGATTTGAGATATCACACCCGAATTAAGTAAGAACAAGTGTTTTTGTGGCTGCAACAAAAATTTTGTTCCCCAGTGTTATTAGTTTGTCACACAAAAAAATGCATGTTGCTTATAAAGAAACAGATAAGGAAATAGAAAATGAAGTCATTCTCATTTGCAAATCTAGAAAAAGCTACTGTCAGTATTTTGGTATATATAATTCCAATTTTTCTATATCCTTATGTAAAAATACTTACACATTTTTATATAAATAAAATCATATGTATTATCTTAAAATGGTTTTTTTCATTTATTTTATAAACATCCGCAAGCCTATAAGTGTAGGTCAACATAAATATTTTTGATACATGAAGGAGTATTTTATTATATGGTTCACATGTAGTTTTTACTTGTACACTCTCCTGGTCTCTATGGGTTTTCTACATATTTCCTTTCATTAAAATAAACAACTACACAACAACAAAAATGTAATGAAGCTTTCTCAATTTTCATTTGGCTTATAAAATGAAAAGCAAAAGTTCCCCAATAATTATTTTGGAAGAGAGTGATTTACCAATTGAATTCTTTCTCTTTTCATCTATTAAGTTAGAAAATGTTAAAAAGATTTAAAAAAAAGTCTTAACCAGCAGTGCTTCAAAAGAAAACAACCTATGAAGTTCATCTCCACTGACCTAGGAATTCAATTATTTTTTTACAGGAAGAGAGAGAGAGTCAGAGAGAGGGACAGACAGACAGGAACGAAGAGAGGTGAGAAGCATCAATCATTAGTTTTTCATTGCCCTTGCAACACCTTAGTTGTTCATTGATTGCTTTCTCACATGTGCCTTGACTGCGGGCCTTCAGCAGACCTTGGGTCCAAATTTTGCTCAAGGCAGATGGCCTACGCTCAAGCTGGCAACCTCGGGGTCTCGAACCTGGGTCTTCCGTATCCCAGTCCCACGCTCTATCCACTGCGCCACCGTCTGGTCAGGCTAGGAATTCAATTTTTAAGAACTTTTGCTAATAAAATTATACAGGAGTAGGAAAAATAAAATCATGAAAGCACTTATTAAATATTTAGAATAGTAAACGTAAAAGCACAATAAATCCTCCAAATAAGAAAGTAGATAAGGAAAATATGTTAATCTTTTCAACAAATATCTACCAAATGATTGTATATCTGGGCAGTGTGCAGTATTAGTTCAATAGAATATTCTGTAGTCAGTAAAATGATCAAGAAGAAACTGCTTAACATAAGAGAGTTAAAGTTGATCAAAATATTCCTTTGCTAGGTATGATTAGAGTGATGTGAAAATTAACTAACTTTCTTCATAGCATTTGAATGGAAACATGACAAATCAAAATTGCTAATAGAATGGTGAATTCTGGGTGATTTTTTTCTTATTATTTCTTATTATATATTACAATAAATAAAAAGCTAGTTATAGATGTAAAAGTCCCCACTCTTCCAGCTCAGTGAGGGCACCCTGGACCTCCTCTGGAGCTCATACTCCCGGGTATGTTCTCCACACTTGACTGGCAGAAGTTGCAAAGGTCTCACTTGACCTTGACTATATGGAGGGTCAGCTCCATAGACCTGGGGCTCCTTTCCCAGAAGTCCCTTCTAGCTTGTCTCCATTGTTCTATTTTATTTTATTTTTGCTTTTTCAAATATGATTTAAAACCCCAAAGAGAACACTTTATAGAGTTACTGCACAAAAGATCCATTCATTCTCTTCCTGTAAAAACAGGGAGACAGAGAGCTCTTCATACTTGGGACCCCCTGGGGAATTCTTTGGGAGGAGTGACACTCAGCTTATAACTGATAAGCACACCTCACAGTGCATTCCAGTAGATCTGGCTATAAAGGATATCAAAACAGCTGTGGCTGGCAGGACACAAACCTGGGATGTAAAAAGAAACACCAAGCATGGAAAGAAAAAGAGGTATTTCATTTGTAGATGAAATTACCTGGCTGAGTCGGCTGGACTGGCCCTGGTTACATTCCTATTTAGGAAGCACAACTATCCCCAAAGATACACCCCAGCTCCCTTAGGAGGTTGATATGGACAGAAAGTGATCCCATCGGGGAGATATGTTTATTTCTAACATTCAGGAAGCCTATTGGTAATCAGTTTGTTTACTCTGAATTAGTTATTAATGACTGAATCAGACCAAAATTCTTTACTACAGGCAATCAAACATAACTTTGATGCCCTGAGGGGTTAGAATTTATATTCCCTTACAATTTGTCCAAGCACCCCTTGCCTATTAAAAGAAAAAGATCTACTTTTTAGTTTTATTTAAGTTGGACCCTTGAGATGAATTTCAAACTAATTTCTTTAAAGATGATGTCAGAGAACTTGGATTTTCCTTACTGTAAACTATCATTGCACATTCTTAGTTTCAATGGCCTGTAAAATGCATGTGTACTTTGAAAGAAGGAGGAGCTCATATTTGAATGGTAATGAGCTATTCAGAGTTTAAAGGTATCCAGGTTCATAAAATTTATCTATTAGTCTGAACACAAGCTGATTCTAATGGGTAAAGTGGATTTTGGATTTAATAGTAACTTAATTCACAAAGGAGACTGTCACCTGTGTATGCTCACAAACAGCACCAGAACATAATGTAGTACACCCAGCCTCTGCCCCTTTTCTGATAGGGTTTTTATTATTTTTCTTTTGTGGATACACACACACACACACACACACACACACACACACACACACACACACATACACTCATTTACCGTACTAACTATTTTAAATGTAATTTAGTGGTATTAAGTACATTCACAATGTTGTATAACAACTATCTATTTCCAGCACTTTTTAATAATCCCAAACAGAAATTCTGCACCCATTAAAAAACACTAGCCATAGCCAGGCATTGATTCCAGTGACTCATCAATTCCTCTCATTAAGCTTGGAATTATGTGTGCTCCACTTCAAAAATGGGGTAACATGAGGTTCAGATTCATCAAGTCACCCAGCTCATTAGTGGTGGATCTATATTCCAAATCAAGCTCTGGTATGACCTAGAATTGTTCAACCTGCTCCTTCCCAGTGCTCTCCCCAGCACTCTCCCAAGGTGCTTCTGGAGAACCTTGTGACAGTATTTGTTTCAGTCCCTGTTATCTGGGAGTTACATTCATTAGTGCTCATAATTACCCACCTGAAACTTTATCAAACATGTGGTATCTATCATTATCCCCATTTTACAGATCAAGGAACAGAAGCTCAGCCCATTTCTGTGTTTATTGCATTGCACAGTTGTTAACCAAAATAAGCAGGTGCATGCTGGCAAGAATTGAGGAAAATTTAGGTTATTGGTCTGGAATGCTGGCTTACCTTACATATGGACTAATTACCTTTCTTTATAAGGTATTACACAAATTCACTTAGCCTCCCAATCTAAAATATTATTCTCAAGGTTTCCTCTTTTTTCCCACAGAGCCCGTTCTTCAGATCCAACACCAACCATTGAGAACATCTTGTCAATTAACCTGAATGACCAACTGAACACTAGCTAAACAGTTTTATAACCAAGGACTTACAGAAGCCACATCGAGACTGGTGAGAAGGGCAGAGACTCAAAAAGGGTTGGTCCTGCTACCACATGTGGCAGTTGAAAATTAGGAGGGATATCTTCTTTGCAAAGGTCTTGCTAGAGGAGCAAGGAGTCTCAACCCCACACACTGGACTTCCCAGACCAGAGCACCAGTGTGGGGAATAAGAGTTCACATAATATCTGGCTGTGAAAATCAGTGGGAATTCTGTCTACCAGGGAGAGACAGGAGTCTACTAGAAACCCAGGTACCCTGTTAAAGGACCAAAGCACAAAATCTCATATGCAGCCACTCACCTTGGGTTTTAGCAGAGGGCTGGCAGCTCAGAGCTGACTGGAGTCATACAGGGAGAGATAGGGTTATGTGGCTTTAATGAGAGAGTTAAGGGGACAACTGCCATTGTCCCTGTGCTGGGTCTCTTTCCCATACTGCCCACAGGTGAAACCTGTCCTGGGTCAAGTGCTCTCTTCCATATGCCAGCAGCCTGGGGAGATGCACTAGCCTTACCCTCCTGACTCCCTGTGGCACCACCTTGCCAAGCTCACACCACACGGAGGAGTTTGCTGGCTGTGGCCACAATACAGGCTTTCTTAGAAGGCTCTCCAGGAGTTTCATTCCCAACCCTTTCTGCCACATGCCTGGACCAATGCACCATTTCTGTATAGAGCTCTCCCTCCATACAACCACATCTTAATCTGTTTTAGTTTGATGAACTCTACTGGTCCCACCTTGACAACTGCCTTGGTCTCCTCCCCACCACAAAGGTCCCCAAGCCCCAGGCTTGTGGAAGTTGGCCTTGATATACATCAAGATGTTTGCCAATGCTCTCAGACCTAGTACTAGTGCCAAGTTTGAATCTCAATTGATCAGGTGAACACCACTCACTCCTGCCTGATGACTCACTGCAATCTACCTCCTATCTCACTGATGACTACCTCCTGCAATCTGGTGACTCACTGCCAGAGGCTCTTTTCTAATAGGCTGCCTGCAGGGGTAGGCAGAACTTGGGGTGCATTTGGGCTTTTTGCTGATGATCTTCCCCAAGGCTCAATGCTGGTGGAAGCCAGCCTTGGTACAGTTTGGTTCTTCCCTTGTGCACCCATGCCTAGCAGAGATAGCCACAAATTGTGGATCACTTTGTAGCTCCTAACAGATATCACAGGGCCACTCATAGGCAGTGTCTGACATTGACCTGCACCAGACTTACTTTCAAGAGTTCCCAGAACCAACACACCAGTGGTGGGCTTCAGACTACTTCAGACCATGACTCAATTAGCTCTACAAGTGGCAAAACCAAAAGGAGGAAACAGAAACTACTGGGGCAAATTCATCTTCATGGGGTCAGCTCCTGCACAGTAGCTTGTACACTGCAGTCATGGGCAATCCTGACTGTCAGCTAGACTAAGGGTTAACCCCACTCATGGATGGGCCAACAGCAATCAAGATTCAACTACAACAGGAGAACTCACATAAACCCCAAAAGGCCATTCCTGGAGCACCTATCTCTGGTGATCAAGGAGACAGTGCCACAGGGTTCCACAAGACACCTACTATGTAAAGCCACCCTACCAAGACTGGAAGATATAACAGACCGACCTTATACATAGAAAAAATACAGAGAGGTAGTAAAAAAATAGAGAGACAAAGAAACATTCCCCAAATGAAAGAATAAGAGAAATACCCAGAAGAAAAGAACTAAATAAAATGCAGATAAGCAATCTATTAAATAAAGAATTGAAAACAATGGTTATAAGGATGCTCAAAAATCTTAAGGGAAGAATAAAGTTAGTGAGAGCTTCAAGAAAGAGCTGGTAAATTATAAAAAGGACATAGAAACCATAAAAAGAACCAATCAGAATTGAAGACTACAATATTTTTAATGAAGAATACACTAGAAGGAATCAACCACAGATTAGATTAAGTAGAGATTCAAATCAGCCATTTGGTAGACAATGCAGGTCAAAACACACAATCAGAACAGAAAAGAAGAAAATCTTAAACAAAATGAGTATAGTTTAAGAGACCTCTGAGATGACATAAAGTATAACAACATCTGCTTTATAGGGGTATCAGAAGGAGAAGAGAGAGAGCAAGAGATTGAGAACTTGTTGGAAGACATAATGATGAAAAATTCTCTAACCTGGTAAACTAAAAAGAGAAGTGCAGGAAGCACAAAGAGTCTCAAACAAGATGGACCAAAAGAGGCCCACACCAAGATATATTATAATTAAAATGGCAAGTGTTAAAGACAAAGAGAGAATCTTAAAAGCAGAAGAGAAAGACAGTTACCTACGAAGAAAGTCCCCATAACACTGTCCAATGATTTCTCAACAGAAATGCTTCTGTTTCTGTTGGAAGAAGGAATTGGAAAAAAATATATTCAAAGTGAGAAAAAGCAAGGACTTATAACCAAGACTACTTTATCTAGCAAGGTTATCATTTAAAATTAAAGGTGAAATTAAGTTTCCCAGACAAGAAAAAGCTAAAGAATTTATTACCACCAAACCAATTAAACAAGAAATGTTAAAGAGTCTTCTTTAAGAAGAAGAAAAGCAAAAATAAAAAGGAACATAGTTATTTTTTAAAATGACAATAAATATGTACCTATTAATCATCCTTTTAAATCTAAACAGATTCAATGCTCCAATCAAAAGACATAGAGTAGCAGAATGGACAAAAGAATGAGACCCATATATGTGCTATCTATATGAGATCCCCTTCAGATCAAAGACACACACAGATGAAAATAAAGGCATAGAAAAAGATAGTTCATGGAAATGAAAACAAACAAGAAAAGCTGGGGTAACAATACTTATATTAGACAAAATAGACTTTAAAACAAAGGTTATGACAGACAAGAAAGGACATTACATATTGATAAAGGGATCAATTCAACAAGAGGATATAACCCTTATAAACATTTGTGCACTCAGCATAGGAGAACCTCAATATATAAAGCAAATCTTGATAGACATAATGGGAGAGGTCAAAGTAATACAGTTATAGTAGGAGACTTCAACACCCTTTGACATCAATGGCTAGATCATCCAGACAGAAAAACTCAACAAGGGAATAGTGTGGCCTTAAATGATACATTAGACCAGATGGGTTTAATTGATATTTTCAAAGCATTTACCCTACAGCAGCAGAATACACAATGTTTTCAAGTCCACATGAAAAAATTTTAAGGAAAGGTCATACATTTAAAACAAAACAAAAATAGTCTCAACAAATTCAAGAAGATTGAAATCATATTAAGCATCTATCTTCGCCAACAACAATGGTATGAAACTAGAAATGAATTAAAGAAAAAAATTAAAAAACACACAAACACATGGAGACTAAATAACAATGAATGAGTTAACAATGAGATCAAGGGAGGAATCAAAGGACACCTTGAAACAAATAAAAATAAAAAGACAACAACACAAAATCTATGGGACACAGTGAAAGAAGTCTTCAGAGGGGAATTTATAGAATTACAGGTCTACCTCAAGAAGCAAGAAAATATGTCAAATAAACAACATTAATAACTAAAAGAACTAGAAAAAGAATAACAGGCAAAGCCCAAACTGAACAGCAAAAATTTAATAAAGATCTGTGTTGAAATTAATTAGAGTGTAAAACAAAGCAATACAAAAGATCAATAAAACCAAGAGCTGGTTCTTTGGAAAGATAAACAAGATTGATAAATCTTTAATCAGACTTATCAAGAAAGATAGAGGACCCAAATAAATAAAATCTGAAATGAAAGAGAAGTGACAACTGACATCACAGAAATGCAAAGGATTATGAGAAAATATTACAAACAAGTATATGCCAACAAATTGGGCAATCTGGAAGAAATGGATAAATTCCTAGAAATATAAACTCTTCCAAAACTGAATCACAAAGAAACAAAAAATCTTAATAGACCGATTACAACCAAAGAAATCAAAGCAGTAACAAAAAGCTTCCAACAAACAAAAGTACTGGGCAGAATGTCTTCCTAGGTGAATTTTACCGAACATTTACAGAACTTACACATGTTATTTACTAACTATTCCAAAAAATTCAAGAGGGATGACTCCCAAGCTCATTTTTATGAGGTCAGCATTATCCTAGTTCCAAAACCAGATAAGTACACTACAAAGAAAAAAAAATTATAGGCCAATATCCCTGATGAACATAGATGCAAAAATCCTCAACAAAATATTAGGAAACTCAGTAGGTTAGAGTGTTGCCCATTCGATCCTTGGTCAGGGCACATACAGGAAGAGATCGATGTTCCTATCTTTCTCTCTCTTCCCCTTTCTCTCTCTCTAAAATCAATAAATAAAATTTTAAAAATGATTTAAAAATTTTATTAGCAAACTAAATTCAGCAATACATTAAAAAGATCATATACCATATACAACTAGGACTATTCCTGGGATACAAGGCTAATATAACATCTTCAAATCAATTAATGTGATACACCACAAAAACAAAATAAAGGACAAAAATCATATTATTATACCAAGAGATGCAGAAAAAGCACTTAACAAAATCTAGCACCCATTTAGGATAAAAAACTCTCATCAAAGTGTAAATAGAGGCAACATATCTCAACATTATTAAGTATATATATGACACTCATATGTAATATTATACTCAATGGGAAAGAACTAAAAGCATTTCCCTTAAGATTAGGAACAAGACAGGGATGTTCACTTTCACCACATAGTACTGGATGCCCTAGTCACACCACTTAGGCAGATAAAAATAAAAGCCATTCAGATTGGAAAGGTATAAGTAAAACTCTCAGTATATGCAGATGACATGATACTTTTTACAGAGAACCATAAAGACTCCACCAAAAACCTACTAAACTTATAAATAAATTCAGTAAAGTAGCAGAATACAAAATAAGTATTCAAAAGTTGGTTTCATTTTTATACACTAATAATAAGTTATCAGAAAAGAAAACAATACTACTTACAATTGCATCAGAACAACAACAAATACCTAGAAATCAATTTAGCCAAGGTGGTAAAAGACCTGTACTGAAAAAAATTATAAGACACTGAAGAAGATACAAATAAACAGAAACATATACTGTGCTCATGGATAGGAACAATTAACATCCAAAATGTCCATATTCGTTAAAGCAACCTATAGATTTAACAAAATTCCTATCAAAATACTAAAGGCATTTTTCACAGAACTAAAACAAATAATTCAAAAATTTATGTGGAACCACAGAAGACCCAGAATAGCCACAGTAATCTTAAGAAAGAAGAACAAAGTTGGAGGTATCACACTAACTGATCTCAAACAGTACAAGGCTATAGTAATCAAACCAGCATGGCACAGGCATAAAAACAGATAAATGAAATAGAATGGAAAGACCAGAAATAAACCCACACTTATATGGTCACTTAATATTTGACAAAGGAGGTAATAACATACAAGAAGTTCAACATCTCTAATTATCAGAGAAATTTAAATTAAAACCACAATGAGTCATCACCTCACACCTTGGCATGACTATCACCAATAAATCAACAAACCACAAGTGTTGGTGAGGATGTGGAGAAAAAGAAACCTCATGCACTGTTGATCGGAATGCAGATTGGTCCAGTCACTATAGAAAACAGTGTGGAGATAACTTAAACATGGAACTGCCTTATGACCCAGCGATTCCACATCTGGGTATCTAAAGAAATCCACAATATTAATTTGAAATAACACATGCACCCCTATGTTCACTGCAGCATTATTTGCAATTGTCAATATATGGAAGCAACCCAAGTGCCTATCAATAAAAGAGTGGATTAAAAGTTGTGGTACATATCGTATATACAATGGAATATTACTCAGCCATAAAAAGAATGAGATTTTACCATTTGCCAGAGCATAGATGGGCCTAGAGAATGTTATGCTAAATGAAATAGGTCAGAGAAAGACAAAGACATGATTTCATGTACAGGTATTATCTAAAGAACAATATAAATGAACAAACAAAACAGAAACAGCCCCACAGATACCGAGAACAGAAGGATGGTTGCCAGAGGAGTGGGGTTTAGAAGACAGGGTGGAAAAGGATTAAGAAGTACAAGTTGGTATTTACACAAGAATCACAGGGATATAAAGTACAGTATAGGGAATATAGTTGATAATATTGTAATAACTCTGTAGTACGCTTGATGGGTATGGAAATATCAGGAGGAATGCTTGATAAAGTATCACTATGCTGTACACCTGAAACTAATATAAAGTAATATTTAATATATACTGTAATTGAAAAAGGAAAAAAAAGAAATCTTGCCTCCGTGATCAAAGGCACAAATCTTTATTGTAAGAATTTCAAGTATTATAGCAGACAAGCAATGGTGAATATTAATCATGAAACTGAGCTTCCTGACCATACCTGGTCAGTGTTTTCTGGAAGCCAACTGCAAGAGTTTCAAGTGAAGTAAAACCTATTAATTTATAATCATAAGTACAACATCTGCTGTCCAAATGAATGGGTTTATGGCCAGAAGGCATTCCACATGTTTAGTGATATCCTATCCATTCCCATTGTTATTTATTTAACTTATTTTCCAAATCCTTTTCAACCTGTTTATCTTCAGAAGAATTTGAAGTTTCCCTAGTGGTTCTGGAATTTAGGTCATTCAGAGCGTGCTTACCAAGAGCTGAGCTATGGGACGTTAGACACTCCCAAATTCAAACGCTACCCAGTTATGCATCAGCATGTTCTTATATTGAATTACTTACACAAATCTACAGGAAGAAGGGAAGCTTAGTTAATAGAAGCTAAAGATTTCACTTAAGAACATGCATTTCAACTTCAAAAATATGAGTCACAATGTATATTTTTCTTAAGAATGTTGAGATTTAAGCAAAATGAATTCTTAGTGGTCATTTTAAAAACAAAAATATTTTCAGAGATTTAAGTAGATATTTTAATATTATGTTATGTTGATAATCTTGTGGAAAAACATTTAAAGCAGAAATAAATAAAACACCCAAAGAAAGAAGGAAACCTACCCTTCATTAATTTGAATATGTTTTCAATTATAGGATAAAATCACCAACTCCTGACCCCTAGCCAAAGTGACTAAGTAGATCCAGATGTCACAGATATAAAACCAACTGTTTACATCTCATCTTAAAAACAATCATTATTGAATCCTGCAAAAGTATGGAGTGATATATAAGATGGCTTAATGTATCCTGGACAGAGAGAGATGTTAGCTTTATACAAAAGAGAGCGAAACAAACGCCCATGAGCTGAATTATGTTGACTCTCCCCAAAAGCTTAATGTTTTTAACTCATTGAGATAGATTTTCTCAGTATCTACCCTTTCCCCTGGCATAAGGTCTCAGATGGCAGTCTGTAATCCTTACGTGGTGAAAGAATAATTTTTCTGAAAAAAAGAACATACCACCAATACTAAGTTTGAGTTAATACAATCTCTAACCTGTTTCCAAACTCATTCCCTAGCAAGACCCTTTTTCTAACATCTGGGTATCCTCACCCCCATCATTTAGATCTTTTTCCAATATGAGTGCCATCTGTTTGTAGCATCTGTTATTTCACTGATTGCCAAAGTGGATGTGGATGATCTGCCTGGTTTCTCCCTCTCTTGGATATTTCTGACTTCCTGTTTCTCTTCTCACCTAAAAAGAGGTGTCAGTCTACATGGACAAAAGTTATGGAAACCATGTTTTCCAAGCCTAAAATTAGAATATCTATAGTCTGACAAGTATGACTATACTGAAGCGTACAAAGGGCATACTGTTGAGCTATCTGAAGTATCTAGAATGGGTGGTGTTTACTAATGTTTTCCTACCACTTTCAGGTCCAGATTATTCTATCATCAAACATTTACTATATTTGAACGAGTGAGAATTTAAAAGGCATTTATAATTCACAAGACTTTTAAAATTGTTGTTTTTTTAAAATACTCAAATTGTTGCAGAATTTGTGTTTTTAAAAGCACATAGATTAGCTTTCTCAGTTGGAGTCACCATTTTTAGTCACTGGAAATCATGGGGAATCCCTGGAGTTTGTGCATTGGCAGAGTCAGAATTGAGAGGGGTACAATGTGGCAACACTTGTCCTCTGGTCAACTGTGCTCCATAGGGTCACTCCTGGAACCCTATCTGGAATGGAACGGGCTGCTCGGCTGGCTCCCTTTACAGTTAGAGCCTTCCTTGTAGCTCATCCTCCTTTGCTACTGGCAAGCCAGGTGCGGATCTCCTCAGGAAGCCACAGGAAGCAGAGGAAGCATGGACATTGTGATGTCCTCTGGCCTGACCCATAGGTATGAGATCCCACAGCCACACCTCCCAGGGGTCCCAGTGTTCAGTCCACCTCTAAGAATTCAGGAGTGGGGCAGAGGGAGATGCCAGGCCACTACAGAGGTTAACCCCGTGCAAGATGAGCAGGACGAAAGCAATTTGTCAAGGATAAGGAGTTCAGATAAGGTGGCTCCAGAGAGTCTGAAGGTTTAGTCTGTTTTGCTTCCACAAGGAAGCAATTAGTGTCCTAGCAATATCCATCAACACAATAGCTAAACATTTCTGCAAGAAATATATTCTAGGAAAGTAGACTGTGAAAATGTTTCTAGAATAAGTTGCTTTAGCATGCATTCTCCCTTTTATAACTATTGGTAACTTGTAAATACACAGTCATACCTTGATATTTATTTCATTAATTAGCATTATTGAACCAGGAGTCGCATGAAAATGAATCAAAATTTGGTATCTAAGATAAACCTCACATGAGAGTTATATATGTTTCTTCCTGAAGTTTTTGAAAGTGCTTCCATTCTCTCTCTATTCACCTGCAGGATGACACACCATGACTCAAGAAGCAGGCATCTGAACTTGAGATGTGCAAAAAATAAACGTGATTCCTCACTGTTCCTTCTAAAAGTGGGGGCAGTAATCACCTCCAGGACCCAACTGCTCTTCCCAGAGCTGGCTTCCTGAGCACACAGTTAGCTATAAACCTTTTCACCATGGGGCCTGTGGGAAAAGAAAATAGCAGGAAGATGAAAGCTATTATTTTTTTTTTCCATGGGGAAAGAAGTATGAGACCAGTGGGACGAGGAAGGTCAGCCTTAGCACTTAATTCCTACACCCAAGAAGGTAAGTACTTTCCTGGATCTTCAGAGGCAAAGACCTCTGTTTGTGCAGTAGAACCAGGCCTGCATGTCTTGGGCTAGTAAATAAGTATTTGATATCACATTACTGTTGATTGGCAAATCCAAACCTAAACACATTTTTCATCATTAAACATGAATTATGATATATAGCCAATCTAAGGGATATCTTTTACTTTATTGGAAACAAAAGGGATCTGAAGCTGTTTTGGAAATATACATGTCTTAGCATCCAAACTCATCAAATACAAAATGCATTTGTGACTTCAAGCAGATGGAGACACCCCCAGACCACCCACCTACTGATGTTGCTTCATCGGGAAGACAGGCAATGTGGTAGAAGTTCCAGATTGCCACTCTCAGTTGGAAAGGTCTTGGAGCTGAGCACACAAGTGCAAAAGGAAACATCTTTGCAAGCCATTGTCTGAAAAGAAAGACTCAGCCCTGCATTCCTCTTCCTACTCCACCAGTCTGCCTCTTTATTGGTTGATAGGACATGTCACCACAGCCGCTAGGCTCTCAGCAGCATGGAGTAGATGGGCATGCTTACAAGGACACAGGAGGCAACCCTGTCTCCAGTTTCTTCTCTGATCTGATGTGAAAAAATGGTTCCATTCTCTGTACTTAACAAACAACAGAAATAATGTGTAGATAAACAAGAGATGAGCAGTGAACCTTTCTTCTCAGGATAAACCATCTAAGACTAGGCTTCGGCATACATGGACACTCCAGCGTCTGTGCATCCTTCTGGCATCACAAGTTCAAATGTGTTTTTCTTTTCCCTTAAACTTTTCATTTTGAGATACTTGTTGATTAGCTTGCAGTTGTCAGAAATAATACAGAAATATCACTGTACCACTTATCCAGTCTTCCCTAATTAGGTAACATCATTCTTTATAAATTTATTTTTATTTATTCATTTTAGAGAGGAAACACAGAGTGAGAGAGAGAGAGAGAGAGAGAGAGAGAGAGAGAGAGAGAGAGAGAGAAAGAGAGAAAAGGGGGAGGAGCTGGAAGCATCAACTCCCATATGTGCCTTGACCAGACTAGTGCAGGGTTTTGAACTGGCAACCTCAGTGTTCCCAGGTCGACGCTTTATCCACTGCACCACCACAGGTCAGGCATTAGGTAACATCTTATAGGACAATAGTATAATATCAATAAGGATATTGACATTGACATAATCCACCAACATGCGCTGTGCTTTGAAAATCAATTTAACCCTTCGAAAAAGCAGCAAATCCATAAAAATGCCTCAGGTTCGACACGCAGTCTTTAGATGATGTTTTGTGTGTTTATGACTGGCTTGTTTGGCTGAAAGAGGTGTGGCAGGCACTGTTAACTCACTGAGCTGTGAGTTCTTCAAATGGATCAAAGTTCACGCTCACTGACAACACTTACTGTGGAGGAGGAACTTCTTTACATTTTGTTTCAGTTTAGGATTTCCTAAAACTAAGATTACAGAGTGTACAGAGGGGTATGAACCCAACACCAAGATGCAGAACAGAAAGAAGAAGTTTCTGACCTTGAAAATTTGAGAAAAAACTAAAAGAGACATCATGTACTGGGTGAGGTAGAGGACCAGGAAGGACAGGATGGACAGGAGTACGGTGATATGGACACTTGTGCGAGAGTTCCTGGTGCACATTATCTGCTGGGTGTGTCTCCCCAGGGAAAATATTAAGAGAAGACTAGAGATAAGGAAGATAAGTATGGGCAGTAATTGATCAATGAAAAAAAGGACATACTGTAACACAGATGTTCCATTAATTGGAGTTGTTGCATTTTGGAAGAAAAGGCCCAACGAGAATTTTTGGGAAAAAATCCATGCTTGTTTACTGTTGAAAACAGAAGTGAGAGATGTATATAGCAAGGACCCGAAAATCAGCCATGGCACCAACTTGGAGATCCTCAACTTCAACCAAAAGATGAGTGGGTGGGCAATGGTGGCGATCTTGGCACAGTAGAAAACGCTGAGCCATGTAGCAAACCAAAGCTCCAATTGGTGTACAAATGTGAAAACTGTAGCATTCTCAACAAATCGAGAGAATTCAATCCAGGAAATAACAATCAGATGAATGTAGAAGATGATTATCTGGAGACAAATCCTGGAAGTCGCCAGGCAACAAAGAAGGAGGTCCACGGGCAGCATCTTTTTCTGCTTGATCAAGTCTACGCTGTTCACAACCACAATGACGCCATTTGCTAAAACCCCCATGAGAAACTGTATCACTGCAAAAATAAAATGGGTAATGACCTCAGACTCAAGCATTTTGACAAGAAAAAAACAGAAAACAATTACTTTAAAAACTGATGTAGTTATAAATTTTTTAGATGGGTTGAATTATTCAAGTTTCTTGTTATTCTTTAAATAGATGAGAACCTTTTTAGAGGATGCAACTCTAACCAGAGAGGCAGTGAGGTAGGAAGGCAGCAGGCATGTGTTTATAGCACGGTTTTCCCAACTTAGTTCCTAGGCAGTCAAATAAGAAAGAGATACTATAGCAACAATTTGCTTCTTTGGGATGGCTTTTGCATTTTCCAGGTCTACTTAGCTTACAATGTCATCGTCACAAGCAAATAGTGGAAATGAGACACCTTCAGGGCTAAGAGAAGGACTCCATTATATAATCAGTAGAAGTTCCTCAATCCTTCACCAGTACCAGGAACATTTCATTTTACTATAGGTGGAATTCTACTTAATGTTTGTGATGCATTCTTTAATATATATATATATATGTGTGTGTGTGTGTGTGTGTGTGTGTGTATACATACACACACACACACACATACATATTTTAGATGGTCACCTCTGCTAGCATGATTTCAGTACACTCAGCAATGTAAGGCTCCTAAGATTGAGCAAGTCAGGATCACCTAAAACTTAAAAAAGTAATATAATAAAATATATGTGGCAAACAGAAAGCATCACAAAAATGTGTGTTCAATAGGCCAAAGGCCTAGAGGAAGGTAATTTTCAGCAAAGAGACTCACCCAGTACTGTTTACACCAGCAATTATCTGCAGAATTAATAATATAGGGATTAAATCGTTTCCTGTTTTTTTTTTTTTAATTATGAATTTTGTGATATGAGCTTGTTGTTCCAGGAAAACATAAAGTTAAAGGAGTACATGATTCAATGTGCTGTTATAACTGTTTAACACACAAATTTTTGAAAAATTAAATTACCATTTATTAATTTGTATACTGTGATGGGTCTTCTGCTAAACCAGGTGTTCTCAGTCTCAACACTTAATATTTGGGTTGGTTAATTCTTTGTTGGTATAGGGAGGGAGCAGTCCTGTGCAATATAGGATGTCTACCAGCATCCCTGGCATCTACCCACTGGATACCCATAGGATATCTCCCTCCCTGTGTGTGACAGCCAAAAATGCTTCCAGACATTGTCAAATATTCTCTGGGTGTCAAAATCATCCACAGTTGCCTAAGTGGTGGCACAGTGGATAGAGCATCGAACTGGGACATGGAGGACCCAGGTTCAAAACCTCAAGGTCACTGGCTTGAGCACGGGTTCATCTGGCTTGAGCAGGGCTCACCACCTTAAGCCCAAGGTCACTGATTTGAGCAAGGGGTCACTCACTCTGCTGTAGTGCCCTGGTCAAGGCACATATGAGAAAGCAATCAATGAACAATTAAGGTGCAGCAATGAAGAACTGATGCTTCTCATCTCTCTCCCTTCCTCTCTTTCTGTCCCTGTCTTTCTCAGTCTCTCTCTTTGACTCTGTCACACACAAAAAGAATCACACACAGTTAAACAGCACTTTCTTAAACACTGGGGGACAGCGGTGAATAGAACATAGTTCTGTCCTCCCGGCACACAGAGACTAAGGGGAAAGCAAGCCATGTGTTTAGTGTGACATCCAATTAAATTAGTTATTCCGAGAATTCACCACCACAGCACAAAATGGGAAAAATTTATTAAGTGTTGAGGGAACTGAAGCTTTTTCACTGTCGTATAAGTACCGCGCGCTAACCGATCACGCTGCTGGAGCCTCCCAAGCTTTTTCAACTTAGCATTTGATCATCGCATTTCCAGCAGATCCACTAACAAGGCATATGTCCTTATGGATACATGGTACTTTGTCCAAAAGTGTCATAAAAGATATTTAAGATAAATCTTACATTTAGAAAGCTGGAAGAAAAACCATATGAAAACATTAGTGGTGGGTTGCTTTGTCATTCTTCCCTGAGTATGTGATGTCTGTGCTGTATAAGACTCCACTTTGTTCTTCTTGTCACAATTTCAATGTGAAGAAAGGAACAAATGGGAACGTTTTCAAGGAGGCATGGAGGGAGGCAGCTCACGAGTGGGTTCTACTGAAACAGATCAGAGTCAAACATGACAATCAGAATGAGCCTTGTTCTTCTTCTTCACGTGGAAAGAAACAAGTGCTAAAAAAAAACTTTCCGATTTCACATTCTGCAGTCTGGAGAAGCAAAAATGAAAGGGCATCTACCTATGAAATAATAAAGCCAAGAACTCTCAGAAGAGCAGTAACAACAATTTCCTTGGTTTCCTCAATCAAACCTCTACCATGGCACCTGTCACTTTGCTGCCAGTGCTGGTCATCAGCCGTATCCTGGGCTTTCTTCTTGTCTCTGCACTCTTTATTTTTTTAGGTTTTGGTTTATACTGCATTTGTTAGATAGAACCAAATCCAATTATATAAGGATTTTCCTAACAAAGGAAAAGAGAAATAAGTATAACAAAGTCACTTTGAAAGGGACCTTTTGCTTTCTAACTCTCTGTTCCTGGAGATATCACATCGTAAGATCAGTATGTTGCCAACACCTTTATGGTCTGAGTCCTTCAGTATGGTGGGCATGTCAGTGCTGGAAAGAAAAGAAAAGGTAATGATAAAGCTAAGGTAAAAAAAGTGAAAAAATTCTGAGTCCAGAATAGTAATTTAGTCTTTCTGAACTGACAGCAAAGTAGCAGAGATAATGCATAGCACACCAAAGACTTAAAGGAAATAACTATATCCAATTCCATTCATTAACATCTGTTTGTCTTTTTGGATTCTAGCATCTTGAGGGAATATTTGGTTCTCAAATATTCTAGTATAACTTTTGTTAAAACTAGCTTGGGGAGTAGAGGCAATTCCACATAGAGAACTTTATTTTTACGAAGAACAGCTCTTCTGACACAGAAATCCCACGGAGTAAAAATATAAAAATTCATGAGGATGAAGCTACATTTCTTTTTCTTTAAATAATTTCTACCACCAATCCCTTTGGTGAGCACACACAAAGGCTGCTGAAGGCACACCATTCCTGCACTGGTGCCAGCCACTCGCCCGAGACTTACACTTTTTTACACAGAAGGGCGGTGGGGTAAAAGATGTCTGTCCATAGCAGCAGAACACTTGTGTGGCTGCTACACTAATGTCCCGTTCAGACTCCAGGGCTGGCTGCACTTCAGTGCTGATGTGAAGACCTCTGGGGTCATGTTATCCAGCCTTCCCTTTAGATTCTACCACATCCATCAAAATAATCATGAGCCCCCACCATGCTGTGCTGTGCGGGAGTGAGTTGACTATTTTAATGAGCAATACAACAAACCAAACAGAAAAACTGTCCTAAATATAGAAGCCCTTTGTGTCTCTTAAGCAGTTGGTTTTAGTAAGAAGGACACATCAGAGAAGTTCTGGCTGTCAGTCATTGGTCCCGAATGGTGACAGTTTTACATGGACAAATGGCTTGGAACAGATGGCACAAGTCCCGATGTGGAGAAATTCACATGATGATTACCCCATATTACCCTGATTAAATCCGCTTACTCACACTCATCTGTAATGAGCAGTCATTAAAAGAGACAATACTAAATATTCTTGAGGTAACTGACAGGCGGAAAGAGTTGCTTATTTATATTCAGATCATTCAGCCCCTCAAAAGAAAGAGCAATTTTTTTCACAGGCAGTTAAACTGACATGGGGAAGCTTTTCACCAGGTAGAACGCTGTAATGATCATCTGTCTGCTTTCAGCGGCACATGGACATTCACTTTGGGATTACAGTCATCATGAAAGTGAACGATAGTTTTAATACCTTTCCCAAGTGAGTCTTCCCACTTCATTATCAGGGGAATGATTCCTGTTTTAAGGAACATGCCCATGTATTAACATTATTGTGTATTTAATGAGATCACTCAAATGAGAAAGAAATAGACCCTGGGCTAACCAAGGCAGACACCCTTGCTGCATCTTCTGTGTAGAATAGCTCAGCCTATGTTAAAGCCTATTCCTTCTAAAATGCACAACCTTCTGATTCAAAAGCTCCAGAGAATTATTCTTCACATCTATTCATTTGCTTCTTTCCACTTGAATACTCAGTTGATCTTTTGGACTGAAATTTTTGTCTTTAACATTCAGATCACTCCCCTATATTTGTCCCTTCTCTTCCTCTTTTTATCTTGGTCATATATTTCTGTGCTTTTCTTTACTCTTCACATTATTCTGAAATGTATTTGCATGGTAGCAAATAGAATAATGGTGCATGAAGTTAAGTCTTCCACATAAAGAGCCCACATAAAGTGCTTTACGAAAAAAAATCCTGTGTTAGTTATAATGAGGAAGGGGATCCAGGGATGGTGTACTTGGTTCATATGAGTAATCTCTAGTCCCCACAATTTTGTCTTCAGCTCTAAACTGAGCAGGGGGATTTCAAATTCTTTCTTGCTCCTGATTCTTTCTTTTTTCCCTTCATTTCTTTCTTTCTTTCTCCTTTATTTCCTTTTCTCTTTCTCCTTCCCTCCATATTTTAACAAGTATTTATTGTGTGTATTATGAACTTATGGACTAGGTACTTTCTAGGCATTAAGTATATAGTAATGAACAAGACAAAATCTCTATCAGTTTGGAAATGACATTTTAGTGGGGAAGGTGAAAATTAAACAAGAAATAAATACTTCCAGGTAACATAAAGTGAGGTGCTACTTTAGAGAGTGTGATCAGGGAGATGGAACCCTGGGAGAGGAGGTGAGTATTGAAAAGAGTACTGGATAAAAAGGTATTTTCTCTGGAGATCTTGGGAATGGACTCTCCAAGTGAAGAGGGCAGGAGAGATTAGTGACCCCTTGAATAATAAAAAAAAGAGCTTGAAGTATTTCAGAAAATCAAATATGCCAATGCAGCATGAGCCCAAGGAGAGGACTATAGAAGGGCAGGTGGGGTGTGGCCAGATTGGGGTTGGGGGTTTACTCAAGAACAGACTTGGGGGTCAGGAAAGGGCAAGAATGTAAGCAGAAGGACTAATTTGAAGGCTGTGCAATAGACTACTACACAGGGGATGTTGTTGGCTTAAATCAGGTTGGTGATAGTGGGTAGAAAAAAGTGTCTGGATTTGGAATATAATTTGAAGGAAGAACCAACAAAGATTTCAGCTGCCTTTGAGAGGGTGACTGAGGGAAATCAGGACTTACCCTTGGGTCATTCACATTATCCACTGTGAGTTGATACCATTTTTCAAGAAGGGGAAAACTGAAGGAAAGTTCAAATCTAGAGCCCTGTTGTGGACATGTTCAATGTAAGATGCCTACCCCAGATGGAGATGTTATTAAGCAGTGGGTGATAAATTTGGAGTTTTAGGAGCCACAGAGCTGGAAATACACACTTGAAATTTACTTGCAGAGAGATAATATTTAAAGCCACGAGATTGGATAAGATTATATAGAGAAGAGATTGCCAACTGGAGTGTGTGAGCAGTACAAATAAGAAACAAATATTTTGGGCATTCACATCACCTGGACCGTCCCATCTGATGCTGCATCATTGTGGCAGGAAGCCTGGTAAAAGCAGAGCACATGAGTTAGCACTTGTATTCCTGAAAGCAACCCTGCTAGTCATGGTAGCCTAAATTCTTTACATATGGCTGATTCTATTTGCTGTTTCATTTACAAATTTTGTTCCTTCATTCATAAGGAAGATTGGTTTGTAGTTTTTTTCTGCTGTTATATTTGATAACTTTGATTACCTATGTTATGCTGGATTTATCAAACAATCGTTAAGCCCTTCTTATTTCTATGCACCAGAACAATTTAAATGGTGTGGAAATGATCTGTTTCTTGCAGAATAGAAAGAACTCATGGTAAAAGAATCTGAGGCCACAGGCTTTGGGAAGAGGCAGAACACCTACCTTAAAATGTTACACAATTGACAGGCATAGTCTCATAGTCTCAAACTGTCCTTTTGACAGTTCTGTGAAGTCAATATTATCTCCACTTTAGAGATTACTAAATTGAGGTGCACAGAGGTTGGAAATTGCCCTCATTCAAGTAGATGAAAAGTAGCATTTCCAAGACATGGATGGAGCACACTCTGACTTTAAATCCTATGTGTGTCCTTAGCTTTTCAGCCTCACAGCCTCACAGGTTAATACTTACAACAATAGTGAAGATTCCCTCCAGTGCCATAGGCACAAAGGTTGGATGACTGTTATTTTTTTTTTCCTGATGAATGTTCATTCCCTACTCTTTCCCTTGACTTTCTTTGGAGGAACCATCTCTCCTCCACCCTTGTTTATGTGTCTTATTTGGGAGTGCCTCCATCTCAAAACCAGGAATAGGCACATGACCTAGGTGCGACAGTTAACATTTCACTTTAATGATATATTGCCATACATTTCCACATGCATCTATAGATACGTTTGTTGCAATATGTGATCTTGAAACCCATAACTCACTTGACCAGAGGAGATTTATTTAGGGATGAGCATGGAGCCCAGATGTGTCAAGTCAGAGCTAATCTGAGAATGCTGTTTGAGCAGACTGGGCCCAATGTCCCTTTTTGTTGAAAGTAAGATGTTTGTCTGGAGCTGCTGGCAGCCATCTTGCCACCATGAGGGGGAACTTGGACCTGCCTAAGAATGTAGCTTAGAGTCAGCCCTCCTTACTGTTGTCCTTGACAATTGAAGGAACCCGTAAATTCCCAGTTTTTGCTGAAGGGAGCTTGAGGTGGGTTTCTGTTGGGTATAATAGCTGTGGGCTACATAGATGAGAAGAGATGCGCTTCCCACTGTCACTTTCAGAAATGGGAGCCGGAGAGGCAATTGTCTGAAGTCAGTCACTTAGTGATATACCCAGGGCTGATTCACTAACATCAGTTTCCAAACATGTTTGTAGAAAAAAATTTCAGGGAAAAAAAGCGCATTTATTTTCTAGGGTTTCCCTATACATTTAGTTGTTGTCTTTCCATCATATACTCACTCCAACAGCTCAAACTTCTATTGTGTGCTATAAGAAGTTTCTAATGTATAAGGTTACCACATGGGCATCAGAAGTTTAATTTATTTCAAACTACACAGACTATCCTGGCACTGTGCTCCAACTGGCCCTATTTCATCCAGAGGATGCACAGCCTGATACATTTCAAAATGCTTCTACATAAGAGTTGGTTGCTATATGTGATCTTAAAACCTGTATTGCCACTTCTGCCCTGATCCAGTCTCAAATGGTTCTCTTTTATCCTAGGAGCCAAACCTCTCTTTTCTGCTTCTCAAAGGTAGAATTATTACTTATGAATTGCATTGAAATGAGATTGAGCATTGCAGGTTTTCAGGCGTAAAGGCTGCCTTGAATCTTGTTTCTCCCTCTCTTTTTTGAGATCACCTTCCCCAGACTTAATTTTGTCAGCCCCTGGAAGACCCAGATTATTTTTCTTGCTTTGTTTCCCCAGCAGCTGGGAAAAGCCTTTCATGTGCTTTGGGAATATTGGCCCTATTTCCTGTGTCCCAGACATAGAAATATATGTGTAGATATACACGGGGATGTTCTATAAATATCTGCTGAACGAGATGAATGAGTACAATGGATAAAGCTTCTCATCTTTAGAAAGATATCGCTAGTCAAACTTTAGCACTACATATACTTAGTAATGCTATTATTCCATCTACTCACCATCATCTAGCATCCACCTTTTGTCAAATTTTTTGGACAAAAGAGTAGGATAGAAAAAATAAGATCTGTGGTGAGATAATAGAGTAAATCTTACTGATTCAGAGAGAATATAAAAACCATAGACTTGTTTTATTAAATTAATACAGTGAACTTAATACAGAACTACATCACATCAGATTTTCAAAGGACAATAGGACTTGTGTCGACTTCTTACTCCTGGAAGAAAGAGAAAACAGAATTTCAGAAAAGGTGCTTAATATTCAGATATTGTGTATTCTAGAAGAGGAAAACTGTGGCTTTATTTCTCCTAGTGCAGGATCCATGGGGTCATGATGAGATCCACTGATGGATGTCATAGTGGTGGCTATGGTGCCCCCAAGGTATATCTAATGACCATACTTGTAGGGAGAGCTGTGAAAACTCCATATACATGTATTTGTATCCCACCACTGTTCAGTGCAAAGTGTAGACATGGAAATCTTCAAGCCTTCCTCAAAATGTGAGAAAAGGGAAGACCATCCAGCAACAGTACCCACAGCCTTTCGGCCACATGCAGAGAGTCAAATTGGTCCAACATATTTTAAATTGCAACAATACTACCTTAGAAAGGATAACATAAAGGAAACATTTAATTCTAATTTTTCATAGTCATTATCATTGTACACTTAAGGCTTCTGACATATATATTAAATGATAACATAGAAGTTTTGTTTTTTGAAATTTTATGTATCCTTTATTATCTACCAATCTGCATGCTGTTTTCTTATAGCTAAATAGGTAATATCAATTAAAAATATTTATTCTTTCTGCCTGGCACAAAACATTATCTAAATAAACAAATTCTACTGTAACACAGGAGATTTGGATAATGTTAACACAAGCAATCAGGAATAGGGTTTTTCCCAGGTTTAGTAAACACTTTTTTTCCTAGATATTATTTAACACAGTAATTTACAGAACTTTCTTTCTCTAAGAATTCACACAATCATTAAATAAGCAATTTAGATCATAAAAACAGGATGAGATCGAATATATTTCTAAAGTAATTGTTGTCAGATATATTCATGCTTTTATCTAAAGCAGAGAAAGTAAATAGGACTGTAGAAATACAGGGGTGTAGGGTGGAGGACAGGCTGAGAACAGTCCAACTCGCAAAAGCAAAACATGACCTTGATTATACGGGCTAATGCAGCTCAGAGCACTCGTGCTGACCCCGATTGCTGAGGACGGACACTTAGACCTCATTTTAGCTTCCAATCATTTAAAAAACTGATTTATGAAACCTATATTTCTGCCTTTTTTCCCCAAATAATCTGTCATATTTACAATACAGCTGGGCTGCATTGTTCCTGCATCATTTTAGGTGGGCTGATGTTTGCAGAAAGAGCCCATAACCACGTCCCCTGTGTGATAAGATGGAATTCCCAATGCACTGACCCTCGAGGGACAAGAAACGGTTACCTGAAGCAGCAGTAGAGGCCCTGGCCTAAGCGAGGCTTCCATGGACCCCACACTTGCTAATGCTGGGGGCACAGCGGTGAGGAATGACCCATTCTTTGCACAGCAGGGTCCTGCCAAGATAAAAATCTCAAGTTCCTATGGTGCCTCCATCCTTGTGGCTAGGGACTTTTATTATAATTTATGAAGAATCTACACTAACAATCTATGCCCAGTGGCATCTAACAAATATTTAGATCTCAAGCCAATGTAGCACCAGGAAGACCATATGCTCATGGAGAGGGAGGGAGCAGCACCCGCACCAAGAATCCTTGAAGGATCTTCTTTCCAGTCTCTCTCACCTGGAAAGCCCCTGTTCCATCTGCTCACTTCTGATTCTGAATTAAACCTCCTTTATCTCGTGGTTCTGATGGTGAGTTTGATGTGAGGTCTCCAAATCCTTGTTGTTGAAAGAGAGGCAGAAATGCTTGATTCTGAGGGTCCTCATCTAAAATGGACTTGACCAAAGCCACGTAGGAATATTTTTTCAATTAAAAGCAATCTTAAAGGTCCACTACTTCACTGAGTGTATGCCCCAGCTCTCTGGGCACACCTAGACCTTTGGCATCACCCTTGTTTATCTGTCTATTGAGCAAATGTTTATTGGGCATCTACTATGGTATGCCTTTATTCCTGTGCATCACTAGCAATGTGTGGAAGTAGCAGAATGATTAAGAATGTTGCTATAGTTACACAAAAAACTGTTGACAATTGCATTTGAAAGAAGGTATCTGCCACTACTTTATTTTTCAGATATGCTATTTAGAGAAGTATGATAGCAAGATTTGGAAGAATTTGCAAAATATTTGTGCAGAAATTTGCTGACATCCATTTTATGATCTTGGTGTGGTGTCTCTGGGAGGCTCTGGCTTTGACTTATTTTTCCAAAATCCTCCTGGGTGGTGGCTTCTCTGTCACCTCTCTGGAATGTAACTTTATCACTGTCTACTTTCCCAATTTCCTATAATTCAATCAGAAGTGAGTTGTCCTAGGGCAACCTCTATCTCAAATGGACTTTTAATGAAACACAAATATGCACATGCATGTCCCAGCGAGTTGTTCTGCACAATGCAAAGTGCATTGAAAGTAGAGCCACATTCACATTTGTTTTGCATTTGTCATGTAAGAGGTCAAAATATGCAAACTGCATCCACTCTTGTCAATGCCTTCAAGCAAAAGAAAATTTTAGTAACTGTTAGAGTCAGAGCCAACAGCACAGCAAGGAGCCCCCATTTTAGGGAAAAGGCTGTATTTGAAAGATAATAAGCCATTTATTTCATACCTAATACTGTGAAGAGTTAACAAATGTTAAAGTACCTGTCTGTTTTAAACTAGGTATAATGGCCTACTCATAAATAAGCAATTAAAAAGCAAACTTAATTATAAGCAGTTTACAGCCTAAATGGAGATTGTAATACAGTGTGCAATTGGTCCTGGAAATTTTTATATGAAAAATAAAATTAGTTAGCTATACAAGAATAAAAGACAGTGACTTCTAAGCAGGAGTGTTAGAGAGAGCCAATTCTTACCCAAGATGTACAAATAAAAAGTACAGCCATAGGAAAATTTGTATTTTCTAGGTAATATGATAGAAAAAAAACTGCTCTAATATAGCTTAAGAATTATAATCATATATTTATGCTGGACTCATTTATGGCTGCCTTCACCAAAGGAAACTGTTTTCCAAATTAAAAGAAGTCAGATTTTTTTTTCTTCTAAATAAGTATCTGTGTTTGCTCCTGAGAACACCGAACAAGAAATGGTGGGGAAAAACAAAACAAAACAAAACAAAAACTGCATGTGTGCAGTGCATTTTCTACACACTACTGGCCAGACAGGTAGATGGACCCACACCAGCATTTCCACAGCATTGCCTCAGTCTTAGCTACAGAACTGTCACATTGGTGAGAGCTCAACCATATGCCCGTAGTTTTAAATTGGGTTTTGCTGGGGAAGGTGCACAAAATCCCAAGTGGACCCTCTGATGTACATGGGTTGCCATCTGTGAGGCCTGAGGTTTCTCATGCTTGGAGCTCTTCCAGAGACACAGAGTCATGCCCTCTCCTAATGCAGATCAGATGTCATCTCACCAAAAAGGCCTTTTCTGACTACTTGCCCCAAACCACCATCACTTTTAACCGCTTCCCTCCCCTGCTCCATTCTCCACTTTTTTTTCTAATATTTATCACTATTAGACATATTAATTTTAATTATCTGTTCCTCTTCCTAGAATCTAAAATGCTATTATAGTGGAGACAAATTTTTGCTCATTGATGTACGCTCAGTAATTAGATGGTGCTTGGTACATAGCAGGTACTCAAAAATATTTATTGAATGAATGGGTAAATGATTAAAATAAAAAAACATCTGTTCATCAATGACATTGTGGAGAATGGTCCACTAGAAAGTGTAGCCTGCTGATGGGGCGGAATAATTCCTATAACGGCTATTGTTTTGAACAATTAGAAATATCAAGACATCTTTTATGTGCTTTGACAGACTTAGAGGATGAAAGTATCCAAGACTGTGCTGTGCTGTGGAGTATTCTCTAACGGGAAATTGACCACACTCTAATGTCGGGCCCTCTCAGACTGATGCTCTCGAATGGTCATCTTCACAGCCTGAGGCAGAAACAGTGGTACCAGCTCCATATACTTATCCCTGAAGTGGTCCTCAATGTAGCTATGAAATTCAATGAACATAACCTGTACAGAGACTTCTGCTTTAAACAATGGGTTCAGTGATTATTCAAATAGGTACGGTATAGAGGGAGATAGGAACTTTGGTTGCAGAAGGATAGCCAAACCAGAAATAGGTGAAAATAAAAGAATTTTCAGCATAAAATTGTGAAACAATTCAATAGTATGAATCTTACTTAGAATCACCCAACGTTCTAAATTCAGATCCGACAAACAAGATAAAATTTGGAAGTGACTCACATCCATGAAGAGTTTTCATGTTAATATTTAATGGGGATATCTGCTATACATTTTAAAGCTTTCATTTTTAAAAGATTATAACCCACACCTAAAGTTTTATGAATATATGTATAATAGCAGTACAGGTGAAATTCTAGCTTATTCCATTTGAATGAATGCAGCTCCAGCTGTGTGTAGATAAGGTCTGTCTGGTGAGGGTTTGAGAATAAAGAATATTCCGGAGGCAAGAAGCCAACTTAGGGCTCACTGAAGCTACAGCTGGGGTTCAGCAACCATCCCAGGCCACTCCACTTCAGGGCCAGAGCATCTAGGATGGAACATCATCTAGAACACAGCAGTGGCTGCTGGGTTTCCATACTCCCATCTCTACCAATGGTGCTAACCAACTTTATATACTATCCTGACTATGAACTTGATAGGATCTTGCAATGACTATCACCATAAGAGTCACTATTCACCTGAATGTCAGGAGGAAATTTATAAATCTGTTGCTGAAGCAATCTATCTTCAGGTCAAAATGTGTATTTATTGAAATAATTATATGTATATTCACAAGACTATATATTATCATGCTAAGGAGGTGGAACCCGGGATGCAGACAAATCTCTCTACTCCCCACAAAAAAAAATCTTTCGCACAGGATTCTGACCTCTAAGGAAGACTGCTGATCTTATTCCTGGAAAGACATTTATCAAATATACCCTTCTAGTAGGACTCAACTGTAACAGAGACCTGCAGTTCTCACAAATATCTGAGACCCTTTTCCTTCTGGACACATACAGCTGGACTACATTTCCCAGTGTCCCTTGCATTGGGTGTGTCCCAGTGACAGAATTCTGGCCAGTAGAATATGACCAAGATTTAAGTATTCCTTTTGAGGTCTGGCCGATAAAAACTATTTAAGCACTATCCTCACCCTCTTCCTCTTCCCCTGGCTGAACAGACAGCACCTCAGGAGCTAGAGGAGGGTGGGGCTATAAGATGGAAGGATGTAGAAATTGTTGAGGGTTGATACTCTCCTCGGTAGCCTTTACCAAACCCACAACAAAATGGGTGAAAAAGAAAACTTTTACTGCATTGAGTCATCCAAATTTTGAGATTGTTTCACAGTTAATGTACCTTGACTAATATAATGACCCTTAATGGTTTTTCAAAATTTGAATTCCCTAAAATTTTTTGTTTTGTTTACTTTTTAAAAAATGTATTTTAATTGTGCTAAAATAGACACAACATAAAAGTTACCATTTTAACCATTTTAAGGGTACTGTTGGGCAGATAAAATATAATATGCTCACTGTTGGGCAGATAAAATATATTATGCTCACTTTGTTAAAGATGGAGCTGCCCACATGGAAGCCCGTCACCCAGGTGATATTATTTGCCCTTATGCTTGGGATGGGTGTGGGGGAAAGGCTGTAATGTAAGCAGGCCAGGTCATTATGGCCTCAGGCTTGGTTTTAAGAGTAAGCTTTTCCCCACATCTTTGACTGATTGGATGATGTAGGGTGGTGCACTCTCCTGAGGAATCCCATTGTGCCTCAGATGGGTTACTTTGCATCAGATACTTCCTTGTTTGTATATTGGATTAAGGGTTTGGAATTCTACAGTATAAAGTGGGGCAGGTCAGGAGCTTGCTCTCTCATTTGGTTCCTGAGGTATTAGAGAGGAGAGCAGATTAAGGCCAGGTGGAGGAGATGAGGCAGCAAAGATGGCGGAATGCTGAGGGAGAAGCCAGTTTGTAAAGAGTTTGTGTACAGAGGACATGGGAAACAGAGGTGAATAAGTCTGGTGAGCTAGAAACCTTTGATTCTAGGAAACTCGGATAAATCAGTAGCTTTGTGAGCACTCAATGAGTGGGTTTTGGAGCCCAGTGTGTGTTTTTGCTTGCCCGCTGGGTGCAAGCTAGAATTAAAGCTGATGGCTTACCAGTTCTTGGCTCTGTTGTTTCATTACCAACTGTCCAAATCTAATGCGAACCTGCATGGGCCAGGCTGCTGTGATGGTGGCCCTGGCTACTGGCTTTACAGGTACATTCAGTGGCATTAAGTACATTCATATTGTTGTGCAACCATCACCAACCGCCATTTGTCTCCAAAAGGTTTTTTCATCACGCAAAATGGAAACTCTGTTCCCATGAAACAGTAACTCTCCATCCCCATTTCTCCCAGCCTTGGGCAACCACCATTCTGTTCTCTGCCTCTGTGGATTTGACTACTCTAAGTACCATGAATAAGCAGAGTCATGCAATATTTGTCCTTTTGTGACAGGCTTATTTCACATAGCTTAATGTCTTCCAGGTCCATCCATGTTGTAGCATGTGTTAGAATTTTTTTACTTTTTGAGGCTGAAGTATATATATATATATTTTTATTTTTATTCATTTTAGAGAGGAGACACAGAGTGAGAGAGAGAGAGAGAGAGAAAGAGAGAAAGGGGGGAGGAGCTGGAAGCATCAACTCCCATATGTGCCTTGACCAGACCGGTGCAGGGTTTTGAACTGGCGACCTCAGTGTTCCCAGGTCGACGCTTTATCCACTGCACCACCACAGGTCAGGCAAGGCTGAAGTATATTTTATTGTATATATAGATCACATTTTTTGTATGCACTCATCTAGTTGGGCATACTTGGTTGCTTCCACCTTTGGGTTATTGTAAATAATGTTGCTGTAAATATGGGTGTGCAGATATCTGTTCCTGTCCCTGCTTTCAGTTCTTTGGGGTATCTATCTAAAAGTAAAACTTATGGATCATATGTTAATTCTAGCCGTAATTTTTGAGGAATGGCCATTCTGTTTCCACAGAAGCTGCATCGCTTTACTCTCTTACCACCACGGCAAAAAGGTTCTAACTTCTCCACAGCCTCACCAGCTCTCATTTTCTGTTTGAGTATCCTAACATCTTAACCTCCAAAATAAGTCAAGAAATCACATATTTCATAAATTTCTGCCTAATATTTTAACTAACATCTATTAAAAATTAGTTCCAAACTAAGAACTATTCCCAAATATTCAAATTCCACTGTTTTTTTTCTTGATGTGAGCCACAACCACCTTCTTTTCTGAAACCCCGCTTTATGGTCACATGGTAATCTCTGAGCATGAAGGTAAAGTTGTCATTGCCTTTGTGGTTAGTAAATAATTTGGTAATAAACTTGCTCTATTGGTGGGTGCCTTTGTGAGGCTGAGCCAAAATCTGAGTCTGATGGCTCAGCTAAATTGTTTTGGTGGTAAGCCTTGTGAGCTGTCCTAACTATATATCTGGAGCAGATTAAAAGGAATGCAAATTGTTCTCCAAAATTAGATCCCAGGAAACTGAGAACTTTAAAAATTACTTTCCACAAGAATTTCCATGATGTCTAGACTCCTGAACTTAAGCTAGGTATAGAATAAAGAAAACAAAAAAACAAAACAAAACAAAAGACCTTTTTTATGCATTTTCTGTGTAAGTATAATAGCTAGTGAGGCTTTTTGTTTGTTTTGTTTTGTAAGATTTTGGATCGTTATCCTCTTGGGGAAAATTTTTCAGAAGGATGAAACAATCTCAATTTTATTCTCTATCCCTGTATCATTCCTTGACTTAAGAAAACATTTTTTTTAAAAAAGCAATCTGGGTTCTGGTTGATTGGCTCAGTGGTAGAGCATCAACCTGGCATATGGATGCCCTGGGTTCAATTCCTGGTCAGTGCACACAGGACAAGTGATCATCTGTTTCTCCACCCCTTACCCTCTTCCTTCTCTCTGTATTTATCTTTCTCTTCTCCTCCCACAGCCATAACTAGGTTGGAGCAAGTTGTTCCCAGGCACTAAAGATGACTCCATGGCCTTGCCTTGGGCAATAAAATAGTTTAGCTGCTGAACAATACCCTCAGATGAGCAGAGCATCGCCTGGTAGGGGGTTTGCCAGAAAGATCCCCATCGGGGCACATGAAGGAGTCTGTCACTCTGCCTCCCTGCATCTCATTTAATAAACAAACAAACAAACAAACAAACAAACCAACAAACAAACAAATTGAAAAATATTCTGAAGCAGGATTAAATGTGTAAGACTAGCCAGAAATCTTTTACAACAACAATAAGAAAAAAAGAGTACAGAATGATTTCTACTATCTGACACTGAAATATATTAGAAAGCAATAGTGACAAAAACTGAGTGATAAGAACCTCAAATAAATAAATAAATAAGGAGTAAACAGATAGGCCAGATAAATTAAAATGTATATAAAATCCCTTTGGTATTTAAAGCAATGGAAAGATTATGACCTATTTGAAGAATATTGTTGAGATAAGTAGTTAACCCCCCCAGGAAAGATAAAGCTAGATCCCCATTGACTCTGATTTTACATAGAAATTAAATAAAGATGAGACAAGCATTGGTGAAAATGTAGAACAATTGGAACTCACACCTGTCACCGAAAATGATATGGCTACTCTGGAAAAGAGCTGTGAGATTATTATAAAGCTAAACATATACACAGTCCATGATACATCAATTTTACTCCTACCTATTTACTCAAGAGAAATAAAGCTCATATCCACAGAATGACCTATACAAAGAACACTTACTGCAGCCTAGTTCATAATAGCCAAAAACATGAAAGAAACCAAATGTCTACCAAGAGAACCTTGGAAAAGTGGATACACTGAAATACATTCAGGCAATGGATTGCCATTAAGAATTTAAATGATAAACTACTGCTGCAAAAAAAACAACATGGATGAATCTCAAAATATCATGTTGAGTGGAAAGAGCTAGACACAAAGAGTACCTTCTATATGACTGCACTTTTATCAAGTTCTAGAATAAGCAAAATAAATTTATGGTGATAGAAATCAGACAGTGGGGGAAGGGTATGGTTTGGACATGGTATGTGGAGGGTATAGACTAGAACAGGACACAAGGGTCCATTCTGAGATGAGAGAAATATTCTATATCTAGATTGCAGTGATGGTTACATGATGCACAGATTTGTAAAAACTTATCAAACTACAAACCTTATCTTATGACAAGTATATCCTAATGAAATGATGAAATGAGAAGGTTTAATATTTAAAGGAAAGGTTGACAAATGTAACTACTTAAATAAAATTTCTGCAGGGTCAGAAAGAACATAAACAATATTAAAAGATGAGTAACAACCAGAAAAAAATCATCATGTAGAGACTGAGTTAATATCATATTTTAGAAAGAAATCGCAAAGTTCAAAAGCAAATAACCTCAATACCTCAAATGAAAAATGAACAAAGATTATAAAATAAACAATTTGTTAAAGTAGTACATAGTCCTAACATTATTTTAAATGTGTGAATGACCAAAAGCTACTGTATCACTAACTTAAAGGGGTTCTTAGAAATAGAAAACCAAGATATGCTGAATATTGGATAGATACATAGGCAAGGATATAAATATATACATCATGAGAAAAAAAATATGACCAATAAGCATTTAAAATGTTCAGCTTGGGTGGAGGGCAAGATGGCGACGGAGTAGGCGGACGTACCAACTTCCAACTCCCAGAACCAAAGTGGATTATAACTTAATTTTAAGAACCATCACCTGGATAAACCGACTTTGAACTAAACTAAGAGAACTCCTCAACCAAAGAACACAGTAGAAGCCACATTGACACTGGTAGGAATAGCGAAAACGCAAAGAGGGCTG
Source organism: Rhynchonycteris naso (assembly GCA_037038555.1). NCBI lineage: Eukaryota > Metazoa > Chordata > Mammalia > Chiroptera > Emballonuridae > Rhynchonycteris > Rhynchonycteris naso. The sequence goes on from CM072995.1 coordinate 252,795,789, forward strand.
CCCAGCTCCTTGGAGCAAACAGCAGCCCAGAGAGACCCACATGGCGGGAGGAGAGTTTGGTGGAGAGGGAGGGACCTGGGTCCCAGGAACAAAGCCCCAGCCTGCAGTCCCAGAGCCTAGAAGAGGCGTTTGGACAGTATTGAGCTGTGAAACAAGTGAGGATACTGTTTGTGAGAAAGAGACAGTTTTCTCAGACCCAAGATTCTTCTTAAAGTGACAGCGCAGAAAACCTCTCTCACAACCACTCACCTGGGGATCTGGGGAACGGGGACAGAGGAGAGCACCAGAGCAGCAGGAAGAGAATCTGTACTGGAAGGCACAGGGAGAAATACTCTGAGGGAAAGCCACCCTAAACCCTGGGCTGTCATTTCCCTAATCAAAAACGAACATTTCCCCTAAAACTAGCAATACCAGCAAAGGGATAAAGGACACCAGCCAAACAAGATCTCCCGCGGCACTGAGAGCAGAGCTGTTTAGAGAGAGGGAGCTTCCAGTACTACAGTATGAAGTGTTAGGGTCTGAGCTGGAGTGCACCCACTCACACTGCTGAGGGCTTGCTGGAGGGATGGTGGCAGCGGGACGCTGAAGCACGGTTCTATCGGCGGGGGCGGGGACCCAATCGGTGTGAGCTGGGTCTAGCCCAGCAGGAGTGGAGGGGACGCGTGAAAGTGGTCCAGCAGCTGCAGGCCCGCCGATAGCCTCACCTGCGGGGGAAAAGCGGAAGGCCAGGAATGAGCAGAGATCTGCAATGCGACCCTGGACCTTGTGCAAGCCGGCCCTGACTGCCGGGGCGGGGATAGGACCAGGGACAGGTGAAGGCTCACGGCTGAGCGCACGCCAGCAGCCCCACCTGGCCTGAGAAACCACGGTTTGCCATGAGTTGCTGGGTGCATGAGTTGGCTCTGAACGCAGGGGCAGGGCTACAGCCCTGGAAGAGCGGAGGCTCGCAGCTGATTGCACACCAGCAGCCCCACTTGGTCCAATAAACAGCAGTTTGCAATCCTGCGCAGGAAGGCCCTGGCCTAAGGGGCGGAGCTAAAGCTCCGGACCGGCGGAGGCTCACAGCTGAGTGCATGAGAACAGCCCCATCCAACCCAAGAAACTGTGGCGAGCAGGCTCTGACCGCAGGATCTGGGCGGAAGCCCAGGAACAGGCTGGATCTGCAGCTGAGCAAAGGTGCTCACCTCTACCCTTGGTGATGAGGCTTGTGGCTTGAGTGCAGTGCACAACCCAACCTGTGGGGGCGAGGCGAAGGCCAAGACAGGCTGAGGATTGTAGAGCCGGGCACCAGAACACAGCGCCTCCAGCAGAGGAGAGGCAGAAATCACAGCAACAGCTACAGTGGGCAGGCGCTGGCAACACCCATACCCAACCGCCCTAGGCAGCGGCAGAGGGGGTGGCAGGCCTGCAGACAGACCACACCTAGAGAACACAAAGGCAACACCCATTGGACTCCAGTGGCCACAACCTTCTTATATACAGAAAAAATGGTCAGGCAGAGATATGCAACCCAAATGAATCAAGAGAAATCCCCAGAGAAGGACCTGAATGAACTAGATATAACCAAATTACCAGATGCAGAATTTAAAATAATGATAGTTAGGATGTTCAAAGACATTAGAGCAACAATGGATAGTCATTACGAACACATAAATAAAGAGATAACAAGTATAAAAAATGAAATTGAAATAATAAAAAAGAATCAGAAAGAAATGACAAATACAGTATCAGAACTGAAGACCACAATGGAATGAATTAAAAGCAGGATGGATGAGGCTGAGTTAGAGGACAAAATAAACAAAGGCACAGAAATGGAGCAGAAAAAAGAAAAGAGACTCAAAATCTGTGAGGAAACTTTAAGGGAGCTCTGTGATTACATGAAGAGAAATAACATTCGCATCATAGGGGTTCCTAAAGAAGAGAAGAGAGAACAAGAAATAGAAACCTTGTTCAATCAAATCATAGCAGAAAACGCTCCTAAATTAAGGCTGGAAAACATTTCACACGTTCAAGAAGCACAGAGAACTCTATTAAAGAGAAACCCAAAGAAATCTACACCAAGACACATCATAGTTAAAATACCAAAGATAAGGGATAAAGAGAAAATTTTAAAAGCTGCAAGAGAAAAAAAGACTATCACCTACAAAGGAACCCCATAAGGATGACATCCGACTTCTCAACAGAAACACTTGAGGCCAGAAGGGAATGGCAAGATATATTCAAAGTAATGCAGAACAAGAACCTACAACCAAGACTACTCTATCCAGGAAGGCTAACGTTTAAAATTGAAGGAGAAATAAAGAGCTTCCCAGACAAAAAAAGCCTCAAGGAATTCATTAAAACCAAACCAATTCTGCAAGAGATACTAAGGGGCCTGTTGTGAACAGTTCAAAGGGAGGAAAGAATAGAGCCAAAGAAGAATAGAGCTTTAAAGAATAAAATGGCAATAAACAACTACATATCAATAATAACTATAAATGTAAATAGACTAAATGATCCAATCAAAAGACATAGGGTAGTTGCGTGGAAAAAGAAACAGGACCCATACATATGCTGTCTACAAGAGACACACCTTAAAACAAAAGATACACATAAACTGAAGATAAAGGATGGAAAAAGTATTTCATGCAAATGGAAATGAAAAAAATGCCGGGGTAGCAATACTTATACCTGACAAAATGGACTTTAAAACAAAGGCTGTAGTGCCTGACCTGTGGTGGCACAGTGGATAAAGCGTCGACCTGGGAACACTGAGGTTGCCAGTTCAAAACCCTGCACTGGTCCGGTCAAGGCACGTATGGGAGTTGATGCTTCCAGCTCCTCCCCCCTTGCTCTCTTTCTCTCTCTCTCTCTCTCACTCTGTGTCTCCTCTCTAAAATGAATAAAATAAAAATAAAATAAAACAAAGGCTGTAGTAAGAGAAAAAGAAGGACACTACATAATGATAAAGAAAACAACTCAACAGGAAGATATAACTATTATAAATATCTACTCACCAAATAGAGGAGCCCCGACATACATAAAGCAGACTTTGATGGATATAAAAGGTGAGATTAACAGCAATACAATAATAGTGGGGGATTTCAATACCCCACTACCATCACTGGATAGATCCTCAAGAAAGAAAATTAATAAAGAAACAGCAGATTTAAAGGATACACTAGATCAACTCGATTTAATAGATATCTTCAGAACTTTTCACCCTAAGCAGTAGAATATACACTCTTCTCAAGCGCTCATGGTACATTTCTAGGATAGACAACATATTAGGACACAAAAATGGTCTCAATAAAATTAGGAAGATGGAAGTCATATCAAGCATTTTCTCTGATCACAATGGCATGAAACTAGAAATTAACCACAAAAGAAAAACTGAAAAATACTCAAACACTTGGAAACTAAATACCATGTTATTAAATAATGAATGGATTAACAATGAGATCAAAGAAGAAATAAGAAAGTTTCTAGAAACAAATGATAATGAGCATACATTAACTCAAAATTTATGGGACACAGTAAAAGCAGTACTGAGAGGGAAGTTTATTGCACTACAGGCATACCACAGAAGCTAGAAAAAGCTTAAAGAAGCAACCTGACCCAGCATCTAAAAGAACTAAAAAAACAACAGCAAATAAAGCCCAGGACCAGTAGAAGGAAGGAAATAATAAAGATCAGAGCAGAAATAAATGACATAGAGGCTAAGGAAACAATACAGAGGATCAATGAAACAAGGAGCTGCTTCTTTGCAAAGGTAAACAAGATTGATGAACCTTTAACTAGACTCACCAAGAAAAAAAGAGAGAGGACCCAAATAAATAAAATTAGAAATGAGAGTGGAGAAATAACAACTGACACAACAGAAATACCAAGTATTGTAAGAAAATACTATGAAGAACTATATGCCAAAAAATTAGACAACCTTGGTGAAATGGACAAATTTCTTGAATCATATAACCTTCCAAAAATCAATCTGGAAGAATCAGAACACCAAAACACACCAATTACAACAAATGAGATCGAAACAGTTATCAAAAAACTCCCCAAAAAGAAAAGTCCTGGGCCTGACGGCTTCACAAGTGAATTCTACCAAAAATTCAAAGAAGAACTAACTCCTATCCTCCTCAAGCTATTTCAAAAAATTCAAGAGGAAGGAAGAATTCCAAACTCCTTTTATGAGGCAAGCATAATTCTGTTCCCCAAACTGGGCAAAGACAACACAAAGAAAAAAAATTATAGGCCAATATCCCTGATGAATTTAGACGCTAAAATTCTCAATAAAATATTAGCCAACCGGATCCAGCAATATATGAAAAAAATCATACACCATGATCAAATGGGATTTATTCTGGAGAAGCAAGGCTGATTCAATATTCACAAATCAATCAATGTGATTCATCACATAAACAAAAGGAAGGACAAAAATCACATGATAATTTCAATATATGCAGAAAAGGCATTTGATAAAATTCAGCACCCATTCATGCTCAAAACTCTCAGTAAAGTGGGAATACAGGGAATATTCCTTAATATGATAAAGGCCATCTATGACAAACCCAGAGCAAACATCATACTTAGTAGGCAAAAATTAAAAGCAATCCCCTTAAGATCAGGAACTAGGCAGGGTTGCCCCTTTCACCACTCTTATTCAACATAGTTCTGGAAGTCCTAGCTACAGCAATTAGACAAGAAGAAGAAATAAAAGGTATCCAAATTGGAAAAGAAGAGTAAAACTGTCATTATTTGCAGGTGATATTATATTGTATATAGAAAACCCTAAAGTCTCAGTCAAAAAACTACTGGACCTTATAAATGAATTCAGCAAGGTGGCAGGATATACAATTAATACTCAGAAATCAGAGGCATTTTTATATACCAACAATGAACTGTCAGCAAAAGAAATTAAGGAAACAATGCCCTTCACTATTGCAACCAAAAAAATAAAGTACCTAGGAGTAAATTTAACCAAGGAGGTTAAGGACTTGTACTCGGAAAATTATAAAACATTGATAAAAGAAATCAAGGAAGATACAAACAAGTGGAAGCATATACTGTGCTCATGGCTAGGAAAAATAAACATCATTAAAATGTCTATATTACCCAAAGCAATTTATAAATTCAATGCAATACCTATTAAAATACCAATGACATACTTCAAAGATATAGAACACATATTCCAAAAATTTATATGGAACCAAAAAAGAACACGAATAGCCTCATCATTATTAAAAAGAAAAAATAAAGCAGGAGGTATCACTCTTCCGGATATCAAGGTTTACTACAAGGCCATTCTACTCAAGACAGCCTGGTACTGGCATAAGAACAGGCACATAGATCAATGGAACAGAACAGAGAACCCAGAAATAAACCCACATCTTTATGGACAACTGATATTTGACAAAGGAGGAAAGAACATACAACGGAGTAAAGACAGCCTCTTAACAAATGGTGTTGGGAAAATTGAATATCTACCTGCAAAAAAGTGAAACTAGACCATCAACTCTCACCATTCTCAAAAACAAACTCAAAATGGATAAAAGATTTAAATGTAAGCCGTGAAACCATAAGCATCTTTGAAGAAAACATAGGCAGCAAGCTCTCAGACATCTGTGGCAGCAATATATTTGCCAATTTATCTCCACGGGCAAATGAAATAAAAGGTAAGATAAACAAATGGGACTATATCAAACTAAAAAGGTTTTGCACAGCTAAAGACAATAAGAACAGAATAAAAAGACAAAACACACAATGGGAGAACATATTCGACAACACGTCTAATAAGGGGTTAATAACCAAAATTTATAAAGAACTTATAAAACTCAATGCCAGAAAGACAAACAATCCAATCAAAAAATGGGCAAAAGAAATGAATAGAAATTTCTCCAAAGAGGACATACAGATGGCCAATAGGCATATGAAAAAATGTTCAACATCACTAATCATTAGAGAAATGCAAATTAAAACCACAATGAGATATCATCTCACATTAGTCAGAATGGCGCTAATCAACAAAACAACACAGAACAAGTGCTGGCGAGGATGTGGAGAATAGGGAACCCTCCTGCACTGCTGGTGGGAATGCAGACTGGTGCAGCCACTGTGGAAAACAGTATGGAGATTCCTCAAAAAATTAAAAATTGGACTGCCTTTTGGCCCAGCTATCCCACTTTTAGGAATATACCCTAAGAACACCATAGCACTGTTCGAAAAGAAGAAATGCGCCCCCATGTTCGTGGCAGCATTGTTCACAATAGCGAAGACCTGGAAACAGCCCTAGTGTCCATCAGAGGACGAGTGGATTAAAAAACTTTGGTACATATATACTATGGAATACTACTCAGCCATAGGAAATGATGACATCGGATCATTTACAACAAAATGGATGGACCTTGATAACATTATACGGAGTGTAATAAGTAAAATAGAAAAATACTGAGAACAGCATGATTTCATACATAGGTGGGACAGAAAAGCGAGACTATGAGACATGGACAAGAGTGTGGTGGTTACAGGGTGGGGGTAGGGAGGTAAGGGAGGGAGAGGAGGGAGGAGAGGGGCACAAAGAAAACCAAATAGAAGGTGACGGAGGACAATTTGACTTTGGGTGATGGGTATGCAACATAATTGAATGATAAGATAACCTGAAGATGTTTTCTTTGAACATATGTACCCTGATTTATTAATGTCACCCCATTAAAATAAAAAAATGTTCAACTTGCCTGACCCGTGGTGGTGCAGTGGATAAAATGTTGACCTGGAACACTGAGGTTGCTGGTTCGAAACTCTGGATTTGCTTGGTCAAGGAATATATGGGAATTGATGCTTCCTGCTCCTCCCCACTTTCTCTCTCTTCTCTCTAAATTGAATAAGTAAAGTCTAAATTTATATATTATTCAACTTGTCTAGAAATCAAAGAAATACAAATTAAAACAACTACATGCCTTTTCCTGACTTGCCCTGCTTTTTCTGGCTACTGGGGTTTCCATTTTTGTTCAAGGGCCACCATTTCCCAACTCAATGTCTGAGTGCCTCCTATTAATTCCTGGGATAAAAGCAGTGATAATAGCAGACACTTAGATTGTGCTTCCTATTTGCCAGGTACTGTTTAGAATACATTTTACATGTGTTGACTCAGTTAACCCCCATAACAATCCTGTGAGGTTAGAATCACTATTAATTCCATTTCACAGATGAGAAACCTGAGTCTCAAAAAGGCTAAGTAATTTTCCCAAGGGTATCCAGCCTTCAGTGGAATAGTCAAAATACAAATTTACGCAGCTTGGCCCTAGGATCCATGCTTTTATCCATTATAGTCATAGTTGTCACACTTTTATACATAGGAAAATGACCTGAGAGATCTAATAAAACCACTTCCTGGACTGCGTCCTCAGACTGAGTCAATGGACCATGATTTCACACATAGGTGGGATATAAAACTGAGATTCATGGATACAGATAAAAGTAAAATGGCTACTGGGGGTGCGGGGACATGGGGGTGAGGGAAAGGGTGGAAAGAGTGACAAATATAAAGATATATAAGGTGACAGAAAATGATTTGACTTTGAGTGATGGATATACAACAGAATCAACAGTTCAAATACTATAGAAATGTTTACCTGATACCTATGTACTCTTATTAATCAATGTCACCCCATTAAATTTAATTTTCTAAATAAAATTTTGAAAAAATAGACCATGAACGTGGGTGCCCATTAAGCCCATGCTGCTGGTCTGAAATCCCCATGGTGAACAGCACTGCAGACACAGTAAGGGTTGCAATAAAGTGCACCAGTTACTTTCTGGAATTAAATCTAGTAAATAATCAATAATGGATGAGTTACCCTTGGATCAAATTAATTGACCCCAAATGACTTCCCACTGATATGGAAGTAACTGGTAGCACAGTTAGATGAAAATCCAATTTCAAATATATATATTGCAGCAAGTATGAGGCAATGCATTCTCATTGCAAACCTGCTGGGAGTCTACAGCAATGGAAAACAGAGCGGTATTACTACTGTGAAACCATCATAACAGCACAACATGGTCTTCTAATCACTAGAGCCTCATTTTCAGAAGTCACGGAAAACACAATATGAATATAGCATCCCACAAAACCCTCACATTCCCTTTACTCTCAGTATACATCTGCTTTTCCAGCAGAGGTTGCCTTGGATACAAGTATTCTTCTGCTTGCAAAGTCAGTCCTCTGTGGCAAATTAGCAAATCGGCATTCAAATTTAATAAATCTGTCTGTTATTAATTTTCCTGCCAGGCTCAAACCCCAAAAGTCTGATAACCTCTATGAAAACTGATAAAACAAGTCTCTCAGCTCTCAAAGTGGACAATTAAATCCAGAACCAAGGTGTCTACAGGGGAGCACAGGGACCGTGATTTCCTGCCCAGGTACATGGTGAGCATCCTGCTCACAGATTGCCCTGAGCTCTTTCATCTGTATGAGCATATCAGAGAGCCACCAGGCAAGCAGCCAGCACACATATGTACATGACATCACTTGGCTCCCCAATCAGGTCTATCTGACATATGAGAAATCAGGGAGTGGGGATATATCTAGTGATGGTCCCACAGAGTAACCATGCAAAGCGATTACAAGGGAAAATGCATGACATAAACATTTTTTGTTAGGTCATAAGGGGTCAGGCCCAATAGAATACCTTAACTTTATTCCTGGTCTTCCTTCATATCTCCCTGCCTCTAAAGACGATCCAAACAATAGCCCCAGTGAAGTCCCTTGCTGTTGGCACTCTCCAATCACCTATGCTCACTGTAAAGAAGGACATCCATTCAGGACTGCTCTTCACAAAGAGTCAGGACAGAAGGTTATGGAAAGTTCTTCAGGATGTCTTGCTCTGCAGTGAAGAGACTCAAACTTCAAGACTCAGATTCACTACAAGCCCTTAATTTCTCATCAAGGCTCTCAAGCTGGGAAATGGACAACAAGGAGCATCTTCTGTGAAAAAGTCCCTGAGCAGGAGGAGGTAGTTAAAATGCTGTCTAAGATAAATAAAAGGTATTATGGGAAAGTCTGTCACTAAACAGTTTTATTTAAACAAATGGACAAAAATAAGGTCTAAATATGAACTTCATTTTTCCTTATACAGAACATTCCCTAGCCATCATTGCCATATCCGGATTTCCTAATCTACTTTTTCCCTGAGCTCACACTCCAAACTGCCCAGCCTAGGAAATGAGGCCTAGTGGTCACAAGATCCTCAAGCCCCCTGGCCGGTTGGCTTAGCAGTAGAGCATCAAACTGCTATCTGGAAGTCTTGGGTTTGATTCCCAGTCAGGGCACACAGGTGAAGCAACCATCTGCTTCTTCCCCTCCTTCTCCCTCTCTCTTTCTTCTCTTCCTGCAGCCATGACTCGATTGGTTTGAGCACATTTACTGGGCACTGAGGATGCTCTGTGGATTCTCTATATCATGTGCTAAAAATAGCTCAGTTGCAAGCATGGCCCAAGATGGGCAGAGCAACGAACCCAGACAGGGGTTGCTGGGTGGATCCCAGTCAAGGCACATGTGGGAGTCTGTGTATCTCCTTTCTCTCAAGCCCCACACCTCTGATCATCCATAGCTCTCTCTGGAGGGCTGGGGGTGAAGTGCACAAATATAGTTCCTTCAGATGTCCATGTCCTGACCCCTGGAACTTGTGAACATATTACCTTACCTAGAAAAAGAGATGTGTGTGTGTGGGTGTGTGGGTGTGTCAGAGATGAAGAGAGAGAGAGACAGAGAGAGTGACAAACAGACAGGAAGGGAGAGAGATGAGAAGCATCAATTCTTTGTTGAGGCTTTTTAGTGTCCTTATTTGTTCATTGATTGCTTTCTCCTGTGCCTTGACTGGGGGGTATAACAGAGCGAGTAACTTTTTGCTCAAGCCAGCAACCTTTGGGCTCAAACCCATGACCTTGGGCTTCAAGCCAGTGACCTTTGGGCTCAAGCCAGCAATCATGGGGTCATGTCTATGATCCCACACTCAAGCCAGCAACCCCACACTCAAGCCAGATGAGCCCGTGCTCAAGCCATAACCTAGAGGTTTCGAACCGTGGTTCTCTGCATCCCAGTTTGATGCTCTATCCACTGCACCACTGCCTAATCAGGCCAAAAGAGACAACAGATGTAATTAAGGTTTATATATCTTTTTAAAATTTATTCATTGATTTTTCGGTAGAGAGACAGGGGAAGAGGGAGAGAGAGAGAAAGAAACATTGATCTGTTCCCATATGTGCCCTGACCAGGAATTGAACCAGCAAACTCTGCACACTGGGATGATGCTCTAACTAACCAAGCTAACTGGCCAGGGAAGGTTTATATATCTTGAGATGATAAAATCACCCTGATTATTTGAGTGGGCCCAAATTAAGTACCAAATTTTTTTTTTTTAATTGGGAGAGGAAGGCCGGGGAGAGAATGAGAGTGATGGCAACAAGAGAAGGATTGTGAGGTAGGGGCAGTGTGCCAGGATCTGAGAGAGGTCTCTAGGAGGTAAGGGCAGTTCCCTTCTGACTGCCAGCAAGGAGATGGAGACCTCAGTCCTACACCCTTGAGAAACTGAATCATGCCAACACCTGAGTGAACAAGGGAATGGTTCTGCCCAAGACCTTCCAGAAAGGAACCTGCTGACACCTGGATTATATAGCCCAGTGAGATTTCTGACCTCCAAAACTGGAAGATAACAAATGTGTGTAATTTTAATCCATTTAATTTGTGGTAATTTGGTATGGTAGCTATAGGAAACTAATACACAGTTTTCATGCAAGTTTCCTTTTTAATGAAAACCTTTCCAAAAAACAAAAACAAAAAACTTTCCATTTTAATCCACCCTATTCATTATAGCACAGACTCTAATCAGCCTAAACTCTGGCTCCTTCTGATAAAGCAACTCTCTTTCTCAGATGAAATAATTTAGAAAGGTCTTTCTAACTTTTAAACTAAACTTTCTATGTTAAAAGCCTCAGTGGATTTCTATGCTACATTTTAGCTTAAATGATTCAGCTTGACTAATCACAGCAGTGTCAGTTAGGAGTGACATAATCCTCAAGTCCAAAAGGCGAATGGATGCTATCTTTACTGACCCTGAAGGTGGTCTCAATCACGTCTGGCAAGGGCTGCATAGTGTACTCTGGAATACCTCAGGAAAAACAGGGAAAAACAAAGATACAGATCTTCAAACCTCACAATCTGGTTTTAATATCATTTGTCTACAGAAGAATCAGCTATTAGAGAATGATTTCCCCAAGTCCCTTTTTAAAGACCACTTCAATCTCACAATCTGACAAAATTATCTTGATATAGATGAGAGAAATTTCAGTGACCATCTGAATGTCTTTGTTTATAAAATAAAAACCAGATCATATTCTTGATCCAATCTGCTGATAAAAGTTGATTTGATATATACACATATCAGTGTGTCAGTGTGTGTATGTGTGTGTATGTGTGTGCGTGTACAGCCATGTACCCTGTAATGACATTTTGGTCAATGATGGACCATGTATAAAATGGTGGTGTACCATATAGCCTAGGTGTGTAGTGGGCTATACCATTCAGGTTTGTGTAAGTGCACTTTATGATGTGCATACAACAACAAAATTATGCAACAAGGCAATTCTCAGAATATATCCCCATTGTTAAGCAGGAATAAAATATATACACAGATTGATATTACACACAACTACATAAGAACACATTGATACTCATGGGTATATATAATATATAACATATACACAGGCTGATATCAAATACATGCAACTACACACACAGACACAGACACATGTATTTATCAGGATAAGCAAGTTTATGTTGCATGTATCATCTATTGTCACATACAAACCATGCAACCTTAGTGGCTCAAAACAACAAAACCTCATTCATGCACAGCTCTGTGGGTCATCAGTTTCTGGCCTGGGCTCAGCTGACAGTTCTTCTGTGGGTTTTCTTTGGGTGATTCATGCCTCACAGGCAGAGAGCGGCCAACCTGGGCTAAATAATCCATGGTAGCCTGTTCCCATGCCTGGAGGTGAACGCAGGCCATCAGCCAGCTCTCTTTGCATGCGGTCTCACCCTGTGATCACTGGCTGCATAAGGTGGATGGACTCAAGGCAGTCGGAGGTTTGAGAAGAGTGTGAGGCCTCAGGAGGCCTTTTCTGGGAACTCCCTCTGGGACTTCCCCGTTGTTCCCCCTCAGTCTCTGATCAAGGCAAGTCACAAACTCAACCCAGTTTCAGGGGTGGAGAAAGAAAGTTTGCCTCTTGATGAGAAGAGCAACAAATTACACTGCAAAAGTGATGGAGGAATCTATGGCTATTTTCATAATCTTTCTTAACCCCTCCCCCCCAGATCTCAGGTTTATTTTTACTTGTGCTGCTTATTCGTCATGATCTGCTAGGGGTGTGCTCCACGTTATTTCTCAGGCAGAAATGCAGGATGGGTTTGTGCCTCCATGCAGAGCATGCCATGTTGAGTATCATAGTGGAGAAAAAAAATCAATGAAATATCTTGTGGGCAATTAAATGCCTCTGTCTAGGAGTGACATATGTCATTCCCAACTAGTTCACTGTCCAAAGTCAGTCATATGGCCACATTTGTCTCCAGGAGACAGAGGGGAACTCAAATATGAGCAAACATATTTGCTAATTTGTAGCACAACGTATATGCATGCACACACACACATGCACATATGACCAATTTATTACTTTGACACCACAAATAATTGAAACTACCCAAAATACTACCTATGTTCTGGAAATTATATTCTCTAACTATATAACAGTTAAGCAAGAAAAACAACAACCGGTAGGGGTTTTGTCATTTTCATAGGAAGACTAATTCTTTCTTGTTAGTTCCAGAGATAATGATGCAAATACAATTTGCTTGTCAATACCCAATTACCGTTCCTCAGACATGGAAGTATTTACCCATATCCTGGATCAAGAAATCTATTGACATTTTGGAGTTAGTGTATTACTGTTTCTTTGAACATAAGCTTCAGATTCTTTTTTTTTTTGAATTGTCTGTGACATTGTTCTTTATTCCCTTCAGATTTATTTGTTCTGTTCACAAATACTCTGGTTCTTTTTCTTTCTGAGCTCTAGTTACTCCCCCACCTACTTAAAATTAAATGCTGTCATGTGACTTGCTTTGGCCAATGAAAAGTTCACTTTATATTTTTATATTCTTCTACATTATAAAGCACTATTACCTAGATTAACTTATAACAAAGTTAGGACAATTAGAAATTAGCTTATTATCACATAAACTCTGCTAAATAAAGATGATTCTGCAAACAGTATGAATGCTAAAAAAAATCAAGGAGAGGGGAATAAATAATATGAAATTGCCATGACCACAAGCAGAATTTTTTTAACCCAACAAATGGCAATACTTTTTAAAAATTGAAATGAAGAAAGAAAATAGCCCATGTTTGCCTGTAGGTACAGTGGTGTACTTTACACACACACACACTGAAACTCTCAGTTCACACATACAGAGTTGAAATAAAAATGAGCCCTAAATTGGCCCCTTCCCTGCCAGCCAGCTATGTGAACATATGGGCTATAAAACACTCTATATATTCTATACTGATTTCCTTTTTGTTGTTGTTGTTGTTCCTGTTTTATCTTCCAGGACTGAAAGTTGCCTCTGGAAGATGCCACCGTCTGAGATCAGTTAATTTTCTTATGCCTATTAAAATGCAAATTCATATTTCCATGCAATGTGTGATGGATTTGGGTAAACTGTGGAATTTTCTCCTCCCGATTCTTTACTGGTTTAATTTTAATGTAAATTCTCTATCAAATCTCAGTCTATTCTTTGATGTGCAGTTAAAGAGACACTTCCATTACATAGAGTTTCTCTGTTTTAGTCTTCATACTTACAATAAATTTTCCTTTATTTTTGAAATATGACCACATTTATTGAACTTTTACTTTGTTCTGGGCACCATACTAGACTGTTATATACTGACTTAATTTAATCTTCAGGGAACATACCTACCACTAGCCCCTCTGTACAGATAGAAAATAAACTCAGCAGGGTTTAGGAACTTGTCCAAGGTCATTGTATTTGCATGCTGTTCTGTGCAACAAAGTTCCACAAACTTAGCAGCTTAAACACCAATTTTTTTAATCTCACACTTCTTTGGTTAGAAATACAACACAACATTCTGGATATTAATCCTTTGTGAGATACATGATTGGCAAATATTATCTCCTGTAATGTGGGTTGCATTTTTACTCTTTTAATCACGTATTTTTAGAATTTATTCATATTTGTTAGTAGATTTTACAGAATAAACATGAGATCTATTCATAATTTTAATAGATATAAGAAGATAAATTTATTGTCTTAACAGCTCTAATAGCATTCTATCTTATGAATATCAGAAAGTTTATCTTTTTTCCATTCTTATTTTTTAGAGTTTTCAAAATCATTTTTTATTTTTCAATTATAGTTGACATACAATATTATATTAGTTTCAGGTGTACAACCCAGTGAGTAGACATAATTTAACTCACTAGGTGATCATCCTGATAAATCTCGCATCCACCTGACACCATGCATAGTTATTAGAATGTTATTGACCATATTCTCTATGTGTACTTTATACCCCCATGACTATTTTGTAACAACCAATTTGTACTTCTTAATCTCGTCACTTCTGTCACCCATCTTTCCAACCCCCCTCTCAACTAGCAACTGTCAAAATGTTCTCTGTATTTATGAGTCTGTTTCTGTTTTGCTTGTTCATTTATTATTTTTTATATCCAATTGTTTATAGATATGTATGCATTGCAATTTTATTGTTCATATTTTTTATCTTTATTTCCTTCTTCTTAATTGAAGGCCCTTTAACATTCCATGTAATACTGGTTTGATGGTGATGAACTCCTTTTCTTCACATATGTGAAGATTTTTATATGTTCTTTGATTCTAAATGATAGCTTTGCTGGGTAGAGTAATCTTGGTTGTAGGTCCTTGCTTTTCATTACTTTAAATATTTCTTGCCAATCCTTTCTGGCCTAAAAAGTTTATACTGAGAAATCAGCTAGCAATTTTATGGGAGCTGCCTTTTAGGTAAGCTATCTGCTTTTTTCTTGCTGCTTTTAAAAATTCTCTTTTTGTCTTTAACCTTTTACACTTTAATTATGATGTGTCTTGCTGTGGGCCTCTTTGTGTTCATCTTGTTTAGAACTCTGCATTTCCTGGACTTGTATGTCTATTTCCTTTACCAGTTTAGGGAAGTTTTCAGTCATTATTTTTTCAAATAGGTTTGTAATTTCATGCTCTCTCTCTTCCTCTTCTGTCACCACTATGATGTGAATGTTGGCACATTTTGGGTTGTCCCAGAAGCTCCTTACACTATCCTCAATTTTTTACCTTCTATTTTCACTTTTCTCTTCTCATTGAGTGCTTTTTGCTTCCTTATATTCTAAATCACTGTTTTGATTTTCACCTTCATCTACTCCAGTGTTGATTCCCTATAAAATATTCTTCATTTCAGTTAGTGTATTCTTCATTTCTAACTGGTTATTTTTTTTATAGTTTTCATGCCCTTTTTCATACTGTTGAAGCTCTAAGTTCACCCACTCTTCCCCTAAGTTTACTGAGCACCCTTAGAACCAGCTTCTTTGAACTCTGCATCTAGTAGATTGCTTGTCTCCATTTTGTTTAGTTCTTTTTATGGAGTTTTGTTCTGTTCTTTCATTTGGAACATGTTTCTTTGTTTTCTCATTTGGACAGCCTCACTGTGCCTTGATTGCTGTTTTGTAAAAATTTATCCCCCAGGCCAATCAGCTTCAAGAGCTTGCTTCATCCACCCTGGAGGTATCAGCTGTACAGGTTTTCACCCCCTGAAGCAGGACTTACTGCAGCAGAGCTCTGGTGCCTTCTGACCTCACCCCTTGAGTGTGTCCCCTGGAAGTCATTGGGTGGTGCTTCAATGTGGTCTGAAGTCTTCCACCTGGTGCACTGGTTCTGGGGCCTCCCAGGAAGTACAGGCAAAAGTTAGCTCCATCTGTGTTTTATCCAGGACCACCTGGCATGAGCTACAAAGTGATCTGTAGATGGCTGCTCCTTGTGCTGGGCTTGGAAGTGTCCAGGAGAGGCTAAGTTGCTAACCAAGGCTGATTGCTACTAGTCCCAGGCCTACAGTCACTTAATTAGAGGTATGGGGCACACCAAGGCCAGATGCTACTTGTTTGAGAGATTTTAGAAAAATCTGAAGCCTGAGCCAAGACAGGCCATTATAGAAAAGCCACAGGAAACAGCTTGGGTGGGACTGCAAGGCAGGTGGGACTATAAGCTGGGGAAAGTGGGGTCACAGGAAATCACCAGGGCAGGAGGAACAGTAACAGTCAGGTTGATGGAGACTCAGATATGGTGACCAGCTGCTGGCTCTATGGGGGGAAGGTTTAGCAAAGGAGCAATGGCCTCTCCTAGCACATCTGTCTGGGGGAAAACTATCCCTCTAGCACTCTGATGTCAGACAGTTCAGTTCTTCCCATATGTCCCTGGAACCTTTTAAGTTGCTGCCTCAGTGCTGGAGCTCAGGAGTGTGTCTGAGTAAGTCCATGTGCAGGTCATTTAGGAGAAAAACCTTTGACTTCAGCAGCTCTCCCTCTTGCTCAGCCAAAATCCCCATTGGTTTTCACTGCCAGAAGTTAGGGGGACTTCTCTTCCTGGGATTGGAAACTTGGGCTGGGACCCCACACTCCGCAGAGGGGGATCACCACAGCCCAGATATTCTTCCCGATTTGTATCTGCCACCCTTCCTACCAGTCTCCATGTGGCTTCTTCTTTATATCATCAGATGTAAGACTTCCTTTTGGCCAGATTTCAGGTGGCTCTGAGTGATGGTTGTTCTGTAGGTTAGTTGTAATTTTGATGTGGTTGTGGGAGGATGTGAGTATTGCATTTCTTTTTTTTTTCTTTTGGTTGCCTATTTCCAAAAAGATTATTAGATGGGGAAATAATTATAAAAATAGATTTTTGAGTTTTTAAGAAAGCTTTTGTTTTTAAAAAGGATTTGAAGAGAGTTATATCTATTGAAGCAGGTTCTCTGACTCAAAGCAAAACCATAACATAACTAAGAAACAGGTAAAACAGGCCTGAGCAGGCGGTGACACAGTGGATAGAGCATGGGCCTGGGATGCAGAGGACCCAGATTCAACACCCCAAGGTCACTGAGAGCAGGTTCATTGGCTTGAGCATGTGCTCACTAGCTTTAGTGCAGGGTCGCTGGCTTGAGCATGGGATCATAAACATGACCCCATGGTTGCTGGATTAAGCAACCCAAAGGTTGCTGGCTTGAAACACAAGATTGCTGGCTTGAGTCCAAGGCCATTGGCTTGAGCAAGGGCTCACTTGCTTTGCCCTAGCCCCCCGCTCAAGGCACATATCAGAAAGCAATCAATGAACACCTAAGATGCTGCAATGAAGAATTAATGCTTTTCATCTCTCTCTGACTCTCCCTCTCTGTCAAAAAAAAAAAAATAGGTAAAACAATGCCTGTGATCAAAAGGCCCTTGCTATAACTATGGCATTATAGCAGACATATCGATGCATGCAATCTATGGCTAACTCTGATGTATAATATGAAGGTATCTACAAAGTTTGCACCTATCCTAAAATGCCATGGCCCCCAACCAACCACTACCCAAATGGCTCTTAATGTGTAACCAAGCACCTTTGTTAACATTCATGATATCTGGGAAGGGAAAGAGGCTCCATTAATAAAATATTATAGTACTCAGTACTTTATCAGAAGATCAAGGGAAACTTAAGAACTATTACTTTCTAGGAACTGATGCTTAGTAATAGATTTTGCCCAATAAAATTGCACTTTATATTTTAATCCTGTTATACTTACAGTATATATATACTGATACAACCCTAACACTAATAATAGAATAAAAATAGTCTACACATTTCCAAATTTTTGTTATAGGAACAGAAGAATAGGTGAAAGGCGATGCCAAAAGCTGAAACAGAGTCCAGGTGAGAGAGCAGATCTAGGCAAAGTCCAGGCAGAATAAGTTCTACTTGAGACCAAGTGAGTCTGAGGTATCAGTGAGACATTAGTGAGGTGTTAGTGCCAGCCTCCCCACTGCAATCTGGGCCCTGGTTCAGAACAGACTCTGCAGCACCTAACTGCCTAGACCGTCTTTATGGAGTGAATGGAGGGTGAATTCACAGCGGATGATTGCGAGGCTGTCGCATGCATGAGTTTGGAGAGCAAAGGGCATCTAAATCAGTACCAGGGCTTTGAGAGTCCTAAGGTAAAGTTCATAGGCAAAGCTATTCAGGGGATGGTGTAAATAACCTGATAAATATTTATTTCTTGATGAGGAAAACACTGGCAAGCAGTTTTATCATTTTAAACAACTGAAGCTGAGATGATAAGGAAAAAAGTGAACTTTTGCTCTTTGAAATGGATTAGTTGGCCACACAATATAACCCTCTAGATGCATAGAAAACATCATATCTTGACTAAATATTTCAAGAAAAACACCTTTGGAGAGCTATAGGTAGAAAATTTATAATATATATATATATATATATATATATATATATATATATATATATAAAATATAGTTGTATATTTATAATATCTATTACAATATCACATATTGTGTTGTATTGTTATAAATATAGTTATAAAAATCAAACTGGACAAAGTATTCTTTGGAAATCAAGTACACTGGAACCACAAGGGCACTGTATCATTCACCTATTTAATAACTTGTGTCAAAGTCTGGTCAGATCAGTGATGTTGTTACATATTAACAGATCTCTCAGGACTTTGTATACTGCCTCTGCAAACTGCCCACTGGAGATCATGGCTGGTGATAAAATAACATATAGCAGCATAATCCACCCTACACAGTGCCAAGGAAGAAGCCTAATTATGCTGATAAATTATTTTTAAGAAAAGCATAGTGTATTGTACTATGTACACAATTAAATATTGTTAAAGAATGCAGGCAAACTCTTCAGACAAAATGCCATTTTGAGCTGCAATTGAATGAATCTGTTTCATAAAATCTTCAATTCCTAGGTTTCTTAGCATCTAAAAAGCAGACAACTACCCTAAAAGTTGGAGTGTCATCAACAAACCAAAGCTGTTATCACTGCAAAAATATAACTTTTAGAAAAGTTCTTTTTCTTGAGAAAGGAAAAGAAAATGTTAATCTAGTAGTAAGGATGTTATCCTCGGGCAGTTCCCAGAGACTTGACCACCAGATGGGAGATCCGGCTCACGGGGAACTTTCTCTCAGTGGCCATTAATGCACCCAAAATTCTTTGGGACTTTGCTTGGTCATGTAATTAATCACACACAAGATTTATAGTGTAATGTTCACTGTAAATTTATTTACAAAAATAGAAAGAAAGAAAAAGAGACGAAGGGAAGCAGAGAGGACCCTGAAAAAGCCAGACGAAAGGAAGACAGAAAGATTTTGGTGTCAAGCAGATGTCCATCTACTCACACTACTGGGAACAAGAGTGAGTTTCTTAGGTTCTGGAAGGAAGAGAAGAAAGGGAGAAGAAAGAAAGGAAGAAATGAAGAAAATAAAATAGAGGAACAAAGAGAAATTATCTAAAGGTCCAACATATGAGAAAAAAATGGCCAAAAAATTATATTCTATTCATGTAATAGAAATTACATGCCTGTTAAAATTTACTTTTCAAAAAACTTAATGTTACAAGAAAAATCATCTTAATAAAATGTTTTAAAAGTACAATTTAAAGTAGTATATATGATATAAATCTTATTTATTTTAAAATATTTCTTACTTTAATAATTAAATATCAATAATAATTATATGCAAACCAGTATGTCATGCAGTGAGTGAATTAATAAATAAATTGTGTTACTTCCAGACAATAGAATATTCAGTGCTAAAAGAAATGACCTATCAAGCCATGGAAAGACATGGAGAAAACTTAAATGTACTTTACTATGTAAAAGAAGGCAATCTAAAAAATACTATATACTCTATGATTCCCACAATATGACATCTAGGAAAGGAAAAACTATGGAAACAATAAAAAGATGATTGCTACCAGGGGTAGAGGTGGGGTCAAGGGATGAATAGAAAAGTACAGAGGATTTTTAGGGCAATGAAAATACTCTGTATTATATTATAATAATGGATACATGTTACTATACAATTGTCAAAAGCCATACCATGTACAACACCAAGAATGAACTCCAAGGTAAACTAAGGAATTTAAGTGATTATGAAGTGTCAGGATATTTAAGAAAACCCACTAAGTATTCTGAGGGACTACATACCGGTTTTTAGTGTGTAGACAGAGTATAGCTAATATATGCAAATAAGTGTTTTCTTGTTACTGTAAATAAATTAAGCAAAAAACAATAGTACTTAAAACTTGCTAACATTATTTGTGGATATTTGCTGCTATGTATTTTTCTGTATTTGTTATTATTCTGTAATACACTTCAAATGAACATGTATTACTTTAAAAAGTAAAATAATAAATGTTACATATTTTAAAAACATCTAATTACCTTTTGTGTATATGTTTTATGCACATAAAATATTCAGGCAATATTAAAAGTTATGATGTTTCTTTGATAGAAAGGTAACTTAAGTTATTACTATTAATTCAAATATATGTCTTAATATATGATATATTTTATTTAGGGGTCATGAGCATATGAGTTATTTTAATAGAAACCACAGAACAAATGTAACTTGATTTGATTTGCCTATTTAGAGTCTAGCATACCTAGAGATCTCTCAGAAGCTAGCACGTATGATTAATAGTATGTCTCTGAAAAGGAGTCTTAGAAATATAAATATCCACGGTCCTGGCCAGTTGGTTCAGTGGTAGAGCATTGGCCTGGCATGTGGAAGTCCCAGGTTCGATTGCCAGTCAAGGCACACAAGAGAAGCGTCCATAGAATCCATCTGCTTCTCCACCATTTCTCCTTTCTTTCTATCTCTCTTTTCCCCTCCCACAGCCAAGGCTGCATTGAAGCAAAGTTGGCCGAGGCACTGAGGCCACTTCTCTCTTCAGAAAAATACAAAAAAAAAAAAAAAAAAAAAAAAATCCAGAGCCCCTCCTCCCAATTTTAGTCATGATTTAGTTATTTACACAAACCTATTGCCAGTTATAACAAGAGCCACCAGCAAGCAAAAAGGAAAACAATGATATTTTCACTCTTCTTGGGAAATGTTTTCAACTTTTCAGTAATACTGGCATTTACATGCTATTTTATCTCCTGCAAGTGAGACAAACCATGAAAAATGGCTGATGAGACTGGTTGACTGTTAAAACAGAAGGACCAGGCAAAGCATGCTGTGTACTCAGGTGACGATGAAAGGACCCCAGAGTAGACCCTCTCTTTCTACTCTATTGTTCTCCTCCCCCTGGCCACTAAAGTCATCAGCGCCTGCAGCCTGTTCCCCACACATCTCCAAGGGCCATGCACAGAGTGGGGCAGAAATGCTTATCTGATGACAATAAACTTCCCACTATCACGTGTTCCATCCATGTACTGTCTCCAAAGCTTGCAGAAAGAAGAAACTGTCATCCTTCCATCCAGCTCTGCAGTGCTCACAGACAGGGCCTGCCTCAGTGGGTCTTCAAGTGCTGTCACTTTGCTTAACTTTAATTAAATGAGGAGGCACTGATGAGTAGAAGATGGGAACCCTCCTATCAGTGGGAATCAGTGAATAACCTTGTAGGTAACATGGTGCTGGATGTGCCAAGGTCTCATACAAGAAGCAGCACTGCGATAAAATCCCTAGAGTCTCTGACTTGGTAGAACAAACATTTGTTTTTATTTTTATTGAGTTGTGGTATAATATTGGTTAATAAAATTATATAGGTTTCAAGTATACAGTTCAATACTACATCATCTATATATTGTATTGTGTATTCACCATCCAAATCAAGTCTCTTTCCATCACCATTTATGCCCCTTTACCTCCTTCTACCTCCCCTTCTCCCCTTTCCCTCTTGTAATCACCATACTGATGTTGTCTGTTTTCTTTGCTTCATCCCTTCCAATTTTTCACCCAGCCATCCCCAAACCCCCTGTCTCTGACAGCTGTCAGTCTGTTCTATAAATGTATGCTTTTGTTTCTACTTTGTCAATTATTTTGTCCATTTGATTCCACATATGAGTGAAATCATATGGTACTTGTCTTTCTCTGACTGGCTTATTTCACTTGGAATAATACTCTTAAGGTCCATCCATGTTGTCACAAAAAGTAAGATTTTCTTCTTTTCACAAACTAGTAGTATTCTATTGTGTAAATGTACCATAG
The DNA here is from genome assembly GCA_037038555.1 of Rhynchonycteris naso. Classification (NCBI taxonomy): domain Eukaryota; kingdom Metazoa; phylum Chordata; class Mammalia; order Chiroptera; family Emballonuridae; genus Rhynchonycteris; species Rhynchonycteris naso. Next base: position 252,818,106 of record CM072995.1, read on the forward strand.
CTTTTTTATCCACTCATCTACTGGTAGGCACTTGGGCTGCTTGCTTCCAAATCTTGGCTATTATAAATAATGCTGCAATGAACATGGGGGTGCATATTTTCTTTGAATTAGTGTTACACATTTCTTTGGATAAATGCCCGTAGTGAAATCACTGGTTCATAAGGTAGTTGCATGTTTAATTTTTTGAGGAAACTCCATATTGCTTTTTATAGTGACTGTACCAATGTTCATTCCCACCAACAGTGCATGAGGGTTCCCTTTTCTACTAATCCAAGCCAGCACTTGTTGTTTGTTGAATTACTGAAGATAGCCAGGTGTGAGGTACTATCTCATTGTGGTTTTAATTTACATTTTTCTGATGATTAGTGACATTGAGCATATTTTTATATGTCTATTGGCCATCTGTATGAACAAACTCTGTATAGATAAAAAGTAAGTAAAGACCAGAAAGTGGTAAATTAGGCACTGCCCATGCTTAAGAGATTTGAATACCAGAAACCTGAAAATAAAGACATCATTTTTTATTCTTTGCTTAGATAACTATGCTAAGTAATATTAATTAGCTATCAGTAGAAATCTGAAACCCTTTAAACCTTAATGGAGTGACTTTTATTACGCTTCGTTATTCTTTCCATGGGCAGAGGGAGTTGATTTATCACTTGTGCAGGTTAAATGAAGTCCTATATGGTTATCAGTTTTTTCAGAAACAAAGGAATTCTTGAAGTCTACTGAATAGAAGAATCTCCTGTAGGACTTGTTTTAAAAAAAGATTACCAACTAGCCCTCAGAGATCCTAATTAAACAGATCTGGGAAAAGAATGGGATTTATTTATTATTCTAATATATTATTATTATTAATATTAATAATTAAATAATTAATTAAATAAGGATTTATTCATATTAACCTAAACACATTATTAACTTATTATGCATTATTAATAATACTATTAGTATCAATAAGTACTATAGGCGAGTTGAATCTGAGTATTTCTGATGTATGCTGAAAATGCAGGCAGAGGGAAAGGAGAGACAGACTTGATATCAAGTAGATGTCCACCCCACACACACCACTGGGGGTAGGAGTGCATCCCCTAGGTTCTAGAAGGCTCCCGGTCCACATCTTTATGATAGGGACACTATCAACTGCCATGGGACATTGAGAATGTGAAGATCCTTGCCTGGTGGGTACTCCATGGTTATCATTTCCCCCAGTTCCAGAAGGCCACTTGTGTGACTGACTTATAAAAACCAGGGATGCAACAGACAACAATGGAGAAGTTGGGGGCCTCCCCCATCTAGCAGCTTCATGCTTGAGAACCAACTACTTTGATACTGGACACAAATTGCTTAGAACGGGGCACTAGGAAAAGTGCCCTACCCATCATTGTATCAGCACCGCCTGTACCTGCTGATACAGGGCATTTAAAAGCCTGAGTTAACCAAGGTGCCCCCAGAAGCTGTTCTAGGACCACTCTGAATGGAGAACTACAATTCTTGTTCATTTATTCATTTTAATCAACTTTTGGCTCTGCTCTGGTATGACTAGGCCTTATCTATCTATCCATCCATTCATCCATCTATCCATTCATCCATCCATCCATTCACCCATCCTGTGACCTTAAATATTTTCCCCATGTATATATTTAGTCACTCATAAAAATCTTCAATGGATTCTAAACACCTAGAGACAATACTTTTTAAAGTGTGATCCAGCAGCATCAGACTTTCTGGGAACATGTTAGAAATGCAAATTTGCAAATTCCATCCCAGACCTTCTGAATTAGAAGCTCTGGAAGTGTTTAACGAGACACGCAGATGATTTTGACACATTCTCAATATTGAAAACTATTGCCGCAGGAAGTTAACACCTACCATCAGCCATTTAAATATATTGTATATACACACACATACATATGCATGTACACATATAAATATATGAAATAACAAGCTCTTTTTATAACATTTGGAAAATTTTATCTTATTCTTTTTGCTCCTTGGGGTCTTCTCCCCCAGATTTTTATTTTCATGTAATACATTTTTAAGGCTCGAGAGTCTTTTATTTGTTACTCTACACAGTTCTCTAGAACAAAGTAAAATATACATATAAATTATTATTTTAAAAAATTTCCTCTGTCTACTAGGTTCTAAATATTAAATATTTATTCTAGGTGAGTTAGTATATCACATTGCAATAAATAATTGATAAATACATGATACAAATTTTGATAAATAAAAACAATAAGATGAGTGAAGTTCTTTTTATTCTCACATATCCTTTGATGCGATTATTATCTTGCTTACTGCAAGAACAAGCTAGGAGTTAGCATCAATTCTATTCTTAATGTTAAACATTAAAACTATGTTCTCATAAAGAAGCAGATGGGAATAAAAGGAATTTTGTTCAAGATCTCTTCATTCAATCCACTGAAATTTATATGATCAAAATCATATAGTAATATGCCATCAAGATTACTTTTAATAACCTGAAAATATGGTCAAGACCTTTTCTAACTTTGTTGAAAGCAAAAAATTAGAATTTATTTAACAGGTAAAAGAGTTTGTTACCCTATTAGAAAAGCTTTCTTGCAATTTCTGAAATACATATTCCAAAATAATATTTACCAAGACTTGTCAAGTGACATTTCCCTCAAAATCACCTTGTTTAATTTGATACATTCATAAACATTTGGGGAAATAAAATTTTGTAAATTGTATTATAGTGTAAGAATTTTTAAATAAAATGTCCAGCTCTATGAGTATGATGTACAGGTTGTACCTGCACAACTTAAGGGGATAAATATTTGCATAGACTATTATACAAATGGCAACCGTGGATGTATACAATATGGTGGGCCCAAAATGCTTTGTCTTATCAGGTGCTTTCAATATGTTTTCATTAAAATTAAGGTGATGACTGGCCTTCGTGTTATCTAATTAGCCAAATGAGTCATTGTCAACCCAATCAAGTCAGCCTTAATTTGTCAGGGAAAGAAAGGTCTGACTTCATTTTCAATTAAGAGTGTTGATATGCAGCCCTTGACCAACAACCTTAGTTATGAATTCTGGGTTGGAGACGAAGAGATTAATGGGGCAGAGAGGCTTGCTGCAGGCTGCCCACTGAATGAAATGAACTGTAACTGCCTTCAGTTCCAATATTTTGCCTCCACTGTCCCAGGCTCCTTCTCCTGAGCAAGCCATCTTTTGCCAGCAATCAAGAGATAGAAAGGAGGTCATAAACAAGCAAACAAATAAACCCTTTCTCACACTCACTCCACTATATATGAACTCAGACCATTTCACAATAGGCTGAAGCCGCCCCCCCCATCTAATACCATGCCTCACTCTTTACAGAAATGTGTGCGGGCAAGGAGGTAAACCCATCCTGAGAGGTCTGTGTCCTGCAGTGATGAGGGAAGGCTGAATAGTGCCCCCCAAGAAGATACATCCACATCTTAATCTCTGGCAGCTAGCAATGTGAACTTATTTAGAAAAGGGGGTCTTTATAGATGGAATTAGGTTGAGATCCACAAGATGAGTTCATCCTAGAATATGCTAGTAGCCTCTAGATCCACTCACAAGTATCTGTATAAGAAACATGCAGAGAGAGACAGATGTACAGGAAGCAGAAAAGGCCATGTGAAGATGGAGGTCAAGATTGGACTGATGCCGCCATACACAAGGTGCACTTGGCACCACCAGGAGCTGGAAGAGGCTGAATGAGGCTTGCCAGTGCCATTCTTCCTCACCATACAGTGCTTGCTGCCTCCAGCTTTCTTGGAAGAGTCCAGAATGGTTAGAAATGTGCCTTTAGTTTGCGCTATAAGAAAACAGTGATTATAAAAGGGAAAATGGGAAGGTAACACTGGCATAACTACTGAAGAAGTGAAGTAAAAGCATGTTCTACAACCAACAGGTTACTGTTCCAATTAAGGAATAGGCAGGACAGATGGGACTCTTCAGTGTTTATTGCATGGTGAAACAATATGGGACAAGTGATGCTTTATATGAGTCTTTTCTTAGTTCTTAGTCTGTGAATGGAAACTTACTCAATTTAGACTTAGAAATGTCTACAAAATACCTATCCCTTCATGATGAAGCTAAAAATCAGGTCTAGGCTGATCAGCTGATAATTTCCACGGGATATAATAGGGGTGAGGTCAGCTACCCCAATGACCTCTTCACCCTGGTCTCGACCAACACCAGTGTGGCCCATCCGTTCTCCATCATTTGAAGTTAATAGAGTTTCATCTTGAAGGAGTCTGGGTTCTGTCCTTTTAGTCTCCTGTCCCCATGAGAGGGAATAGGGGCATTATATCTGGGCATGTATCCTTATCTGGCTCCTTAGCTTGCATATCATACTGACCCCTGCTCCAGGGGTTATCAAAGCAGTGTTTCTTCTTTGGCAAGTACAGAAAAATATCTGAATTTTAGCTTCCTGTCAGAGCACACCTGGAACTTAGCCTCAGTCCAGGGTCACCAACGCATCAACTCAGAGGAAAAATGTTTGCATAGGATTGCTGACAGTTACAAACCACCCATCTCCAGACTGATAATTCTTTTTTTTTTTTTAAATATCCCCTAATTTTTGTGAGTAGCATGGGTTTTTTTTTTTTAATTTTTATTTATTTATTTATTTTTTTATTTGTTCATTTTAGAGAGGAGAAAGAGCGAGAGCGAGAGAGAGAGAGAGGAAGGAAGGGGGAGGAGCAGGAAGCATCAACTCCCATATGTGCCTTGACCAGACCAGTGCAGGGTTTTGAACCGGCGACCTCAGTGTTCCCAGGTCGACACTTTATCCACTGCACCACCACAGGTCAGGCCAGACTGATAATTCTTAAAAAGTGGGAGTCACAAATTGTTTCAGAGCCTGGTGATGTTACAAATTTTCAATCATGGGACACACAGTCACATTTTTGCATACAAATTTACAAGGGTTTGCCGATCATACCTCCACCATGGAAGTCCATTTCTATAAAACCCAATGGTTCTAAATAGTAAGCTTTTATTCTTGAATTTAGCCAGACCACTAAAGGGCCTGATCACACAATTTGGTTACCTGCTAAGATGCTCACACCAAAGCCCACTTTGGTTTTACAGCTTCTGGTAAGAAACACTAAACCAGAGTGCTCTGTGATTCCTCACTTCATTTGTGGTTGAATTGCTGTGGATAATATTGCTCATGGTATCACAGGCATCATTTTCATGAAACCATGAGAAGACCCTCTCTTAGGTCCGCATATCAAAAAGAGCAGTGCCTCCCTGGAATATGTGTTTACATTGTACTGATTGATGCCAAGCATTATGCAACAAAGCGTGTTCTCTCTGTGTGACGTTTGGGCTGGTTTTGCGACTCGCCTCTTTGATTGCAAGCCTCTTCCTGGCTCGTCCATCTTAATCTTTTCCCTTCACCCTGATTCTCTCCCTTGTTATTTAAAGATGCATTTACCAAGAAAGATGATGTTCACTTAGGACGCATGAGACCCACGGTGAAGTAGGATTCGCTCCTCATGTCTGTATGAACGTGTTGCGTTCAGAAGCCATTACCTCTCCTTCTTCCTCATACCCTTCCCCTCCCTCTCAACACTCCCCACCCAACTACTCCCACATGGAGAGTTTTCCGAGGCTGCTCATACCCCTGGGCACCAGTAAAACTCTCACAAAGCTCATGGTGATGCAGAGACGGCTGTCTTTAACTCATCAATGGAAACAAAATATATATCAATATAAACAAAGACTGACAGATTGCGCAATGACTATTTAGAACATTTGGTTCCTTATAGGCATTTTAAAACCTTCCTCAAATCTTATTTTTAATAGAGAGGCACAATAAAGAAGTAAATAAGTTTTGTAAGTTTTCTCTTATTTATATTCTTGCCTGATTAAAGTATGATCCCTATCATGATGCTTTCTATTCCCAAGCTGAGTTAGCCAAATATATTGCCTTTTTCTTTTTAATGCTTTGTCATATAGCTGGCAGTTAACCAATGCTTGGCTCCATTTGGAGATTTGTTTGTGTGAAGTGCTGGCTGTTATAGAGCAGTTTAAATAGTATGGCCACGTGTTACCATGCTCACCAGCAATTTAGAATGTAATATGTTTCAACAGAATTAAACTGGCTATTACAACTCAATAACCCTCACCTCCAAAAATCAACGGTAGTCTATCTTCAAAGAAATTACTAACTCTTTTCTTTTCCCAAGAGGCATTCAATTTTTAAAAAGTTATTTGGGGTCTGGTGTTACTGAACAAGAGAAACTGCTTCTTAGTAATTCACAAGGAATGATTTATAACTAATTAGATCTCCTATGCCAAAATTGAGACACAAATGAATCACAAAATTGACCCTTTTAAATGTAGCCTCTAAGATGTTTGCAGCTGTTGACAATAAGAAAGCAGATGATAAATTGTAACAGAACAAACAAAATCAAACAAGATTTTAATTCACAAAAATATGGAAGAAATTAAGAGGCGATCAAAGGAAATTTCAGTAGTTATAAATCAAACATGAGAGATGAATCCAAAGTGACTTTGTCTTTAGTTTAAGCACCACCAAACTAGGGTCTTCAAAGAAAAATGGGTAGAAGAATAAAAAAATGGGATTGTGTTACCTTATTTATAAAACAAAAGTTTTTTTGCTTTTAGCTTCCAGCATTGTAATAAGTGTCACTTTGTGTTGCATATATTGCCTCCTCTTGTCACCCATAAATCAAGGAAAGGAAAATGTTAAAGCGTCAGTTTCTCTCTAATGGGTTTCTATGAGTTGATCTTCATTTTAAGATTTTTAAAAATTATCTCACTTTCAATTCAGCTGTAAGTCACAATGTTTTGTTAGAAAGTTATGTCAGTTATAACAAAAGCATTGAAGAGGGTAGTATGTGAAAGTTAACTTGAAAATTGGTAAAAACAAAACAAAAATTATTTCTTAACTCTTTCTCATATACTAATTAGTTAGGTTAATTTTTTTTCACTAATATCCCATAGGAACATTCCAAAAATTTTCCTCTTCTTTAGTACCTTTCTCTAGAAGTCATTGAATTTTTCCATCATTTCATTTCACTAGTTCACCATTAAAGGATTGTTATTAATTCCATGACGTTGTTCAGAGTTTTATTCTTATGCTCCAGGAATAGACTCCATAATATGTAAAATCCTTTCTAGTTCTAGTGCCTGGTTAGCAGAGTTGATTCTAAAGTTAAAGGGCCTGGCTGAAATCCCAACCCATAGTTTACCTGCTGTGTAATTGACTGATTAGGGCAGGGTATGCCACCTTCTCATCTGAAACACCAGGAGGAACAGTAGTTTCTATCACACAGAGTGCTTTAAATATAAAGCAAGCCAGTAATTCACGCCTACTGCTTCGTATCCGGAGTTGCCACCATCACTGTGGTTACTGGAGCCAGTAGCAACATAACCATTGTTTTATTGTTTCAGTGGTCATCTCAGCATAGCACTGAAGAAGCTGCAATTCCCTTCTCAATAAAACAACTTAGAAGATACAGAGAGATATAAAAACTCATTAAAAATAAAAAACAAAGAAAAACTAGATCTAGGTCTGACTGTTAGATTTCTATTTCCAGCATTTGGAAGAAGTTTGCACCAACTCCAAGGCAGAAAGAACTTGGCCGAGATAAAGTCAGGCCAAAGGAAAGTTTGGATGACCTTTCATATACCCCAGAATGAACTAAGGAAGGTGGACACACAATTGGTTTGGATGCTGGATACTGAAATTGTCAGGGTTGACAAAGCCTCCCCCTGGATATCTAAAAAGTTACCTGAGTGCACTCAAGGGGTGGGCGAGGCAGGGTACGTAGAGTCCAGAGACTCAAACTTCAGGAAACGGCGGGTCTCCGTGACTGCTCCTCAATATGACTAAACAGGCGGTGAGAAAGCCGTAAGGAATGCGCAGGGGAACATCATTCTGAAGATGCCTCAAGGGCACCTACCTCAGTCAAATATTATTTACCACAGCAACTGAAGCATGATTGAGGAAATCAAGTGGAGGGAGGCAAAACAAGTTGGGAGCTACAGACGTCAACCCTGAGAAACAGCACATAGAAATGTACATAGAAAGGCTTCAGTGAAGAAGATGCTGAATGAAATGAATAGAGATCGCATCATTGTAAAAAGTGAGCTAAATTAAAATACACTCTAGGGAAGGTAGTAAGCCACATTAACTGGGGGGGGGGGAAATAAAGTAATTACATGGTGGACGATTTTTAAGTGGGCTATTGGCAGTGCATAAGAAAACATACGCAAACCAAAAATAATAATTTAATGACAATAATTTCCTTTGAAAGATTCAGAATATATTACTAAAGGCAGAGAGAGAGTAAAACTTTTACATTTTCCCTGTTTCCTGGGGGGGCCAAGGTAAAAGAGATATTTTAGTATTAGTTTTGAAAATAAGAGTTTAAACAACTTTGGGAAACATTCAAAATTAAATATTCTATAGAACTATTGGTTTAAAATAAAATCAAAATCATAAGCTATAAAAATATGACAGAAATGAGACTAGAATATTAAAAATTAAAGCATATAGTCAAGTATGTGATCAGAGAAAAATTCACAGCTGTTTAAAAACTTTCATTACAAATGAGATAAAACAAAAATAAGTGAAACAAGCAATCAACTAAAAAAGATCAAAAGGAACACTAAATAGAAAAAAGAGAGAAAGAAGGAAAGAAAGAAAAAGGGAAGAAAATACATGAAATAAAAATCTTTGAATTCAAATTAAACCTAAAAGCTGTCTTTAAAAAAATAGAGAATCTCTTGAAACAAAAAAGAAAATAAAAACATATATAAATACTATCAAGAAAATAAAAGGAGAAAATTGTCTCTCAAAATATAGATGACTTTGTCCGAGTTAAAAGAATACTATTCAGGTAGGGAAAAGGGAGTAAAAGGGATAGATATAAGGTAACAGAAAATGAGTTGACTTTGGGTGATGGGTATACAACATAATCAACAGTTCAAATGCTATAAAAACATTTACCTGAAACCTGTATACTCTTACTGATTAATGTCACCCTGTTTTATTTACTAAATAAAATTTTAAAAAGAGAATGCTATTCTTTGATGGAAGCTGAAAACAGACAAATAAAGATATCCCATGTTCATGGACTGGAAGAATTAATATTGTTGAAATGTCTATACTGCCTAAAGCAATATACAGATTCAAAGTAATCCCTAGCAAAATTCTAATGGCATTTTTCACAGAAATAGAAAGAAACAATCCTGAAATTTGTATGCAACCACAGGAGACCCCAAATAGTAAAAGCAGCTAATATAAAAACAAAACTAGAGGCATCAGACTCCCTGGCTTTAAATTATACTACAAATCTATAGTCATCAAAACAGTATGGTATTGGCATAAAAATAAACACAACTGACCATGGAACAGAATTGGAAGCCCAGAAATAAGCCCTTGTATATACAGTCAACAAATATTTGACATGGGAGCCAAGAATATTCAGTGGGAAAAGGAAAGTGTTTTCAATAAATAATGCTGAGAAACTAGATAACCATATGCAGAAAAATAAAATTAGATCTCCATATTACACCACTCACAAAAATCAACTCAAAATAGATTAAAGACTTAAACATAAGATTGGAAACCATAAGACTGCAAAAGAAAACAGAAATAAAACTTCTTGACATTGGTCTCAGCAATATTTTGGACATGACACAGAAAACCAAACATCAAAAGCAAAAAATAAACAAGTGGACTAAACCAAACCAAAAAGCTTTAGTACAGCATAATAAACAAATAACAAAATAAAAGGGCAATCTATAAAATGGGAGAAAATATTTGTATACCATATATCTAATAAGAGTTATCTAAGATATTTAAAGAATTCACTCAACTTAATAATAAAACACAAACAAAAACAAAAATCAATACAATTATGAAAATGGGAAGAAGATATAAATAGACATTTTCTCCCAAAGAAAACATACAGATGGTCAAACAGGTACATGAAAAGATGCTCAACATTACTAATTCTTAGGGAATTGAAAACCAAAATCAACATAAGATATTATCTCACCCCACTTTGAATGGCTATCATCAAAAAGACAGAAGTGTTGGTAAAAATGGAGAAAAGGGAACCCTTATGCACTATTGGAAAGAATGTAAATTAACGCAGCTATTATAAAAAACAGTATGGTAGTTGCTCAAAAAATTAAAAATAGAACTATTGTATAATCCAACAATCTCATTCATCCAAAGTAAATGAAAACAATATCTTGAAGAGATACCTGTATCCCATGTTTATTGCAGCATTATTCAAAGTGACCAAGATACAGAAACAACCTAAATGTCTGCCAACAGATGAAAGATAATAAAGATGTGGTATATATACCTTTACAAAGGAATATTACTTAGTCGTGAGAAAGGACATCCTGCCATTTGCCACAACATGGATGGACCTTGAGGGCACTGAGCTAAGTGACTCAGTCAGGAAAAGACAAACACTGTATTATTTTATGTGGAATCTAAAAAATCCAAACTTATAGAACAGAAAGGAAAATGTACAGGGGCAGGGAAAAGGAGATGAATATAAACTTCCAGGAAAAAGATAACTAAGTTATTTTCTGAGGATCAAATGTCCAGTGTGGTGATTGTGGTTAATAATATGAATTATATACTTGAAAGTTGCCAAGAAAAATCTTAAACATTCTCACTACAAAAAAAAAGAGATAAAAATTATGTGACATGATAGTAAATATATGACATTAGCTAACACTGTGGTAATAATCATATTGCAATGTGTGTGTACCAAATCAGTACATTATACACCTTAAACTTAGACAATGTTATATGTCAACTGTATATCAACAAAACTGAACGAAATACTACATGTGATATCTACAATGGAACTTAAGGGTGTTTTTTAGATAAATGGATTATTTTTGATAAAATATCAAATATTTGTATATAAATGTATATATATATATATGTGTGTGTATGTGTATGAAACAGACACTACAAAAACTATATAACATAAAGCCTTTAAAGACAGATTATTTTATAGGTGAGTTCTTTGAAATTTCAAAGAAAGTAGTCCATATAATATATAAATTATTCAGAAAATAGAAAATAAACAAAGCTGTCCAGTTAATTTTATCAAGCTAGCAGAAGCAGTAGACCAATATGTAAAAAATATAACAAAATAAACAAAAACTCAAGTCCAATTTCACTTGGAAATATGGAAGTTAAAATCAAATACAACTTAATTATACATGATAAATAAAAGTATCCACCTCCTAAAGGAAGGTTGATTCCACTAATACAAAACTGATATAGTATTAGGAAATCTATAACACAGTTATATACATTAGGAGAAACAATATGAAAAATTAAGAATTCTGCTACTTGCCAAAAGAAGTTCATTGAATGTTAAGAGTAGTTTCTACTTTCTAAAAAAGCTGTAAACTACAAACAGAAAAATACTTTATATAATTATTTTAAAGTCTCAAACCAACATTTATCACAATTTTAAAATACTAAACACATTCTAGTTAAAATCAGGAACAAGTTAATCGTCATTAGTATTTATTTTACATAATTTTGAAAGTTCTGGTTTATGTAATAAGATACAGAACAAAGATAAAATATAACCATTAAGAAGGTTAAGGCAAAAGTTATTAACAATTGTAAAATTATAGATTAAAAAAATCTAAGAAAATCAACAAATTAAAAAGAATTTAAGAGAATTAAAAAGAAAACCCAATAAAGTTGACAAAAATTAATCATAGCCTATGCCCATGAAATATGTGTTGGCCCTGGCCGGTTGGTTGGTTCAGTGGTAGAGTGTCGGCTTGGCATGTGGATGTCCTGGGTTTAATTCCTGGTCAGGGCACACAGGAGAAGGAACCACCTGCTTCTTCACCCCTCCCACTTCTCTTTCTCTCCGTTCTTCTCCCACAGCTATGGCTCAATTGATTCCATGGAACCTCCATCTCAGGCACTAAAAATAACTCGTTTGTGAGCATGACCCCAGATGGGCAGAGTATTGGCCCCAGACAGGTGTTGACGGATGGATCCTAGTTGGGGTGCATGCAGGAGTCTGTCTCTCCATCTCCCCTCCTCTCGCTTGGAAAATAAAAGAGAAAAAACAGAAAGAAATATATCTTAATAGGCAGAAAGCTTGTTCCCAGCACAGTCATAACATAAAGCATCAAAGAATAACATCATGAAAAAAGATAATTTTATCATAAAAACTTTATTTTAAATATGAATGCATTTTTATTTTTTTAGCATTAGAACCTGATTCTATTAAATTTTTTTTTGTTTGTTTGTTTTTGATTTTTTTTATTATTAAATTTAATGTGGTGACACCAATAAATCAGGGTACATATGTTCAAAGAAAACATCTCCAGGTTATCTTATCATTCAATTATGTTGCATACCCGTCAACCAAAGTCAAATTGTCCTCTGTCACCTTCTGTCTGGTTTTCCCTGTGCCCCTCCCCTCCACCCTATCCCATCTTCTCTTCCCTCCCCCCACCCCATAACCACCACTCTCTTGTCCATGTCTCATAGTCTCACTTTTATGTCCCCCCTATGTATGAAATCATGCTGTTCTCAGTTTTTTTCTGATTTACTTATTTCACTCCGTATAAAGTTATCAAGGTCCATCCATTTTGTTGTAAATCATCTGATGTCATCATTTCTTATGGCTGAGTAGTATTCCATAGTATATATGTACCAAAGCTTTTTAATCCACTCGTCCTCTGACAGACACTTGGGATGTTTCCAGATCTTCGCTATTGTGAACAATGCTGCCACAAACATGGTGGCACATTTCTTCTTTTCAAATAGTGCTATGGTGTTCTTAGGGTATATTCCTATAAGTGGGATAGGTGTGTCAAAAAGCAGTTCGATTTTTAATTTTTTGAGGAATCTCTATACTGTTTTCCACAGTGGATACACCAGTCTGCTTTCCCACCAGCAGTGCAAAAGGGTTCCCTTTTCTCCACATCCTCGCCAGCACTTATTCTGTGTTGTTTTGCTGAAGAGTGCCATTCAGACTGCTGTGAGGTGATATCTCATTGTGGTTTTAATTTGCATTTCTCTAATGATTAGTGATGTTGAGCATTTTTTCATATGCCTATTGGCCATCTGTATGTCCTCTTTGGAGAAATTTCTATTCATTTCTTTTGTCCATTTTTTGATTGGATTGTTTGTCTTCCTGGTGTTGAGTTTTATAAGTTCTTTATAAATTTTGGTTATTAACCCCTTATCAGATGTGCTGTTGAATATGTTCTCCCATTGTGCGGTTTGTCTTTTTATTCTGTTCTTATTGTCTTTAGCTGTGCAAAAACATTTTAGTTTGATATAGTCCCATTTGTTTATCTTGCCTTTTATTTCATTTGCCCGTGGAGATAAATTGGCAAATATATTGCTGCTACAGATGTCAGAGAGCTTGCTGCCTATGTTTTCTTCTAAGATGCTTATGGTTTCACGGCTTACATATAAGTCTTTTATCCATTTAGAGTTTGTTTTTGTGAATGGTGTAAGTTGATGGTCTAGTTTCACTTTTTTGAATGTAGATGTCCAGTTTTCCCAACACCATTTGTTAAAGAGGCTGTCTTTATTCCATTGTATGTTCTTTCCTCCTTTCTCAAATATCAGTAGTCCATAAAGATGTGGGTTTATTTCTGGGTTCTCTGTTCTATTCCATTGATCTATGTGCCTGTTCTTATGCCAGTACCAGGCTGTCTTGAGTATAATGGCCTTGTAGTAAACCTTGATATCCAGAAGAGTGATACCTCCTGCTTTATTATCTTTTTTTGAGATTGCTGAGGCTATTTGTGTTCTTTTTTGGTTCCATATAAATTTTTGGAATATGTGTTCTATATCTTTGAAGTATGTCATTGGTAATTTAATTGGTATTGCATTGAGTTTATAAATTGCTTTGGGTAATATAGACATTTTAATGATGTTTATTCTTCCTAACCATGAGCATGCACGGTATATGCTTCCACTTGTTTGTATCTTCCTTGATTTCTTTTATCAATGTTTTATAATTTTCCGAGTACAAATCCTTAACCTCCTTAGTAAAATTTACTCCTAGGTACTTTATTTTTTTGGCTGCAATAGTGAAGGGCATTGTTCCCTTAATTTCTTTTGCTGAGAGTTCATTGTTGGTATATAGACGTCTCTGATTTCTGAGTATTAATTTTATATCCTGCCACCTTGCTGAATTCATTTATCAGGTCCAGTAGTTTTTTGACTGAGACTTTAGGGTTTTCTATATACAATATCATATCATCTGCAAATAATCACAGTTTTACTTCTTCTTTTCCAACTTGGATGCCTTTTATTTCTTCTTCTTGTCTGATTGCTGTACCTAGGACTTCCAGAACTATGTTGAATAAAAGTGGTGAAAGGGGGCACCCCTGCCTGGTACCTGATCTTAAGGGGATTGCTTTTAATTTTTGTCCATTTAGTGTGATGTTTGCTGTGGATTTGTCGTAGATGGCCTTTATCATGTTAAGGAATGTTCCCTGTATTCCCACTTTACTGAGAGTTTTGATCATGAATGGGTGCTGGATTTTATCAAATGCCTTTTCTGCATCTATTGAAATTATCATGTGATTTTTGTCCTTCCTTTTGTTTATGTGATGAATCACATTGATTGATTTGCGAATATTGAACCAGCCTTGCCTCTCCAGAATAAATCCCACTTGATCATGGTGTATGATTTTTATTTCATATATTGCTGGATCCGGTTGGCTAATATTTTGTTGAGAATTTTACCATCTAAATTCATCAGGGATATAGGCCTATAATTTTCTTTCTTTGTGTTGTCTTTGCCCAGTTTGGGGAACAGAATTATGCTTGCCTCATAAAAGGACTTTGGAAGTCTTCCTTCCTCTTGAATTTTTTGAAATAGCTTGAAGAGGATAGGAGTTAGTTCTTCTTTGAATTTTTGGTAGAATTCACTTGTGAAGCAATCAGGCCCAGGACTTTTTTTTTTGGAGAGTTTTTTGATAACTGTTTCGATCTCATTTGTTGTAATTGGTCTGTTTAGGTGTTCTGATTCTTCCAGATGGATTTTTGGAAGATTATAGGATTCAAGAAATTTGTTCATTTCACCTAGGTTGTCTAATTATTTGTCATAGAGTTCTTCATATATTTTCTTACAATGCTTTGTATTTCTGTTGTGTCAGTTGTTATTTCTCCACTCTCATTTCTAATTTTATTTATTTGGGTCCTCTCTCTTTTTTTCTTGGTGAGTCTAGTTAAAGGTTCATCAATCTTGTTTACCTTTTCAAAGAAGCAGCTCCTCGTTTCATTGATCCTCTGTATTGTTTCCTTAGCCTCTATGTCATTTATTTCTGCTCTGATCTTTATTATTTCCTTCCTTCTACTGGTCCTGGGTTTTATTTGCTGTTGTTTTTCTAGTTCTTTTAGATGTGGGGTCTGGTTGCTTATTTGAACTTTTTCTAGTTTCTTCTGATATGCCTGTAGTGCAATGAACTTCCCTCTCAGAACTGCTTTTGCTGTGTCCCATAAATTTTGAGTTGATGTATGCCCATTATCATTTGTTTCTAGAAACTTTTTTATTTTCTTTTTGACCTCATTGTTAATCCATTCATTATTTAATATCATGCTATTTAGTTTCCAAGTGTTTGAGTATTTTTCAGTTTTTCTTTTGTGGTTAATTTCTAGTTTCATGGCATTGTGATCAGAGAAAATGCTTGATATGATTTCAATCTTCTTAAATTTATTGAGACCATTTTTGTGTCCTAACATGTGGTCTATTCTAGAAATTGTACCATGAGTGCTTGAGAAGAATGTATATTCTACTGCTTTAGGGTAAAAAGTTCTGAAGATATCTATTAAATCAAGTTGATCTAGTGTATCCTTTAAGTCTGCTGTTTCTTTATTAAGTTTCTTTCTTGAGGATCTATCCAGTGTTGTTAGTGGGGTATTGAAATTCCCTACTATTATGGTATTGCTGTTAATTTCACCCTTTATATCCATCGAAGTCTGCTTTATGTATGTTGGGGCTCCTATATTTGGTGCATAGATATTTATAATAGTTATATCTTCCTGTTGAATTGTTCTTTTTATCATTATGTAGTGTCCTTCTTTATCTCTTACTACAGCCTTTGTTTTAAAGTCCATTTTGTCAGATATAAGTACTGCTATCCCAGCTTTTTTTTTCTTTTCCATTTGCATGAAATATTTTTTTCCATCCTTTTACCTTCAGTCTATGTACATCTTTTGTTTTAAGGTGTGTCTCTTGTAGACAGCATATGTATGGGTCCTTTTTTTTTTATCCATGCAGCTACCCTATGTCTTTTGATTGGATCATTTAATCCATTTACATTTAAGGTTATTATTGATATGTAGTTGTTTATTGCCATTTTATTCTTTAAAGCTGTATTCTTCTTTTACTCTATTCTTTCCTCCCTTTGAACTGTTCACAACAGGCCCCTTAGTATCTCTTGCAGAATTGGTTTGGTTTTTATGAATTTCTTCAGGCTTTTTTTGTCTGGGAAGCACTTTATTTCTCCTTCAATTTTAAACATTAGCCTTGCTGGATAAAGTAGTCTTGGTTGTAGGTTCTTGTTCTGCATTACTTTGAATATATCTTGCCATTCCCTTCTGGTCTCAAGTGTTTCTGTTGATAAGTCAGATGTCATCTTATGGGGGCTCCTTTGTAGGTGATAGCTTTTTTTCTCTAGCAACTTTTAAAATTTTCTCTTTATCACTTAGCTTTGGTATTTTAACTATGATGTGTCTTGGTGTAGATTTCTTTGGATTTCTCTTTAATGGAGTTCTGTGTGCTTCTTGAATGTGTGGAATGTTTCCGAGCCTTAATTTAGGAAAGTTTTTTGCTATGATTTGATTGAACAAAGTTTCTATTTCCTGTTCTCTCTCTTTTTTTTTTCAGCGACCCCTATGATGCAAATGTTTTTTCTCTTCATTTTGTCACAGAGCTCCCTTAGAGTTTTCTCACATTTTTTGAGTCTCTTTTCCTTTTTCTTCTCTGATTCTGTGCCTTTGTTTATTGTGTCCTCTAACTTGCTGATTCGATCTTCAGGGTCATTCACCCTGCTTTTAATTTCTTTCATTGTGGTCTTCAGTTCTGATACTGTATTTGTCATTTCTGTCTGATTCTTTTTTATTATTTCAATTTCGTTTTTTATACCTGTTATTTCTTTATTTAGGTGTTCATAGTGACTATCCATTGTTGCTCTAATTTCTTTGAACATCCTAACTATCATTATTCTAAATTCTGCTTCTAGTAATTTGGTTATATCTGGTTCATTCAGGTCCTTCTCTGGGGATTTCTCTTGATTCATTTGGTTTGCATTCTTCTGCCTGCCCATTTTGTCTGTGTATAAGCAAGTTATGGCCACTGGAGTCCAGTAGGTTTTGCCTTTGTGTTCTCTAGGTGTGGTCTGTCTGCAGGCCCGCCATCCCCTCTGCTGCTGCCTAGGGTGGTTGGGTATCGGCATTGCCAGCGCCGACCCACTGCGGCTGTTGCTGTGATTTCCACCTCTCCTCCGCAGAAGGAGAACCACAAGCCTCAGCACCAAGAGTAGAGGTGAGCACCTTTGCTCAGCTGTGGACCCAGCCTGTTTCCGGGCTTCCACCCAGCACCTGCAGTTAGAGCCTGTTTGCCATAGTTTCGTGGGTTGGACGGGGCTTCTGACATGCTCTCAGCTGTGAGCTTTTACCCCGTCGGGAGCTTTAGCCCCGCCCTCAAGGCCAGGGCCCTTCTTTGCAGGGTCGCAAACCAAGGTTTATTGGGCTGGGCGTGGCTGCTGGCATGCGCTCAGCTGCGAACTTCCGCTTGGCCTGGGCTCTACCCCGCCCCCGCATTCAGAGCCAACTCGCACACGTAGGATGGCAAACCGCGGTTTTTCCGGCCAGGCGGGGCTGCTGGCATGAGCTCAGCTGCGAGCCCCTGCCCATCCCTGGTCCTATCCTCGTCCCAGCAATCAAGGCCAGCTTGCGCAGGGTTGCAGAGCAGATCTCTGCCCGTTCCTGGCCTCCTGCTTTTCCCCCGCAGGTTGGGTTACAGGCAGGCCTACAGCTGCCGGATCGCTTTCGTGTGTCCCCTCTGCCCCTGCTGGGCTAGACCGAGCTCACACCAGCTTGGCTTCCACCCCCGCCGACAGAACCACGTTTCAGCGTCCTGCCGCCACCATCCCTCCCGCAGCCTCAGCAGAGTAGGAATGGGCCCCACAGTTCAGACCCTAACACTCCATACTGTAGACCTAGAAGCTCCCTCCATCTAAGCAGCTCTGCTCTAATTGCCACGGGAGAACTTGTTTGGCTGATGTCCTGTCTCCCTTTGCTGGTGTTGCTAGTTCCAGGGGAAATATTTGTTTTTGATTAGGGAAGTGACTTAGCCCAGGGGTTAGGGTGGCTGTCCCTTAGAGTGTTTGTCCCTGTGCCTTCAGTCCACACTCTCTTCCCGCTGCTCTGGTCCTCTCCTCTGTCCCTGTTCCCCAGAGGCCTGGTTGCGTGGTTGTGAGAGAGGTTTTCTGTGCTGTCTCTTTAAAAAGTAACTTGGGTCTGAGAAAACTCTCTCTTTCTTACAAACAGTATCTTCACTTGTTTCACAGCTCAATACTGTCCAAACGCCTCTTCTAGGCTCTGGGACTGCAGTCTGGGGCTTGGTTCCTGGGACCCAGGTCCCTCCCTCTCCGCCAAACTCTCCTCCCACCACGCGGGTCTCTCTGGGCTGCCATTTGCTCCAAGGAGCTGGGCAGCCCTCTTCGCATTTTCACTATTCCTACCAGTCTCAATGTGGCTTCTTCTGTGTTCCTTGGTTGAAGAGTCCACTTAGTTTAGTTCAAAGTTGGTTTATCCAGATGATGGTTCTTAAAATTGAGTTATAATCCACTTTGGTTCTGGGAGTTGGAAGTTGGTACGTCCACCTACTCCATCGCCATCTTGCTCCCCCCTCATAAAAACATTTTTTAAGACAAAAGGAACAACATGCTATGTTCTCAGACAACATGGTAAATATTTTAATATCTCCAGTTTCCTCAATGAATATATAGTTATAATGGAATTATAATCAAAATCCCAATGGAATTTTATCTTGGGAATTGAAAACCATGATTTGAAACCTCCTGAAAAAATAAGGTTGTATAAATAACTTAGGAATTCTATGTTAACTGTTTTCAAATGAATTATTATATTTGATTGCTGTGGCAACATCATAAGATGTATGCCACCCTCAAATGTTGTCACCATTATGTCAAAATTAGAATCCCAAATTTCCCAGTTAATTTTTTTCAGTGGTTGTACAAAAAGCAACGTTCTATAAAGCTGTAGTGGCTAAACTTCACACAGATAACATCACAGACTTCGTGAAAAAAGTATATATTTTAAAGTTTTCAAAGAAAATAACTTGTATATGTTCTTTCTCTGTGCCTGTGTTCCAAATTTATTTGCCCATTTCCCAATGTTTTAGTACGTGTAGTACAAAATACAGTGACATTCTACTAGTGTTTTTATTTATAAAAAGAAATTTACAATAAAGGAGGCTTGTCTACTTATGAACTAAGTTGAAAACAGGTCCAGGCTCACATCAGCGCACATAGCACCCAACTGGAAATTTTTCAAGAGGAATGTTAGATGGTACAAACAAAAGAATAAGTTGAAATCAGGGTCTCGAAGAAATATCTGTACCCACATAGTTATTGCAGTATTCACAATAGCCAGGCTATGGAAACAACCTAAAGGCCCATAATAGAATGAATGGATAAAGAAAATGGGTAAAAATAAAATGGAATATTACTCAGCACCAAAAAAGAAAATTCCTTTTATATGCAACAACATGAATGAATCTGAAAATCATTATGCAAAGTGAAATAAACCAGACACAGAAGAACAAATACTGTAGGATTCTACTTATATGAGGTACCTAAAATAATCAAACTCAGAGAATCAGACAATAGAATGGTGGTTGCTGGGAGCTGAGGGGAGAGGGAAATGGGACTTGTCATGAGTACAAACTTTCAGTTATTTAAGAATGAATAAGTCCTAGAAATGTGCTCTACATCTTGGTGCCTATAGTTACCAAAACTGTACTGTGCATTAAAACATTTTGTCAAGAGGGTAGATAGAACTCAGGTTGTGTTCCTACCACCATTATTTAAAAAAAAGGAACAGGCACCAAGAACCTTTAGGATGTTATAGCTATGTTTATTGATCATGGGGATGGTTTCATGGGTAGGTGCATATGTCCAAACTCATCACATTGTATACATTAAATATGTTTAGTTTTTATATATTAATTATAGTGCAACAAAGCTGTTTTGAAAATCATAATTATAGATACATTGTGAAGTCAGAGAGAATAGACCAAGACACATGGAAATAAATTTGTTCACACAATTACCTGCAAACTATGGAATAAACACAATGATTAGAAGCATCTAGTTCATGTAAACATACTAAATGGTCTAACATGTAACTCTCATCTCAGGTGCAATGAACTCTACAGACCCAAATCAAAAAATCAAAGTGATGTAACTGAACTCGCATGGACTGGATCAGGTACCTTTGATGATTTCACGTGCCTATCAATATCTAGCTGGGGTGGTTTTCTGACTTCTAAGAATGTTTATTGCTCCGGGGTAGATTTGTATGAGTTGATGTGATACAATCCTGTTTCATTACTTGTGCTTAATGCCCTTGCACCATCACCAAATAACAGAGATTCACATCAAAAGCCAAAGGTAGATTCTATCACCAAAACTCACATGGTCTCAGGAATTCTGCGATTCTTTTTTTCACGGCCTCGAAAACTCTGTCTATAAACACACTTCCCCTGTGGACCTTAATTACTCACAGGAAAACTGAGCGCTCTGCTGTGCAGCCATACTTGTGGGCAGTTGTGATGAGAACCTGATGTGCCTCAAGTCAAGCTTATCAACCACTTGACTTCCTTCTTTCAACCTAGGTCCTTTTCATTGTCATGTGTTGTTTCTGATTCCTGACTACTTTGCCTTCTATAAAGAGGTTGTTAGCTAAAGACCTGTAGCATCACTGAAGTAATAATCATTTATTTCTGATATCACCTAAAGTTAGCAGGTTTTCTGTGGCATTACCCACCCAAGGAAGAACCACAACTATGCATCTTTTCTTTTTAGTGAGAGAGAAAGAAAGAAACAAGAGACAGAAAGTCAAAGAGATGAGCAGCATCACTTGTGGCACCTTAGTTGTTCATTGATTGCTTTCTCATATATGCCTTGACCCAGAGGGCTCTAGCTGAGCCAATGACCCCTTGCTTAAACCAGAGACCTTGGATTTCAAACTAGCAGCATTCAGACTCAAGCCAGCGACCATGGGGTCATGTCTGTGATCCCACAATCAAGCCAGCAACCCTGCACTCAAACTGGTGAGCCAGCACTCAAGCCGGATGAGCCCATACTCAACCCAGCGACCTCGGGGTTTCAAACCTGGGTCCTTTGTGTCCTAGGCCAATGCTCTATCCACTTCACCACCATTTGGTCAGGCCACAACTATGTATCTTGACTGAAAAGCACTGAGCCTCTTTGTTCAAAGCTCTTCAGAGAAAGGCATCTCATATTTCTCTGATAATCTATTCTAGTGTCATTTAAACCTCCAAAGAAATTCTGGTATGTGAAAAACAAAACCTTGTCTTAAACAAAACTAGCCCCTAAATTTTGATCGCACTGAGGTTTTTTACCTCATTTTTCTCCTTACTGTGTCTTCTTATCAAGATTCTGAGTTGATTTAAAAAATGACCTTGATTACTCATATGTGGAATATAATGAACTAACAAGCAAACCAGGGACAGACTAATAGCAGGATGACGGCTATCAGGATGGGAGGGTGGCTGTTTGGGGAGAGGGGGTGGCGGGATTCAGCAAAAAAGGAGGAAAAGAGACAAAAAACACATGGACACAAACAACAGTGTGGTGATTGCCAGGAAGAGGGAGTGAGGAGAGGTAGAGAGGATATAGGGGGATAAACTTGACTTGGGCTGATGAACACAAAATACAGTGTACAGATAATGTGCTATGGAATTGTGCACTTGAAACCTATATAATTTTGTTAACTAGTGTCACCCCAATAAATTAAATAAAAAGAAAATAATTAAAATGACCCTGATTCAGTATCCAGCATATGTTTTCTAACATCAAAATTAAATCATTCATCAAGCTCACAATTTTAAGATAACAAGATTTCTGGACCAGAAACCATGGGGGCAGAAACCATGTGTCTACTTCAGTTCCATTATAGGTCTTATTTAACAAATAATAAAAATTGTGATCTTAGGAAATGTAGAATTCAGTTACTGGCCAGTAGGTAGAAGGGAATATACCTTATGCCTTCATGGAGATGCCCTTTGTTATTGTTGCCCTTATTTTTAATTTGTGCATTTGGGCTGGGAGCACTAGAAAGACAGACTGGGAGCACCATTCTAATGAACTCAATCTATATCATACAATTGCACGAGACTTGGAACACAGTGTGAGTTTGCTTGGGCTGCCATGACAAAGTACCACAGACCTGGCTTCTTCACCAACAAAAATTTATAAGTGCACAGTTCCTGAGGCCAGAAGTATCAGCTCCAGGTCTCAGCTGGGCTGGTTTCTTCTGAGACCTCTCTTCTTGGCTTGTAGAGGGTTCTCATTTCCTTATTCTTCACATGGTCTTCCCTCTATGCACATCAGTATTCTAATTTGTTCTTCTTACAAGGACACCAGTCATTTTGGATTAGGGTCTATCATAATAAATTCATTTAAATTAATTATATATTTAAAGACCCTATTTCCAAATAGAGTGACATTCTAAGGTACTGAAGGTTAGAACTTCAACATAAGAATGAGGGAAAGGGGGCATCATTCAGTCCATTGCATATATGAAGTGTCAGCATTAGAACAGAAGTAATGGGGTTCTTCAACACTTTGATAAAGGTGAACACAACTGGTCTATTAGTCTCTTGAAAGTAGAAATGGGAAAAACACATTACATTTCCCCATGGGCATGGGTGGTGAGCAATTCTTGCTGACAAGGGTTACAGTTCCATTGGCAATATGGCAGACATATCACAAAGGGCATCTTGCAATGATATGCATCTATTTCTTCCCTGAATTTTGCTTTCACAGAAATTCCTTCTCTATGTGTCTGGTAATAAGATGGACGGCAGTTTTTCTGGCACTAGGTTGAGTGCTTTTGAGTTACTGCATGGAGAAAACTATTTCTCTGACAAGAAAAAAATGTGATGAGGTGACACTGGGTGTTTCAAAGTCTTCCTCAATATTGTATGAATATTGCATATGAGTATAACCTGGAACAATGACAAAAGAAAACAATCGGCTATGTCTCTGAGAAGCAAGAAACTAATGACCAATCAACACACATGAACTAAAGGAAATCTAAATGCTAGAAATTCAAATCAATAATTATTTGACAAATACTAATTTTAAAGCCTATCAATATAGGGTATTAGCTCCAAATACTTTTGTAAAGTTGTTTCTTCATATATTGGAAATTCTTTTCCAATTCTTATTAAAATAACTTTTTACATGTTCCATACACTTTGAAAGCTTATTAAACATTTCCCAATCAAAGTTATATTTCCTCTTCTTTCTCACAATTATATTGCTACGATTCATGAGAAAACAATTCTCAAAAATTAAAGAGAGTCTTTTTTAGCATGAACTGTTTCTTACATTAATATAATGAAAATCTGCTCGAGTGAGATGAATCAGACTTAAAGGGGGTAGAAAACTGGCCAAAGGATCACTTATGTAAATGAGAGTATAAAATTGAGATGTCCCATCTCGTGATTTAGAAGGGATACTGGGTGCTGAATGTCCTGGAATAGCTGTTTGTTTCAGGCTTTCTCACTTCTCCAAGTCAGCCAGTTACAGGGTGATTTCTTCCCCTCTTTTCTTTAATCTTTGAAATACTCTAGCTGGTGAGACCCTATCAAAGATCTGTTCAATAAGTGTCAAATGCTTCCACAGATTTTGTATCTGTGATAGGTAAGACCTGCCTTCATTCACTAAATATACATTTATTTAGCTCTCACTCTTCCAGGTATTGTGCTAGATTGGTTCTTCTCAACCAGGGCAATTTTTAGTTGTCACACTGAAGAGGGGCTTTGCTGCTAGCATCCAACAGTAGAGACTAGAGATGCTGCCTAACAACCCACATTGCACAGGACACACCATCCAGCGCAGATTTATCTGATCCAAATGCCAATAGTGCCAAGTGTGAAACACAATGTGGTAGATCCTTGTAATTAAAAGGAAACTCATAAATTGGTAGGAAACTTTTAAATATACAGCTGAACCCTGCCTAAATTACCAATCAAAAGAACTATGACTTATTTGTTGGCCTCCTAAGAGAAGACATAAATAGAAATGTGAAATCTAAGTCAGTGACCATTCTATCAAAGTTAAGGCCATTCCCTCTTCCAACAGCTAGAGTACAGTTCTTATTGGGTAGAGCAGACCTCAAAAGTAGGAGGCTCATCTGTGGCAGGGGCACTTTTAGGTGTGATACTGTAAGTTAGAGATAGAGACTCTAAATCTATAAAAATAATGAGTACTTTAGAAAAGGAGCACATCAGACTGGTCAAAATGGGCATCTGATAGGACAGTCACTTTAGGGAGCCCTTGCTTTGTATAGCAGATGTACCACCCATATGAGGTAAGCAACAAGGATTACATCGAGACAAGAAGGAGGACAGGAGGACATCTAGGCAGAAGGATCCAGCCATGTATGCACAAAAAAAGCACCTCACCCAGCAGGAATGATTACAAGAAATGAGGTAGACCAACCTTTGGTCAGTTAAGATTGCTAGTCATTGAGTAGAACTTCAGAGGCCACCAGAAACCATGTGACCATCCTCAGACTATGAAAGAACAGGTCTTTGGGAGAATTTGGCATTCTGTCACTCTCCAGTGGAAGACTCATCGCCTTGCTAACCTCGCACCCGTGCCCACAACCGCCTTAGGTCAGGTTTGACTGAATAAGGAGGCAGGGCTGACCGTTAGAGATTTTGTTCATCTTCTTCAAAGATGAAGTATCTTAGGTACTAGATGAAGTCCACGCTTTGAGAACAACTAATATTTCATAAGATTTACATTTTAGGGCTGAGAGATTCAAATTTAAACTAATAGAAAATGATTCCAATGTGGTCAAAGTTCTAAAGCTAACTTCACAGTAAATATATATTACCCAGAATCCCTAGTTTGGAATCTTTTGAGTGTAATATGTTTTATTTAGATTAAGTAAAAAATATTAATTGACATTCTGATGAACAGGTGAAGAAATTAAGGAACAAAAATAAATGGAGTGATTTTCTTATAACTAGAAGAAGCTAGAATGAAATACAAAATTCAGATTGTAAGTGTTGAACCCATGAGCTTCAGGGTGCATTAGATTTTTGTTTTATTTATTCCAGTATTCTATGTTACTCTCTCTTCTCTAAAAACTTAGCCTGTCCCCATAGTATCTTATTTTTTTAATTGACCCATGTTCTTTATCTACTTCCTGCAGTAACAGCTCCATGAGAAAAAAATTTAAATATTACAAATGTAATTGGGTAACGTGAAATAGATCCCATGAGCTGCTGGCTGTTCATGAGCTGCAGTGAGATTTAAGCATTTAAATGTAAATAGTCAAGACCCTCACACAACAACAAAGGCCAAGTCATGCTGAATAAACCAAATAAAATCATCCTAAGTCTATAGATTTTTTAACAATCAGGAGCCTGCAGATTGCAAAAAAAGAAATAAGATATGAAAAATTAGTTCACACACACAAAATTGGACAAGTGGCCAATTAATATAAAACTGAGGTTCAGCTTACCTTAAAACTCAAATAATGCAAATATATTTATAGTTTCTCATTTTTCACTATCAGATTGCTAAAGATTAAGAAGTTTGATAATACTCAGAGATGATAAGAGAGTTTGAAAACAGTCATTCTCATGCATTGTTCATAGGGATAGAAATTGGTAAACACTTCTTAACTGTCAGAATGTCAAATGGACAAATCCTATGGTGTCATCATTTCACTCCCAGCAATCTATCTGACAGGTGCACATTCACATGAGTGCTTACAATACTATTCATTGCAGATTGTTTGTAACTGCAGAAAACCAAGCACAAGCTAAATATTCACTGGCAGCCAACTGGATATCTTGCTTTGGTGGAAAGGCTACAGTCATTATTTCAAATATTTAGATAAACTTATATTTACTCTCAGGGATAGAACTTCAAAATACAGTCAAAAGTGCACCATGACTTTACGGACACACTGTATATTACTGCAAAACAAATAAGAAAATTTTATATAGTGACTATTAACAAACCAACATTGGAAAACTATTTACGGTGGCTTCCCTTCCCAGACCTGAAGCATTGAGGGTGGAAATGGAGGGTGACTTCTAACATTTACACTGTACTCTTATGTCCTGTTTAAATTATTTCCTGAGAGCATGCATAAATTGCTTTCCTAATGACTATTTACTGAAAGAAGTCATACTTTTTCCAAGATGTAAACTAAAAATGAAATTTGATTCTGATTGAGTGTGTCTAAAAGTTCCCAAATCCTAAAGATTACTTTGGTCAACCAAGTCCTGAGGTTGGATGGTGGGTGTATCTAGGGTGACCACCTGCCCTAGCATGCTGGGACTGAGGGGTTTACAGGATACAGGGAATTCAGGGTTAAACTGGGACAAAACCGGGACAGGGCTGTCACGCTGTTGTTCCGGTGAGATGCAGAGACGTGGGTCAGCAAACTTTCTTTGCAGGGACCAAGTTTCCTATGGGTGGGTTTTTCTTAGTTCCAGTTGGAGTTTGAGGAAGGCGTTAGCAAGTCCCTTTGGCCCTCATACCTAAGCCACGATCTCCAAAGTCAGCCCTGTTAGAAATACATTTAAAGTTTTGCTCTCCATCAGAACTTAGGACTGGAAGATGGGTGTTTGCTTTTAAGCCTTCCTCAAACCCCCAACAAATAATTTTAGGATGCAACTACAGACTAGCACCATTTTCCATATCAACAATTCTCTCTGCTCACCCCAGCTTTAAGAAATGCTGAGACTACCCCGAGCCCATAGTGGAGGGAGAAAGCTGAGTTGTGCTCATACTGGGGACCAGGAATTGGCCTGGTTTTCAAGGCCAGCAACTCAAAAACTGCAGTGACTAGGTCGGTCACTACTAGGGCCAAAACATACACAGGGAGGAACCATCCAGAGGATAGGCGGGAGTGCGAAGCAACTCCTGGAGTCACAGACAGCAAAGTGTCATGATTCCAGCTGCCCTGCTATCTCCTGAGCAAAACCCAAACGACTGGTGGGGACCAGGCAGTGGTATTAGATGGGATGGCTGTGCTCCACCTAACTAGTATGGGCTTAGGGAAAACTACTTCTCACCAAGGGAGAAACTCCATCAAAAACCAAGGCGCAAGTTGAGTTGTAAAGCCCTGAAGACCCAGGTGTATTTGAGTTGATGGAAAGGGGATTAGGATGAAGCCAGAACTTGGTGAATATGTAGGTGCTTAGAACTCACCCATGCTACTGGATGGAGAGCAGATAACCTCAAGGTTAGTTCCACCAGCTACTGGTAGGGAGGAGGCTTCAGGCTCGGCTTGGTGGACAGTTACAGTAAGCAGGCCCTAACATCAAGTAATATTTTGAAATATTATACAATATTTTTCTTGCATGTGGGTTTTTTTCCCCCACTTCATTTCCCTTTACCCCAAAGTCTCCTCTGCAAACAGATGTGTGTGTGTGTCACTCTGCTTGTCTTTGCCCCAGGGGTGAGATATGACAATGTGAAGGACAGAAAGTTACTAAAATCTTGAACTTTCTTATTTCTAACAGCAAGAACTGCTCCAAGGCCAAGAGAAGATTCCAGGCAGAGAGGAGATAGGTTTCCTTAAAAATAGGGAAGGAGTCTCTTCGGTGCAGAGTTGGGAGAGGAGGATGAGGAGTGATATCTCCCCAGTGCAGCCCAGGCATCAGGTTGAGCTGCCACACTCTCAGAGGAAACGATGGTAAGACACGTGCTCCCAGGTGTTTCCACAGCCACAGTCCAGGTCGGCTTAGAAGACCGGAGAGCCTGCACACTTGAAGGAACCACTTCGAGAGTGCTAAGAGATGTCTCAACAGCTACCAGGGAGATCTGGGCTGTATTTCTCCCTGAGCTTCTGTGCTACCTAATGTTCTGGAACCATGGCACGGCCTATGGATGGAAGCAACACAAAATAACTCAGATTAACTATTGTACTGGCAGCTGTGGAGGCCCTGCCAGACCCTGGTCCAAATCACACTATTTGCTCCAAGCTTATCACTGCAACACATGTGACTCTGCCCGGGGCTGCTTCTCATCATGACTGCTGGCTGAGCTCACTCGTGGGGCCTCCATGTGAAACTGTATTTGTAGTGTCCGATGAAAGGGAGGGAACAGAAAGGACTGGACCATAAATATTCTGTCTTTATGGTGCAGACTCCTACTGGGGTATGTCATCATTCGCAGGCAGCGCAGGAAACTGAAATAAACTTCAAAGTCCAAAGGGGAAAAGAGAAGGGCCCATGGAATAATCATCAAATGAAATGAGCTGACCACCAGGTGCTTTGAGGTTTTTTGGCTACTCTGCTGCCAAGAGGGTGAGCAGGTAAATGAGGAAGGCAGACTCTGCTCGGTCGGGTTTGGCTATAGACTGTTACTTTCTTCTGGCTCTCAAATAAGAATCCCTGAAATGCTGTGCCATGGGGAAGATTAAGTTTTGCTCACTTCATTTTCATCCCTACTACAGAGTTTTCTCCTGCAAATATGGAGATACCCATTTTCTTTAAAAGCAATATAACAAAATACACAGAGAGGAAAAATAAAATGCATATCCTCATAAAGCAATGCTATATTTTATTTATTTTTGGGGGGTGAGAAGAGGGGAGAGAGTGAGGCTGACTCCCACATGCAACCTGACCAGGATCTACCTGGCAACCCCATCTTAGGCTGATGCTCAAGTACTGAGCTATTTTTAGTGCCAGAGCTGTCCTCAGCACTTGGGGCCATGCTCAAGGCAATTGAGCCACTGGCTGTTGAAGGGGAAGAGTGAGAGAAGGGGAAGACGGCCTGGGAAGGGGAGAAGTAGATGGTTACTTTTCCTGTGTGTCCTGACCAGGGATCGAACCCAGGACATCTCTACACTGGTCTGATGCTCTATCCATTGAGCCACCAGCCAGGGCCAGCAATACATTTTCAGGCACAGTGATGTCTTTCTTTTGTACCACCAAACTTTCCCATACACTGATAAAAAACTTTACCAGGGTCTTCACATGCCATCTACTGGGAGGCTTTGTCACAAAACACAGCCAAGAAGTCTTTTTTTCTTTGTCCCATGCCACCTCGGTTAGGCTTTCAATCCCCTTCTAATCACTCATTCACTCACTTCCTCAACGTGCATGCATTAAAGGCCCGGCATGTGCTGAGCACCACGCTAGGCACTAGGAATAGAGATGGACAAAGCATGGGCCTCTCTAACAGTTGCCTGCTGGTCTTTTATATGTGGATAAAACTGGCCACAAGCAAGCCTATTTCAATAGAACCCATATGGATAAGAACCTGCTCTTCTTTTCTTGGTTTCATTTAGTATCACCACCATCTACATTCTCTATGAAATAAAGACCTTGCATAGTTTTTTATATCATCCAGTATTAAACTATTCAATCTTACAACTTGAAATTATGCTTTCTCTCTTTCCCTATATGTCAGAAGTGCTTTCAGCAGCACGTAACAGAATACCCAATTCCTAGTGACTTAAATTCTTAACATATCGATTATTTATGTAACAAGAAGTCGTAGGATTGATTGGTGACTCAGTAATGTCACCAAACATGCAGACTCTGTCCATCCTTCACTCCACCACATCAAACATAGTGATTTGTCACTTCATTGTCACAAAATGGCTTCAATGGCTCTGTGCATCATGTTCACACACAGTTATATTCAAAGGCAGAAAAATTCAGGAAGAAGTCAGGGAAATGGAGGTGAGTTCATTCTTCAGCACTTTTTGTTTTTATCAGAATTGAAATTATTTTCCCCCAGAAATTCTTCTGCCGGACTTCCTCACTAATTAGAAATGAGTCATTGAATCAGTCCCAATATTTCAATGATTTTATTTTTGAAGTATTTGTCCATCAGTTTCTTTTTCTTTTCTTTCTTTCTTTTTTTTTTTTTTTTGTATTTTCTGAAGTGAGAAGCAGGGGTATGGGGGCAGACAGACAGACTCCCACATGCGCCTGACCAGGATCCACCTAGCATGCCCACTATGGGGCGATGCTCAGCCCATCTGGGGCATTGCTCTGCTGCAAATGGAGCCATTCTAGTTCCTGAAGAGGAGATCATAGAGCCATCCTCAGTGCCTGAGCCAACTTTGCTCCCATGGAGCCTTGGCTGCGGGAGGGGAAGTAAGAGACTGAGAAGAAGGAGAGGACGAGGGGTGGAGAAGCAGCTGGGTGCTTCTACTGTGTGCCTTGGCTGGGAATTGAACCTGGGACTTCCACATGCCGGGCCGATGCTCTACCACTCAGCCAACCAGCCAGGGCTCTTACTTTTTTCTAATCGCCAAATCTCCTTGGCAGCATTCTATTGAACCAATATCCTCCTCAAATATATCTTCTACACAGATGTTAGCTCAATATCTAACGTGGTAGCCTGACTTAAAGATGGCCACCAATGATCCTCGCCCCCTGATATTCACTTTCTGTGTTGTAGTCCCTGCCACATTGTCCCAGGGTCTGTGTGACCTATAGAAGATGACAGAGTGATGGGATTTCACTTCTCAGCATAGACTATAAAAGGCACTGTGGCTTCCATCTTGCTTATTCCCATTCATTGCCCAGGAAAGCAAGCTGCCACCTCTTGAGGATGCTCAGCAGCCCAGTGAGAGGTCCATATGGAGAAGAACTGAGGCCTACTGCCCAGAGTCACATGCGTGAGCTTGACAGTGGGTCCTCCAGCCCCAGCTGCCATCTTGACTAACAAAGAAGCCATAGGCCCGAACCACCCACCTAAGCTGCTCCTCAATTCCTGATCCAAGAGGATGTGAAATAATAAAGGTTTGCTGTTTTGAGCCACTAAGTTTGAGGATCATGTTATTCAGCAACAAGTAATGAATTCACTTAACATGCTATTGTCCTGCTTAAAACCTGCAAATAGTCTCCACCACCAAGAGCAGAGGACCTGGCATTACCAGCAGGTGAGTTTTGGTCCACAGAATATTTAAAACTATTTTAAACTGCCATTTCGAGATCGGGAGATGTCATATAAACATCAGAACATCTGGCCACACTAGCTCTACAAGTCCACAGAGCACCATGAATGGACTGGGCCAGCGAACTGGCAGGCACTCTCCAACTCACTGAGTGTCCTCCACTGTTATTCCCTCAATGGTACTAAGGACACACACTAGTTGCCACTTTTTAATCCCTGCTTCTATTATTTTGGTTATAACAGAGACACATTCTTCTGTACCTATGTTCCTTATCAAAAATGAGGAAACAAAAGAAAAACTAAAAGGACTCTGTTTTAAAAACTATTTGGGGGAACACCTTTATTCATAAAATGGAAAGCTCTCATGGGCTTAATATAAAAAGAAAATGTGTAAGAAATACAAGCAGGTCTCAATTCAATCATTTATCTTACCTGCCTGGCCCCTTTGGACATCTGTGTTTATGATCCTGGGTCTACAAAGCAATGGTGGTTTATTAATGCAGTCCATCTTCTCTGAAATCCAGCCCAGGCCATAGATTTATTATGTTCACCATTCTGACTCATCACCCACAGTGAAGGTTTTGTGTTTCAACTTGGCAAGGCAATGGTACCCAGCTGTTTGGTCAAACACTAGTCTAGCTATTGCAAATGAGATTATTTCTAAATATTACTAACAATTAAATTGGTTGGCTTTAAGTAATGCAGATTGCTCCCATAATGTGGGTGGGCCTCATTTAATCAGTTGAAAGCCTTAAGAGCAAAGACTGAGGCTCCCCAAATAAGAAGAATTTGGCCTCACAGCTGCAACGTAGAAACTGTGCCTAAGTCTCTAGTTTCCCAGGCCTACCATGCTGAATTCAGACATAAGTCTGCAATGCCAATTTTTTTTCTTTTTTGGTATTTTTCTGAAATGAGAAGCGGGAGGCAGAGAGACAGACTCCCGCATGCGCCCGACCAGGATCCACCCAGCAAGCCCCCCCAAGGGGGCGATGCTCTGACCATCTGGGGCATTGCTTTATTGTAACCAGAGCCGTTCTAGCGCCTGAGGTGGAAACCATGGAACCATCCTCAGCACCTGGGACAACTTTGCTTGAATGGAACCTGGGCTGCGGGAGGGGAAGAGAGAGATAGAAAGAAAGGAGAAGAGGAAGGGTGGAGAAGCAGATAGGCGCTTCTCCTGTGTGCCCTATCCAGGAATCAAACCCGGGACTTCCACACCTCGGACCGACACTGCAATATCAATTCTTATTTGCATTTTCTGGCTTCTGGTGCATTCAACAAATTTTGGTTCTGTTTCTCTGGAGAAATATGACTACTATACACTACTATTAACTAAATTGTATACCCCCAAATTCATGTGTTGAAGCCCTAATCCCAGAGAGATGGTATTTAGAAATGAAGTCCTTGTGATGTAACTGGGGTTAATTAGGTCATTAGGTCAGATCCCTCATAACAGCAGTAGCATCCTTATAAGAAGAGGAAGAGAGAGCTAATAAAAACATCAAAGAAGAGCCATATGAGGACCTATAGCAAAGGCAGCTGTCTGTACATTAAGGAGAGAGCCCTCCCCACACACTGACTGCTGGAACCTTGTCCTTGAATTGTGAGAGAACTGATTTCCATTATTTAAAACATTCAGTCTATGGTATTTTTTTTTTCTTTTTTCATTTTTATGCATTATTTGGGGGCTGCCTAACTTTTCCTTTTTTATTAAAGTTTTTTTAAAATTAATTTTAATGGGTAACACCAATAAATCAGGGTACATATGTTCAAAGAAAACATCTCCAGGTTATCTTACCATTCACTTACGTTGCATACCCATCAAATTGCATACCCATCAAAGTCAAATTGTCCTCTGTCACCTTTTATCTGGTTTTCCCTGTGCGCCTCCCCTCCTCCCCATCCCACCCTCTCCTCCCTCCCCCCACCCCGTAACCACCACATTCTTGTCCATGTCTCATAGTCTCACTTTTATGTCCCACCTATGTATGAAATCATGCTGTTCTCAGTTTTTTTCTGATTTACTTATTTCACTCCGTATAATCTTATCAAGGTACATCCATTTTGTTGTAAATGATCCAATGTCATCATTTCTTATGGCTGAGTAGTATTCCATAGTATATATGTACCAAAGCTTTTTAAGTCTATGGTATTTTGTTATGGTAGTCTGAGCAGACTCAGGTAACCACCTTCCCATATTCCTCATACTCCATGACTCTGTCTCCATGTCCTTGGTCATGTCGCTTTCTCCCGCCCAGGATGTCTTACCCATCAAACCCTCAGCAATGCCTCTTCCTCCTTGGAGACTTAATCCAGCCATCACCTTGTCCAGGAAGCATCCCATGACCATGCAGACTGGGACATGTGGTGCTCCTTGCTGATGCTCATTTTAAAGCCCCCCACCACCATCTACACATTAAATTGGAACATAATGACCTGCTTGATGTGGCCATCCAGAGCAGGAACTGTCTCTTATTGTCTCCAATAAATGAATAAATGAATGGATAAAATTATTATTCATCTAAGATATTATTACCGAGGAAGACAAACTGACAGAATAATTTTAGGCAAAACTAGTTTTATGAAATTACCATGTAAATCACTCTAGAATAGAATAAATGCTTTGTAATTTAGAGGGAAACAGAAGGATTTTCTGGGCTTCTGGCAAAGCTTTTTCCTAACTAAATCATTTCATGCACAGCTTTTGCAAACACATCTTCTGCTGGTCATAATTATGCGTCTCCCACTCCCCACTGTTTTGAATTACTTTGTGCTAACACCAAAATTATTCCACAGAGAGTCGGATTTATTTGCTGAAATGCGATGAGGAGAAGTGGGATAAGAGGCATACTTCACATGCGGCGCTTGTCGCTAGCACAGCTGTATTTCTGAGAAAGATATTTTAGTCCTTTTGGTCCATTTCTTTTGTAATTTAATAACTGAAGTACAAAGCTCATGAAAGCTGTGAATGTGTTGGAAGGTCAGTGAGGAAAAACGTGAGTGATACAGTTAGGAGAAATGAGGGAGTTAAAATAACAGAGGAAATTGATCATTTATGATCTTCCTGGCCAACGGTTTATGGCTCAAAGTCTGCTTCAGTAAAGACCCAATACTGGCTTATGTCTACAAAAAGGTAGAACAATTAACAAAATCAGGATCAAAATTTCTTTTGTTCTTACTAGAGTTATAATTATTTGTTTAAAAATTTTTAGTCTTACTACCTAATGTCACCCAATTAATTTAATTTTAATAAAACAAAAATGATTATTTTTCCTAACCAGGCAGTGGATAGAGCATTGGCCTGGGATGCAGAGGGCTCAGGTTTGAATCTCTAAGGTTGATGAATCATAGACATGCTCACTGGCTTGAGCAAGGGGTCACTGGCTTAGCTAGAGTCCCCTGGTCACGGCACATATGAGAAAGCAACCAATGAACAACTAAGGTGCTACTACAATGAATTGATGCTTGTCATCTCTCTCCCTTCCTGTCTGCCTGTTCCTATCTGTCCCTCTCTCTGTCTCTCTGTCTCCATCTCTCTCGCTAAACAATAAAATAAAATAAAATAAAAATTATTTTAAGGCCAATAAAGTAGTATTTTTATGTCAACATATAAAAGCAATGGTGACACTGGTTCTGCTCTTGGAATGACAGACCCACACATTCAAATGTTTTCCCTTCACCGAACCCAGACCCCTACTTGCACACATGCCAAATGCTTCCGACAATATTTTCCTCATGTGCACCAATGGCTGTCAAAAACCCATGTTCACTGACATACCAGAAATTTGAACAGGTCCCTAATGAAGGGTCGGCCAATTTTCTTCCCTGAGCATCAGTACTTTGCTCTTTGCTTAGTATCACATCTGTAATTGGGATATAGATATTATCTCCATGGTTTCCAGGGAATATAGTATTATTCACACCAACAGTCATGATAACAAATACAGCAGCCCAACTGAACTTTCTGATCACCACTGTCAGGGGACTGAAGTCTGCTTCAGTTTAGCAGATGCACTTGTGCTGTCTAACCATCTAACGCTGTGGTTCAGTACAGAACACAAACTCTGTGATTAGACAGCGCTCCAGCTGTATCCATGCTTCACCCCACCAGATGTATGATCTGAGCTGGATGTTGTGTTGCTCTGAACCACAATACCCCACTCTATAAAAGGAGGTAAATAAAAACTCCCTGACAGAAACAATACAAAATTGGTTTAACCGTTTGGAATAGGGACTGGCACATAAGAGATGGTCAAAGATGGTGGGAAGTGTTTGTAACAGAATATGGTTGACACGATGCTTTTTGGTTCAGGTTTCTAGCTGAAG
Organism: Rhynchonycteris naso; assembly: GCA_037038555.1. Lineage (NCBI taxonomy): Eukaryota > Metazoa > Chordata > Mammalia > Chiroptera > Emballonuridae > Rhynchonycteris > Rhynchonycteris naso. The sequence goes on from CM072995.1 coordinate 252,853,680, forward strand.
CTTCAAATGAATAAAAAAAAAAAAAAACCCTCCTGTTCCAAAGTAAAGTGAAGTGATAAATACATCTCCTAAAGACTTATTAAAAGACGAAAGGGCCAATCTGGAAACAAAACTATATGTCTAGCATGATAAACGCAGTTTGTGTGTAATATGCGACTCATATAGCTGTATTACATGCATATATATCTCATATATGTTGTATATTTAATATCTCCATGCACAATACATATATGTGAATACATGAGTTCATTAAAGGGGATGATACTCAACTAGATTTGCCAACCAGGAAGAAGAATGCTATGATTTCTCCCTCCATCATGATAGAAAAGCAGGGTGCTTACCTGGACTCTTAAGTGAAGGAAGAAAAAGAAGTCTCCAGGATGAGATACAAAAGAAACTACCCTCCCTTTGAGAATGAGAAATTGGCATCTTCCTCACCAGTCCAGGCAATGCCCTGCAGGCTGTCTACACTTGCCATTTGGAGCATTGGCTGTTGTGAAGTATTCTTCTGAAAAATACAAATACTAAGCTTCAACATCATGGGTCGGCTTCAAATTTGCAAAGTAAAAGTTTAAATCACCTTATTCTTTTTACTTGTATTCAGTAGCTATGGTTCTTTCTTCTTTCTTTCTATTGTGTGAGCTATTTTCTGCATTATTGATCTTGCACACAACCATCTGAGCTTACTACGCAAAAATACCACCTGGTATTTAGAATGTCAAAAGCACTTGAGCAAGCATATTCATGGCCCATAGTGATGCTAAGGTTGAAACAGTGGTGCTTGAAATATGCCCAGCACCATCACTCCAAATGAAGACCTAGACAGCTGCCATTGGTTCTGCCTTGCCCTCCTGTTTACCCAGAGGTGGTGATTCAGGCTGAGAAATGGCCCTACCAAGCAGCCCACCACTCTGCGGCTCTGCTGCGAGGCAGAGATTCTGCCCAGCCCTTGAATGGCAATCTACCTCCAAAGCAGATGGATGAGAGTGAAAACAGGATGGAAATCAGGATTGTGCATAGAAATATTTCATCTAAGGTCAAATTGGCACTTGGGAACTTGCCACCATCTGCTGTGCCAGGGCTCCAAGCTTCCTAATACAGCTTACAGATGGACTGACATTTTTAAATTTCTTAAATCCTGGGAAGAGTTTTGATGTTTCTCTCTTGTTGCCATGAAGTTTGTGCTTATTCTCCATCAAAAAATGCTTAGGTTTTTATCTCTAGGCACCAAGATTTTAACATCTAAATACCAAGGGCCGGTAGGCTTTTCCTAAGGGAAGAGTGCACCTGTCACTGTGGACCAGGGGTCCCCAAACTACAGCCTATGGGCCGCATGCAGCCCCCTGGGGCCATTTATCCAGCCCCCGCCGCACTTCCAGAAGGGGCACCACTTTCATTGGTGGTCAGTGAGAGGAGCACAGGATGCATCTGCACCCATAGTTCCCATTGAAATACTGGTCAGTTTGTTGATTTAAATTTACTTGTTATTTATTTTAAATATTGTATTTGTTCCCATTTTGTTTTTTTACTTTAAAATAAGATACATGCAGTGTGCATAGGAATTTGTTCATAGTTTTTTTTTTATAGTCTGGCCCTCCAACGGTCTGAGGGACAGTGAACTGGCCCCCTGTGTAAATAGTTTTGGGACCCCTGCTGTGGACTCTGAAGGAGAAAATGTTATTACCCATCTTCATATTGTGTCACAAAGGCCCAATGGCACATTTTTATGGACACAGAACAATCAAATTGAAGGCGTGAGGCCAACCGCAATTCCTGCCATTCTTGTTTCCTGCTCTAGCCTTGAACAGTTTCTTATACGACCATTACTACCACCACCAATAATAACAAGACCACCACCAAAAAATAACACAACCACCTCCAACAACCACTACCACTAAAACCAATGACAAAACCCTCTGCACCAACAATAAGAAAGCCACAACCACAATCTCCATCAGCAACAACAAAACCACCATGGTCTCTCCAACCATCATAACACAATCACCACCAACAGCTACAACAACAATATAACCATCACCACAGCCGCCGCCAATAGAATGATCACTAATAAAAACACCACTGTCAACAAAACCATCACTTCATATTTATTAGGTGTCTTCTTGGTCAGGTACCGTACTAAGTATCAGAGTTGGACTTAATCCCTGGTTAGTGGGGTCCTCTGAACAGTTTATTCTATCTCAAGCTTTAAACCTTTTGTGCATTTCTTGCCTTTGCTGAAATTCAGTGTCTCTACCCTTTCTCTAACCACACCACCACTTCTGACTCTGGAAAATTCTATTCATCCTTTAAAACTTGACTCAAGCATTTTAGGGAGAAGCAGGCACCTCTCCACTAGTCCCTGTGAACAACTCTCTGACTGAAGTTGTCATGTAAGGTATTGCTTATTCCCAGTCTTTTCACCAACTATGATACCACTTCATGAAGGAGAGAGATCTTCTTCATCACGTTCACATTTACATCTTCAGTGCCACACACAACTACACATTTACTTCAGTAAATCGTAAACCTACATTGGAAGAATATAAGAAGGAGAAGTAGAGTGGATTGGAGCTTAAATTCTTATCTGTCTAATTGAAAGTCAATAGATATGGTGAAATGTTGATCTATTAATGAGCGACAGAAGATGTTTGTTTGGAGATATGAACATAACTGTAAGACAAAATAAGTCAAAGAGTTAAAATAATTTCCCTGGACAGTGGGTCTGGGTTGAGAAATGGGAAATTCTTGCTTTACAAAGAAGCAGAGAGAACTTGGAGAGCACCTATTTTCACACTAAAAGATGTGCTGCTATTCAGCAAATATCACATATTCCTGTCTTGTCTTTTTTAATCGTTATAACACCATAGACCATCAAGAAATCAAAGCTTCTGTCATGAAGACCCTAAGCTCTCATCCCCATGGTCACCAGGTCTCTAGAGGATGCAGCATAGAGCATGGGTGTGACCTCAGATCTGGGCAGCTGAGCCACTTAGCAACGTGTGACTTGGGAAACTTACTAGCCTCATGGAACCTCAGTTTACACATCTATGCAGTAAGGTTGGCAATGCCTACGTACCAAAATTTTTTGAAATTAAATGAGGTGCTCTATTCAAAATACTCAGTGCAAAGCAGAAACACAGCAGCATGTCACTGAGGTCCTCCCATCACCCACCCCAAAAGGACCAGCACCACACATCTTTCTGCCACATCGACAGATCACCTGCTCAAGGCCCATGAGACACTGCCTGGTTTGTGAGTGTCTGAGTTTTTCAAATGCCCTTTTATTAAAGTTTTTAAACCTGGTCTTTCTTTATCTTTACCTTTGGTTCTTGTGTGTCATGTTTTCCCAACTTCTCTAAAAATGATTTTTGTATTTGGGGCTATACCTGCTAGTTCTGCTTTCTCTTTGTCATCTACACATCCAGGCCTTGTCACTCCACTCAAGGACCAGTTTCCTCTGTACTTGCATCTGGAGCAGAGTTTTTCAAATGTCAGCACTACTAACACTTTGGGCTGAATACCTCTTTGTTGTTGGAGCTGCCCTGTCCATTGTAGGATGTTGAACAGCATCCCTGGCCTCCCTCCAATATGTGCTAGCAGTTCCCCACAGCTTGTGACAATGAAAAAAATGTCTGTAGACATTGGCAAATGTCCCTTGAAGGACAAAATTGTCCTCAGTTGAGAACCACCATTCTAAGCTGGCTCTGTCCTTGAGGACCTGTCTTCTCCTCAGCCATCTGTCTTCTGCTAGTCCTGGTTTCCCAGTTCTTCAGCAAACACTCTATAAATGCCTGACCAGGAGCTGCCACCTCAGCAGGAGGACCGAGGAGCCCAGCCACCTGCTCTCACAGCTGCTAACACCCCTGGTGGCACTGGTCAGGGATGACACCACCTGTCTTGTGTTGACGGCCAGTTGTGCTGCAAGGCACTGGATTCCAGACCCTCTCCACTCTCTTAGCCCCAGGGGAAGCTTTTATACTGGACTCATGGCACATGAAAGAAGGGAGTAGGGTCCCAATAAGATAACACCAGGAACAGCATCACAGAAATGAAGCAGACTGCCCTCTCCTTGTTCTTTCCTCCATCCCTTTGGAATGACCTCACAACCTGTGCCCTGTGGAACCTGGTCATCTCAGAGCTTCTTCAGACCAGGACTGGGAATCTCATTTGTTTATTTGCAGAAGTTATTCCCCATAAAGACTTAGGAGAGAAATAAAATAGCTCTTCCCTCCATGTCAGGAGGAGCGGGTATTTTCCTGACCAGTATAAGCCTTTTTGAAATTCACCTCTGTCTAATTTTATTTGTACCTTCCCACTGACCACACTGGGCCCAGAATCAAATTCTGGTCCACTTCCCAATACAGGTTGACGGTCCTGTCTGGTGACCCTCCCTCCGGCTCTCTCTTAATTCCAGACTCCTCAGCCATTATTTGGCTTTCCAAAAATGCTTCTCTTACTAAATTTTTTATTATGTTGAAATATTATATCTGCTTAAGCCATTTCCATCTTCCTTTGCAAAGAGATATAACTTAAATTAATCAATATACAAAAAGAAAATTGTTTGCCAATTGTGTTTTCCAAGAGGAAAAAAATATCTACTTAACTTCTGCCCCAGCATATGTAGATTGCAAATGCAGTCTCCACAGTTTGCTTCAGTTCCTAAGCAAACCTGTCACTAAGATACAGCATTTTCTGGGGAGCCATTGAGGCAAGTTATATCCTGTGCATGAGACAGGGAATAACCGACAAGTACCTGATATTATAGAGTCGGGCTGAGTACCAGAATGACCTCATTTCTCCAGCAAACATGACTTTTCCGTGAGGGAGCTTTATAAGCAGGTATTCTCTGTCGATACGGCTTCAGGGCCAAATCCTAAGTGCAGACCACATGCAGTCACCTGGCTAGATGCTGGTTGAAGCGTTAGAAAATTATTACGGAGACACTTCTCTCAAAGGACTTTATAATTTAGGGGGAAAAGTACTGATTGCAATGTAACTCTTCTAGATCAGTCATAAAATTAATAAGTTTGGAATTATAGACTCTTGCAAAGGGACCGAGGCCAGGGAAGAAAGGAGGCCATCCATGGGGCAGTCTGTTTTGAACATGGTATTGTGCTTGTGTGAGTAGTGGGCCACGGGGTCACTGAGCTGCCTAAACGTGTGGAGTATGAGTGACAGGCTGGGGACTCCTGAGAGAATGGGGTGAGGAAGGTGATGGAATCCTAGAATCTATGGGGTGTGATCTCTGTTAGATTTTCCAAATTAAAATTGGGACTTCTAAACTGAGAAGGTAAACAGTAAGTCTTCAAACAAGTTTTCTCTTGATATGAAAGTGTTAATTAGCAAAATACATCCAGGACCTGTTTTCACGCTGGTGCACCTAGGGATAAGGCTTTCATGTAAACTGTGAGCAGCTGAGGGACACATTTTCAGTGTTTAAACAGGATCTGCAAATTGTACTGCTCCATTGCTTCAGGAAGTATGACCCAATTGCTTCACACCAGTGGTAAAAGCAGTAATTTTAAATTCTGGACACAGTGATTCCTGAGCACCAAACTGACATCCGAGAAACAACAGACACTCATGTGACACCCAGCTGACCTTACCTGCACCACCAAAAGTGCTTTGTTCACACCCTATTATCAAGCTTTTCACACTAGGATAGCTCATTTATTTTCATTCCATTCCTGAGTTGCCTTACAGAGAGGAGATCCTTACAACCCTCCACCCTCGTACATTTCCATCAAACAACAGATATTTTAAGTAAGGGGTCATTCAATAAATAGAGCCGATGAAAAGGAAGCACCATGTGTCTCGGCTGATACTTCTCAGTATCAACTGGCATTGCCATACTGGCTTGGATCTTTTTTGTCCCTTTACTCCATTTGGGAACCCGGAAAGAATTCATGAGCTCAGGTAAGTCATGTTTCAGCACAAGGCGGTGAAAACACTTGAGTTTTACAAAGCTAGGATCCAAGCCTGGCTTCCCTTGCCTTCCCGGAAGGATAAGAATGCCCAGGCTGCAGGGAGGATAATCAGAGTGAGAGCATGGAAGCTAAGATGCTGGCATGGCTCTGAGTAAAGCGGGGCACCGTACCTCGGGGTGCTGACAGGGATTTCAGACTGGTTGGGGGTTTGAGTCTGGCCCCAGGTAGAGGCTAAGGAAACATCAAGACCCAGAGTAGAAATGCTTGTGTCTTGCTGAGGGGCCTGAGACAGGCTTGCAAACTTTCTGGGTTCCTGGTGAGGTACAGGAACCGCTGAACAGTCAGTACATCCAGCGTGGCATGGAAGTCACCGCACTTAGACTCATGGGGTTGCAATGGTCGGGTGTATGTGTGTGTGTGTGTGTGTGTGTGTGTGTGTGTGTGTGTGTGTGTGTGTGTGTGTGTGTGTAGGAAGAGGCAAAACAAGTACAGATGTAGGAGAGTGACCAGATCTACAGATGAGTGATGCAGAAATGGTGGATGATGCCGAGACGCAGCCTGGAAAGCAAAGGCCACAGATACAACAGGAGGTGCTGAGCATTCTGACAATTAAGTACCAGAGAGGCCCTCCCCTCTTCTCTCACAGTCTCCCCTAGAGCTTAAATACAGTACCAGAAATACTGAGATTTGCCCAGTAGACAACTATATCTACCACACAAACGGAATGAAGTCACAAGTTAAATTATAGAAGAAAAAATAATCATTTCCAGCACATTGAGATGGTGCTGATTGATATGTACCCATATACTAATAACACCTGTGTTGCTTGAAGTACACAAATAGAAATGCATTAAATTAAATTTCAGCACAGTTTTTGTTGGTATCATAACTGATTTTTAAAAAATAAGGGATAATGAAGAAAGTTCCAATACATTATTTATATAGCATTTTACTAGCTGAAATCCATGTACATATAGACAAAATAGTCCAATGTTGCCTACCCTGTCACTGTCAAAGAATGCCACTCTGTGTCTTGCATTTTCAGATACTCAAGGGTATAAAAAGGTCAGTACTCTTTAAGAAATGTGCTGGGAGTCAGGTGTGCACAAAACTAACTTACTCAGATCTATGGATGCTTGCCACTCCCAGCGTGGTCCAATCTGTATGGATATAAATTGTGAATTCATAATGGGAGCTTCCAGGACACAGGGGAGTAAGGAGTACAGAAGCCCATGTCCAGGGGAGCACAGACCAAGGAGAGTGGAGTCAGATGGACATTTGTGTCCTCTTCTTGTCCTCTTTCAAGCCCAGATGGCAACATCTGGGAGCTTAGAATTTGAAAGACTCAGCACACTCGCTTCTTATAGACAAACTGGGTGCTTCCTGGATCCCAAATAAGGAAGACTCCAGAGGCTGGCCCAGCAGGGAAGCTGGGGCCTAGAGGGGAGGTGTGGCTGCTCTCTCCTTTATGACTGAGGAGAGATTTCCTAACACGGACAGGAGGCAGGTCTGTGCAAGCCCCAAGACTGGGCCAGTGCTCCTCTCCGGCTCAGAGAAGAAGTCACCTGAGCACCAACCGGTCTTCCACCTGATCCTTGCCTTTCATCCCAGTTTATAAAACCTCACACCTTGAGGTGAAGCCAGGATAGACCTGGGTCTAACTGACCCACAGGCCAGGCATGCCACAGGTATGTGCGTGTGGGTAGCAGGGCTTGGTTGTCAGGGTCTACAAAAATAAGGGTCTAATAAAGGAATGCATTTCCCTGCCTGAGGGACAGCCTCTCTCAGGGAGAGGACCGAGGTCTTTGACAGTACAGTACAGGGCAGCCCCTGGAGAGTGAGGCTCTGTCCCGGGCGTGGAGCCAGCAGGCAGAGCACCCTGACTTCTGTCATCTGATTGTGCACTTGTATGGCCAAAGTCAGGGTCAAGGCCAGTTTTAACTTCTGCCTTATTGACCACACATGACACCACTTTGCCCCTAACTAGGGACCCTGTTTATTCCTGGATGCCTCTCCTAGTAACACCCTACTACTATTACCCTACCTGCCAAGAATGTCTGAGAAGTTGTAAAGAAGCTTCTAGACATCAAAAGCTGGCCAAAGGCCCTTCCTCAACTGGAATGGAAATAACCAGTTAGGGTAAGCATAAGTAAAACCAGAAACAGAGTGCAGCAATGAGGCACACACATTTCTTCAAATGCTTTAAAGTCTACCTTCGCCCAGCAAGTCTTTTAAAATGTTAGAGATTAATGATCAGTTGCCTGCTATTTCAGAGCCGCTCTGACACTTTCATCCTCAAAGACTCACTTGGCGGAAAGAACAAGATCACCTGCCAATTCGTGGGCTGACTTAGTGACCTCCCCGCTGGAGGGAGGAAGGTGAACCTTGGTTTGAGTTGGTGTATTGAGCGGCACTGTTTCCCCCCAATTCTTCTCATGTTTCATGGTGATGCCCACGAACATTTTTCTAGAATTTTGTGTGACAAAACTGTGCAAATGTTACAATGGTAGACAGGTTGGTAAAGGAGGCGGGAATCCAGAAGAGAAAATGTCGTGAGAGGAAACAGATCATAAACATATAAGTAACAACTCCTCATGTTTATTTCTTTTTTTTTCATGTTTATTTCTTTTAAAAGGCATACTGCGTTAGCATACCAATATAAAGTCATAGAATAAAGTGCCATGACTGGTATTGTTCTATGTATATCTCTAGAGAGTGATTTTTGCAAAACATACAAATGCATATGGATTCCAAATATCAATGAGATATGAAGATGATGCTCGGGCAGAACCAAGGCTTCTCGTCCAAAGTCTGGTTTCTCACTGTTGTCATCTTTTTGAATCAATTAGGCCAGGGAAGATATAGTTTGGCTTTATAAGAAAGGGAAATTGAGACAAAATCCTCATCTTCAGGAGATGACCTTTTAGAAATAAAGTACAAGGCTTTACATTAGATGTGTTTTTACATCGAGCTAAAGCAGCAGAAACAGGCAGGTACACTGTACCTGTACAGGGAAACCCACAGAAGTAAAGACTGTCACGGAGTCAGCATGTTCCTGCCGTTCATGAGCTGCTCACTGGTAGGGCAAGTGGCCTGCTAGGATTCAGACACACAGGGCTGTGTTGGCTTTGAGGATAGCTGGGTAGCATCCCACTGCCCCGTTGAGATACCACAGGTGATGAATGACGCGTGGACTAGCCTGAACCTGCTGTTCCCATGCACGCCGACCACTGGACAGTATCATCCTACAGCTGAGCAAACCCAGAGGCCTCTTTTCTTCTGCTCTCACTGCTTGGGGCCGGTTCACTGCCAAGCCCTGCGGACACTCTGCTTCTTTACCTCTAGGTCTGATGACTCCGCCCTTTGCCCATGGCCACTTCACTCAAAGCTACACCATCTCTGCTTGAACTGCTTCACAGATCTGTCAGCCTCCAGGTCTCCCTCCCTCAGCCAGGTCTGTCCCCATGCTGAAGCCAGACTGCACTTCAGGAAATACACATTTGAATATGGCATGTCGCTCTCAGGTCCCTGCTTCCTCACATTTGCTGTTCTTATGGTGACAGCTAACATCCCAAAGTCTGCCCCACCATGTTCAGCTTCAACATCCTGCTCCTGCACTCAGCGGTGGTGGCTGTCCCTCTGTGTCTTCTTCTGGGCTTCCTCTGCCACCAGGCATTTGTACACTTACATTTCTGGAATGCTCCTTCAGTGCTCTTTATTTCATATATTGTTACTCATTTTTCAAGTCCAATTTAGTTACCCTTTTTCTGGAAAGTGTTGCTTGACCTGTAAAAAGGTCATAGTCCCCAGAATGTATTCACATGGTACCATGTGTGTCTCTTTGTAGCACTTAAATGATTTTTATTCTATCTTTCTGTCATTGTTTAAATAAGTGACTGTCTTATCCATGAGCCTAGAAGCTTCTGGTAGGCAGGACCTATCTGCTTTTGCAAATCATGGTACCCTGGTCTTCAATCTACTTGTTGACATATCATTGACACTTCTTTACTCATTCAACAAGTTAGCACTGTGCCAAGCTCTGGAGTTTAAATACTGAACTAGACATGCCAGGCCCTTCCCGCACAAAGTTTACATTTTAGTGCAAAAGACACTACAACAAATAAACAAATAATTAGAGATTGGGATGTTTAAAAATGAGGAATGCTATGACAGAGTAATGGAAGGGTTTATCGAGGAGCTGGCAGAGACCTGTTGGAGCAAGTGAAGTGGCAATTGAGGTCTAATGAGTGAGAAAGGCCAGATGTGCATGAACTGGGAAGACTGTTCCAGGTTTGGGGAACCTAAGTGCCAAGACCCTGAAGCAAGGACAAAAGTGGCCTACAGAGATGTGTCCAGAAGGCCAGTATTCTTGGATTGCTCAGGGAAATGGGAGTTTGTGATACAGTTTGGAAACATCAAAAGGAACCAGCCTGGGAAGGAAGCATCTGGATGTGATTTTGAGTGACACAGGAAGTCATTGAGAGGACTCAGGCAGAGGCTAACGAGGTCCAGTCTCCCTTTTCTGAGGCTTCCTGGAGAAGGGGCAGCAGGGAAACAGGGTCAGGTGTAGTCAGGCAGCCACAGCAGAGGGGGCTTGGGATAGGGTCAGGAGGGAAGGAAATAGGTTTCAGAGGTGAAGACGGGAGTCTGAGGTGCCTTCAAGGATTCTGGTTATAATAAATGAGTGGAGGGTAGTCCCATTTACTGACATGGGAAAGATTGTTTAGAAAAATGGAGAGGTGGATGACTAAGACAATCTAATATTCAAAATAAATATTCAAATATCACAATAAGGGAGGATGAGCCTCCAGGGTAAGAAGTAATTCATTAAGCATATTTCTCCATTATGAGTCAGGGTTGTACAGAGAAATGAACCAATAGGCTATTGAGATATATACATACATTATGGGGATATATATTAGCTAACAATTGGAGAGACTGACGAATTTGACATCTTTAGGGCAGACCAGTAGGCTAGAAACTTAGGCAGAAGTTGACACTGATGTCTTGAGTCAAAATTTCTTCTTACTTGGGAAACCTCAAGGTTTTTCCTTTCTTTTCTTAAAGACTTCAACTGACTGCCTGACCAGGCAGTGGTGCAGTAAATAGAGTGTCGGACTGGGACCTGGAGGACCCAGGTTTGAAACCCCAAGGTTGCTGTCTTGAGCACAGGCTCATTTGGTTTGAGCAAGGCTCACCAGCAGGAGCCCAAGGTTGCTGGCTTCAGCAAGGGGTCACTCACTCTGCTGTCGTCCCCCCCCCCAAGTCAAGGCACATATGAGAAAGCAATTAATGCACAACTAAGGAGCCGCAGCAAAGAATTGATGCTTCTCATCTCTCTCCCTTCCTGTCTGTTCCTATCTGTCTCTCTCTGTCTCTGTCTCTGTCTCTCACTCACACACACATACACAAAAGACTTCAACTGATTGAATGAGGCCCTCCCACAAATCTCCTCTATTTATAGTCAACTGATTATAAATGTTAACCACTTCAGAATATAAAATGTTCTTCATAGCAACACCTAGGTTAGTGTTTGATTAAATAACTATAGCCTAACTAAGCTGACCTATAAAAAATAACCATTGCAACTCCAAATGCTTGTCCGATAGAAACCTTACTAATGGTCTGACTCCGGGGCTGGCACACCGCCATCCACAGGACAGATAAAGTGCTCTGGAATGCAGCCCCACCATTCCTTTGGACTTGCCTATGGTTGCTTTTTGTGTGACAAATACAGAGCTGAGTAGTTGTGACAGAGACCAAATAACCCAAAAGCATAAAATATTTGCCATCTATCTGGCCCTTCACAGAAAACATTTGTGGAGTTACTCAAGCAAGATGATGCTCATTGGAAAAGACTGAGCATTCAAAATAGTTCACAGGTCTGAAACCAGCGAGGATCTGGGAAAGTTTTAAAAGAATAGTCAAATATGACATTGGGGAGAAGAAACACAAACATTTGCATTTGGCTTTAAAGCAGCTTACAATCTGGTTAGGCAGCTATTACCTCACTGCTCAAAAATGGAAGCTTGGGGCCTCTGGGTGTAAAACTGACCCCTAATCAATCCCACGCACAGGATGCAGCAATTTGTATGTGCAAGGGAACAGCGCCTGGAAGGCAAAACACAGCCAACTTGCTTAATTTCGTAAGTAGCAATTGGGCACAGGTTTTTACCTAAAATTTAAGCCGCTTATCATCACCTCCGAAGAGAGAAAAAAGTACCTTCAGAAAACTGCATTGCTTTTCTTTCTAATATGAGCGTATTATGAAGTTTTAAACTTTAATAAAGTAGTTTTCCTTTTCACATAACCATTCCTAAATTTTGTCTACCACTGGGTAGCTCAAAATATTTTGTCTTATCAGTAGAAACTTTCCTCTCTACCTTTCTTTGTTTTAGAACAAACTTTGCTGAAACAAATTAACTCTAGCATCTCAATTTATTACCCTGTGCTTGAACCAAAATAATGGTTGTTTGAAAACTTCCTTTAAATACTGACTGAAAAGAAAATCTATAAGATATGTTTATTGCCAAAGTGTAAGAAAACAGACACCTGATAAAAAAAATTAATTTTTACAGAGACAAAAAAAACCTTACAATGCTTGGCCAAATAAAATTTGTCTACCATGGAGTGTACCCTCACTATTTGCCAAGGGCTAGGCTATGTGTTTATCCTGCACACCCTCCATAATTCCTACAGCAATCCTGGGAAATGCATATATGTTTGCCTCAGGTTTACAGTCCAAGGCAATCTGGCCTGAAAGCCAGGCCCGCCTGCTCCTCAAGCCCACACCTAACCCTGGCTGTGAAGCTCCAAGCCTAATTTAAGATAGAAATCGCTACTCCAAAATAGTAAAGCTTATAATTCTATTCTTTTGACTGGCCTGAATAGAGTTTATTTTTATTTAGGGATATGACATTTTTGTGTGACATTTATTCACTTGAAAATAAATTTATTGGTGTGACATTGTTTAATAAGATTAGATAGGTTTTGAGTATACAATTCTATAATACATCATCTGTATATTTCATCGTGAGCCCACCACCCAAGGTAAATCTTTTGTCACCATATATTTGATCCCCAAGGAATATAACGTTTTAATCAATGTGTGATTTCACAGAACCTGCAAAGTTATCCCACATCCCCACAACATCCCACATACCTGCACTGTGTGGAGAGCCCTGAAACCACCGTCTTGCCCCCCAGTTATTGATCCACTTTCCCAATGGGTGGCAGATAAGACCCAAGCATCTTAGGACCTGAGCATATAGTTTTCTCTGTCACCCTGGCCAACGCTCCATCATCTCAGTTTGCAGACCTACAGTTTTCTTGTTGCTTATACTGAAAAGTCCTCACAAACCCTTTCATGTTATTTGCATTTTAACTAGTTCCAAATTATGTTAGAATCAGCTCTCAGTGCACAGTTTTATACTGAAACATCCTAGTGTTTCACTGCTTCTCCAACGCTTTATACAAGTACTGCTGAAACTAGAACCCCTGCCCCACATCCCTCTCTTTCTTCTTTACTTGCCATGGCAAAGTCAGAATTTATTCTTGAGAGCCCCCAACTTTGCTGAAAAAGCCTTGCCCCATTGCGCCCCTGGCAGTGGAGCCACGGGAAGACACAAGTACACACGTGTCATTAAGCCACTCACATTTCCTCTCACTTGGTTCCAGGTACAGCCATGAGCCCCATCTGCTCTCTTATGAAGCCAACCAGAGTTGAGAGGGGGTGGGTCAACACCCAGCTACCTCCACCCTCTTGTGGGATAACACAAGGAGTATCTTGTACACCATCACCTAGATTTCCCAATGGGGTTGTGCTCCATTTGGCCACAGTGGGAACTTGCTTGGGAATGCACCTTCATCTCTTTAGTTCCTAGAAAAACTCACTTCTGACCAGGTGGTTCTTGGGATGGTCAACAAAGTACTTGTGTTGAAACCCTTGTCTCAGGACCTCCTGGCAAATCCAAACTATGTCAGCATGATCCATAACAAACTTCAACTCTTCACTTTCTCTTTTTGAAAAGTCTATTATTTCAGTCCTGAGCTCCATTCAATAAAGTCATATGGATAAGACTTCAGGACCTGTTGACCAGGCAGTGGCGCAGAGGATAGAGCATCGGCCTAAAATGCTGAGGACGCCGGTTCAAAACCCTGAGATTGCCAGCTTGATTGCAGGCTAATTCAGCTCGAGCATGGGCTCACAAGCCTGGGCGTGGGGTTGCCCACTTGAATGTGGGGTCATAGACATGACTCCATGGTCGCTGGCTGGAGCCCAAGGTCACTGGCTTGAGCAAGGGGTCACCAGCTGGGCTGGAGCCCACTGGTCAAGGCACATATGAGAAAGCAATCAATGGACAGCTAAGGTGCCACACCTATGAGTTGATGCTTCTCATCTCTCTCCCTCCCTGTCTTTCTGTCTCTATCTGTTCCCTCCTCCTTAAAAAAAAAAGACTTGAAAACCTGGCAAAAAAGGCTGTGTACCTGCACTCTGCACAGAAGAGGTAGTCTCTCTGAGATATTACGTGCAAGGTCACAGGGAGTGAGGGTGGCAGGAACAGCCTTGCTCTCCTCACTCCTGTCCCCAGTAACAGGTTTCCCTACACTCTGTTCAAACTTGGCCCTTTATTCAATTCTTTCCATTCATTTGTTTTGAGACCTCGATTTCAGCAATTCCACATTTCTCTCTACTATTTTTTTTATTGTTTCAGAGTATTTATTGGGGTTATATAAATGGACAAATGGTTGAGCAGGAGATGCCATTATTATCATGGATTCTGAGAGCAAGCAGCAGCCCTGGCTCTTTTCAAATGGCAGCGTGGACAAACTGAATGGGCAGGACACTGTGACATGCAGCTGGATGATTTGTTATTCACATGGAGTAAGCTAGCAGTATTCCACGGCTCTGTAAGACACAGGCTCAATTAACCTTTCTAGGGAGAAGTCAGAGCTGACTCTCATCAGTGGACTGACTCTAATTGGATTCCTTTACTTGGTGTATTTTGTCTCGTCACAATGCTATTTCCATAAGAGGGGTCTGTGTTTCCAGAATGACACAGAGAAGAACGTGCACAGGGCAGTTTTTATCCATCTCTTCCCCATCTGGTTGGAGACCCATGTTGCTCTAGCCACCCTCACTCTGGTGGTTAAAAGAATATGTTATTTCACAACTCTGCCTTTTTTCCGCTCCTATTTCTCTCTCTCTCCTCCTCCTTCCCTTTTCCCCATCTCTCTCTCTCTCTCCTGCAAGCTGAGTAATAGGACATTTTTTTAACTTCCCCCAAATTACTACTTTTCCAAGAGTTATTACCATCCCATTTTCAGAGTTTCTATGTCTAAAGGTAAGAACCTGATCCAACCAGGGCCAAGCTGGAGCTACTGCTGAGAATGAGAACCCTGTCTCTGTGTGCCCTGAGCTGGAGGAGTAACAGGTGGACCCTGGTAGCTGCCTTGGTGCCTGGCAAATGACAGAAGAGGAGGAAGGAGACAGGAGAGAGCTAGTCAAAGAAAAGGGCGTCGCTGAGAGTCAAGTTCCTGGCTCCAAACTTTCCAGAGGACAAAGCACCTTCCTTAGTTTGGGTTGCAAAATTAATTGATTAATTTCTAATAATATCACTTTTATTTAGTCTCATTTCGGACTGGCTTCTGGCACTAGCCAATCTAGCAATGATTATTATATTTAAGCATAACTTATATTTCTATTTCTTTAGGTCACTAATGGGCGATCAAACTGCTGGCTGATGAACCAGTTTATTCTAAAGTAGTATGGGGAATAGAGTGATTGCACAATTCTTTCTGATATCCACATTGTCTCAAAATCTGATGTTTAATGTTTTGATTAAAGTAATGACTAATAAACCAAATGTCAGCTGCGGGAAGCCCGTAGAGAACCAGCATTAGTGCAGATGGGTCTTTAGACTCCCCTCAAACGTTCCCTGGGTGCCTTGCTCCCTCAGTGTACATATGACAAGGCTTGATTTTCATTTTTTCCCCCTCACACTATAGAGAAACTTTGCCAGCAATTCCCAAGTCAAGCTGCTGGGAAAAGTCTATCTAACATTGTCATATTTTTTTTTCTGGCTATTTTATCTCAGTTTGAAAAAAAATAAAATAAAAAGCCTTCGTCAATGCCTACTTCTGGAAAAAGCTAACCAGAAATTAGAAACACAGAAGTTTGTCTTTAGCTGCTTCAGTGGGGAGCATGGTCACTTTACTTCCATGCCCTTCTTTTCCCAAGAGGCCAATTGATGCTCCTGTATGTCATGGAGCACATGCCTCTTGTACCTGTGAGTTCAAATGCAGTTGTCTCTCCACTTTGGTGCTTTTTTCTGGTGCAGGGGCAGCTCTGGAGGCCACAGTGAACGGTGTTGTGGCTCTCTGGTCCCTGTCGCCTTCTCCAGCCCTGTAGAGGGCGCTCTACAGGTTGGGTTGTTAACGGTGCAGGGAGCATCCCCTAACCTGCCACCAGAGGGGCTACTTACTGGGCAGTGGGAAACCCAAACTACAGTCCAGATTTCTCACTTGAAAATGAAGTTTGCAAAACTGAGGACTAATAAATAATAGTAATTTTAAAGTAGTTACGATTATAATAAGCCCTGGAAATCCATACTAGCATTAAAAAACCTGCTGGAATTTACTCTGCCAATTCTGGTGATACACAGCTTGTTACATCTTAGTTGCTTAATCTGTAAAACATGAGTAAGATGCCTAACAATTCCTTGGAATTATGGTGAAAATTATTCGTGCAAAAATTATATTTAAGAGGTTCAAGCATAAAGGGTCTTTTAATGCTTAAAATCTCCTTCTCATTTGCTTTTTTTCAAGAGCTGGTGGCAGAAGCTTTTCTAACTCTGAATACATGAGTGTAACTTGAAATCAAGAGATTTAGGGTATCTCTAAATCAAGAATCTTATAACCAAAGCCATGTCATAGTTTAACTGGAAGCATTTTTTTTTCTTAAAATACATAAAATAATGGTGCATTTTATAACCAGTGGCATTTCAGATTCTATGAAATACAGCAACTAAATTAGTCCTTCCAGAATTCAAGGTCTTTTTAAAAACAGGTTAACTTTAGTGTTGGATTTAATGCATATCTCAGTAGCTCTCCCCAGAGTTTGCAGAAATTGCACCTCGTGGGCCTACTCCTGTGTTTGAGCGGGATTCTAGAGATCATCGAGCCCATGTTCCTCAGGGAATGTTCCTTGGGGATAGAATGTTAACAAAAAAAGATTTTATGGTTGGATAAGTTTGGGCAATGTGTGTCAAAGTTTTCTCAGACATTTGATACACTAATATAAACTATGCATTTGTGAAGAAAGTGTTCTAGTGTTCAGGATTCCTGTCACTTATTTTCCCAAGACTGATTTGTAGGTGAATGGAAGTGCTGATAAAACGAGGCCCTGAGAAGTTCCACAATTTGCCCCAGAGACCCTGATAATAAGCACAGTCAGGAACGCAGTAGGGTCTGCCGATTCCCGCTCCAGTGCTTCCGCCCTGCAGCCCTATATTGCGCGTCATTTTTCAATGGAATTAATGAGGCTCCACGGGGCAGTTATCTCTGGCCTAATGCAATTCCCTAAGAATTTCAAAACTAACAAATTAATGGAACTTGGTTAAAGACAAATTTGCATTGCGGGTCAACAACCAGGGAACTTGTGGAGCTTTTCAGTGCCCTGTAATGTCCATTGGAATTTGTCACCCAACTGCCTTCCAAGACCCAAGGGCCGCTGCTGGAGCACCCATGCATTTCAGAGCAGGGGGAGGTTGAGAGACAGAAGTGAAGAGACAATCAAGGACACCTCCCATTAGCACAATCCCAGAGCCTTGAATCTGACAGAAGTCTAGAGCAGGTTAACACCCATAGTGGGTCTACTGCTGCTGGCTTTCTGACTCCTTCTCTTCTGATTATGAAAATATCCTTATTACACTGCACTGCACCATCATCATTTGCATTTTTATTGTTTTCACTCAAAAGCTTCTAAGTTATTTAGATAAGCACCATTAAACAAAAATCTGAGTAATTAGTTCTTCTGATGCATCCTGGTGGCGGCAGAGGAACTCAAAGACGGTTATTAACAATGCAATCAGTCCCAGGTGGGCCTTATTATAAACAGAGTTTAGCCCCAAAGCAACCTCTCATTAAATTCTGAACAGGAATGAGGTATTTCCCTCTTCCTATGCCATTCTTCATCTCCACCTCTGCCACTTGGGTAAGATCATTATGTCCTTCTATCGAAACCCCACAAATCACTGATAATGTGAGCCCCCAAGGGCCGGTGGCCAGGCGACCATCACACTCTTTCTGTTTGTCTTCTTAGCTGCACAGAACTTAAAAATCAGAAGGGGAATTCAGATCAGCTACCTGATCCCCTCATTTGAGTAAGCAGAGATTTAAGAAAATTAAGAGATTTCCCGAGGCCCACAGCTGGTCAGTGGGACCCACATCTCCCATCTCTTGTTTTAATCCACAACACTAGTGGCATGGAAATGTCACACTGTCGGTCCTCAGCAAAACAATTCTCCTCCCCCTTAATACTTGTAAGCTTCGTGTCAGTCTCCCTAACATAACATTTACCTGCGTTGCCAGCAATGTGCTGACACAGAAAAAAACACAAGTTTTTCTTTTTCTTGGGGGGGGGGGGACAAATATTTCAAAAGGGCAAAATAGCTTTGAATTTAACCCTCACTTTCTAATTTTTCTCACTTCAATAGCTTAAAGTGGTAAGGAAAAACGTTGCAATGTTTCATATTGATTTTCTTAACAAAGGAAAACACTTGGGTATTTTTTTTCTTCATAAATGGGCTTTATTTTAAGTCAAATTCCTGCTGTCACATATGCCACATTAATAACTGCGTGTGCCATGAAGACTTGCAAGAGAAGTGTCATCAGTTTGGCGAGGCTTCGCTAAATTTAAGTCAGCGCCATTCACAGGGAATGAACATCTCTACTTGTCAGAAGCCGAAATGGCAAGGGAAGAGAAAAACCAAAACATAAATGGAAGATGCAAGTCTAGATTAGGCTTGAAAAGGCGAAGGCGATGGGGGAGGCGTCAGACAGACAAGAACCAATGAGAAGCGTAAACTTGAATTTGCTGACGCATGAAAGCCACAGGTAATGCAGAAAAACGCCTGAGCTCAGTTCTTTTCTGTTTGCTCAAACTAGACAACCCACAAAAGAGACTGTGCTGGCAGAAAGTTCCAGATTAACTTTACCAACTGTGTGGTTTGTTTTTACCATTAATTAGTGCCAGAGGCAACTCTCTTTCTCTCTCTCTCCCAGGATTCTCTTCTGGATGCTAATGAAGTCGAGAAAATTCTAAGTTTCACAGTCTCAGTTGAGCAGTGCTATTCTTTCCTACTGGCAATAAGGAAAAATAAATTAACTTGGAGGATTTCTTGATGGGAACAGTTTACCATCAAACGCCCCACTGTTGACAAAATCATCGTAACTGTTACTTTGTGCCTCCCTGCCAACTGCATAATTAGTGTCATTACCAGTAAGTCATGAAAATATAAATGAGTGTGGATTATACAACACCAAATTGCACAAATATGAATGTTTTATGGAACCTCAGCAATGTCACAAATCGTACATGACATGCAATTGGCACTTGCTTCCAAAGGATCTTAGGCTCTCACACACCCTCCTGTGATATAGCTTTTGAAACATTTCTGGGTGGATATTACTGAAGGCAAGTGATGAGAAGGAGAGGAGGGGAAAATACTCCATTTGGAACCGATTGTAAAAATACATAAAATTGTTAGCACATTTTTATGTTTAGGACATGCACTTTCATTTTTACATTTCCCTAAATGGAATATAATTTCAAAGAAAATATTTTTTAAATAACAGCATGTAAAGCCACATGCATCTAATTTTGTATCACCTACTTACTCTTCTGGACCATTTATATTTGAATGCTTTGGGGGAAATGTTACAGCAGGCTGTTCTGCACCCAAGTTGCATGTAATTATTCAACCAGAAAGACATTTCTCCCCTCCCCTCTGCCCAAGACCGGCTCAGAACATGTGATTTCTCCCTTCCTGGATCTTGGAAAGCACATATTTTGATACTTCTTAGACTCTAAGATATGACTAGCAAATTCTATATGTTTGTGTTAATTATACCTCTTTAATTTTCATACCTCAGCAAAGCCTCCCCTTCTCAGTGTCATAGGCATGAAAAATCATTAAATTAAATGCCACATGTAACACCGGTGGCCGAGGCCAGGCAGGTCCACATTCGATTTGGGCAGATGGTAGAAAAACTGCAAAGCCAGAAAGCATTGGGCCATTCCTTTTAATAAAGTCTCACAATGGTAGACAAGCACACAGGCAGGGGAAAACCTTTCTTTGGCACATACAGGGCAAAATGGCCCCTCACAGTGCTGGGCAGGCAATCTGCCATCCACAATCTATCTCGAGCACAAGTGTCCATAGCCTTATATATAGGCCATACACACATGGTGCAGCCACACACTCACGTACCAGTCAGGCAAAGGGCTTGCAGCTGGTAACCCCACAAGCAAGCCTAACACAGCTGCCACACACCACGTTCTTTAGTCTCTATAAAAAATAAGATGGGCAGAGGAAAATATTGGATAAATCCCCATATTCTTTATAGCAGGGTAAGATCGCAACCCCCAAAACCAGAAACACCCACACACCCCAAAGTAGTTATGTCCACTGAATCCAGCCAGTGTGAGTTGGGAAATAACTCCCTACACAAGGATATTATTGATTACAAGCTTGGACATACACTAAGGAGCTGCTGGGTCTTACATGGTAACAGATTATGAGCTCCGTAAGAAAAGAAAGTTGTCTAGTTGTTCATAGCTGTGGTGGGCAGAATAATGGCCCCGGAAGATGTCCACATCTTAATCTCTGGAATCTGTTACTGTGTCAAATTACATACAAGGAAAAAACAAAACACTAAGCACAATTTTTAGTACCAAATCAAGATCTAGAAAGTGCCTTTCACATTTAAATTCTCCATTATGACTCTGTTATTATACCTGTGCAGTAGCTGTGTTAGGCTTGCTCGCTGGTTTGCCAGCAGTAAACACTTTGCCCGGTTAGTGCTTGAGCATATGGCTGCACCATGTGTGTATGGCCTATGTAAGGCTATGGGTGCTTGTGCTTGGGGATTGCGGATGGCAGATTACCAGCCTGCCACTGTGAGGGTTCATTCTTGCTGTTTCTTTGCCTGAAAAGTGGTTTTCCCCTGCCTGTGTGCTTGTCCCCCATTGTGAGACTTTATTAAATGGAATGGCCCAACACTTTCTGGCTCCGCAGTTTCTCTACCGTCTGCCCAAATCCAATGTAGACCTGCCTGGCCTCAGCCACCAGCATTACAATACCTTTTGAACATTTGTACAAAGTCTTGGAGATGTTTCAGAAAACCTTTGAAATTTGTATTTGCAGCAGACAAGGCTAAGTCCACTTGTTCAGAGTTCAAAATATAGATTTCTGTTCCAGGGATGAGCCTGGAATGATAGGTTGAAATTTCATCTCACAAGGAACTTTATCTTATAAGGTTTGAAGTAAAACTAAGCAAGTGACAGAATAATATTTGCATTTGTAAAAACTTATTTTAGGTACAGTAGAGAAAGTAAACTGGTTGGAAAAGGCTGTGGGCAGACCAGGAAGAAGGCATTGCATTAATTACAAGCAGAAATGCAACGGCCTATCCTAGGATTTAGTGGCAGAGGGGATACGGAGAAGAGGATGAATTCTAAGAAAGCTCAGGAGGCAATATTGACAGAAGTTGGCAACTAAAGGGAGAGAGAAAAAAATCAATGGGAATTACAAATTTGGGGTTTGAACAACAGTGTGGATGATAATCACTGTGTGGGCGTTATATCATGCCCAATATTACAATTGGGCATGATATAACGAGTCCTAATTTGGACATATTGTGTTTATAATAAGGGAGGTTATAATAACTTATTGTGGGAGATAATAATAAGGAATTGGACATATCACTCCAGCTCAAGGGAGAGATTGTGTTAGAAACATAGATTTGGGACTCATCAATACATGAATGTAGATAGATAACAGCCAATGTAAGTGTAGAGATTAAGAATCTAGGAGAAAACTCTGAGGAGTGCTATTTTTAAGGGGCAGGGCAAAAGAGGAATCTACACAGAAAACTAAGTTCATAACCAGAGAAGGGATAAAACAGAACCCAGGAGAATTCAGTGTTAGAACAGCTAACAGAGAAGATTTCAGATGGTGCGTGTAAACCAAATGCCACTGAGAGATGGAGCAGGATCGAAGGTAGATGTTGTGTTTTGCAATCTGAATACCAGTAGGGACCTGAAGGAGAATATTTTTAGCGGAATAGCAGAGACAGAGATAAATAAGTGTGATGGGTGTTAAGGAGGGGTGAGTGCAAGGTGAGGAAGGAGGGAAAACTAGGGGACACAATTCTCAAAAAGTTTGACTAAAAGAAAAAAGGAAGAAATAGAATGGTAGTAAATTAAAAAACAAACCCCCCCTTTTTTTTGACAGTGAGAAATTGTGATCTAAAGAGTCCAGCAAAAAAGATGAGGTTGATGATTCATATCAGCAGGAAGATAATCAGTATCATGATGCCCTGGTGTGTGTTGGGGGCGATGGATCTGGAACAGGTGGAGGGATATGCTGGGGATGGCAGTCGGAGACATGTCCTCCTCCACTATAACGGAGGGAGTGTGGAAGGGATGGAGGGATGGATGGATGCATGGATGCATGGATGGATGCATGGATGGATGCATGGATGGATGCATGGATGGATGGATGGGGTTGCAGGTGAGTTTTTAGGTCTGTTGAAAGAAAACTGACACAATTGCCATCTGCTGGCTTTTTATTCTTCCGTTAAGGAGGAGATAAGGTTATCTAAATATTTCATTTGAAAAGAGAGATGCCCTAGCATTAAATCCAAATTTTTAGTACAAATCAATCCAAGATACTCAAGTGGTATAATCTCAGCATAGGTTTGAATTTTCAAAACCATGATCCAGTGGTATAAAGCAATTTTAAAAAGGGATTTCTAAAAAGTAATAGAATACTGTATGCCAATTATACATCAATTTTTAAAAAAGGGATCACAAACTCATTTAATGCTCAACATTATGAAAGAGCTCATTCACAATTCAGGGAAAAAAATTCTCAAATCCCTTTCTACTTGTCTACAAATTTCTCACCCCTTCCATAGCTACTTCGGAATTTCTCAAACATCAAACACCAAAAAGATTACTCCACCCCTAAACTGGGACTACTTTACTTACCCTCTTCCCATTCCCTGCTCTCGGGCTCCTGATTATGAAGATAAAGTTCTTTAGTTAAAACATTTTCTCTTCTTTTCCTACTTTTCAGGCTTTTTTCTCTCTATCCAGTCTCCAGATTCAAAGGTTTGCATCACAGAAGATCCAGGAACACTTTTGGCAAACACAAACATTCTCTTGAAAGACTGAAACAGGAATGTAAAAAGAATAAACAGGGAGAAAGAACGCACACATTACACTGGGTAACAGTCTTTCTTCATTTTCTGTTGCATGAGGTTTTAGAACTCTTTTTATATATTTCTGCATCGCTGACTACAAATCTGAAATCCGTTTTTCGGTGCATGCTCCAGTTTTTAATGCAATTTTTATTTCTTTTTGTTACAGTTAATGACATGCATTGGTTTTTAAATTGGAGTTAAAGGGCAATGACTCTTGGATTGAACATAACCATAAGGCAATTAATGTTTTACACACTTTCACATAATTGTCGTTGTTTTTAAATGTAAAAAATTATTATCTGATAAAAAACACCCCCTTTTTTTGTTTTAAGATTGAATTATGGCTTCCTCAAGTAGGCATAAATGTAAGAATAGACCTGACACCTTCTGTTATATATGTGGCTGTTACACACTTTAACGTCAAAGGCGCAATATTTCATCATTTGTGACACGTGCAAATATTGCCTATTTTCAAGTTCCCCCTGGTGATCAAGACAATAATTGGGCTCCTCATATTGTGTGTCATCATTGTGAAGAAATGCTTCATGACTGGACAAAAGAAAAACGTAAAGGAATGCCTTTTGGTATTCCCATTGTTTGGCATGAACCTAAGGACCACAGCAGTGACTATTATTTCTGTCTGATCCATACAAAGGGCATCGGCAAGAAAAAAGGGCATATGATCACATATCCTAATATTCCTTCAGCAATACGACCTATTCCACACTCTGAGACACTCCAGTTACAGTTTTCAATGGTTTTATTTCTTCTAAGGATGAAGAAAGTGAACATGGTGATCAAGCGTATTTTGATAAAATGCATGAGAAAATGGTTGTAGAATCTGAAGAGTCTTCTGATGCCAAGCAGTCATTAACCCCTCAGCAGTTTAGCCAACTCGAATTGAATGACTTAGTAAGAGAATTGGGCCTATCAAAGAAAGCAGCTGAGTTATTAGCCTCGAGGCTTCAAGAAAAGAATGTACTTCACCGGTCAGCTAAAGTATTCCATTTCAGGAAGCGTGAACAAATTTTTGTAAACTTTCTTTCCGAAGACAAACACCTTGTTTATTATCTTGATATTAGTAGTCTTCTGAGCCAGCTAGGTGTTACCACTTACAGTCCAACAGAATGGCGGCTATTTCTTGACAGCTCTAAATGGAGTCTGAAATGTGTTCTCATACACAACGGTAATGTTTATGCAGTTGTTCCAATTGGTTATTCAACTCATCTGCAAGAAGATTATAATGACATAAAAATTATCCTTGACTTTCTGAAGTATGAGGAGCATAACTGGATCATTTGTGTGAATCTTAAAATGGTAAATTTCCTGCTAAGACAACAGAGAGGTTTCACAAGAGGAGCATAACTGGATCATTTGTGTGGATCTAAAAAGGGTACATTTCCTGCTAAGACAACAGAGAGGTTTCACAAAGTATCCTTGCTTTCTGTGTTTCTGGGACAGCTGAGCTTGGGAGAAACACTGGACACAGAAAGAGTGGCTGATACATGAAACTCTGGAAGTAGGGATGCAAAATATTGTGAATGAACCTGTAGTTAATTGAGACAGGATCATTGTTCCCCCACTTCACATCAAACTTGGCTTAATGAAGCAGTTTGTTTAGGCTTTGAATAGAGAAAATGAATGCTTTCAACATATTATTTCTGCTTTTCCTGCCTTGTCTTTCGAGAACATAAAAGCAGGTGTATTCTATGGACCTCAAATTTGAACCCTCATATGTGACAAAGAATTTTCCAGGAAGATGAATAAGGAGGAGAAAGCAGCATGGCAGTCTTTTGTGGAAGTTACAAAGAACTTCCTTGGCAACAAAAAAGCAGAAAACTATGAACTCTGGTTCAAAGGATGCTGTTGTTGGCTTTCCGTGACATTGGATGTAACATGAGCATTAAGATTAACTTCCTGAACAGTCACCTTGATAAGTTTCTCAAAAAGCTTGGAGCTGTTAGTGATGAGCAGACTACTGCAGAAGCATCAAAAGAGATTGTCTTCAACAAGTACACAAACGCAAGAGCTACAAACGCAAATTTTTGCCTGAATAGAATTTAAATAAGTTTTGCGCAAATTTTATGATTAAGATAAGTGTTTTAATATGTTCTATTTCAAAATTGTAGACAAATTCTGATGCAATTATATCTTTTAGTGTATTAGTATATTTCCTGCATTATATAAATTATTATATTTTCACAAAGATGATCCCCAAGAAGACATTCTACTTCATTATGTTAAACTAAATGTTAAAAATTTTACAATAAGATGAAAACTTAAAATATTGAATTGCAAAAAAACTGTAGCTTACAAAGAAAAACTAATGTCAGATTTTAGATCAGCACACTCGAATTTGGTAAGAACAAGTGTTTTTGTGGATGCAACAAATGTTTTGTTTCCCAGTGTTATTAACTTGTGACACTGCCATATCATCAGTAAGACACAAACTACTTTGGTGGTGATGTCAACATTGGAGAAGGGCCCAGCATGGCCATCCCTATTGGACCATTGGAGTGTAGACCAAGTAGTAGGACAGGCTCTGAAAGAGAACGAGGGTTAAGTGGATTAAAGGGTAATCAATAACTGAAAAATTGACAGTAACACAGTGCTATGGCTGACACTGAAGAAAATTTAAATTATTGGTCATGTAACAGCATATGCATATTTTATGCATAAAATCTCCAGATAATGAAAAATTCCAAAAGGAAAGAACAGGAATGTTGATCACGATTCACTGAACACTGGAGACTAGGCTGAGCCAGTAACAAAATCCTGACGGGCTAATGAAGCTATGTAAATCCACAGGGAAGCAAGGTGATACACTTCACCCCACTATCCACCCATTGAAGGGATTCTTATCTTTACACACAAATAAGAGGAACATTAAAACTCCTCCCCTGAAAAGTACCAAGATAGAGTTACATTAAAAAAAACAACAAAATCTCACTGGTTTAACACAATATCATTTCTTGCTTGTGTAAAGTTATTGGTGGACCCAGCAACCCTTCAGGACTTGTGTCCTCCAAACAGGGGCTCAGTATTGTAGGTGTCTCTGAACGTGTGTCCCCTTCATAACAGCCATTGCAGGGGCACAGAGTGCAGAGTGGTCCTGGGCTGGACACTTCCCTTGCCCTTCCAGAGCTCCTCACCAGCATTCTCCAGCCAACTCTGGGTTCAAGGAGGCTTCTCTGTGTGATCTTGTCCTCAGCTTCTCGTTGATGTCCAATGAATTTACCTGCAGATCTAAGGGTAGAAGTTGAGTGCATTCAGGGGGTTACTCCTCCACTCACTGGTTATGGGGTCACATTGGCCTGGCTGCATCCCTCTTCTGAGGCCTAGAGCTTGCTCTCTTTCTCTCTCCATTTTTTGGTAACTGCCCCCTTCTCTTGCCTTTTCAAGCCCAGGTGCTTATGATAATTCCTCCCTTCTGTTACCAGACCTAAAGTGTACTACCATCCATTCCTTGCTGCTTTGTTAAAATCCAGCCCACACCTTTGCACACTTATAATCCAGCCCATTCTTTTAGTAAATGCTATTCTGTTCCCTAAATTTTAAATGCTCTGGTCTGAAAAGGACCCGGTTCACTTCTGCTTGAAATCATTGTCAAGAATTAGTTACATGCGCTGCCTAACTGAAACAGGACCGGGAAATTTAATCCTCTCAATTACCCAAGAGAACGGAGAACCCAATATTGGTGAAGACCAGAAATCTCTATCACAGGAACGCAGCAATAAACGTAACATGATTTGCGTGATAATTAGAGAGAAAATGGTTACTTTGCCACTTTCGTTATTAGAAACAGAACATAACTCATCACGATTCCTTTTTGGTGTGATTGTAGACAGTTGGAGTACTTCCAAAAGCAGTGATAAAATACAGAATTACCAAATTAACCCCCAAATTGGCAATCAGATCGAGATAGCTGTTTCCTCTTAGGTTAGAGAAGATTAACCATTAGTGCTTTAGAAGAGTAAGCAGGCAAGTCACAGACCTCATGCAGTATTGATCGGATGTGTCCTCACACACACAATGCTATAGAGCAGCTTTCAAAGAGCTATTATACAACTGTCACAGAAGGGGAAGAAATACAATGCTATCTTTAAAATACTTTGCCTGCTGATAGATTAAAACAACCAGACAGAGGTAGGTGTAATAATACCCAATCCCAAGCAGCCCAGAAACACTGAGGACTAGCAGAATGATGAGAATAATACCAAAGTCAGGAGGCTCTGGCCAATTCTCTCCCAGTAATGGGCTAGATGCCCTTGGTCACATCTAACCTGGTTTGTTATATGTAAATTGAGGCAACTGAATCAAGGGCTTTTTCACCCATGATATATGAATATATCTCACAGGATCTGCTAAAACTGCAAATTTTAGAATATATTTGCATGTGTGATTTTTTTTTTCCAGACAGGAATGACAGCTTTTCATAAGACATCAGAACATCCTCAAGAAAAAGGTTAGAGCCAGTGGGTTAGGTGATGCCCAGTGATTCTTCCAGATCCAACATTTGATGATCCTATGGTCATTTCTGGTCAATGTATTGGTTCGATAAGAACATAAAGTATATTCTTACAAAACAATGAAATTGTTTTAGTGTGGAGACTTAGCATATAATTGGTGTTTGACAGAGCTGTGCAAATCTGAATCTTATTTTTCCTAATTTTTGAATCTGTCATTTTGGAAAGCCATAGAAATATCGGTTACAAATTATCTCTTCTATTTGTTTTTCCATTATATTCTCAATAATGTCTCCATCACTTGCTTTACATTTCACATTTGCATTTTATTCTCAGTGACTATAAAGCATACAGGTTGACAATAATTTCCTCCAAATAAAAGTCACATTTTAGTTAAACTATTCAACTTTGAGCCAAGATGCTAAAACACCTACTTAAGTAACTAGTAACTGTTCTGCACAAACTCCTGTCCAAAGAACACACTTTAAAATAGTTTTCAGCAACCCTTAATGGGCCAAATTTTAAGACTTAAATGCCCTCAATTACTTAAACCTTCAGCTCCCAGCCTCACTGTCCAGCTGCTTTAATTAACCAGGGGTTCAGTTTTACTGGCATTCTAATTGGGTCCTTGACTAACTATGCATTAAATACTTGGCAGTCCACTACAGAGAATCTTACAAAGTCTTCATTTCTTCCACATTCAATTTGCATATAGAAACCACTCTGGAAAGCCTTCAGATGTCAGAATATCATGGTTGGTAGTTTCCCTAGGAAGCGAAGGAAAGAGGAAAAGATTTAAAATGACTCAAAAGCACAATCAATAACCACAGGCATACATCAAAGACTGGAAATTCTTTTTTTTTTTTTTAATGTTTTGTGTGAGGTTAGGAATACTTTACATTTCTGGCATTTCTGAGTGTATTTGGGGTGAGAATGAATGCATCTTTCATCTTCAGAGAGAGGCTGAGTGTGCAGATTGTCACAAGAACAGGCGACTGTGTGCTCCTGTTATTTAGTATCATGTCAGCCAAGGTTATTCCTTGGCAATGGCAGAAAATAAGTGTGAGGGACTCTGTACTCCAGAGTGTAAGTAGCACCACAGGCCACTTGCTTTTCCTTTATATCCTCTTCCGTCGGATCTGGCATTCCTCTCTTCACTTTCTGCCATCATGAATTGAATGCTGGCTTCCATGTTGCAGCCTTGAGCCACTCATTGGACACACACTGTTTTGTGTTTGAAGACAGAAGTCCCAGTAGGTAATTCCTGGCTAAGGGATCAGCTATAAAATCTCATCCAGTATTGTCTTTCTATAATTTCAATTTTAGGTTTTAAAATGTTTTGGATGAGACATGGAATTGGTCAGGTAAGGTAAATTCCAAAATTTGTGGTCCATTATCCTAATCCTGCATACCTCAAAAGCAGAACTATTAACAGGGTGTTCTAAGTGTGGATTCAGTGACAGGCAAATCCAGTGAGCTACTCAGTGCTGGGTGAACACAAGCCAGGACAAATCACCAGATTTACAATTCTGAATTCTATAGTTTTTCAGAGTGGTCTGGCCAAGCCTCTGATTCCCTGCACAACTAGTCCTTTCTCTCCAGGCCCTAGTTTACTTATAAACTAGTAAAAGATGACTTTTCAAAAGGACCATTTTCAAATTATTTAACTGGTTCAGAGATGAATCAAAAATGCAGAAAGAAATTTACTGACAAGTGCAAAACTAGACCCAAAATACTATAATCTTTGTAATGATGTTTGGACCATCTTTTCTACAGGGTAGAAATAAATTGTATCACTACCAGAAAAATTCATTGCATTTCTACAGACAAGAGATATTTGCATTTCCACAAGCTTTCTACAATTTACAGAGCTGCAATGTAGCCTAGTCAGAGACAATCAAAGGCATAGCCACCTATAGAATTAGATGACCCTAGAGGATCTAGACGACTCCAGCATTCTATTAAAAGGAAAACCCATAAACTTTTGCCCATTTCTAAAAAATTTCCCAAAAAGCTTGCTCTAAGGATCATAAACACCATCTTTTAATATTATACTTAATCACAAAAATGCTGTTCTCATTGGGTTTGGCCCGTATATTTCTATAGGATAAGCAAGAGGACTAATTAACAATATATATGCTTTGTAAATTGAGAGCCCTACTGTTCTGAGCTATTACTAAGGCCACTGAATTCACTTTTATCTGGAAGTTTTCAGAAGGATTGAATTTTTTTAAGCCTCTATTATTATCTATCCAAAAGCTAGGAAACCAATTCTAAAAAACTCCACCAGATTTAACATAGTACCTACAGATTTGGGTGATTTCCTCCCTTCTCAAGTTTGAAATACTTTCTAAGTTTTTTGGCCTTCTAGAAAGTGACCTTTCTCACTATCTGTTAGGCCAGGACCCTAATCCAGGTTTACCCTTAGGAATTAACTTTTAAAAAGGGCCCTGGCCATTGGCTCATGGCTAGAGCATTGTCCCAGGGTATAGATGCCCTGGGTTTGATCCCTGGTCAGGGCATATAGAAGAAGCGACCATCTGCTTTTCTTCCCCTCCTGTTTCCCCTTTTCTCTCTCTTCCCCTCCTACAGCCAGTGACTCAATTGATTTAAGTGTGGCCCCAGGTGCTGAGGATAGATCTGTTGGTGTGCATCATCCTTTGGCACTAAAAATAGCTTGGTACTCAAGCATCAGCCCTAGATGGGGTTGCCAGGTGGATCACAGTGAGGGTGCATGTGGGAGTCTGCCTCACTGTCTCCCCTCTCTCACCTAAAAAAATAACTTGTCCTTCCTGGTAAAATGAGAATTCTTTTCAAATATAACAGCCCTTGAATGGCCTTGCTTGCACAATTTAATTACATTCAGGTAAAGAAGGCAGATGGATTTATACTAAACCTATATCGATAACTATGGTGCCATAGAAAGTAGAGACTCAGTAAAAGTTGGTAAATTCTGGGGGATCCATGAGAACCAGTTATCACCGAATAATGTTTAATGCCCCTTTACAAAAGCAGTCTACTTACATAACTAAGTGTTAGTGATGGCTCAGAAAGAAAAAGAAGTTTTTGAATACATACATTAAAAAATAGAACATGGATGGATCTTGAGAACATTATACTAAGTGAAATAAGTAAATCAAAAAAAGCTAAGAACTATATATGTTTTCACACATAGGTGGGATATAAAACTGAGTCTCATGGTGAAGAAGGGGAGTAAAGAGGGACAAATATATGGTGATGAAAAATGATGTGACTTTGAGTGATGGGAACACACATAATCAACAGTTCAAATACTATAGAGATGTTCACCTGAAATCTATGTAACTCTTATTGATCAACGTCACCTAATTAAATTTAATTTCTAAATTTAAAATATAGGTCATTAACATAACATCAACAAAATTCCAAGCAACTAATCACAACAAACTTTCTATCATCAGTTCATTGGTCCCTTGATCTGTGGGATCATGGGTCACAGATAGCTTTCCTGAAGCCCTGTGCTTCCAGACTAAGATGGGTCCTGGAGTCCTGCATCGGTCCAGCTGGACAGCAGTTTTTAAATTTTATTTTTTAATTAAAGTTGACATACAACATTATATTAGTTACAGGTGTACGGCATAGTGATTAAACATTTATATACTTTATGAAGTAACCACCAGGTAAGTCTAGTACCCGTCTGTCTGACACCACACATAGATATTACAATATTACAAACTATATTCCCTGTGCTGCATTTTACATCTCTGTGACTATATTTATAACTGGTAATTTGTAATTCTTAATCCCTTCACCTTTTACACACAATCCAAATATCCCTCCCATCTGGTGATCATTAATTTGTTCTCTGTATCTATGAGTTTGTTTCTGTTGTGTTTATTAATTTGACAGCATTTAAAAGATCAGTTCAGAAATCTGTAGCCAAGAGTCTATATTATGAGGCTCACTAGCTCAAAGTACCTGGGTCTTTTTCATGAGGATCTAGGGTAAGGCGAAATTGCCAGCCTGTACTTCATGATAAGGCCTTCAGGGAAGCATCAGAGTTAAACAAAAACTAACTGTAGATGACAAAGACTGGATAATTGTGGTTAATTTATTACCATTATCAATAATACCAGAATTCAGGAGGCTAAACTCCCTACTGGAGTACAGTACATAATTATTTCATAAAGGCTAGATCAATGTGTCCCCTGAGAGTTAGGCGAGCCTCTGGAGTCTTCTCATAAGGCACAGACTTTCTGAAATATTTACATTAATAACGTTCCTCAACAAACTCAAGAGAAAGCTAAATGTCTCTTCTAATTTGACAACTTATCCCATATAGCTCTTGCAGTAGTACTGAGCTAATTTAAGAGATACATAGAGCATTAAACAAACTTAATCATTTCTAGTGTTTCTCTCTTTGCAAGTTGAAAAATAAATCATTGTTATTGCTCCAGGGCCTTTGGGAATTCTCAAAGATAATTTTAGGTGCAAAAGATATTCTGAAATTTTTTTTCCAAATACAAGATCTTTTTAAGGCAAAAGAGTTGTCAAAAGAGATTTGGGTATTTGATTTTAACTGGATCATAGGTTCCTGAGAACCACCTGCTTGATGACCTATTTAATCAGTGACAATAAAACATTTTGAAATACACATAAAAGATACTACTATACTTGTAAAAATGCTTAGCTCTTTCATAAGTGAGAACACTTTGTTCTTTTGCTTTGTTTTGTTTTTAAACACTCAAAGATATAAAGTCAGTATGAAGCACAGAAAATCATTCTGGTAGGCACAAGTTCTTTCTTATAAACGGTGTATAGAAAATTAATATAACTATAAGCTGGTTCTTTGAAAAGATCAATAAACTCAATAAGCCTTTCACCATACTAATCAACATTAGAGAAGACACTAATTACAAATATCAGAAATGAAAGAGTGACCATCATTACTGATTTCATGGACCTTAAAAGGTTAATAAGCCTGACCAGGAAGTGGTGCAGTGGATACAGCATCGGAATGGGATGCGGAGGACTCAGGTTCAAGACCCCGAGGTCGTCAGCTTGAGTGTGGGCTCATCTGCTTTGAGCAAAGCTCACTAGCTTGGACCTAAGGTCGCTGGCTTGAGCAAGGAGTTACTAAGTCTGCTGAAGGCTCGCGGTCAAGGCACATATGAGAAAACAGTCAATGAACAACTAAGGTGTCGCAACAAAAAACTGATGATTGATGCTTCTCATCTCTCTCTGTTCCTGTCTGTCTGTCTCTCTTTGACTCTCACTTTGTCTCTGTAAAAAAAAAAAAAACAAAAAAAAAAAACAAAACAACGGTTAATAAGAGAATACTATGAATGCTTCTATGCCCATATTTTTATAACTTTGATGAAACAGATAAAATGAACCAATTCCTTATAAAAAATACTAACTACTAAAACTTATACAAGGAGAAGTAGTTTGAATAAGCTTATATTTATCAAAGCAATTGAATTAATTACCTTCCAAAAGAGAAAGCATCAGACCCAGATGAGTTTACTCGTGAATTATACCAAGCACTTATGGAAGAAGTAAGATCAATTCTCTTCAAACTCTCCAAAAAATAGAAGTAGAGGTAATATTTTCTGACTCATATTATTAGGCCTATATTACCATAATATCAAAATAGACCAACATCTCTCATGAACACAGATAGACTTAAAATCCTCAGCAAAATATTAGCAAATACCATTAAATAATATGTAAAAAGAATTACAATACAGTACAGCCAAGTAGAAAATATTACAGGTATATAAGGCTGTTTCAACATTCAAAAATCAATCACTGTTACCTACTTTGTCAATAGGCTAAAGAAGAAAAATCATGTCAGTTGATACAGAGAAAGCATTTGACAAAAGTATAACTCCCAGTCATGATAAAAAAAAAAAACAACTCCCAGCACACAGAAAAGAGAGAGGAACTTCCTCAACTTTATTTTAAAGCATTTCAAAACAATAAATAAAAACAGTAGCTAACATCATACTTAATGGTAAAAGACTAGATCAGTGATAGGCAATCTTTTGAGCTTGATGTGTCAAAATTCGCCAAAAAACCGAGCATAACTTGGGTGGTGTGTCACTTTGAGAAAAACGGCCTAACCGGAAGTCCCAGAACTAGATGATCTGTGCCAGAGTTCTGTTGTTTTGGCCTACAGACCTCTGGCACAGTGTCTACACTACAGCAAATGTTTTATCCTCGGCTCCTGCACCTGGCCGTGCAGGAGCCGAGGATGAAACGTCCTTCTTGGCATGCGGTCCCATACTTCTCTGGTATGCAGCCACATGCGGCCGCGTGTCATCGAAAATGGCTATGCGTGTCAGTGCTGAAGCACAATAAGACAAGAGAAAGAAATAAAAATTAGACAGACTAGAAGGGAAAAAGTAAAACTGTCTTTATTCACAGATGAGATCATTGCTTATGTAGAAAATGCCAAAGAATCTACAAAATAACTCCTGGAACTAATAAGAGAATATAACAAGGTTATAGGATAAAAGGTTAACACACAAAGGGCAATTACTGTTTTGTAAATGGTTTCTCTTTTATTGTCGAAAATGCTAATCCAAATAAATGGACATTGCCATTCTGAGAAGGTTCTGGCCAAATTGAGGAGAAATACACCTTTCCTTGGTGAGTTAATAATCCTCTGAAAGGAATAATACAACATAAGCTATTCCTTTTGATGACTTTATATGTATTCCCCAACTTAGATTTTCTTTGGTGTTAGATGACAGGAAAGTTGCTGGCTAAGACTCAGATATTAAAGGGTAAATGGACTAATTAGAGAAGTTGGTATTCATGGTTATACTTTAATATCAAGGGGAAAAACTATAGTTTGATGAACGAAAATAGGAATTTCTCCTTCCTTTATGCAAATGGCAAAACAAAAGACTTAAATCTCTATTACTTTAAAAACTCAGGATAGGGGAAACTGTTAATACCTTTGCAAACTGATTTTGATAGTTTTCTTCTTTCTTATGCATGCACTTTAAAGAACAGCTATCTGCCCTTTGAAATATTTTTATATAAACTTGTAGTGCCTTTGCTCAGTTATCCAGGGAGCTATGATTCTCTGTGCCTGCTCTCGGACACTGTGTGTGTCATCTAACCCTGTTGCAAGGGCTGAAACAGTAATTACTTCCCTGTTACTGAACAGCACGCTAATTACTGCAATAAAACCAGGTGTAAACATTCAGACCACATGTTAGTCTAGCTTCAAATGGTTTTTGTTCACAAAGCCTACTTTATCCAGCATTCTGTGGTGCTCCACTGAACACTTTTCCAGAACTCGGGGATTCCTGAGTCTGAGGGCAGGTCCCATATTCTCCTCTGAACAGAGGCAGTTGTGGAAGCCTGGATGGCACTGCTTTTAGGCTGGTGCATGTGGGTCTTCGAGAGCCGTGCACCATCCCCATCACGTTCCTGAATGCTCAGAGTACATGAAACACTTGAGACACTATATTCCCCTTTCCATTGCAGGTGAGCATGTGGAGATACTTTCTTTAGGCTCACCTTCGTAATGACAGAACCTCCAGTCTAAACTCGTTTTACCCTTACAGAACAGGCTGAAGCTATCAGGGCTGGATCTTTAGCATTTCCATCACCCTGTTCACTGTTCTCATGCCACCCTAACACAGACTCCCAAATAAAAGAACCCCACAAAGCAAACTACCTCTTCAAAGGAACTTCTCCCCATAAAGGCTCAAAATCATATTTTACCTTTTATATCTTTCAGGAGAGTCAAAGGACCCCAGTTTTGGATTATTAAAATGACTAAAACCTGGTTTATATTACCAGCTTTACAGGGAAAAAATTATTAGGTTTCACAGCATTTCAAACTTAACTGCATTGCTGGTAATGCATCTTTCCCCAACGACAACAAAGGCACCATTTGTGTTACCATGTGGGTTAACGCCTAAATCCATCGCATCATAGAGCTGCTACTTGTCTCAGTAACTTGTGCTTTTCTAAACGAGTTTCTGTATAAAATTTTGCAATAGCTTGAATCTTTTCATTCCCTATTCTAAAAGCACAAAGAGCCTAACAAATCTAGGCTTGACACCTACTTATTAGAATTTAGAAAGGAAAGGGTGACAAACTTCACACCACTTGGGGAGACAATCTCTTTCAAAAACACCCTCTAGCAGTGGAAAATCATTTGCAGTTTGTAAGAGCTCCTTGTCTCTAACCTTATGCAGAAAATATTTCCTCCAAGATGAGCAACTTTGCTTAAATTGGATATAGAAAGAATTTTCTTTTGGGAATTTCTATCAAAAAGGAAGAAAAAACATGTCCTACTGCTATTTCTCAATGGGATTTTCTCCTATAAACACACATTTAAAAAAAGAATATGCCAGAAGCTCTTTTACACATGGCCAGTCAGGGAGAAAAAAAGAAACTATGAATTTGTAAAATCAGAAGGTAACCAGCCAAGGCTGGTAGCTCAGTGGATAGAGCATTGGTCCAGCATATGGATGTCCTGGTTTCGATTCCCGGTCACAGCACACAGGAGAAGTGAACATCTGCCATCTGCTTCTCCCTCTCTCATCCCCCTACTTTCCCTTTTCCCTTCCTGCAGCCAATGGCTTGATTTATTTGAGCACCAGCCCCTGGTGCTGAGGCTAGCTCAGTCCTTTCGAGCATGTCAGCCACAGGCACTAAAAATAGTTCGGTACTCGAGCATCTGCCTCAGGTGGGGTTGCTGGGTAGATCCCGGTAGGGGTTCATGTGGGAGTCTTCCTCACTATCTATCCTCCTCTCACCTAAAAAGAAGAAGAAAAAGAAGAAGAAGGTAACCGCTAAAGCACAAGTATAAATTAACTTTTGCTCTTCCTTAATAATGTCTACATTGAAACTTTGCTTAAGCTTACCTTCGGAGAAGCTTACCTTTGGAGGATTACTTTTGTAGAATTTAAAATTAAACTGAAGATGTAAAAGCAAGAAAGTAGCCCCCCCCAAAAAAAGAGGGTTGTTAGCAATATTATGTATGAGAGGAAACAGCAACACTAATATTGGTTCTATGACATTGCCAGCACAAATCTAGAGAAGGAAACAATTGGAAGTTATAGTCTGTAAATAAGCCAAATGTGCAATATCAGATCATCTGCTCTGCCAAGGGGCACAGTGGGAAGAAAAGTAAGAGAATCAGAAGAATAAAGACAAATGCGGGAAGAAGCAAAGGACTGGGAACCCGGCATGCAACAAAGAATTCAAGACTGAAAACCACAGTGATGGGCACTAGACTCCAGGAAAAAGGAGGAGGAAAGAAGCATAAAACAGACCGTTTGCAAATGAATTGCTATGGGGCTACTACCCAATCTAGAGGAGCTGTTGTTTTGCCAGTAAAACAATATGGAATATAAAAAGAGAATGTGTGTAGACGTTCAAAAAGGAAAACACAAGAATCTAATTACTTCACAATTTAGGGAGGATAAAAGAGAAAGCACAGAAGATGGAAGGGAAAATAGAAATGACCTCCTAGCCTTTGTCCTCCCTAGATTTCCATTGAGAGGCTATTCAAAATTAAATGGAAAGGTCATGTATTTAACTGTCAGACTGCAGAAAACAAGGGGCCAGGGAGCAGAGGGGTAATGGAGAATCTACAGGAGACAGTTAGGTTTGGAAAAATTAAATACAAAATTCATCATTTCTCCCTAATTCTGGGAAGGATTATAAATTGTGTATGGATCTTAAATCTTCATAAAGTTGTATCAACATGGTAACCACTTTTCTGTCCCCATACAGTAGTGGTTCTCAAACTTTTTGAAGTCAGGGCGCATTTAAAATCCTACAAATAATTGTAGGCACACTATATACAAATTTCTGAGAACTATGTTATAATAATTAAGTTAAATATTAAAGAAAAAATATATAAAATCCAAGCATGCTTTTATGGTAATTAAACGAAATAAATACAACAAAGTTAAATTTATTCTGACATTAAAATACATTTTCATGTTACATTTTTTGAGTTATGCTTTTTAGAATTCGTAATAAAGAGGAGTTAAAAAATAAAAAAATGACAAAAAAGTTATCTTTTTATATATATAGATACATTCTTAGTAAGATTTAGTAAATTTGGCAGGTCCCACGCAAATGTGTTAAGTTTTTTCATTCTTGTGTTTATGAGAAACATGAGCCTGATGTATCCTAGCAATTTCTTCAATGTTTGAATATATATTTGAAAGGCAAACTCTCATTTCCTCATCAATACATTAAAGAATTCCTCTCTTTTTACTCTTAATTGTGTTGAGTGCAGAAAACCCCCACCATACATATCATCTTAACTTTACAAACAAACAAACAAACAAAAAAAAAGATAGAAGAAACTTGCCTTCAGTCTTTCCCGGGAACATGGGGGGTAGTGTAAACAATCCAGCATCACAGCTTAACAGCCTTTTGCAACCTAATCAGGCAAATGAGGTAGGGGGTTAGGCAGACTGTCAGATTATAGCCAATTCCCCATACCTCTGTCCCCCCAAAATCTAAACTACAAAAACCCTGTTGGTTTTTTGGTCCTCTACAGGCACATATTTCTCTGGAATACCATAGGGCACACCTGGAAATCTTCTAGGGCACACTAGTGCACCCTGGTGCACACTTTGAGAACCACTGCCATACAGGCTTACTTCTCATATTAGTTATGCCATTTTTCTTTGCTTTCTTTGTCTAAGAAAAACACTTAGATTTATAGAAACTTCAAAGATCTCCTTTAAAATTATCCTCGAAGTACTGTGGTAGGATTTGGATTTTAGGATTAAAATAATTTCTGGCTATCATTTTTGAGCTGCTCCCAACATCTTATTAAAATACATGTAAAGACCATCTTAAAGACAAAACTCATACTTCCAACAAAATTAGACTCATAGCCAGTCAGTTTATGGCTTAGATCTAGCAAGAAATTCTGCTAAAAGACAAATCTGAGCAGAATTAGAATGTAGTATT
Source organism: Rhynchonycteris naso (assembly GCA_037038555.1). NCBI lineage: Eukaryota > Metazoa > Chordata > Mammalia > Chiroptera > Emballonuridae > Rhynchonycteris > Rhynchonycteris naso. Next base: position 252,892,510 of record CM072995.1, read on the forward strand.
TAATAACATGTGTGTTCCCTACATGTGTTTACATACATTCAAACATTGTCAACCCCAAAGAAGGTGTGAAAATGCCAGATCATTCATGCCCTGGGTCCTAACTCAAAGAAGTAAGTATGGAAAGCAATTTCTCCAGTTGTATCAAATAAAAGCATCTGCAGGACTCAGTAACCTCAGTTTCAGAAGCTGTGCCTAAAAAAAGAGCCAGGGATTTTTTTTTTTAATATATATTTTATTATTATTAATTCTAATGGGGTGACACCAATAAATCAGGGTACATATGTACAATGAAAACATCTCCAGGTTATCTTATCATTCAATTGTGTTGCATACCCATCACCAAAAGTCAAATTGTCCTCTGTCACCTTCAATCTGGTTTTCCCTGTGTCCCTCCCCTCCTCCCTATCCCACTCTTCCCTCCCTCCCCCATCCCATAACCACCACTCTCTTGTCCATGTCTCATACCCTCACTTTCATGTCCCACCTATGTATGTAATTGTGCTGTTCTCAGTTTTTCTTTTTTTCTCATTTACTTATTTCACTCCGTATAATGTTATCAAGGTACATCCATTTTGTTATAAATGATCCGATGTCATCATTTCTTATGGCTGAGTAGTATTCCATAGTATATATGTACCATTGCTTTTTAATCCACTCGTCTTCTGACGGACACTTGGGCTGGTTCCAGATCTTCGCTATTGTGAACAATGCTGCCACGAACATGGGGGCGCATTTCTTCTTTTCGAACAGTGCTATGGTGTTCTTAGGGTATATTCCTAAAAGTGGGATAGCTGGGTCAAAAGGCAGTTCGATTTTTAATTTTCTGAGGAATCTCCAAACTGTTTTCCACAGTGGCTGCACCAGTCTGCATTCCCACCAGCAGTGCAGAAGGGTTCCCTTTTCTCCACATCCTCGCCAGCACTTATTCTGTGTTGTTTTGCTGATAAGTGCCATTCTGACTGGTGTGAGGTGATATCTCATTGTGGTTTTAATTTGCATTTCTCTAATGATTAGTGATGTTGAGCATTTTTTCATATGCCTATTGGCCATCTGTATGTCCTCTTTGGAGAAATTTCTATTCATTTCTTTTGCCCATTTTTTGATTGGGTTGTTTGTCTTCCTGGTGTTGCGTTTTATAAGTTCTTTATAAATTTTAGTTATTAACCCCTTATCGGATGTGCTGTCGAATATGTTCTCCCATTGTGTGGTTTGTCTTTTTATTCTGTTCCTATTGTCTTTAGCTGTGCAAAAACTTTTTAGTTTGATATAGTCCCATTTGTTTATCTTGCCTTTTATTTCAGTTGCCCGTGGAGATAAATCGGCAAATATACCGCTGCTACAGATGTCGGAGAGCTTGCTGCCTATGTTTTCTTCTAAGATGCTTATGGTTTCATGGCTTACATTTAAGTCTTTTATCCATTTTGAGTTTGTTTTTGTGAATGGTGTAAGTTGATGGTCTAGTTTTATTTTTTTGCAGGTAGATGTCCAATTTTCCCAACACCATTTGTTAAAGAGGCTGTCTTTACTCCATTGTATGTTCTTTCCTCCTTTGTCAAATATCAGTTGTCCATAAAGCTGTGGGTTTATTTCTGGGTTCTCTGTTCTGTTCCATTGATCTATATGCCTGTTCTTATGCCAGTACCAGGCTGTCTTGAGTATAATGGCCTTATAGTAAACCTTGATATCAGGAAGAGTGATACCTCCTGCTTTATTTTTTCTTTTTAAGATTGCTGAGGCTATTCGTGTTCTTTTTTGGTTCCATATAAATTTTTGGAATATGTGTTCTATATCTTTGAAGTATGTCATTGGTATTTTAATTGGTATTGCATTGAATTTATAAATTGCTTTAGGTAATATAGACATTTTAATGATGTTTATTCTTCCTAGCCATGAGCATGGTATATGCTTCCACTTGTTTGTATCTTCCTTGATATCTTTTATCAATGTTCTATAATTTTCCGAGTACAAGTCCTTAACCTCCTTGGTTAAATTTACTCCTAGGTACTTTATTTTTTTGGCTGCAATAGTGAAGGGGATTGTTTCCTTAATTTCTTTTGCTGATATTTCATTGTTGGTGTATAGAAATGCCTCTGATTTCTGAGTATTAATTTTATATCCTGCCACCTTGCTAAAATCATTTATAAGGTCCAGTAGTTTTTTGACTGAGACTTTAGGGTTTTCAATATACAATATCATATCATCTGCAAATAATGACAGTTTTACTTCTTCTTTTCCAATTTGGATGCCTTTTATTTCTTCTTCTTGTCTGATTGCTGTAGCTAGGACTTCCAGAACTATGTTGAATAAGAGTGGTGAAAGTGGGCAACCCTGCCTGGTTCCTGATCTTAAGGGGATTGCTTTTAATCTTTGTCCATTTAGTATGATGTTTGCTGTCGGTTTATCGTAGATGGCCTTTATCATGTTAAGGAATGATCCCTGTATTCCCACTTTACTGAGAGTTTTGAGCATGAATGGGTGCTGGATTTTATCAAATGCCTTTTCTGCATCTATTGAAATTATCATGTGATTTTTGTCCTTCCTTTTGTTTATATGGTGAATCACATTGATTGATTTGCGAATATTGAACCAGCCTTGCCTCTCCAGAATAAATCCCACTTGATCGTGGTGTATGATTTTTTTTCATATATTGCTGGATCCGGTTGGCTAATATTTTGTTGAGAATTTTAGCGTCTAAATTCATGAGGGATATAGGCCTATAATTTTCTTTCTTTGTGTTGTCTTTGCCCGGTTTTGGGATCAGAATTATGCTCGCCTCATAAAAGGAGTTTGGAAGTCTTCCTTCCTCTTGAATTTTTTGAAATAGCTTGAGGAGAATAGGAGTTAGTTCTTCTTTGAATTTTTGATAGAATTCACTTGTGAAGCCATCAGGCCCAGGACTTTTCTTTTTTGGGAGTCTTTTGATAACTGTTTCGATCTCATTTGCTGTAATTGGTCTGTTTAGGTGTTCTGATTCTTCCAGATTGATTTTTGGAAGGTTATATGATTCAAGAAATTTGTCCATTTCACCAAGATTGTCTAATTTTTTGGCATATAGTTCTTCATAATATTTTCTTACAATGCTTTGTATTTCTGTTGTGTCAGTTGTTATTTCTCCACTGTCCTTTCTAATTTTATTTATTTGAGTCCTCTCTCTTTTTTTCTTGGTGAGTCTAGTTAAAGGTTCATCAATCTTGTTTACCTTTTCAAAGAACCAGCTTCTTGTTTCATTGATCCTCTGTATTGTTTCCTTAGCCTCTATGTCATTTATTTCTGCTCTGACCTTTATTATCTCCTTCCTTCTACTTGTCTTGGGTTTTATTTGTTGTTGTTTTTCTAGTTCTTTTAGATGCAGGGTCAGGTTGCTTATTTGAGCTTTTTCTAGCTTCTTGTGATATGCCTGTCGTGCAATAAACTTCCCTCTCAGAACTGCTTTTGCTGTGTCCCATAAATTTTGAGTTGATGTATACTCATTATCATTTGTTTCTAGAAACTTTTTTATTTCTTCCTTGATCTCATTGTTAATCCATTCATTATTTAATAACATGCTATTTAGTTTCCAAGTGTTTGAGTATTTTTCAGTTTTTCTTTTGTGGTTAATTTCTAGTTTCATGGCATTGTGATCAGAGAAAATGCTTGATATGATTTCAATCTTCTTAAATTTATTGAGACCATTTTTGTGTCCTAACATGTGGTCTATCCTAGAAAACGTACCATGAGCGCTTGAGAAGAATGTATATTCTACTGCTTTAGGGTGAAAAGTTCTGAAGATATCTATTAAATCAAGTTGATCTAGTGTATCCTTTAAGTCTGCTGTTTCTTTATTAATTTTCTTTCTTGAGGATCTATCCAGTGTTGTTAGAGGGGTATTGAAATCCCCTACTATGATAGTATTGCTATTAATCTCGCCCTTTATATCCATCAAAGTCTGCTTTATGTATGTCGGGGCTCCTATATTTGGTGCATAGATATTTACAATAGTTATATCTTCCTGTTGAATTGTTCCCTTTATCATTATGTAGTGTCCTCTTTTATCTCTTACTACAGCCTTTGTTTTAAAGTCCATTTTGTCTGATATAAGTATTGCTACCCCTGCTTTTTTTTTCATTTCCATTTGCATGAAATATTTTTTTCCATCCTTTTACCTTCAGTCTATGAGCATCTTTTGTTTTAAGGTGTGTCTCTTGTAGACAGCATATGTATGGGTCCTGTTTCTTTATCCATGCTGCTACCCTATGTCTTTTGATTGGATCATTTAATCCATTTACATTTAAGGTTATTATTGATATGTAGTTGTTTATTGCCATTTTATTCTTTAAAGCTGTATTCTTCTTTTGCTCTATTCATTCCTCCCTTTAAACTGTTCACAAGAGGCCCCTTAGTATCTCTTGCAGAATTGGTTTGGTTTTTATGAATTCCTTGAGGCTTTCTTTTTTTGGGAAGCTCTTTATTACTCCTTCAATTTTAAACGTTAGCCTTGCTGGATAAAGTAGTCTTGGTTGTAGGTTCTTGTTCTGCATTACTTTGATTATTTCTTGCCATTCCCTTCTGGCCTCAAGTGTTTCTGTTGAGAAGTCCGATGTCATCCTTATGGGGGCTCCTTTGTAGGTGATAGCCTTTTTTTCTCTAGCAGCTTTTAAAATTTTTTCTTTATCCATTAGCTTTGGTATTTTAACTATGATGTGTCTTGGTGTAGATCTTTTTGGGTTTCTCTTTAATGGAGTTCTCTGTGCTTCTTGAATGTGTGGAGTGTTTCCCAGCCTTAATTTAGGAAAGTTTTCTGCTATGATTTGATTGAACAAAGTTTCCATTTCCTGTCCTCTCTCCTCTTCTTCAGGCAACCCTATGATGCGAATGTTGTTTCTCTTCATGTTGTCACAAAGCTCCCTTAGAGTTTCCTCACATTTTTTAAGTCTCTTTTCCTTTTTCTTCTCTGCTTCTGTGCCTTTGTTTATTGTGTCCTCTAACTCGCTTATTCGATCCTCAGCGTCATCCATCCTGCTTTTAATTCCTTCCATTGTGGTCTTCAGTTCTGATACTGTATATGTCATTTCTGTCTGATTCTTTTTTATTATTTCAATTTCATTTTTTATACTTGTTATCTCTTTATTTAGGTGTTCATAATGACTATCCATTGTTGCTCTAATTTCTTTGAACATCCTAACTATCATTATTCTAAATTCTGCTTCTGGTAATTTGGTTATATCTGGTTCATTCAGGTCCTTCTCTGGGGATTTCTCTTGATTCATTTGGTTTGCATTCTTCTGCCTGCCCATTTTTCTGTGTATAAGCAAGTTGTGGCCACTGGAGTCCAGTAGGTGTTGCCTTTGTGTTCTCTAAGTGTGGTCTGTCTGCAGGTCCCCCACCCCCTCTGCCGGTGCCTAGGGTGGTTGGGTATGAGCGTTGCCAGCGCAGGCCCACTGTGGCTTTTGCTGTGATTTCTGCCTCTCCTCCGTGGGAGGGGCTGTCACTGAAGCCACAAGATTAGCATCAAGGGTAGAGGTGAGCACCTTTCCTCAGCTGCGGACCCAGCCTATTTCTAGACTTCCGCCCAGAACCAGCAGTCGGAGCCTGCTTGCTACAGTTCCGCGGGTTAGGCGGGGCTTTTGACGTGCTCTCAGCTGTAAGCCTTTGCCCGTCCGGAGCTTTAGCCCCGCCCTCGAGGCCAGGACCCTTTGCGCAGGGTCGGAAACCAAGGTTTATTGGGGCGGGCGTGTTTGCTGGCTTCCGCTTAGCTGCGTACTTCCGCTCGTCCCGGACTCTACCCCGCCCCCGCTTTCGGAGCCCGCTTGTGCACGTATGAATGCTATCCACGGTTTCTCCGGCCGGGTAGGGATAGTAGCGTGGGCTCAGCTGCGAGCCTCCACTTGTCTCGGGGTCCACCCTGTTCCCGCGCTCGGAGCTCGCGCACGTATACTGTCCAACCGCGGTTTCTCCGGCCCAGGGGTGGGGGGGTGGGAGGGGGAGTGGTAGCGTCAGCTCAGCCACGAGCCCCTGCCCGTCCCTGGTCCTAGCCTGGTCCCCGCAGTCAGGGCCGGCTTGCGCAGGCCCTGCCTGTTCCTGGCCTCCTGCTTTGTCCCCGTAAGTGGGATTAAAGGCGGGCCCGCAGCTTCCGGACCGCTCTCGCGCTTCCCCTTCGACCCTCTGGACTAGACTGATCTCCCACCGGCTTGGCCTCTGCCCACGCCGACAGAACCGCCTTTCAGCGTCCTGCCGCCCCAAAACCTTAAGCAGCCCTCAGCAGAGTAGGAAGGGACCTAATACTCCACACTGTAGGCCTGGGAGCTCCCTCACTTGTTTCACAGCTCAAAACTGTCCAAACGCCTCTTCTAGGCTCTGGGACTGCAGGCTGGGGCTTGGTTCCTGGGACCCAGGTCCCTCCCTCTCCGCCAAACTTTCCTCCCGCCCCGCGGGTCTCTCCGGGCTGCCGTTTGCTCCGGGGAGCTGGGCAGCCGTCTTCGCGTTTTCGCTATTCCTACCAGTCTCAATGTGGCTTCTTCTGTGTTCCTTGGTTGAAGAGTCCACTTAGTTTTGTTCAAAGTTGGTTTATCCAGGTGATGGTTATTAAAATTGAGTTGTAATCCACTTTGGTTCTAGGAGTTGGAAGTTGGTACGTCCGCCTACTCCTAGAGCCAGGGATTTTGACGAAGATAATGCATCAAGTTATTGATAGCATCTTTTAAAAATTAAGAAATTCACAGCTACCTGAATAGCCTCCAGCAAGGGAATTAAATAAATTATGATACAGCCATGAGATTACTTATAAAAACTATGCTTTTGGAAAGTTTAACAACATGGGACATTTTCATGATACAATATCAATAGATTAAAAGTAGAATATAAGATGTATTTACAGTAGGAACCCAAATACATCACTAGCACATGTGCATGCCCTCACACACGCACACATACTCACACATACACACACACACACACCCTTAGAAAAAGCCTCAAAGTCAATACAGAAGTGAGTGAACAGTAGTTGCCTCTTGGTAGCAGAAACACAGCCTTAATTTTACTATTTACACTATTAAAATTACTCTACAAGAAGCATACATAGCTTTTTGATAATAAAAATAGTACACTTTTATTAGTAGTAAAAATAGTAAAATTATTTTTTAAAAATTACAATTATTTAATAAAAAACAAATGAAGTGCCCATCATGAGGCTTAGCACACTAAAGTTTGACTATCACTTATTGTTATATTAACAGAAGCAAGATCATTGCTCTTTCCTGAATTTCAGGTAATAATATATGCCCCTGGGTTGAGATGGGTTTAAATGGTATAATTTAATTAATATAACATACTTAAAGTGCCAAATACAACTCTAGCACAAAGTAGGCATGAATAAATGCTAGCCAAATCTGAACACAGGCAATGGAAGTAGTCAGTGAGTTGTCAAAACAAAACAAAACAAAAAACCAAAGGTCCATTCCAGATTAGTATTTCAATTGCTGCTTATGCACAGGCACAGGGCCTGTCATACCCACACTGCTAATTTTTAGTGCCCTCTCCTCACCATTTGGAAGGTGCTTCCAACTGCAGGAAATGACCCTCCCTTTGAAGAATGCCAGATGGCATGGATAGCATTAGCGAGAGCCTTCATGATGGAGACAGAGCACAAGACAAGTCATACAAAGATGAAAATAATGAAAGTCCTAATACAAGAATAAACAATTCAGTGCCTAATTCTGCAACAAGTTCTCATATCAGTGCCGTGGAATAAATTTAGAGCATGTTGTTAAAACTGTTTTCATGTCCCACAAGGACATGGACTAGATTACCCCAAGACAAGCATCAATGCGTTAAATGCGCACAGCAATGGCCTAAGCCCTAAGGCAATGAGAAATACATTTTCATTTCATTCTATTAATTTTTTATCTGGATTGCATTTCTTGCTTTCTGGTGTTCTGTGATATCACACAGGGCTGAGTTCTTCCTAGTCAGAAGGCTCCTTGGCCTTTCAGATTTATTCCTTGGTATCACCAAATAAAAGAGTTAAGCTTTACACAGGAGTTAACAGCATAAACCCAAAGATCTTGTAATGTATTTTTTAGAGTAAATCATTATCATCTATCCAGAAAAGCAATATAATGGAATTAAAATTTTTTTTTAATCAAAATCTTCAACAAAAACAAGAAAATGCTGGATAAGTGTTTAATATTTTAATGGAAAAAGATATTAAAGAAATGCTTACTTTAGATTCAAAATCAATTTCTACATGGAGCCGAAGCATGTCAGAAAGAGTGGTCTAGTATATGTGCTACAAAACTGAGCACAAAGAAAAGAGTGGTATCGGATATTTTTTAATATTTGCAGCTGGCTGAGGATTTCCTACTTTCAGATAATGACCTGGCTTTCTCCTTGACTAGGAATTGGAAGCACTTGGAGGAAAATGTCCAGACTCTGTCCTCTACATCTCTCTTCTTTTAAGCACCTGTGTTTACATGTCCTGCCTTCCATCAACTTACAGTAAGTCAGTGGTTCCCAGAATGTGATCATGGACAGCAGCCTCAGGGTCCCCTGAGAACCTGTAAGTGAATTCACAGGCTGCATTACAGGGCTACTGAATTAGAACTTAAGAGGTGGAGCCCAGAACTCTGTGTTTTTTAAATTAAATTTATTGGGGTAAAATTGGTTAATAGCATTATAAAAGTTCAGGTGTACAGTTCTATAATACATCATCTATATATTGCATTGTGTGTTCACAACCCAAAGTCTAGTCTCCTGCCATCACCATATATTTGACCCCGTTACCCTCTTCATCCTCCCTCCCAGAACACTGCATTTTAACAAGCCCTTGGGTGAATTCTGATGCACATTCAAGTCTGACAACCACTGCTAGAAACACACCCACATTTTTATCAAAGACCAACCTTCTTGTGCCACATCCTCTCTCTAACCTACTCAAGACCCCCTTTCTCTCCTATGTCATTAACTTTCCCCCCTTCTACAAGATCATTCCCATCAGCATAGAAATCTGCTGTTAATCATAACATCTTACCACAAAAGATGCACCCCCAGTTCTCTGACCCACATACAGCCATTCTCATGAAAAGAGCTGTCTTTGTTCAGCATTCTCTCCGACATCCCTGCACCATCTTTCACCTTCACCTCTGCACTATTCAGGTCCTTATGGTTGACCAGAACCTCTGCGCTACAAAATCCAGGGGTCACTGAATCTTTTTGGTAGAGCATTGCATTTGACAGAGCTGGAACCTTCCTCAATGACGAATTTCTTTAACCCAGCAAGTGTCCCGCCTCCTCACTGGCCATTGCTCTGTCTCCACATTCTTCTGAGTCAATATTGAGAGGCTAGGAGGAGCATCTCTGAGCCTCTCCCTACTTCCCCTAGCTATCCCTACTCTCCTGGAAAATTCAACCGGGTTCATGGCTTTAATACACTCTGGATCAGTTAGGGCTCTTCTGAGAAATAGAACCAGCAGGTTTAGAGTTGTATGTAAAATACAGTGTTCATTCTTGTATTATTATTAATGATACTGCATTATTTTCTATACAAATAACTGTAAGCCTACTTTTTCCCTCCCTGTATGTATAGAGAGATTGATTTTAAAGAACTGGCTAACACAATTGTGGGGACCAGCAGGCTGGAAACTCGGATAGGAGTTGATGCTGCAGTTTTTTAGGTAGAGTCTCTTCTTCTCTAGGTATGAATTTGGAGGAGATGCAACATTCAGACCATAGCAGAGCTCTTCTGACCAATGAGGGTCGCAGAGGTGAAAGAAAGGCCAATTTCTAAAATTATAATGTCTCGTCATCATCTTTCCTCAGGTTCAGTGGCCTGTGCTTTGCTGGTCTCTGGGAGATTTTGAAATGAGCACTCTGTCTTTAATAACACAGTATCCAGTTTACAGATGTCCACACCCCACTCTGCTCTTTCCCTTTCAATACCAGATGCTCATATTAAGCTAATATCTCCTGGATGTGCATTCTGGAGCAGGATGGGAGCGCTCATGCACACAGTAAGTCCTGATCTTGCTGAGACTGACCTGAACATCTGGGCATAAGGGCAAGTCAGAGAGAGACCTGGGTGAATGGAACCCAGCGTGACGTTAGGATGCCAGCTCCAGCTGCTGCTCCGTCTCCAGCCACCCGGGACCTAGTTTTTCCATTGGAATGAGCATGTTAACCAGAAACTAAAAGTTAGGCATATTAGACTTCGTGTCTGCCTCATCTTTGACTTAAAAACACTTTTAAAGGCAATAGCTTTTTCTTTCCTTTCTGCTGGAACTCAATGTTGCATTGTCAAGGAAACAGATTCCTACTTATATAAACATCCTCTGGGGAAAGAAGGAGTGAGTCTTATCTGGAAACTGATGGGGCTAAAGGGCTAATATTTTATAAGCTGCAATAAAAGAAAACAAAAACATCTCAGAATGAGGACAGCTGGGAGATCAGAAACTCCTGAACGAGGAGGAGGTCAAAGTCCCAGCTCTCGAATGGGTGTTGCTGGAGTTGACAGGGAGCAGGGTCCATGTGCTTTGCAGCCAGCTGCCCTGTCCTCCTGGTGTCTGCACAGGGCCTGTATTCTGTTTTCATCAAGTCGCGGCAGCTCCATTGCCTTCTTCTCGCCCTCACTCGATTGGCTTCTGAGTACTTCATTAACTTTTAAATCCATCCATTTAAATGCTTGCATGGGCTAGTTCCCCTTTACTTTAAAGAATCATTATGAGGTTGTGTCTCTCCTCATCCACTTAAATAATATCACTCAGGCATCTGGAAAGATCATCTCAATGGTTCAACTTTAACTCCTTTGCTATTAAGAAAGGCAGTATCATCAACGGGCCACACTGGCCCTGGAAATGGGAGCTGCTCCTGAGAGCATCTGGTCAACTGAACTGATGCAGCTGCCCAGCTGCCGGATGATGCTCCAGCCATCATCCTTCTAGAGCCAGATGGCTCCAGGAGTGCTGTCCTCACAGTTCTACTTCATCATCATTGGACCTCACCCGCTGGGACATCCTTTCTCATGTGCAACCATACTTCAAATCAGCAATTTTCAACTTTTTGCATCTTGTGGCACACATAAACTAGCTACTAACATTGTGCAGCACACAAAAAAAATAATCTAGTTTTTGCCAATCTGACAGAAAAAGTAGGTATAATTTTGATTAGTTTATACCAGGTGGCTATTGTATGGGCTGTTGTCCTTTTATTTATTTGACAATCTCAGGGAAAAGAGATCAGCGCCCCTGACTAAATAGTCAGGTATCACGTGTTTTAAAAATTCCTGTGGCACACCAATGTGCCCTGGCACACTGGTTGAAAATCGTTACTTTAAATTACTGAATAGGGTTGTTGACCTGATTGCCTCTGGAGTAAAAGTACTTTGTAACTTTTCAATGGAATAAAATTATTTCACTTTTATTTTCTCTTGGTTATACCTAGTACTATAAAATATGAAGACCAAAACTGCATGTTATTGTATCAGAAAGTGTAGAATATTGCTAAAAAATAACGCATAGCAAAGATAGGTCTCAGTTCACAAGCTCCTATTTTAGAAGAAGCCATACATAATTAGTGAGTTAAAGGATGTGAAGCATTTAGAACAGGGACTTGCTCAGTGCTCTAGCAGCCAGACGTGAACCCAGGCCCTGAAGCCATGCTGTCTTCATTCAAATCCCAGCTCAATCTTCTATCAGCTATATGACCTTGGACAAGTGGCTTAACCTCTCTGTGCTTCAGTTTTATATTGGCAAAATGAGAGTGATGATAACAGTATTTAGAGGATTAGGATGTCATACGATGTAAATAAATTAGTAAATGTACTGAAAATAGGTGACACTGAACATTTTGTACCATGGAAGAAGCTTCTAGGGACATCAGCTCTAAATATAGTATTTTATAAATAAGTATAAGTTTTATTCTGAGCATCTCTACAACCAGACTAGCAGGAAACTTACTTTTGATCTTTGGGAGTTTCTCTTAGGAAGAGAGAGCCCCTGACCACCCAAACCCCCGACTATCAGCAGGCCCAGCTCTGCCCACATAGGCGACAGCCATGCCACACAGTCTCCTGCAGGTCCAGGGCTCCTGGGCCAGGTCTCACAAGAGTCCACATGCCAAGGAAGACCTCATGAACATCTTGGCATGTGTGGTAGTTCCAGCACCTGGCAAAGGCCTAGAGTGTGCCAGGCACCTACCACAGGCAAAGGAGAAGTGAGAACAGGCTGTAGGAATAGGGCACAGTCCCCAGCCTTCCACTTAAGCATCTGTGTAAAGATCCCATCCTCGAATCCCCAACCTGCCCTCGCGAAGCCGGCCAGAGCAGAAGGGTCCAGAGTTCACTTTAGCACGTCAGTGTGCCCAGTACAAAATGTAGTCATGCTTTCCGAGAAAAGATAAAATTTAATCTTGGTATCGCAGCAGAAACTTTAATGACTTGGAAAGATGCTCACAATATTTTGTTAAATAATAAGAGTCAAGTTATAGCATAGAATCAAGAATTGGATTTCTATTACTTTCCCATGGCTGCCAGAACAAAGTGCCACAAATGCTGTGACTTAAAACAATGGAAATTTATTCTCTCACTGTTCTGGAGGCAGCTGTTCAGGCTCAAGGTGTGAGCTGGGCCATGATCCCTCTGAAGGCACCAGAGGAGGAACCACCCTTACCTCTTTCATTCCCTCATGGTCGTCAGGGCAGGCCGTTCCTCTGTGTGCTGGCATCAATCCAGCCTTTGCCTGTCTTCACGTGGCATTCCCCTGTCTATTCCTGTCTTCACGTGGCCATTGTCATATAAGGACATCAGTCATAATGGGCTAGGAGGCTTCTCTACCCCAGAATGACCTCATCTCAACCCAACTAATTATATCTGCAATGATCCTATTTCCAAATAAAGTCACAGTCTAGGGTGCTGGAGGTTGGGACTTCAACGTATTTTTTTTGGAATACACAATTCACTCATAACAGTTTTTCATGTTGCATTAAAGAGCCCAAATCTTTTTCAACAACAAAAAATGAGTGCATCTCTTTATGAAAGTATAAACACATATATTGTTACCCGAATGAGGTACTATCTTATTGCTGTTTTCACCTGCTACCAGGTCCTTTCCAGTCCTCTATCACCTGCCTTTCCCCACCAGGTGAGCTCCACTGATACCTGGATGTGAGCATCGTTCTATATGCCTCTGATTACTCAGAGATTCCTGCACACTCCTTTGTAGGCATACACTTATTATGTACTATGCATCTTTAGGGAAGGGTTTTGTTATTGTTTTATAAAAACAAAAGATTCCCCGTGCCTTTTTTGAATTTTGCTTTTTCCACACAATAGCATCTGGTAAATGCCCCTGCAAGCCATCTAATAAAGCTATAAATCCATATTTTTAATGACAGTATAATATATTGTGCAGTGTGAGGACAGGGATTCTCATCCGTTATCTTGGTTTATTGGAGGCTAGCACAGTACCTGAGCTAGAAAAGCTGTTCAATAAACATAAATGCCTTTGAATTGTAGATTAAGCATTTTTCAGAAATTGCAATTCTATTAGTACCATATATATAATCATATTCCTGCTTGACAAGGACACTGACATTTTAGAGTCCCAGAGATTAATGTTCAACATTCTACATAAACTACCACATTTAGTCACCCTAACAGCTCAAGGTTTGAGTGCACCTGCAGAAAAGGAAGAGGGCTCTGAGAGGTGATCACGAGATGGGTAACTTAGTGGTCAGACTGAGGTTGCAAATCCTGACCTGCTGTTCTTCTGAGACCACTCTCCTCCATATCAGGTTTTATAAGAGAAGCACCTCTTTACTAAAATTGGCTCAGAAAGTCTAGGTTTGGTTGTCCCACACCCACCCTCCAAAGTTTTATGACCACTAGAAATACACAAAGCAATAAAGCATACCACAAAATTAAAAAGTTTTAGCAATCCAGGACCCCAGCCACTCTACTTGAAGTATTCTAATTTTCCTTTACTCATTTACAATCAGTGACTTGACTTTAAAGTAACCCACAGATGGGTTACATATAATGGTCTAGTTTCTAAGGGCAGACAAGAAACATTAGTTCATATGTGACTGGGCAGTAAGTCCTCTGAAAGTGGGGAAAGAGCTAGTAACCTAGAATTTCAGGCACTGACTTAAGGGAGGAAAATGGTGACCTATGAAACTGTACCAGGATGAAAGGTTGCTATGCACTTTCATCATTTCTAGAAGTGTATTTCCCAGGAAGATGTTTGAGAGCCTTTGACAAAGATCCCAGATGAGGGTTCCATTGTGGTAAATTTTTTCTTTAACTATAAATTTATGTGTGACTTTGACAGCTGCTGTAACCTTGGTGCACCAAGTGACCAGGGACCATTGCCATAAGAAATTTCAAAGGTAGGTGCTGCTTATACAGTGTGGGCACTTGGGCTTGGGAATGGAAAAATACCAGTGGAACCTATAAGCCAAAACTAAGTAGCCAGAAGAAATGCCAAATAAGCTGACCTCACGGATTCAACACTTTTTTAAAGTAGAGAGTCCTACTCAAAAGTGCAGAGGTAGCTGATTTTATCTTCCTTCAAACTGCAGATATTGAAACTACTGACCCTCATGCATAGTTGATCAAGGCTGGATCGCCATAGCACCTCTCTAGGAAAGCAGTAATGAGCAGTCTGCCATCTTGCCCCCATACTGCCTATGTGGACATAGTTACCAAGCAACACAGCTGGAAAAGGAAGTTACCTAACCCTAAAATGAAAAATTCCCAAAGCCTGCCTTTTCAGAAAGTTTACCCTTCACACAAGCCCACTTTGTCCCCAGCTTATAAAAGCAGTCAAGCAGAGCTGGCCTGAAAGCCAGTTCAGAGGACCTTCCTTTCCTCTGTGCTATCTCCCTTGTGCTCAAGCATAAGCTTAATAAAATCTGTCTAGAAATTTCTCTGGGTTTCTTCTTGATTTCTATCTTGGGGAACCCAAGGACCCCAATGCCTATAACAGTGCCTAGACTTTACCTTTCTTACCTTCTTTAAATAGCAGGTAATAGTGTGGTTCTCAGCCTGGGCTGAACATTGCAACCACCTAGGAAGGTTTAAAAATACTGATGCCTTCATCTCAATGAACTGGTATAGGATGTAGGATACCCCTGAGCATCGAGATTCTAAAATATAAAGCCCTCCATGTGGACCTAATGTGCAGCGGAAGTTGAGACCCACATTCTCAGAATACTCAAAAGGAAAGAATTAAAGTAGCTAAAATTTAGAAGGGCTATTTGTGAAATAACATAAAATTAAGAATGAGAAATCACCTCCTTCATGTGGCAACATAGACTTCTACAATCCGATCCCAGCCTTGCCCTCTAGCCTTACCTCCAATTTTTCCCTGTACTTTCCTGCTGCAGCTAAACTGAACTTGCTTCACCTATACCACACTATTTCTCTACTCTGCTACTTTGCTAACATTCGTCCCCTTGCAGGAATCTTTCCCTAAATTACTCCTGCTCATTCTTGGTAATTCAACCTCAGTGAAGCTTCCCCATAATCTCCTCAGGTGTGGATTCACTGCATTGCATTTAATGATCTGTTTGTGTGCAGGTTTCTCCACTTGACCTCAGTGAACACCATAATAGCAGATATTCTGCCCCATTCATTTTGAATTCATTCATCTAGGCCAGTAGCTGGTTATCACAGTCAACAAATGATTGGGAGATGAAGTTAGGAATCAGGACAGCATTAGGAAGCATGTATTAGTTACTCATCAATTATAATACTAAGAAATGTATAGTCTTCACAGGCATGCACACTGAAGAAACATAATTTGCTTTGCAACACTCAAAAGCTTCAAGAGAACATAATGGAAAAGAAGGGTGAACTAGGATTAGTTGCATTTGATATAGTGTTTATAAATTTGTCTCTATTTCTCCCCTATGTCCTTATTTTTCAAAGCCAATGAACATAAAAGTATACTAGTAGCCATGATATTTTCCCCAGCCTGGTGGAAATATAAGATACTCAGTTTCAACAAGTGATCCCACAGAACAATCCCTTCCCTGTGGGAGGTTGCAATGCCCTGTCGCACATGGCTGCAAATGTTTGCTGACCCTGATAACTACCTCTCGCAAGCTCTGTAGCCAAATGGCAGTGACACCTAAGAAATATCAAAATCTGGTAATTTATTCCTTGACTGTCTTCCCAGGCAATTAAGGACCTAACATCTCTTATGTGCTAAGCAACCCTGGAGCTACTCCTCTCCAGAAACTTGGCAAGAGACGCTCTCAGAACTCCTTACAAACAATCAATCAAATGTTCTGAAGGAGAGGCCCCTGAGAGTGTCTGCACTTAAGAAAATGGTGTGGGTGTCCCAGCAAGGGCAAACTTCCCCTGTCACATGCAGCACATGTTGTTAAAGACTAAGTTCTTGCCCAGGATTTCTTAAAATTGAGTGGCATTCTGAATTAGACATCGTAAAATGACAGCAATTTAACCAAGTGTGCCTGGATGGCAGATGTTTTATGTACCCTATAAAACTGAATGTGGCACAGTCCAGTTGGTTCTAATGTGCTGGGCACACGACAAGCCCATTGACGGCTGTCAACAGCCGCACAGGGTGAGGATGGAGCAGAATCATGGGGTGGTCAGCATTCAGAGGGCACTAAAAGATCATCTCACTTAGCCCTCATATTGTAGATGACCTAGGACAGACGAGAGAGCTTAATGATTCTTTGTGGAAGACTCACATGGCTAGATATTTGCATGTTCAATACAGATTTGGGGGCTTAAGCTGAAGCCCTCTGCCTGCATAACCTAAATTGGCCACCTATGACACCCAAACATACCAGCTGCTTTTCTGAACTTCATTTGACTCTTCACCTTATAGGCAGCTTAAGGATGACTGGCTGTATTAACTTGGGCAAGTCAGGTTGGAGCTATGTAAGTAATCTATATCCAATTGCTTCCTCTATGCATCCCTAATATGGCCCAAAGCCACCAAGTAATCCCTGCTGGCAGCCAGCTGTTCTGTTGTCACTCACCAAGTCTGGTCCAACCATATTTTTGATCTGAAAATCTTTGAGAGTTAATTCTTGAAATCTAAAGAGTGCCCAACAGGTGAGAGAAGCACTTCTAAGATCTTTGTCTCCTTTATAAAAAAACTGAAATAAAAAGGCAGTAGGAGCCAAATGGAAATATAATTATAGTTCAATAGTTTGCCTTGCCTTTCATCTCTGAGAGAAACACGGAGTCTTGTGTAGCATGTGGGTTGATTTCAGCTGAACAACATTCAACTCATTAGAAGCGATTAGCCAAGTTATTTTAGAAAACAATGTAGGACGGAGGTTGTAAGTAGGTGTTTTAAACCTGGAATACATTTTCTATGTAAATTTTCTTTAAAACATAGACACAAAATTAAGAGGAAATGAGAAATGGAAGTATGGTCTCTAATTATGCCTCCCCAATCCATACCAAGGGCTACATGTGAACAGTGCATGCATTTACACACACACACACACTATGCACACTGAGTATCTACTTACATGTTCATTTCATAATGATAACACCTGTCCCCTCCTACACTAAAGCATATAGAACAAAAATGAGCGGGTGGACACTACCCCTTTACCCGACTCCTCATTCACCTCCTAAGTAACCTATCCATTGCTTAAAAATAATTGCCATCCAGATAAGAGAAAAGAGCACTAACCAGGGCTGGTAGAGCTTGCTTCTGAGCATTTGATCCAAAGTAATGACATCAGAAGCAAGGCAACCACAGGCAGCCTTAGATCTTCCCCTCCAGGAACAGTCTGACTTTTGCATTAGAAAAATGGTCACAATTTACTCCTTATTTAGAGGATAGGCATAAGCATAGTCCTTTTCTTTATTAATTAAAATGAACAAATTCTTTGATAGATGTTTATATCAAAATGCTTGAGAAATAGGCACAAGTGATTCATTGTGTGAACAGGATGGGACCCATCCCGCAAACAAAACATGGTGCCTCGTAGTGCAACCAGTGATTGTTACATAGATTGCTTCTAAGATAACACTGATTGTAAGACACACTTTTAATTTCAAATGACTAAGAAAAATAATTTGTAAATTAAGCTACAGTAGGATGCCTTGATGACAATCTGTGTATAAGATACATGTATTTATTACACTTCTCTCTCCTTACTTTGAACACCTTTATTCTGTTCTCCAGAAACTGGCAATTTCTCCTGCCTTGGTCACATTGGTCACCCTGCACTAGGCAATTCTTCTGCATATGTATCAGAAGTAACTCATTTTCACCTATGTCTTTTCTTGGGTTCCTTCCATTAGTCAGCTTTTGATAAGTTATGGCATAGTAACTAGCACCACCAAAATCCCAGAGTTCCATATACTTTGTGGGTTGGCTATGGCTCTGATCCACAGTCCTTATTCTGGGGTCTAGTCTGAGGGAACCTCCCCTATCAGAGGTATACCATCCTCATGGCAGAGGGAAAAGGGAACAGCAGAAGGGTGTGATGGCTCCTAGGCATCTGCTCAGAAGTATGTTATATCACTATGCTCACATGCCATTGACCCAAGGAATTCACGTAGTCAAGTGTGACATGATTGGGATGTGGAGTATGCTTCTCCTACAGGTAGATGCAGGAAGGAGGGGCCTTGTAGAGAGGGCTCTAGTAGCGAGGAACAGTGAATGTTTTGAGCAGATATAATCTCTCACTAAACCTTTGGTGGTCATTTTGTAGAAATTATAGAATATGGTTATTCCACATAAGAGCAGTATTTGCTCTACTAATAACACATTTACACTGCTGTTTTCATGGCTTTTTTGTATTCAATAACTTTCCCTTTAAATGCAAAATCTTATGTAAATTCTTGAGATATTCTAAATTCAACCATGTAGTTACCAAAATACTCCTGATTCATTGAGGTACCATCAGTGTGATAGCCAGGACTAAGTCCACCTGCACACAGGCAATACCAACTGTGTCAGCAGTTTCCTGATCAACAGCAAGCAAGACATTATCATTTGGAAGATGCATTTCAATTGTACATTTGCCACCGATTTGTAGAATATTTGAAATAATATTTAACTATTTTGGTATTATTATCATTATTTCTGATTTCATCTAAGTATTTTTTGTATATATTTGTACATTTCTGTATGTGTGTATGTATAAATTGATTATATTTGCTTTAGATATAATTAAAGGAGTATAATTTTAGAGTTTCATATATTTGTTATATACACATACATATATATGTATCTATTGATAAATATGTATTTATGTATGAACATTCATATTTTCAGATAGTAATTCTGAAGAGATGGTGAATCTCTGCCATTTTAAGAGCTGGTTAGGGCCCTGGCCAGTTGGCTCAGTGATAGAACATCAGCCTGGGTTTGAATCCTGGTCATGGTGCACAGGAGAAGCAACAATCAACTTCTCCACCCTCCTTCCTCCCCCCTTTCTCTCCTGCAACCATGGCTTGATTGGTTTGAGCGAGTTGGCCTCAGGTATTGAGGATAGTTCCATGGCCTCCACCTCAGGCACTAAAAACTGTTTCGGTTGCTGAGCAACAGAGCAACGGCCCCTGATGGGCAGATCATCACCCTTTAGTGTGCTTGCCATGTGGATCCCAGTCGAGGTGCATGTGGGAGTTTGTCTCTCTGCCTCCCCTCCTCTCACTAAAATTTTTTTTAAAAGCCTGTTTGGTATCAGGGTTATAGATATTGACTGAATCCTTCTGTACAACCTAGTTGCCTATAAATATAAAGACCTGAGTTAGATGGCATTACTATTGGAGCAAGTAGACTTTCTTTATGTATTTGAAATGCCTTACCATCTTGAGATGGTTACAAATGTTGGCAAAAATCAGCCAGACTTTTGAAGTAAAAAAATTATTTGCACTGCAACTATTGACAACAGACCTTTGATTCCAAAAGGATAAAAAATTCAAAAGTCAGTGTGAATGTTGGAAATCCTATCTTTCTTTGCTCAGGTGTCATTACTACATCTCAGAGAAGTTCCTAAATGACTACTCGTGCTTGACAGCTGGGGAGGAAACATGGCAGCGATCATTAATCTCACGGAGAAAGTGGTGTGTGTAATGGTAAAAAGATCTCTATGTGAATCTTGACTTCTACTTCAGAAGATAAAAAAGAGGACTCACTGGAAAAATGAAGAAGGCCCCTAATATGACCTTTATTTTGCATTTCATATGTAAATTGGTGATATGATACTCTGATCAAAATGTTCATTGTACTTTTAATCCAAGTGTATGCTATTGGAAGTGAAGAGAATCCCACAATGAGAAGCAAGAAGCCCAGATTTCTTCACTATGCGAGTAGGGCAAACAGCATGAAGGAGAGCACCTTCATGAAAAAATGCACCTCCAGCCCATCTACAAGTAGAACATGAGAGCCTGAGGAGTCTACAAAGGACCCACCCCACAGACTAAAGTACCAATCAGAATAATGGAGGCAATTTTTCCCTTTGTGGATTTTTTTGGGTGAGCAGTAGAGGGTAAAAGAAGATGGTAAGTAAAGATAAAAGGGAATAAAACACTCATGTTAGGGGATTCTTGTTTTCAGAACAACTCAATACTATCTGCGGTGTTATGGGATAATCAGTAAAAAGGTAGTTCTTTAAACTCAAGTAACAAAGAAAAACTAAGCTTTGATCACTTCAAAGGAAACCAAATACCACAAATGGGAAAACCTTAAGGACAGATGGAGAAGGAGAGTATTAGCTTCTGTGGGGAGAATAATAAAGCAGTCCTTAGAAGACACAATGAAATAAACCCAAATATCCAATACATACCTGTGGGGTAGGCATTCTGCTGCGGTTTTTAGTCAAGGACGTCAGCAAGCCTGCAGTCTGGAGGTGACGAGACCTTTGCCCAGGGATGCAGAACACGGTCAGACAGGACAGAAACCAGATGCAACCCTGAGGAGAGCAGGGCCTTGTCAGTTTAAGTCACGAAATTAATAGCTGTGAAGTATTAGGTAGTTTGCTAATTTTTAAAAGAAAGTAGGGAGACAGCATACAATATTAGGAAGCATAAAAAGTGAGGGTTTGAGAAGGGCTATCACCCTGTGAGCAGATCATTCTGGATGTGGTGCCCGGATGTGTGTCTGGGTCCAGACAAGGGAGCATCTCCTGATCTCAAACTATATTGCAGAACTGAGCCTTCACTATAAGTCAGCTCCCCAGACAATTAAACAATTTACTAATCAGGAAGGTGAAGTAAATAATTCAGATATAATAAAGCCAATCTAACCCACAACATTAATACTTCTGTGTTTAATTTAGGAATGAATTATATAACCATCATCTTAAAAAGTCTGTCATTTAAAATCACTTGGAATATCTATAGCACATTGGAGCAGGTGATATATTGGTTTTAGGGTTTTGTTTGAAGTGTTTTAGGTGATTGTAAACTTGTGGTTTTTGTTTGAAAGTAGTAAGAGAATTTGTGTTTGATAGTGTAAGAAATAAATTATTACTTACATGTGTAAGAGCTGAGTTAAGTGCTTAGAAGGAATTTGCATGTTGGGTTTCTAAGTCTGTCCTGTCAGGGACAGGACGTGTTCAGATATATTAAATTTCAAGACTAGTGTTTCTAAGTGCTTAAGGGAATTTGACTCATTAAGTTTCTAAGTTTGGTGACTGTTTAGTTGAATCCCATTTGTTTAATTTATGAGTTAACTAATAGATACTAATAAATAAACACAACAAGTAGTTATTCTTATTTCTTATACCAAAAATTACTAAACTTATTAGTTAAAATCTGTCATCAAACAGCTAAAGAAAAATATTAATTTTCAACTTTAAAAACCTAGTGTTGATTTAAACAAAAATTATTATAAGTAATGTTTTCTGAGACAAAATCTTTACTACAATGGTTTTTTGAAAAATACAAATGATTGTACCATAAATAGAAGAGTGTCACATTATGCTTTGAAACATAAGTAAGGTTGTTTGTTTCTTTAGTAGCCATTTGAAGAAAGAATGATCCCAATAGTGCAACTAATTTTAAACCCACTACTGCATTGAAGATGATCTTTTTTAGTACAGTATCTAGGTTGCAACCATTCAACTTATACTCAATAATAATATAATAATGATATCTTAGCATTTTGGTTATTTTTTTTAAGCATGTTCATTAACTATAAGCAATTTATAACCTGGCTCTTCTTTATGTCCACTTGAAACCTGAAGGTACATGCACTTCACCTACATTATTATCAAGTATCCTTGCCCTTGACAGCCAGGACAACTCCATTTATAAGAGATCTCCCCTGCCCTTGGGGCTGGAGAGAAGAGTAATGGTCTGAAAGGTAAAAGCTCTTTAACAGAAAAAGAGCTTAGCAATGTGTCTAGCATATAGTAAGTGCTCAACACACAAAACTCCCCTTATTCTCAGCTCTCCAACATCAAGCCTTCATTGCCTTATTTTTCCAAAAGAAAAAAGTAACCAAGACTGAGAGACAGGGGCCTTTGGAAGATTCCATTCAGAAGATGTTACTGCTTTAGGAGTTCATGAGTATCCCTTCCTCCTTTGTTTGAAAGTAGTAAGGAGAATTTGTGTTGGATAGTGTAAGAAATAAATTATTACTTCCATGTGTAAAAGCTGAGTTAAGTGCTTAGAAGGAATCTGCATGTTGGGTTTCTAAGTCTGGTTAGGGTTAGGATTGTTATATTCCCTGATTATATTCAGCTATTGGAGGACCCACCCAGGCAAAATAGAAACATTTCCTTGAGGTTCAGCTCCTTCCTTCAAGTCTCTCCCCTCTGATTTTCCCTTGCTCTCCGGAGTCCTTTATGTGGGAAGCCTGTTTGGCCCACAGAGCCCCCGAGCTGTGGACCGGCATCAATATTTTGATTCCTATACCTAGGGGACCATGGCAGGCTTCAGAGGGGATCCTTGAACTTGTGTACTAGAGTTGGGGTAAACATAAATACTGTCACTTTATGAGGACAGTTGGCATCCTATTCTAAAAGGATCCCAAAGTCAGAAAGTTTAGTCAGCCAGTCCAGATACATCCCAGGTCTGCCCCACTGTCCAAATGCCCTGACTGCTGTCTACTTCCTGGGAGCCCTGCAAGCTGACTGCAGGCAGATGGGTAAATAAACCCCAACCCAGATGTCAAGGGCTGCCAGGGACCCCAGGGTTACTCTTCAAGACCAGTGTCACCTGTACACAGCAAAGGAGTCAACCACGGGATGTATTGGGCAGACTGATAAAGACATCAAAGGTGTTATAAGATTGTAGGTTAAGATTTAAACAGTAGGATGATTTAACTTTGATGGGACTACACCGTAGGTACCCAGATGATCACTAGACTGATGATGTGTCTCCCAAAGCCCCAGATAAAACTGTTCACAGTGATTTACCCTCACACCCACCCTACTGTCCACCTTTGGCCTTGGAATCCCCAGCAGGGACACAAGTATGTGTCCCCATGTGCAGCCTCTATGAGAAGAACCTGAAGATCAGGGTAGGGGTCCCTTCAAAGTGATAGGGCTAGCCAGGGTAACAGGTAGCCCTAGAGCCCACTGCCTCTTCTCAGTCAGGTGACCAACTGTCCTGGTTTAAGCACTGAAAGTCTTGCATCCTGAGAAACATCTCAGTCCCTGAAAATTGATATAGTTCTTTGCACTACCAATGAGAAGCCCCAAATTTTCCTTTTCTACAGAAGTATTCAGAGCTCCATCCTAAGCCAACACAAGGGAGTACCCCCAATATCCACTTAAAAATGTGTCACTTAAGGCCCTGGCCAGGTAATTCAGTTGGTTATAGAGTTTTGTCCCAATAAACCAAGGTTGCAAGTTTGATTCCTCACCAGGGTACATACAAAAGTCAACCAACGAATGCATAAATAAGTGGAACAACAAGTCTCTCTCTTTCTTCCTCCCCTCCTCTCTTTCTAAAATCAATTTTAAAACATTTTTATAGGTGTTATTTGAAACACAAATGAGAACTTTGTGTGTAGGAAACTGTTCTTTCTGCAGATCAAAGTGTTGCCCTGCCAGAGACACTGCCCCAGTTCCTTGATACGTGACAGACGTGGCCATCTGGTGGGGGGCTGTTTTTGACTCAAGCAGCACTGGACTTCAAATCCAAGTTAAATGAAAAGTTATTTCCCCTTCAGGCTGTCATGTTTTCATCTACTTGTTTCCTATAACAACCTCCTCGCCATCTAAACATGACTGTCCTCTCTTAGTTGGCAGACACTGTTTTTCAAGTGAAGCTAATGTTGCCACAATCATGGGGTAACATGGTTCCATGGACAGACTGCCTTGTCTCAGAGAATTCAGCACCCTTCTGGGATCCTCCAGGGGCAGAGGGAGGCCTGGCTGGCAGTGCAAGGAGGGGCGCTCACACCTGTCCCCTAAGCTCTGATTCCAGGGGGCCCATAGCACCTCCTCCCCTGGGGACACCTGGCAATGTCTAGAGACTCTGCTGTCACAACTGAGAGGTTTACTACTGACAGTCAGTGGATCCAGTGCTGCTAACACACCCTCCCGCACACAGGGCAGCCTGACCACAGGTAACTCAATGTCAGCAACACCCGGAGTAATGAGTGAACTCTCACAGGCTGGTCCTATAGCACACATGAGGCTGTGAAGACAACGCAGCCAAAGCTCGCACATTTATCACCTTCTTTGATAAAGATCCTCACCATTTCTGAGAAAAAAATATTATCTTTCTCATAGAGGGAGACAGAAGAGAGTACAATTTAATAGCAAAGAAAATTCTAATCTATAGAAAAAATAATCTCCTGCTCTTCTCAGGCATTAGGAAGAATTAGAGCCTAATAAAGGCTGTTGGCGATGACATTAATGGTGCCACTGATAATTCTGAGACTCATCTCTCTGTTATAATTCTGTAATCGGGTGCGACTAAAAGGAGGGGGGACATTGTATAGGGTACTGTTTTTGGCATCATATTAAACTCTCTTTGGAAAATCTTTGCAAATTCACTTTAAAAGAGTCTATTGATACATCCACACAAAGACTTGTGCACAGATGTTCACATCAGCATTATAATAGGCAAAAAGTGGGAACAATCCAAATGCCCAGCACTGGGCCAATGGTAAACAAAGGTGCCCTGTCCATATAATGAAATGCTATTAGGTAATAAAAAGAAATGAAGTGCAGATACTTGAATGAACCTCAAAAATGTTATGCTAAGTGAACAAATCAGACCACATGCTTTATAATTCAATTAATATGTCTT
This sequence comes from Rhynchonycteris naso, assembly GCA_037038555.1. NCBI lineage: Eukaryota > Metazoa > Chordata > Mammalia > Chiroptera > Emballonuridae > Rhynchonycteris > Rhynchonycteris naso. Next base: position 252,917,690 of record CM072995.1, read on the forward strand.
TTTTAAAAAATCAGGGCAAATCTATAGAAATGATGGGCCAGATGTCACCTAAAGTTGGGAGAAGGAGGCAGAATCAGAGATTCACTGCAGAAGGGCATGTGGGATTCTTCTGGAGCAGTGAAAATGTGCTAATCAATATTACTCAACTAGATACATTTACTAAAAATCATTGAGCTGTATACTTAAAGCAAGTGAATTTTACGCTATATAAATTATACCTCAAAAAAACTATTATCAAAAACATCTGTTGCACTTGGAAGGATTTTTTCTTTCTCATATTTGCTAAAGAATGGTATAGAAAGAACACTTAATCAGTAGGGGAAAAAAAGACATCTAGAGCTTGATTCCACCCATAATAAATGCATCACCAAAGGCAAAGCACTAATTTGTTCCTAGACTCAGTTTTCCAAACTGTGAAGGGACCAAAAGCCCCCAAAGTACTGCCTGTCTCTCATGTTGTGAGGTGTGGTTACCTGGCCAGTCACATTGCGATAAGAAGAGCAACGGCTACAGCTTGACTCACGGACTGGCGTCACCACTTTATAAAAATCAAGTCATGGTTGAAGTCCACTGGGGTTTACAGAGAGTGAGGGACTGTGGATGTAAGTCAAGTCCAGGGCCATACGGATAGCTGAGGCACTCTCTCTCCCAAAATCTGCTGTCCATGGTCAGACTGCTCTCCTTCCAATGAGTGTCCCACCATCACAGACAGCAGGTGTCTGCATCAGACCAGGGAAGGGCCAGTTGTGGTCTCTCCTCTATGCTCCCCACTTCTCAGGCAGATACAGACCCAAGGGAGATCCTCTTCTTCTTCCAAACCGGGTCATAGTGTCACATTGCCCACTTTGGACAACAGCACAAGATCACAGCATAAACGCGGACCCCATTGCCAGAGGCAGGACAGGTGCTGCCCCCTCACCAGACTCATCCTGCTTGGGGAGTGAGCAATGAAAGGAAGCAAGCAGGATCATCCCGGGGGCAACCCCACCTCTTCAAAGGGTCATCAAGGAGTGCAGTCCACTTAACACTGCTCTGGGCCCATCTGCCCAGTGGGGAAGTAGGAACCGTCCACACTGCGTGGGGACATCCCAGGCAGCTCTGTTCCTGTGCTCACCAATAAGCCCCGCCAGGTGGGCTGGGACACTAAAGCTTCTGTGGGCACTTGTGCAGATTGCTGTCTGCACAGAGAAACCCAGCCAAGGGGATGGTAGTGAGAGCTGAAATCCATTTCAGTTCTGCTTGGTAAGCTCTTGCCCTCATGCAGGATGATAGGCATGCAAGGAGGGCTGCTTTTCCTAATTTGAACAGAGGTACCTAATTTGAATGAAAACACTGTATGTGTCAGGGCAGTCCCGCACAGAGCTGTCCCACTATTTCACCAGGCATCAGATCTTTCCTGCTCAGAGCCCTCCGCACCCTCAGGAAGCACTGTGCTCCTGCCCTCTGCCCACATCCTGCTGCCCAAGCAGGGCCCAGACACTTCCAGGCTGCTCCCTGGCTGTTCCCTGTGGTCTCAACCACCTTCCCTCCCCACCCCCACCACTCCACATCTGCATGGCTCCAACTCCTTCAGTCAAATACACAATCCTCACATAAATGGTTTAAAATAGACCAGTGAGTGCCTCTCAGGTCCTGCTGAGATCCCCCCATACTACAAAGGCAATGCAGGACGAGGCCTGCCTGTGGCCTGGGTGCAGGTCCTGCCGGGGCAAGTCCCATGCCAGGCCATTGGGTCACATCAGGTCATGCCGCCTACAGGATCTCACCAGACAGCTGTGATTCTCCCTATTTCACAGATGAGAAAACCAAGGCTCACAGAGTATACACTGTTCGCCAAAAGCCACAGAACCCTGGGCAGGGGCAGGGCTCTGACTCCAATGGTTTCTTTATTTCCTGGGACCTGCTCTAGAATGTGCTTTCCTCCTTACTGCCCTCAGAATGCTCTGTTCCTTACTCAGAGCTCGGCCCCTCCTGCCAAGCCAAACTGTGCCTCTCTTTACAGTCCCCTTGTGGTCTATACTCCCGTATGTCTCTTTACATGATTTCAAATGATGCCAAAGATGAAATCCTTGCCAGAGAAGATTTAGGAAACCCGATTTTATTTTCCTGGCCCCTAAGTCTTACCTGACAAGAGAGGTCCATATTTCCAAATTTTTTAAACATACAGAAAAATACCTTCTTCTCACTGCTCAGGTGAAAAAGCAATTATTTTGCTTCCTATTTCTTTTAGTTCATGAAAAACAAAAAACAAAGGGGCCACTGTAACTCAGGATATTTTCCAAAACACAGCCACTTCCCTTCGTGAATTGCCATCAGTGTCACACTATTTAAACTATTTAACTAAGCATCGGTGCCGATCCTATCTCCCCATTTACTTAACATGATAATCTTCCGAGGTCCCTTGGTAACTAGAGACTCAGCCAGGCTGCACTGAGTTGAGAAGATGAGCTAAGAAAGCCAAGACTGGGGGCACTGTCAGAGGCCCGCCCCCGGTACACCAGCTGGTAGCTGACATTTATTACAGAGCATGTTATGTCAGCGAGCACAGTCGACTAAGGAGGAATGTACAACAGTCCGGAAATAACTAATTATTTCTTTTACTAAAACAATCCAGCTGTGTCTTATTACACCCTGTTACTTCACAAATCCTTTAAAATAATTTGCAACTCTATCACTGTATTACTAAATTAGGGGGCATAATTCTCCAAATTAAGCATTTAAGTAAAAAAAATAAAATAAAAAAAAGAAGAAGATAAAGAAAAAACATCTCACGGCAGCTTTTGCTAAACTTTAAAGAAACTGAAGACTTGTTCTTGCCAAACGGTGAGTGCTAAACCCTTAGGGCTGTCACAGCTTCAAAGGAGCTAACAGATGTTTGTTCTCACACACATTTTCCTCTCTGTGGCATTTTGAGGATATTATAAACTTCCTGACACAGTATTTCAGTGAAAATGTTTTATTATTTTATTTATTTATTTTTTACAGGGACAGAGAGTCAGAGAGGGATAGATAGGGACAGACAGACAGGAACGAAAAGAGGTGAGAAGCATCAATCATTAGTTTTTCATTGCCGTTGTAACACCTTAGTTGTTCATTAATTGCTTTCTCACATGCGCGTTAACCGCGGGCCTTCACCAGACCAAGCCACCCCTTGCTGGAGCCAGCGACCTTGGGTCCAAGCTGGCGAGCTTTTCCTCAGGCCAGATGGGCCCGCGCTCAAGCTGGCGAGCTTGGGGTCTCGAACCTGGGTCTTCCGCAGCCCAGTCTGACGCTCTATCCACTGCGCCACCGCCTGGTCAGGCTTTTTTAAAAATTATTTTTAAAGATTATTTTATCATAAAAGAAATGCAACAAGGATTTTTGAATAAATGTGGACCTTTATGAAACAGCAGATGAGATTTGGCAACACAGGGAAAAAGGTAAAAATGCGAATATGGGTGCACACATGCACCAATTTGGCAGTGACCCTTAGAACAAGCCTAATTTCTTTACTCTTTTGTTCATCTTCCTCCTGAGTATTCTTAATACAGACTAGAGATTCTGAACAGGGTTGATTTCATCCATGAAGAGACATTTGGTGGCTGAAGACACCTTTTGGCTGTCACGACTGGGGGTGCTACCGGCTTTTATTGAGTAGAGGCCAGGGATGCTGTTCAACATTCTACAAGGCAGAGGACAAACCCAACAACAGAATTACCCAGCCCCAAGTGTCAGTAGTATTAAGGTTGAGAGACCTTAGTATAGGCAGAAAATGATTTTATTTGAGTTCAGATTATCATGAATGAAACATGTTTTCTGCCTGTGCCAAGCTTACAGTCTACTGAGAGCAGACACATAAACACACATTTTCAATGTAATGCAGGAGTGATTTCCAAGGGGTCAACATACTGGGGACTCCATCTTGGTAAGAACAAAGCAGGGGAAATCTACTTGACACAGTTAAGGGTAAAGAAAAACGTTTTAGAGGATGTAGGCTTATAATGGAAGATGAGTAAGAACTGGACAAACGAAAGAGAAGGCATAGGGCAAGCAGGTGCATGGGGACCTTCAAACAGCTCTGCCTTCCTAGGTGGAGAGCAAGGGAAGAAAGGGCCAGTTCCTGTGTGTCCTTGGATGGATGCCAAGGACTGTCTGGTGAGTCGTGGTCATGAGGGTCATCACCCTAGTGCCTGGGTGATTGATGCCTATTAAAGGGAAACTTGACGATTGACCAGGTGTGAGGCTACTCCTGGGGAGAGAGAAGTGGGGCGCAGGTGGTAGGTATAAAGAAAATGGATCAGAAGAAACAGTGAGGAGGTAAAATCTTCATAATTCTGCACATAGGAAGAAAAGGAAAGTTCTAAAATGACTTTCAATATTCTGGCCTCGATGACTGGTGCTCCTTCTGAGTGACCCCTCAAACTCTCTAGCCTCTTGGTCCTTTGACCTCCTTACCTCCAGTGACCTTTCTCCCATCCACCTCAGCCACCTGCAGAATAGTCATGCACCAAAACATACAAACTTCTCATGCTGCCTTCTTCTCACTATCTCTGCTCTTTTCACTTTTCTATTATCCACTTTAGAACCCTTGTTCCACTAATAAAGACTATTGGTCTCGATCACACACACTCAGTCCTTTCCACCTCTCCTTTTATTATCAGTGCCTATCAGTACCTTCATCCTTACACGGGATTTCTTTGTATTCCTTTTCACAGCTGCACATGAATGGGCAATTTTCTAAAAATAAAAAAAAAGCACACCTTAATTTCAGATGATGCCAACTATCTGACATCCCTACAGTAAACAACTTAAGTTACTAGACACACAATAAAACTGATTCATGATCACAACCCTTACATGGAACTTCTCCCATTTATCCTTTCCCTCTCCTTCGCTCATCCTTTTATTTTTTATTAATGTTTCACATGCATGAAAAACACATGTAGACCACCAGTTGATTGTGGCTTGGTCTCCAGAACAGGACAAGCCCACTTTCTGAATACATGCTAAAGGATGTTACACCCCGCTCCATTTTCAAAGGATCCATTCTGTCTTCTGGTTCCGCCGTCCAAGGACACTTCTCTTCAACAAGGTCACTGAAGTCTTTATGTGCCAAATCCAAAGAAGAGAATGAAATATGACTTGACCTCCCGTTAGCATTTGACACATTCCCTTCTCTGAAAGCATTCTGCTGTCTTGGCTGCTGTAAGTCCTCTGTGGCAGGATGTGAAAGTTTCAGCCTATATAAATATGGAAACTCAACTACTCTGCTTTTTTTCTGATTATTTTATGCTGCATGAAAGGGATGAAAATATGAATACTTCCTGGGAGAAGTTAGAAGTCTAGGCTTCCCTGTTCTCCATGGAAAAGCAAAACATACATTCACTTGCTCTGGTTCTGAGTTTACTGGGCCATGATGATTAAGAAGAAAGCAGGTTTTGAGGTGTCGGGGCATATAAAGAAGGTGTAGATGAGAAAACACGAGCAAAGTGGGGAAATATGAAAGCAAATGAGAAATTGCTACCAGATGGGACCCATGGGAGGGAGGAGCTGATACTTGGGGAACTGTGAGAAAGGAGTGTCCTGGAATCCTGGAAGCAATGGCAGAGCAAACCCATCAGAGAACCATAGCAAGAAACAGTGCTCGAGTGCCCAGGGGTCAGTGAGAGCTGAGCTGATGATCATCCAACCTTCTCTCTACAGAGCACTGTCTACCATCTGCACATGGCTGGCTTCCCTTTATCTATACCCAACCCAGAGAGAAGTCCTCTCTGTCTATACCAGTGCCTTCCCCATTGGCTCACCAGCAAAAACATCCCCAAGACTATATATATCTTGTTTCTATCACATGACTTTATGTGGATGTTCCCATATGTATTTAAAAAGCACTACCCATGAACCCAAAGAGTGTATTCCAGTCCCAATGTAGGTGTCCTCTACCTTTCTAAACTTCATGGGAAAGAGTGACAAAATATATAAGCTGGAGGGTTCCAGAATATATATAAATTTGGGTACCCCTTCTACTACCTTCTCCTGCTTCTTTTAACTTCACTGGGTGCTGTATCTCAGTTTCCTTTGCTGGTTATTCTCCTTCATCTTTAAGGGACTCATCATTCCTCAAAGATGAGCCCCTTAAAACTCACTCCTTTTCACTTCTTTTTATATCTAGATAATCCAATCTATTACCATGTCTTCACATATCATCCACATTCTGATGACTTCCAAACTGATACATTCAAGCTTTACCTCTAATTCTGGGTTTAGACATCCAACTATTTACTCAATGGCCACACTTGCATATCTTACAGACATCTCAAGCTTAATATGTCCAAGGTTAAAGGCCCTTATGACTTGTCCCTGCCTCTCTCTCTTCAACCAGTCATAAAACTATTCTCTCCCTCAACCTTCCAGCTCAATAGCCCCTTGAGCCTCTTTCAGTTCACAAACATAATACACCCTTTTTCATCACAGGGCTTTTGCACATGATCTCTTCTGCCCCAAATTCCCCTGCCCCATATTACTTGCTCCTTTTGTTATTATTTGACTGTCATTTCCTCAGAGGTATTTTCTTTGCCTCTTTGTATCTGAAGTATATCCCCATGTATTTTCCATGAATATAGTATTCACAGTATTAATCACCATGTGCATTTTATCTGTATTGCCCTTCACCCCTCCATCACCCTGCTAACCCCATGAATTTCATTGAATGGGAGCAATAACTATACTGTATTCCCAGGGCCTGAAGTACTTACTGCCTGACCCATAGAAGATGTCCAACAAATACTCAGTGAATGATAACTGGTGGGGTTTGTAGTTAAGATGAATATATAAGAAGAAAAGGTTGGAGAATTGTAGGGAGCCAAGTAAGGTGATGAATTTCATTTTAGATGTATTAAGCTTGGGGAACACGGAGGACAAGTGAATGGATCAAGCAAGAGATGATTGGACATATGAATGTGAATGTCAGGGAGGTCAGAGATAAAGAAGTAGGAAGTCATCAGAACTCTGGTTAAAACCATGAACAAGAATAAATTGGCCTAGGCAAAGTCAGCAGAGAAAGAATAAGGAGTCAAGAACAGAATCCCTTAAAAAACTAGAGATCCCTGTCACTCAGTTACCACCAAGTCCACCTGCCCAGACTCTTCTGCTTTGTCTAACATATGGAGCAGGGAATTTAACAACAAAAGAAAAATGTGGCTGCAATAGCAATGAAGGCTCTCTGTGCATTCTTTGTCCCTACCTTCCCTTGCCCATGTAGCAATTCAGAAGAATTGGGGTGAGCCTAATTTAGGGTATCTAAACATACACCTTTGTGTGAACCCTCAATAAAAGCTGAGGGTGAAGAGCAAGAACAACCCCCTATTAGGGCACTGAGGCTACTTGAGATTGTTAGTCTGAAAAAAAAATTGGAAATCCCTAAGTTATCTGTCACTATGATAGATGCAGGGAATGAGTAGTGTCTAGCAGAGACTGCTTTCCAGGAAATTTTATTCTCTTCCATCTTAGCTGTAAGTATGACTTCCCAAACAGACACTGTATTTCTCAGTCTCTTTTGCAGTTCAGTATGGACCTGGGCAAAGTTTTAGCAATGCAATGTGAGCAGGATGAGGAATAATGCCTTTGTGGACTAAATTGTGTTACATGCAAAATTTGTATGTTGAAGTCTTAAACCTCAGTACCTCAGAATGTGTACTTATTTGGAGATAGGATCTTTATGGGGGTAATCAAGTTAAAATGAAGTAATTCCTTGATGGTCAACCTTTTATAAAAACCGCCCACTTTTGCAGTGCTGGTCAACCTGGTCCCTACCGCCCACCAGTGGACGTTCCAGCTTTCATGGTGGGTTAATCACGGTGCCATTTCTGTTGTTTAAACCATAGTGTGATACTTTGTTACAAACTTATACAGACACCACTTCCAGGTCATGGCCTTAGAGAGGAACGGGGGTGAACTTCCTGGCCTCTTTTCCTCCTGGCTGGCCTGGGATGGCTAGATCCAGAACAGCCATCTTTGACCCAGAGGTGGAAGCCACGTGTTGATTTGCAGTGCCATGCCACTGTTAACAGAGGATACTCACTGCTTTCCTCTTCACTGTTATAAAAGAGAGTCTATTTTTTCTAAGCCATTATGTTTGGGGTCTCTTTGTTACAGTAGCTTAAGCTATATCTTAACTGAAACAGTGTACATAAAGGCCCTGGCTAGCTGTAGCCAGACTCAAAAATAGCTTACACAAAAAATCTTGAAAACCAATCACACTGGACCTCTCATCACTATGATGCACATTTTTATAGACTTTAAAATGCATCCTATCATATTTATCTCTCCCTCCTAAATTTTCAGTTTAGTCAATCTCATCAATTCTAACTTGGTTTAACATTGTCAATCTCACTTTTCTCTTCCCATCTGCGGACCACTCAAAACATCTCTTTCAAGATTTTCCTTCTTATCTCTATTTTTTTTTGTTTTTACAGAGACAGAGAGAGGGACAGACAGGCACAGACAGACAAGAGCGGAGAGAGGTGAGAAGCATCAATCATCAGTTTTTCGTTGCCGTTGCAACACCTTAGTTGTTCATTGATTGCTTTCTCACATGTGCCTTGACCGTGGGCCTTCAGCAGACCAAGCCACCCGTTGCTGGAGCCAGAGACCTTGGGTCCAAGCTGATGAGCTTTTGCTCAAGCTGGCGACCTCAGGGTCTCGAACCTGGGTCTTCCGCATCCCAGTCCGACGCTCAATCCACTGCACCACCGCCTGGTCAGGCCCTTCTTATCTCTTTAACCACAATATTTCCTTTATTTCACTTCACTCCATTTTCAAGTTCAAAATGCTTTCTGGACTACATGTCTACCTCAGCACTACAATGTGTCCGTAAAGTCATGGTGCACTTTTGACCGTGTGACCGGTCAAAAGTGCACCATGACTTTACGGACACACTGTATTCTTTTCTTTTCAACCCAGTTACAAATTGAATGTGACTCAACCATCATCATTACAGGTAATGCACTTCCCCCAAAATCTCATCTACTCTGCTCTGGTGTCTTTTGATTTGGAGTTAAATCCCCTTTGAAATTAAAGGGACTTCTTCCTCTGATAGAATTCAGACAATGGGATTTAACTAGACAATTTTGGCCTTTTTAATGTCAACATTAGAATGCAAATTCATTGTTAATTGGTTAATACAAATTTACCTGGCTTTTCTTAATCAGTAAATGCAAAAGAAAAAAGACCTATATATGGCAAGAATTTTCTCAAATCTGAGCTGGAATATCTTGAGTAAAAATTTTGAACATCAAACACAGGTTGCTTCAGGGTTTTCATTAAAATCCATTTCTCCCTTCTGGAGCCTTTTTCTCATGCAGATATCCTATGAAAGTTCAAATAGGAGATCCATTCTACATTCCAGATAAAAATTAAAAATCACTGAAGCATTTGTCTACAAATGCAAATGAATCAGTCAGTCCTACCTTCATTTTTACTTTAGAATGAAGGGCCATGTGAATACATTTGAATCATTCCATAATGACATAACTTACCTTTTCTATGATCTTTTAGTACTTGCAAAATTTTAGTGGCTCAATGGACTAAGCAGAAGATAAAATGGAGGAAAATTGTATTTCTTCCCCTGGCTCTGTCAGAGAAAAAGTATGTGACCTTGGGAAAAGGAAATATCCTTTTCTGACTTTGCTTCTCCATTTGCAAAGCAGGGAAAGCAATGTCTCACTAATTTACTAATAAATTACCTCATTACCGAGTGTAAACACTGCTATTGTTTGGCATTTATTTCTGCAATCTGTCAGAACATTTTGAAATTTCTTCATGAAATGTACATCTTAATGTGGTCTTTCTCCTTCTTCTCACAAGGCATGTTGGAGGAGGGGCAGCGGAACAGTGAGTGTGTGGTTGATGTAAATGAAATGCTATGCAATCTATTTTCAAAGAGGTAAATTAAAATGTAATTAAGCTTCCCAAATAAACTTTCCTTAAAGAAAGGGTGGAAAAGGAGGTTGTAACTGATTGAAATAGTGCATCAGATTCCTTGACACTGGACACAAGGGCAGATTGGGGTAGCCACCAGAGAAGGAATGCAGTGCACACCAGAGATTTGACAGTTGGAGGGGGAGCACCAGAAGTATGGATCTGATGCTTGCCAGCACTGAGAAGCAAACTCCACACCTGAAGCCATGGGTTCAGACTGACAACTCTGCAAGTGAACTCTCATTCTCTCTTTCTCAGGAATATACAATTATATTTATGTGCACATCCTATGTTTTTAGTAATGAAAAACCAAGGCGTGAGAGAAAGCCACAAAAAAGGAAAGTGTAAGATCTACAGATTTGCAGACCCCTGAATAAAGATTTTCTCCTGCTTATATGCATAATACCAAAAATAGGAGAGGATCCACAGCACATAATAATATCTCAAGAAGTCTGTGTTGGCCTGAGAAGGTGATGGCACAGTGGATAGAGCATCAGACTGGGATGCAGAGGACCCAGGTTCGAAACCCTGAGGTCACTAGTTTGAGTACGGGCTCATCCGATTTGAGCAAGGCTCACCAGCTTGAGACCAAGGTCGCTGGCTTGAGCAAGGGGTCGCTCGGTCTACTGTAGCCCTCTAGTCAAGGCATATATAAAAAAACAATTAATGAACAACTAAGGTGCTGCAACAGAGTTGATGCTTCTCATCTCTCTACCTTCCTATCTGTCTGTTCCTCTCTCTGTCTCTGTCACACACACACACACAAAAAAAAAATATCTGTGTTATTCATTGATTAAATTCTAGTCTCTGGCAAAAAGAAAAAAAAAGTGGGGGACTTAGTAGATCAAGAACAACCATAACTATACAATATCTCCCATATACTTTTAGTTTATTGTTAGGTTATGTTTGGAAGTTAGTAAACTCAATAAAATGAACATGTTGTATTTGTTCCAAAATATTTTACCTTTTAGAAAACTCAACCTAAAGCAAAATTATTTCTTAATTTCACTTCCTCTGAAATTACACATATGGGTAATGGTCACCCTCTTTGGGTCATGACTGTTGCTGAAATTTACCCATCATAAAAACTGCTATTTTTATCCTTTTTAAATATAAGTGCCTGCTCGAACTAATCAACACTCTGGGCACAGAGACAGACTCCATTTGGAACTAATTGTGAAAATAGCTCTTATGTATCAGTAGAGGTGGATTTATCAAGATGTAAATTTCCTCTCTCAAGTATTATATGTCTCTATCCTAAAATGAAATCATGAGCTTCCATTAAAGAGTGAATATTTTTTTATCTATGGTTTATCAACTACCACTTAGGCATTTTGTTTTGCTTACTTGCTCTTCTCTTTTTCAACATGATCAATAATAGATATGTTAGTGTAGGGCCAGCAGTCACGGCTGCCATCATGGTGGCCATTCACAGGCAGGTTCCCATTGGATTCAGACAGATGGTAAAGAAACAGTGGAGCCAAAAAATGGTGTGCCATTCCTTTATTGAAGTCTCACACCGCTGATGAGCAAATACACAGGGCTCACAAAGCCACTGACACATTCTCCGGTTCCACAACCAGGAGAATCTTCTCCGTTTCTCCTAGAATCAAAGGCCACACCAGTCTCAGCAGAGCTCAAAAGCCCCTCACCTCTGGTCCCCATCTTCACACCTTCATTCTCTCTGTTCTCACTCTGCAAACATGGCTTCTCTCTCTTCCTCCAGCAAACATTAGCAAGACAATGGCCCTTTCCAAGCAGGAAGGTAATTTGCAATTTCACAGATCACATACCTGGCACTGGCCAGCACCATTTTTTAACACTAAAAGTGAGCAAACTCAAAAATACAAATTTTGCAAACTTATTTGCCCAACAGTTAGTAAGCCTTATTCCAGCTTTATTTTTGAAAAGATAGTTTACAGTGTTAGTCTGCCCATAAAATAACATATTACCATGAAAGATAACTGATTTTTTTTTTGGCTCATTGTTCTTCAAACAAAGAGATGACCTAAATATTCTGTTATGAAAATAAAGTTTTAAAAACCGAAATACACGTAACACAATAATCAGAAATGAAACAGAATCAAAGCACAATATAAAACTCCTGTATTAAAAACGGCCTTTAAATCACAGATGAGCATAAATTGAAAAATCTATTGCTTTTTTCTGCAGACATTTTTCAGGATAATGTCATACTGACTAACATTTATCAGGGAAACTTATCAGAAATATCCAGAAATAATTCTCGAGGAGAAACATTTTATTATTAGGTATGATAAAAAGCAGTCTTACTAGAGGCATTAATATCAAGTTCGCTCAGCCTATTGAAAAGTTTTTAGTAAAAGGTATTCACAAGTATACATGCGTACCATGAAACATTAAAGCAGGCCTGACCTATGGTAGTGCAGTAGATAAAACATCAACCTGGAACACAGATGTTGCCAGCTCAAAACCCAGGGCTTGCCCTGTTGAGACACAGATGAGAAGCAACGAGTATAAGTTGATGCTCTCAGTTCCCCCACCCATTTCTCTCTCCCTATCCTCTTTATAAAATATTAATAAATAAAATCTTTTTAAAAACAAAACAAAACAAAAAAAAAGAAACATCAAAGCAGGTCATGATTTTAACAATAACAAAATTGATAACACTGGGGAACAATTCTTTTTTAATTTTCTGCTGCATGAGGTTTTAGAACTCTTTCTATATATTTCTGCATCGCTGATTCCAAATCTAAAATCCATTTTCTGGTGCATGCTCTAGTTTTTATACAATTTTAATATCTTTTTGTTAGAGTTAATAGCATGCATTGGTTTTTAAATTGGAGTTAAAGGGCAACGACTCTTGGATTGACCATGACCACAAGGCAATTCATGTTTTACAAACATCACTTTTACATATTTGTAGTTGTTTTTAAATGTAAAAATTTATTATCTGAAAAAAACACCCTCTTATTTTGTTTTAAGATTTAATCATGGCTTCATTGAGTAGGCATAAATGTAAGAATAGACCTGACACCTTCTGTTATATATGTGGCTGTTACACACTTCAGCATCAAAGGCACAATATTTCATCATTTGTGACACATGGGTATATTGCCTATTTTCAAGTTCCCCTTGGCAATCAAGACAATAATTGGGCTCCTCATATTGTGTGTCATAATTATGAGGAAATGCTTTGTGACTGGACAAAAGAAAAACGCAAAGGAATGCCTTTAGGTATTCCCATGGTTTGACATGAACCTAAGGACCACAACAGTGACTGTTATTTCTGTCTGATCCATACAAAGGGCATCGGCAAGAAAAAACGGCATATGATCACATATCCTAATATTCCTTCAGCAATACAACCTATCACACACTCTGAGACACTCCGGTTCCAGTTTTCAATGGTTTTATTTCTTCTAAGGAGGAAGAAAGTGAACATCATGATCAAGTATATTTTGATAAGATGCATGAAAAATAGTTATAGAATCTGAAGGGTCTTCTTCTGATGCGAAGCAGTCATTAACCCCCAGCAGTTTAGCCAACCCGAATTGAATGACTTAGTAAGAAATTTGGGCCTATCAAAGAAAGCAGCGGAGTTATTAGCCTCCTGGCTTCAAGAAAAGACTATACTTCACCAGTCAACTAAAGTATCCCATTTCAGGAAGCGTGAACAAATTTTTGTGGACTTTTTTTCCAAAAACGAACACTTTGTTTACTGTCATGATATCAGTAGTGTTCTCAGCCAGCTAGGTTTTACCACTTACAGTCCAATAGAATGGCGGCTATTTCTTGACAGCTCTAAATGGAGTCTGAAATGTTCTCCTACACAACGATAATGTTTATGCAGCAGTTCCAAATGGTTATTCAACTCATCTGTGAGAAGATTATAATGACATAAAAATTGTCCTCAACTTTCTGAAGTATGAGGAGCATAACTGGATCATTTTTATGGATCTCAAAATGGTAAATTTCCTGCTAGGACAAGAGAGAGGTTTCACAAAGTTATCCTTGCTTTCTGTGTTTGTGGAACAGCCGAGCTCAAAAGAAACACTGGACACAGAAGGAGTGACCGAAACATGAAGCTCTGGAAGTAGGGATGCAACATATTGTGAATGAACCTGTAGTTAATAGAGATAGGATCATTTTCCCCCCACTTTACATCAAACTTGGCTTAATGAAGCAGTTTGTTCAGGCTTTGAATAGAGAAAGTGAATGCTTTCAACATATTATTTCTGTTATTTCTGCCTTGTCTTTCAAGAAGATAAAAGCAGATGTGTTTGATGGACCTCAAATTTGAACCCTCATACATGATGAAGAATTTGCCAAGAAGATGAATTAGGAGGAGAAAGCAGCATGGCAGTCTTTTGTGGCAGTTACAAAGAACTTCCTTGGCAACAAAAAAACAGAAAATTATGAACTTCTGGTTCAAAAGATGCTGTTGGATTTCTGCGGCATTGGACGGAACATGAGCATTAAGATTCACTTCCTGAACAGTCACCTTGATAAGTTACCCAAAAGTCTTGGAGCTGTTAGTGATGAGCAGACTACTGCTGGAGCATTAAACGAGACTGTCCTCAGCAAGTGCACAAACGCAAGAACTACAAACACAAATTTTTGCCTGAATAGACTTTAAATAAGTTTTGCACAAATTTTATGATTAAAATAAGTGTTTTAGTGTATTAGTGTATTTAAAGCATTATATAAATTATTATATTTTCACAAAGATGATGTCCAAGATATCAACTTTATTATGTTAAACTAAATGTTGAAAATTTTACAATAAGATTAAAACCTAAAATCTTGAATTGCAAAAAAACTGTAGCTTACAGAGAAAAACTAATGCCAGATTTGAGATCAGCATACTCAAATAAGGTATGAACAAGTGGTTTTGTGAATGCAACAAAATTTTTGTTCCCCTGTGTAATTTATGCAGTGTAAATATAAGTTTTTACCGAACTCATTACAATACTCAAAGTTGAGTTTCAACTAAAATATAAAAAATAAATGTTTAAAGAAAGTACATCAAGATTATAGCAGTGGTTACATTAGGGTATGATTAAGGATCATTTTTATTTTATTCTCTGTAGCTTCCAATTTTTCTGCAAAATACAATGAACATTTTTATAATAAAATGTCAATATTACATTTAAGTTTTCCAAACTTACTAATATTTTCACTACCCACAAAGTGTTTCTCTAAATATGGCACTTAATGTGAGTCCAAGTCTTCAAAAGGATTCTGAGCTCTACACAGGTAAACAGAATGTGATGAAAATTTTTCCAAGCCCCTCTGTCCTAAGCCAGATGAGTGCATCCTTTTAAAAACTCTATGTGGATGAGCTGCAGTATCTATAAAAACATCCTCTTCTCATAAAAGCATACCCTAAACTGAAAAGTTGTTTCCAGGGAGATGGGAGTAAAAGTACATTTTACTTACTCTTCTACACATGCTAGATTTTTTTCCTGCATTATTTTTATTTCTCTTTTATTTGCATAAAAAAACTTTCTCATTTTCCTTTTAAAAGTTTGAGTTTTAAGAAAAATCTTACATGATTCATAAATGTACACATTTTCTGGTTACACAATAAGAAAAGATATAGAAAAAAAATTCTTAAGTTCTACAAACAGAGAAACACTTTAAGAAGTGACTGAGCTAGTGACTATGGGGTTTCTTTTTGGAGTGATGAAAATGTTCTAAAATTAGAAAGTGGTGAAGGAGCATCAATTTAGGACTGTATTATCTGGGCATATTTTTTCATAATCACTGTATCTCTTTTCAGTCAAAAAGGAAGAAGATGAGGAAGAGACATGAGACACTGAGGTCAGCCAGCAGAGGTTGTGGCATTCTGAAGGACATCTCAACCATGTCTAAGACTTTTTGAAATCAAATTGCACTGTGCAAGTAGACCACATCGGCTCTACTAAGGGAAGACGCAGTGAGGACAGCTTACCCCATCAGGATGAGAAATGTCATCACTCACTCAGTAGGAGGATTTCGCACAATTACCCCTGCAGAGTAGTATGTGCCTTTGGTGTGGTCACGCCAAGCCTTTCACCACCGTCAGTAGCCATGTTGATGGCTGTTGTCAGCTGGCTTTTGCTGAATAATTTACCATCTCCAAATTTAGTGACTTAAAACAACATTTATGTAGCTCATGATTGTGTAAGTCAGTAATATTTGGGCTAAGCCTCAGCTGGGCTCACTCAGCATCCCTGTGCAGCTGCAGGTCAGGTGGCTGGGCTGGCTGTGAGCGGGAGTGACAGGAGACTGAGCGACATAACCCTCTTACCCAGCAGGCTAGCCCAGGCTTACTGCTTCCAATAATGTAAGTGAAGCATGCATGGCCCCTTGAGCCTGTCCTGTGAACTAGCATGGGCCACTGCATCACCTTCCCATGGTCAAACTGAGTCACAAGCTCAGCCCAGACCCCAGTAATGGAGAAAGAGGCTCCACCTCTCAATGGGAAGAATGGTCAAGTCACCTCATGAAATGTGGAACACAGGGAAAGAAATATTTGTGGCCACTTTTTAAAATAACCCACTATACAACCTTAGCAATGGAGAGCCCCAAACAGTAGACACAGGAAATAAATATTGGAGGCCTCTCAATGCACAGAGCTAATCTTCTCAGAGGGACACAAAGAATATAATGATTTAATGATGTCAAAACTATGTATTATTCAGAGAAAGAGTTGGCACTAGAGAAAACAACCTAAGGGGATTGAAGCACATCTGTATCCCGGCTGTGCCCCCTTCTCTTTAGAGCTTTTCAATTACCACTGTAGGTCGACAGAAGGGAGTTTGATTCAATAAGGAGGGGAACCATAGACCTTGCATAACCTCGGATGAGGATTGCTGAGGGAGGTCTAAGAATGGTCATTCGAGACTTAGAGACATCTTAATGATTCTGGGTCAAGGGAAGGTACCACATCTGGGATTCTCAAAGCAAAGGACTACTTACATGCTTGAGTCCACCATCACTTGAAGATGCGACTCTCAGGTCCAATGCTACATTTTCCCAGACCATTTCATGTGGCTTAATTTTATAGGGTGAGAGTGAGTACCAAGGAAAAATAAAGCAAAATATTGCTGCACATGGGAATCAGTCCATAAACTTATTTTAAAAATACTACTTTCTGGGCTCCATTTCCAGATACTATGATTCAATAACTTGTGGTTTAGTGCAAAAACTTGTCATTTTAGCTAGTGTCCCATCTTGGGCAAGTTGGGTGTATTATGTGAGAATTGGGGTAACTGTCTCTGCTCCATGTGGCTTCAAGGGAGGTACCAATAGGCATGGATGGATGCAGCATGCTGGCTGGAGGTGCATTGAAGCAGATCCCATGAGCCAAGCTAATCACACAGGGAAAAGGTAAAGTCAGAGAACTTCTATCAGACACATTCATGCCTTCCTTTTTGTAATCTCTATTTTCTATGGCAATCTACCCATCAGTTATTACAATCTAGTACTGTCGTATTATCCCAGGTATACTGTAGGATTGGATACAGCTGCAAGTTATAAAGCCCCTCCCAAAAAAATAATTATAATGGAAATGTTATTTGTTCTCATTTAAGCAGCTCTGCACTGGCACGGAACCATAAAGGAACCCACTTTCCCCCCTCACCACTGTGCCATTGCTCAACTCCACAGTGTAAAGAATTGGATCTCCAGACATCACAGCCCAGACAGAACACTGGAGGAAGGGGAAAGAAGCAGGTAGTTCCTCCCTTTTAAGAAACTTCCCAAAGTTTGCACTTCCTGCTTCTACTCACATCCTATTCATTAGAATTTAAGTCACATGGAAAGGAAGTCACTAGAAAGGAACACCAGAAGATACAATCTCTATTCTAGACTGTGATAGGGGCTGAATTTCTATGAAAGAAAGAGAAACAGAAATTGTAGGACAAGAAGAAATTCCTGCCATAACCAAGCTGTGTCAGAACACCTACCTGTGTTTACAGCCTATAAAATGTTTCATGCACAGGGGTCTTCACTGTAAACTATTCGTAATTATAGTAAATATTTGTAAACATTAAATAGTCAACAATGAGAAATTGTTAAGTCAACTGTAGTACATCAGTTTCATAAACTAATATAAAATCATCAGAAAGGTTAGTTGCCAAGATTACCTAATCATTTTCAGCGTAAAACAGTGTCTAGTTTCTTCTACCTTCTCTCTTAAATACCCATGAAGCACACACACACATACACAAACACACACAGAAATTATAAAACTGAGACACAGACCGCTTCATCAATCTTGAAGGAAATAACCAGAGGTCACACAAAGATTTAAGATAAACCCACTGTATGGCCAGTGGCCACTTTGTTATAGTCTCGCACTAGCTGATGAGCAAACAGGCAGGGAAAACAATTCCCTTTCATTCAGTTCTCCCAAAGCCCTGATGCATTCCCTGGTTCTACAACCAAGACAATCTTCTCCAGTTCCTCCTAGAATCAAAGGCCCCACCAGTCTCAGTGGAGCTCCCAAAGCCCCTCAGTTCTGGTTCCCCCTCTGTACTCCTTCTTCTCTCACTCTGCAAAACTGTCTGGGCCCACAAAGACTCCTCCTCCAGCAAACTTTAGCAAAACAATGGCCCCTCCCAAGCAGAAATGCAATCCACAATTTGCAATCAACTTCCCTGCTCTGAGGGCAAGCACACACATGGCTGCCCAGTGCCATATTTTCACAATAAAAGTGAGCACTAAAAAACTACAAATTTTACAAACTCATTTGCCCAACACCCATCCAAGCTTCAGTTCATAGCAACTTTAAACTTTATAAAAAAATTACTCTTGAAAATAAAAACAAAAGAACAAAAACAAGAAAACATTTTTTATTCTCCAAACATCCATCTGAAGACACTGAACTAATCAGCATTCTGGCCCACGATCTCAAGCCACCCTGGAAGCACTGGAAGATGAGTGATGTTACTTCTACCAATGTTCCTGTACTCTGTTAACCGATATCTGAACTGGACAGAAATACAAATCCCAGCAAACAACTTGGCTGGAAGCAAAGAGCAGGGGATGCTAGCAAAATCTTTCTGCTTTCTGATTGGTGATGACTCACAGGTAAAGGTTTATAGATGAAGACAGAGACAGAGAGAGTCCTGACAGCACTGCAGACCAAGAATTGTAGCTATTATGTACTTCATTGTCTTTGAAAATGAGAATACCACACAGTGGGGGGCAGGGGTACTTTAGGTGAAAGACTTAGAAATTGTGGCTCCTAGCAGGAGCCCTGCACACCAACATCAGCCCCACTCCAATGGAAGATTCAGAAGGATCCACTCATCTTACACCTCACCCCTTGCTTTCTCTCTTCACAAGCACTGTGTTAGAACAAATGCTTTCTCTTCTGATGGTGAGTATCAAAGAAAACACTAATTCAAATCTGGAAAGATCAGTGAAGGAACAGATCTTAGATAAGTCTTTTGTATTAGACAAAAGAACCTTGCAGTCATTACCTGGCAGCTAAAGCAGAATACAGTAAGGTCTGGCTACTTTGAATATCTATATTTAAAAAAAAAAGTCAAGGTGATAATATCAGAGCATGACTATAAAAAGGAGATGGCTGGGGACCTGTAAAGAGATTCAAGACACTATGGCAAAGTTAACATTGCAAGGGGGTAAAATTGCTGCTACTATAGAAAGTAGACCCAGTGATGAGTTGGCTAAAACTGGACTCTTCTCTTAAAATAAAAGCAACACCTCTAACCCCAAAAATTACAAACTTAAAAACAAAACAGAACAAAAACCAGGGTCACAGGGAACAGATGGACAGCTGTCAGAGGCAAGGGGAGGGGGGGAAAGGGACAGATCAAAGAAGGTGAAGGGATTAGCCAAATTATATATACATAACACATAGTTATAAACAACAGAATAGCAATAGTCAGAGGGGCTGGAGGTAGGGGAGGGAGGCAAAGGGGGGAGGAATGAGAGGGAAAGAAACTCTGCATAGGGCATGGGGGAGCACAAGACAGTGTTAAGAGGGTGTTATATTGAGTGGGACACTTGAAACCATGTCAACACAATAAACAAAAAATAAAAATTTTAAATAAAAAAATGTACAGGACTTATGTCTTTCAAAAATAACTATAAAACATCACTAATAAAAGGGAAAAAATACTTGAACAAAACCAGATTTTTTATTTTTCTGGATTTGAAGACTTATTAATGAAAGGAAACAAGTCTCCCTCTGTTGGTAGGAGAGTAAAATGCTATCACATTTCTTAGGAGGAAGGATTTTGGCAACATACCAGGATTCCCAACTTTTTTTAATCATCATCTCCCAAGGGAGCCTTTTTAGACATTGGAGACATCATTTCCCAATAGCCCCCTATGAAATTTGAATCCTACAGGTATGCTGATAGCTGTTTATGTATTGTATGTATAACTGTGCTCTTACATAGAAGAAGCAAGATTTTTCCACCCACTTCTACAAAAATATTGTTGTAAACTTGAAGAGTTTTCTGTAGAAAATAACTAAAACCATTTTTATGCTCAAATTGTTATGATTTCAGCCAATGAGAATAACTTTGTAGTTTAATCCTATGTCCCTTTGTTCATTAATCTGACAAACCTTCCTTTCTGACATCACAAACTGATCCAGTCTCAATCTGTACATTTCTTGGTCTAAAATAGGCCATTTCTCTAAGGAACCATGTTTCCCTATAGGGGTGAATGATAGTAAAGGCCAACGTCTGAGTGCCAGGGGTGCTCATTACTACTGAGGTGATATTGTTTCTAGGTTGTTTCAATGGTCAGAACAGAAAATGTTATTTTTGAATTATGAATATATAAGATATTTTCAATTTAATTTTACCACGACTAGTGTTCTTAGTGTTATCCTATAGCATAGAAAATAATTTAAATAAATATACTAATATCATTACTAATAAAAACACTAAATGAATTTTATATATATTTTTATCTTTAGAAACATGATATGAGCCTGACCTGTGGCAGCAGAGAGGAAAAAGCATCAACCTAGAATACTGAGGTCACCGGTTCAAAATCCGGGGCTTGCCTGGTCAAGGTACATACAGGAAGCAACTACTATGAGTTGATGCTTCCCACTTCTCACCCTCCAAGTAAAAATAAAGAAAAATTAAAGAAAAAGAAACATAATATTAAAGATTTATATTCAGTAGTAAATACTAGAATCACTTGAAATAAATCCTCTGTTATCAATTGAATATACATAATATCTGTTTTAATTTCCTTTAAAATTTACTAATGCCTGTACAATTCAAAAGTTAAAACAGTATAAAAAATAATATATTGCAATGTTTCAGTAACTATTTCATGGATGGGTTGCTTATTCTTTCATTGTTTTTGTACAAATATGTACATAAGAAGTAAGTATATTTCTTACTTCTTCAGAGTTAACTTTAATAGTCAGTAGTGTTTTCATTTTATATTAGAGATAAGTTAGCATCTTTTAAAAACCTGTACAAGATATCATTTTTATAGCTACATATCAGCTGTGGGGTTTTCTTCAGTGATCATGTACTACTTTTGACATTAAAAAAACATTACTTTTTTTTAAAATTAAGAGACACATTTTAGCCCGAACCTTGTATATGATAAAGGTGTCATTTGGCATTCTCTCTCCTTTTTTTTTTTTAATTCTTTTTATTTTATTTATTTTAGAGAGAAGACACAGAGTGAGAGAGAGAGAGAAAGAGAGAAAGGGGGGAGGAGCTGGAAGCATCAACTCCCATATGTGCCTTGACCAGACCAGTGCAGGGTTTTGAACTGGCGACCTCAAGTGTTCCCAGGTCGACGCTTTATCCACTGCGCCACCACAGGTCAGGCGGCATTCTCTCTCCTTTTGAAAA
This sequence comes from Rhynchonycteris naso, assembly GCA_037038555.1. Lineage (NCBI taxonomy): Eukaryota > Metazoa > Chordata > Mammalia > Chiroptera > Emballonuridae > Rhynchonycteris > Rhynchonycteris naso. Next base: position 252,939,475 of record CM072995.1, read on the forward strand.
CACTCTCTTTTTCATTTCCATGGGTCACCTTCTTCTCACCATCTCTTAAATGTGAATGTTCTTTAGGACCTCTTCCCCCTTCCTGGATGATTTAATTTACTCTTTTGGTTTCACTCTCCAGCTATATGTTAATTAGTCTAAGTTCTCTAACTTTCTCCATGAGCTAACTCCTGAGCCCCAGACATATATATCAAACTTCTTAGAGGCTGTCGCCATGAGATGCCCCTGGGCACTAAACATCCAACTGCACCAGACTGAGTTCGTCATCTGTCCCCTCCCTCCTGTTCTCAAGTCTTCTTGGTGTTAGAAATGGCACCAACACAAGAGCCCAGGCATTAGGTTTCCCTTCTGCTATCACTTCTTTTTTACCCACCTCTAGATCCAACAGATCCCAAATACCCTCAATCCTACCTTCTACAAAGCATTGCAGCCATCCACTTCTCCTGGTCCACTCTCTCTCCTGGGTAGCGCAAGCACCATCTCTTGTACAGGCCCTTCGACACTTCCTCACTGGACTCCCAGCTTCCCCAGTTTCCATCCTCTCTGACTCATTCTCTATGCCCTACTCAGAATCATGATATTAAAACTCAAATCAAATCTCAACATTTCTCTTATTAAAATCCAACAACTTCTTATCCATACAATAAAGTCCATACTTAGAACCTATTTACAGTCCAAAATAATTTACCTAATTCATAAAACTTAGAATCCACTCACCAGTTTTTTTCTACTAAATTCAGCTTTGCTAAACTATTTTTCATTTCTAGAATTCCAAATATTTTCTAGTGTTTTTATATTTTTGCTGTTCCCTCTACCTAGACTATAATGTTTCTCCTCTATTCCTCTTGCAAGTGCTTGGCTCATATTCATTCTTTAGTCTCATCTTAATTACTTCAACTGAGACCTGGGAAGTAATTACACATTGAGAGTATAACATTAAGTGCTTCCATACCAAATACTATATGGACTGACATGAGGTAGAATGATAATATATATTAACTATTAATATTATTTAAGTAGCTCGTGGATAACAAGTTAATCTCTAAGCTGAATTTATCTTTGAAATCAACTACTTCACATTTGATTTGATTCATATCCTCTATTTCCTATGTGTGAGGCTAAAAATGTGATCTTCTGACTTGAGAGTCATGTAGAGATAAGTAGAAGATAATTCATTCTGAATGATACAGTTGGATTCCAGGCCATTGTAAAAAGCTGTCCATCCTTAACTAAATGCTGTCAATTATGCTTTATCATATATTCATATCCCCAGATGGCTGTAAATTGGAAAGATGATGTATCAAATTTGAAACATCACTTTTAATGACAACAGCACTCTTCTTTTTCTTATTTTTATTTTTTATTTTATTTATTCATCTCATAAAGGAGAGAGGGTGGTGGGGAGGAGGTGAGGAGGAGCAGGAAGCATCAACTCCCATATGTGCCTTGACCAGGCAAGCACAGGGTTTCAAACCGGTGACCTCAGCATTCCAGGTCGATGTATTATCCACTATGCCACCACATGACAGGTGTCAACAGCACTCTTAATTACAACAAGACCTCCAAATAAGGTAAAGCTGGTTGTTTTACTTCAGGTTAGTAGAGAATAGTTTTAGTACATCTACTTGGGATAGGGATCCTTCTATGAAGAAACATTCATTGTGAGGCTGAGATTACAGAAGTGCTATATCATGAATATAGAGGAGATGTGTTTCTGCAGAGTGAGGAATAATTAGCACTTGATTAAAAGAGAACCTTAGCTGTGTTGAGAACATGAAATAAATGAATTTGTGTTGGAAAAGAAACCAGTGAATGTAAAGCTATATACTACTAGGGAAAAGATTTACTGCAAAATAATGATTGCTCAATCAAAGGCTAAAATGTTGGCAAAAACTCTGAAATATACATTTTTGACTAATCAAAGGCATTAAAGTTTTAACCTCCCTACTTCTTATTTTATTAATCTCTGGGTCTAATAATTTTTAGTAGAAACAAAAAAATACAAAACGTTCACCATGCCATTAGAGGTGGTAATGGAGAGACACAATAATCATGGAATAGGGAAGGGACCCAGAGACACCACCTGGTTGATCTTCTGAGAACATCTCAGGATGTCAAAACTTTAGCCTATCTTTGCAATCATAGACAAGGAAAGGTCTCATCCTCCAAAATCTCTTCTGTGATCCAAAACAAAAATCTTCTCTTGATGACCAATTAATTTTATTAAGATTGTTTAAATTATAATCCAGGTGCATTTTTTTTTTTTTTTTTGCAAGGGAGAACAATGACCACCACTAATTTCTGTCATAGCACCTGCGGGAAAAGCAGAAACCCAGTCTGCCAAGGGCCCAGGGGTTGCAGGTAACTGTTCCATCAGCTCCAGAATGTTCCAACTAACCCAGACAAGATGTTCCTTCAGAGATCAGAGCTGAAGTCTATATTAAACCCAGAGTCAGTGAACACCAGCAGAAAAAGACAGGGCTCAGAAGAGAAGGAAACAGAGATGGAAGAGGGGTTACCCAAGCAACAGGTGTGAAGACACAGGGCTATTGTGTAGACCACCTAGAGTTTTGGCTGTGAAGGGAAGTAGCTGTTAAGATGCTAGGCCTGCTTAAAGAGTTATTGAAGACAGAAAAGATAAAGAAAGAGATAGACTGTAGACAGATAGACAAGACAATGCAAGACACACATATAGGCATCAAACTATCAAATTTTTTCTGGAAATTTTCTTTGCTGGAATCTTATTGGTCTGAATCTTGAGTAGGTATTTACTAAATAAAGAATTATTAAAAAGAAAGAAGAATTACTGTTCTGGTATCTCAAACCAATACGGCACTAAGTCTGAGCTCTTCTTCCTCCTCTACAAGCACATTTTCATGATCACAAAGATGATCTCATTTGATGCCATTTAACAGTGTTGGACACAATTGTAGAGAAGCAAGGGACCCACTCACGATGTGACAGTTTTCTTAGGACTGCATTCACTCAGAGGTTTTAATCTCCTCAACAAATTCTAGGCATATTGATTTTCTTTTTGTTTTTTGGATTTATATTATGCTTGCATGTGCTTGGAAAAAATCTAAATTAATCTGGTAATTGGTCAAAATCACTAAGACATCAACAAATAAATGGACAAAGTTCATAAAGAGACATTTACAAAAAAGAAGAAGCAAACCTCGTTAACAAACATGTGGAAAAGTATTCAAAAAAATGTGTGAGTGCGTATGTGTGTGAGAGAGACAGAAAGAGAAAGAGAAATTGAATAGTTTTTCCACTCAAATTAGCCTCTAATTATAACATAATTATGTAATTAAAATGTAATATAAAATTATATAACTGCTGGAGAGCTCACTGGTGAGGCAGAAAGCACATTGCTGTTAGGAATGCAACTTGATAGAACTCTCTAGAAGGCAATTTGACAATATTATCAACAACCTCAAACATGTTCATTTCCATTGATCCAGGAAGCACAGGAGCAGTATCTATTATGGAGAAATAGTGAAAGTGTAGAACAAAGGGCTATGCAAAGTGTTTTCTACAGGGTTATGACTAGAAACAAAAAAATTATATAGCTATATAAACTGTAGCATAATCTCACAAAAGCATAAAATGGAGCTATAAAAATGTTTACAAAAATGATAACATTTAGAAATGCTCATTTTCATATAAATTTAAAATAACAAGATACTGAATTGTATAATATGTAACATTATTTAGACATTTTTTTAACTGGAGGATAATGCTAAAAGAAAATCCAATAAGGAGAGATTAAAGGTGAGTTTGAGGGATGCAATTATGTTTTGCTTTTGTGTGTTTAAATTCTTTGCTAATTTTATAGTTCTCTCTAATGAGCATATTGCATCCTTTTCAAATCATAACATATTAGCTTTAAAGAAAAGCTAGGCTTCTAAATAGATTCACATTTTTAGATTACTTTGTTATCTTAAAATGACTATCAGCCTCTTGTCTTTTCTCTTCCAAGGCAAAATAATTCTTGCTTTTTAAACCTTTTCTTCACAGATCTTACCTACCAACTGCTTAATTATATTTACTACTTTTCTTGAAAAGGTCTTTAGGTCCTTCTTGAAGAACTTCCCCCAAAAAATTCTGACATATTAGAGAGCTCATAATATCACTAAGTTTCTAGGAAATTCATACAGTTATCTTAGTTTACCTTTGATATTATATTAAATGGGGAAGGGTGGGAGATAAAGATAGCAATGATGTGCCCTTCATAGTTTTACAGAGCCAGTCAGCACCACGGCCAGTATTTTCTGTTCCTCTCTTACATCACCTGTTAACATGGCCAGCTTCTCTCCTTGAAATGCTAAGTCTCTGATCTGCACCCTACTCTGGGTCTCCTTCCCACAGCTCATTTAGTTGTTAAACATAAGGATATATTAAAATATGCATATTGACATCTTTGCATCTCACCAGTTCTCAATAAAATAAATAAGCACTCATTTCCTTCCTGTTTGTCCAGACACACTCACACCCTCCTGATTCACATACTAAAGGACCCGAGATGAGGTTTAGCGGAGATGGCTCACGGCAAAGACAACTGTGCTTATCCAGAAATATAATCTTAGACTCACAGTTGAAAAGAGGTATGTGTTAACGTTTGGAGACTTTACAAAAGAGAGGAATCGTGAAGCAAAAGGCAGAACGCTTGAAAAAGTAGAAGGCTGGCTATTCTGCCAGCATAGACTCCTGGCCAGGGCTCTCCCTGCAGCCCCTGTGCACTAGAACAGCATTTCCTGCCTCAGCCCTCATCTAGGTAAGCCCATTTTTCAGGTGTTCTGAGAAGCGGAGGAGAAAGTGAACCCTGAGAGCCAAAGGGAAGCAAGTGGTCCCATGCAAGCTGGCCAAGTTTGAAATGAGAGCAACTGAAAGAAATGAAAAAGACATAAGCCAAAATATTGATAGAATTAAAGTTCTTTAAACATATTTCTCTATGTTTTGTAACCTTCCTTAACTTTTCAACATTGGTGCTTAAAGTATCCTCTATTATATAAGATTCTTTGCTGGAAATTATGAAAAGAAAAAGTTAAGGGAAAAAATGACAAAGGAGTGTTAAAAATAAAATGATGGCCTAATATTCATAAATCAATGCAAACTAGAAGGTAGTCGACTGACAATTTATATCAGGTAAAAAGAAATGCCATTATGATACCCAAATGACAGCAAGAGGATGGAGAATAAATAGTCTGTAGAAGGAGGAAAATGTCTGGATGATACAAAGGGAAAATTATGCCACCAAATAGCCAAATCTGATTCAGGATTGTTTCATCTGTTGTTATAAATATAACAAATACAGATATAGCTGTACCATATAAAATTGCTATTCTATAGGTGAAAAATAGTTTAATGTTGGCAGTTTGAAACGACTTAACCCACTAAATTAATATATAAGATGTCTTTGCTGCCGGTGAGAGTGAGAATTGACTTCCATGGAGACAGTTCTTCTGTTACAGCTCTAAACTCCCCTACTTAAAGATGACCTAAAGCCATCAGTGTTGGCTTGCTTGGCGCCCCAAGCAAGTAAAGCAGAAAAGTGGGACATCTTAATTGAGAGACTCCTGTCTGGGAGGACCACAGTTCAGCATCCCTCCCCATCCTCTAAACTCCCTCACTTCCACTCTTCAGGCCCAGAGCCCACAGTGCTGTACCAGGTCTCCTCACATGCAGAGAAAGGGAAGCAAGTAGAGTGTGCCCAGTTTAAGGTGCTCAGAATGCAGACTTAGAGCCAGACTGCCTGGATTCAGGTGGCATCTGTGCTACTTCTGAACTTTTCCTCAATTCCCATATTTATCCTCCCTCCCTTGGAAATCGGAGCCACAGTACACCTGTCTCTGAGGGCTAAGTAAACCCTGATTGAGTTAGCACACACATGGTGCTTAAGACCAAACACTGCCCAGCATGTGAAGACCTTCAGTAAATGCCAGCTCTCATTGTGATGGTAATCCTTATGTGAAAGAAAAAGAAAAAGAAATGCTGTGTACACATAAACACAGATATAAAAATATGCCCAGAGTGCAGAGTTATTTGTGCTAAAAGTTTGTAGCATAAGAAAAGAAAATTTAAAGATCAAATATAGCAAAGCAACCACAGCAAATACTCACATTTGTCTAGTTTCATCTCTAGACGTTCCCCAGGGAGGCAGGCGTATCTCTCCCCTGCATTGTAAAGAGGACTGTCAATATTAATCTGCAGTATTAGGGGTAGTGTTGACAGCTTCATCTCTATAAATGTTATTACTACATTTTTTTAAACCTACAAACCTCAGCCCATTTTGTCCACCCAAGTGCTTGGAGGGTTCTCGGGGAGAAGCACTTCTCCTTGTCAATAGAAATTCAATTTGCTGCACAAGTTAAGATACAGTAAACTCCCCTTCCCCTTGCTTTACTGCTGCTTTCACAATCATAGAATGAACCTAATGTTTAAATGTTAGAAAGCACTCTAATGTTTAATCATTGGCGATTAAGTCACTTTCACGGTGTCTGAGCTGCCAGGCAACAGGTTAGAAATTGATTGCTGGCCTGCTCCTAGAGGCACTGCCCAGCAGGAGAAACATCTGCCCTGGTTCCCCAAGGCTTGTAAATGACAAAAGAAAGGAAAAGTTTCCTTTTCCAAAGCAGCTGCAAGTCCCCAGGAACCGGCCCAGGCAGCATCTGGTTCAGTGAAGGGAAGACATGGGCATGTAGTAATCTGTGTCTGACTGAGCCAGGGGTCCCCCCAAATGTCCTTGCATGGTAGCCCGGAGGAGTCCCTTGGTCATCACACTGGTGAAATAAAACAGGCTGACATGGCCTCACATGAGAAATGCCTTCAAATGGCCTGTTCAGCATTCATGCCATGTCATGTGGCTGAGACCCATTCACAGCAACCTGCTGGCACTCCATGCCTATCAAAACATGCCTCTTTTGTGCCTCTGAATGAGACCAGAGAATACAGGCAAAAGAAGAAAAGAAATAATTGCTTGCTGTCACCCATTCAATCTCTAACAGAGCCAATTTTGAAAGAAAAAAAAAATCAATACCACTTTCCAGCAGGATTTTGACAACGTGAGTGACAGCATATAGCCAGACCCCAAGCCACCAACAAGGCCTGGTGAAAGACAAACACTGCCAAGTGAGGCCCCCATGGTGCCACCATAACAGCTGTTTCCAGCTGAGTTGGCCTCTGAAGCAGAGCTCCTGAGTTCAAATTCCTGCTTTGTCACTCATTAGGTAAGAACCACTCTCTACTCCGAGTCCTTTTTGTAAGAAGAGGTTTGTGATGCCTAGGTCCCAGGGTGCCTGATATAGTTATGCAGGAAGAGCTGTCCATCAGGAACTTAGTAAATGTTAATGGAAATTGAATCTAGAATAAATTCATCACAAGCCACATAAAAACAGGTTTATTTTAGTTATTTGGAGCTCCAACATTAAATTCACTCTGTCATCATTGAATCCGTTTATGTCTGGGTTTCCCAGCCTCAGCACTGTTGACATTTGGGGCTGGATAATTCTGTGTTGTGAAGGGCTGTGCATTGTAGGGTGCTTAGCTGCATCCATGGCCTCCACCCACTGAATGCCAATAGCACCCCTTCCTCAGTTGTAACAACCAAAAAAAGTCTCCAGACTTTGCCATATATTTCTTTGGTGGTGGAGGAGGAGGCAAAACTGCTCCCAGTGGAGAACTATTGCTTTATATTATAATGGAAAGATAAGAGGAAAAGCTGTCTCTTGTTGTCTATAGGCTGCACATTAAACACACCGAGATAGCAGTGAGCAGTAGGATCAAGAACTTCCCTTTTCTTGATGTTAATGATATAATCTTTCCTTAAAGTAGGCAAACCACTCCTCTTGCTCTTGGACCCATCACTAGGGTTAGACCTCAACATGCTCCAGAGGTATAAGCCAAGTCTGACAAGAAGGAAATGATTTATCTTCAGAAAGAATTGCAAGGTTTTATTCATCCTTATCAGCAGAAACCTGGGGTATATACATGACAATAGATTCTAATGTTGATGGACTAAGAAGCATGGACTATAACACTAGGTTGGTTCTAATTTATCATCAGGATGTATTAATGAGCAATTCCAGATTTAATATGTTTAATGTAGAGGGAACTGGCTCTACCAGTTTACTTGGTTGGTTGGTGGCCAATTGTATTATCTTCGATAGCAAGAACTTTTGTCTTTCTTGTTCACTGCAATGACCCCAGCATCTAGAAAGGTGCCTGTCACACAGTAGGTGTACAATGAATACGTGTTAAAGCAATGACTGGGCCATATGGCTGCTGTTGAGTAAACCAGTTTATATCTCTCTCATGGTCTCTTTTCTCTAATATCTTTGAGTCCCAGATTTGCATCTGCAGTCTGACCACACACAGACCAAGCCTTGTTTATGATGAACATTTCCGTCAAGTCTATGGTGACAAGCAGGAACAAGTGCCCCAGGTAAGCAATTTCCAAACCAGGGTGATAATCAGAACCAGTTTGGGGACCTGTAGAAGAGCACATTACCCTGGACACAGCCTTCTGAAATTCTGATTCTCTAGGTCAGGGCTGTGATCCAGGAATCTATCAAAGGGCCCAGGCAGGTCTGTGTGCTCTACTCTGTCCCACCCACACTGCATCCACGCTCATTCTCCCCCTTCTCCAGGAACAGCAGTGGGCTCCCAGTTCTTCCTAAGAACCCGAACCCAAGTCTAAGAAGGACCAAGAGTGTGTGGGAACCCAGGAGTGTGGAGCGGGGAATAGAATAGTCTTCTTAAGATGTAGGTGCCTAACCTAAACAACCTGATGAGAAATCCAGCCACTGTGCCAGCTGAGACATTTTCTAACCCATATATATAATTTCTGCTCCAAGTATGCAAAGAAAAAGCTGTGAACAGCACTTGTGGGTATGACTGTTATGCATCAATAATATGAAATGACACTCAAGCATTCTGTTCTTCAGCAATGTGGGGTCATCACTGACTTTTGCCTCTGATTTTAATGTCTGCAGTTCCCAAGATGAAATCAATCAAAGGTCTGAGAGTTTCAAATGCCAAGCAACACTTTGGTTATGAAAGCACAGCCCTCCTCGGCATCACATCATCACAGACCCAGGGAAAGAACTCTTTGATACAAGTATTTTTGGAAGAAAGTAAAATGTGATGATCTCATTGTAAAAGAAGCTCAGTCCCCTTAAGATCCTCTTCAGGGCTGAAAATAGCTCACGTGGAGAATACTGACCTTCAGCATTTTCTCTGCTGTGTTTTTAAACACCAACAGTAGGCTAAACCAGCAGTCCAAAATGCCATGCTAGCGGGAGGTTGGGAGGCTCAGTTTCAAACCTGGAATTACTGATAGGAAAGTTCAGATGGGGGAGCTTATCACAGAAGCCTGTGAAAAGATATAGTGTGTTAAAACTGAAATTCTTAACTCAAGACCATTCCAAAGTCAGCACCAGACAAGCCTCTGTTTTATTGATGTGATGGTGCCCCAGCTGTGCAGCCACCAAGGGAAGGAAGCTCTGGGCTTGGCTATGGAAAACCAGGGAGACAGACGGCCACACAACCAGGTCCTGCTATAGCAGCGTGGGCAATGGGGATGAATGTGGCAGAGGGAAATAGGAACCCAAGGCATACACACACACACATGTATGGGCTGAACTCCCACGTTCCTGACACTCAAGCTGCTATGTGAAAAGGAAGAGATAAGAATTCAAACATAATATCAGCAATAAAATAACATTCTGTTTTAGAAAACAATCCACTGAAGACAAGCCATAGTTTTTTATAAAGACAAGAAAATCTCATATGTGAATGAAAATCTAGTCCATTACTCATTATTTTTCCTTAAGACAAAATCAAGACAAGAAGCTTTCAGGGATATGATGAAACTCCTGAAAATTACCATCACAACGCCCTTGACAATCTCAAAATAGGGAAGATATTGAAACATGAAAAATCATGCTTGAGGAACCCAGTAAGTACAAAATGACTCTAAGCTCGATCACGAATGTCAATAAAGAAGCAACAAGCAAAATTCTCCACAGGCTTAACACCAGGGGTATTGAGCGTTTTCTGAGGTCGAACCACAGATGGATACCTATTTTATACATAATGCTGTCAGAGGTTGCAATGATAAACACATTTATATAAAAATAAAATATAGTCCATTAAAGATAATTATATATTTAAAGTAATCATTATTCTTGCTTTTCAATGTTTAATAATTAAGTATTGATATCATGGCTATTTTAATATAGACTATTTAATGTGAGATAGTATTTGCTAGGACATTTCTAGGGGAAATGCCCTGTATCATGCCAGACATAATTCTGCTCACCATTGAAAGATTTCTGTCTTTCCAGAAGAGTTCTAAATCCAACCAATTCGGACTATAAACTTGGACGGGCCAGGATTATCAGCACACAAGATGGCTGTACAGTAAAGGCGTTGGGCCCTTGAACCCTCTTGATGCCTTCACTTTGGCTGCTTCAGGGTTTCTCCTGGGGATTTGCTACCTATTTTGTCTTCACTTCACTGTAGGCAGCAGAGAAGGTGAGATAAAGAAAGAACTCACCTACACAGACAGAATATGCTTCACTCTTCCCCAATTTTACCTGGAAAGCATCTTTAAAAAGTTTATTTCTAGCCTGGCCTGTGGTGGCACAGTGGATCTAGCGTCAACCTGGAATGCTGAGATCACCAGTTCAAAACCCCGGGCTTGCCTGGTCAAGGCACATATGGGAGTTGATGCTTCCTGCTCCTCCCCTCTTCTCTCTCTCTCTCTCTCTCTCTCTCTCTCTTTCTCTCCTCTATAAAATGAATAAATAAAACTTATAATAAAATTTTAAAAAATAACTGATTCCTACAGTTTTAATATCTACTTTAAAAAAAAGTTCATTTCTAGCTCAGACATCTCTTCTGAGATCCATATTCATTCGCCCAACAATCAAGTTTATATGTCTAGATCCAAGATGGGAGCAGAGTTGTTGGAGATAACACACATCTCCTCCCAGGACCAAAAAGGAAATACAAATAAAATATAGAACAATCACCCTGAATCAGGCAAGAAAAGCAAAAAAATAAATAAATAAATAAAAAATAAAATACATCAAACTAAAATATTTTTGCAGCCCTGGCCAGTTGGCACAGTAGATAGAGCATCAACCTGGCGAAGTCCCAGGTTCAATTCCTGCTCAGGGCACACAGGAGAAGTGACCATCTGCATCTCCCCACCCTCCTCACTCTCTCTCCCTTTTCTCTCTCTCTCTCTCTCTCTCTCTCTCTCTCTCTCTTCCTCTTGTGCAGCCATGGCTCAATTGATCTGATACATTGGCCCTGGGTACTGAGGATGGCTCCACAGAGCCTCTGCCTCAGGAGCCAAAAATAATTCATTTGCCAGCATCAGCCCCAGACAGGGGTTGCCGGGTGAATATTGGTTAGAATGCATGCAGAAATCTATCTCCCTTCCTTTCACTTAAACTTAAAAAAATAATAATATAAATAAATAAATAAAAATTAAAAATTTTGCACAGCAAACTACCAACAAAACATAAAGACAACACTCTGAATGGAAAAGCATATTCACCAGTAATATATCCAAAATTAAAGTAACTTATACAGCCTGACCTGTGGTGGTGCAATGGGTAATGTGTCAACCTGGAACACTGAGGTCAGTGGTTTGAAACCTTGGGCTTGCCTGGTCAAGGCACATATGGGGAGATGATGCTTCCTGCTCCTCCTCCCCCCCACACACACCTCTGTCTTTCTCTCATCTCTAAAAAAAAAAAAAGAAAGAAAGAAAGAAAAGAAAAAGAAAAAAGCTTACACAACTCGACACCAAAAAAATCAAATTTTTAAAAGGGGCAAAAGACTTGAATTGACAATTCTTCATAGAGGACATACAGATGGCCAATAGATATATGAAAACATTTTCAACTTCACTAATTATCAGAAAAATACAAATTAAAACCACAATGAGATATCATCGCACACTTGTCAGAATGGTTATTCCCAATAAATTAACAAACAAGTGCTGACCAGGATGTGGTGGATATGCACATTGGTGTAGCCACTGTGGAAAGCTGAATGGAGTTACCTCAAAAAAAAATTAAACATGGAACTGCCTTAAGACCCAGTGATTCCACTTCTGGGATTATATTTGAAGAAACCCAAAACTAGTTTGAAAGAATATATTCACTCCTGCGTTCATCACAGTGTTATCTACAATAGCAACAATTTGCAAACAGCACAAGTGTCCATTGTTAGATGAGTGGATAAAGCAAGCTGTGATATATTTACACAATGGGATAGTACTTGGCTGCAAAAAAAATAAGGAAAACTTACCCTTTATGACATCATGGATGGACCTGGAAAGCATTATGCTGAGTGAAATAAACCAGTCAGAGAAAGATAAGTACCACATGATTTCACTTATATATGGAATCTAATGAACAAAATAAACTGGAACACACAAACTAGAAACAGACTCATAGAGAACCAACTGAGAGCTGTCAGAGGGGACGGGTGGGGCTGGGTATAAAAGGTGAAAGGATTAAGCAAAAGAAAAATTCATGGACACAGACAACAGTATAGTGATTAACAGAGAGAAAGGGGGATGGGAGGAGGTAGAAGACGGTAAAGAGATAAATGGAAATGGAAGAAGACTTGGAGTGATGAGCACAAAATGCAATAAACAGAGGATGTATTGTAGAGTTTTGTACCTGAAGCCTATAGAATTTTATTAACGCATATCACCCCAATAAATACAATTTTTAAAAAGTTTGCATGTCTTAAAACTCTTCCAGAGGTCAGCATGTGAATGAATGGCACCAATATTTGTCCTGTTTGTAATTCTCCTCTTTCCTCTCTATTTTTAGTTATACAGTGTCTTAATATCTTTTAGTGGTAACTAAAAATTTGAGCATGCATCCTTGACTTTTTAAAGACTAACATGAATTAGGAATTTTGTCAATATCCAAACAATGTTACAACACATTAATTCCATTTACTCCCTCATATATTGAATAATTGTTGTCATGTATTTTAATTCTATATATTCTACTTAGATTCCTTTTAAGTGTTCAAAACACTTAATATTTTGTAAAGATTATATTGATTTATATTTATCACTTCTGTTGCTCTTAATTTTTTACTGTATTCTTATGTTTTCAATGGGATATTTTTTTGCCTGAAGAATTCCATTTAAAATATTTTTTCTATTGAATTTATTAAGGTGACATTAGTTAATATAATTATACAGGTTTCAGGTGCCCCATTCTACAACACATCTCTGTGCACAATATTGTGTGTCCACACCTACCCAAGTCAGGTCTCCATCCATCACCTTTTATGTCTCCATACCCTCCTCCACCTTTTTCCCTTCCAGCAATTTCCACACTGTTGTCAATGTTAATGAGGTTTGTTTGTTTTGTATTGTTTTGGGTTTGTTTGTTTGTTTTTGTTTTTCTTACAGGGATAGAGAGAGAGTTAGAGAAAGGGATAGTTAGGGACAGACAGACAGGAACGAAGAGAGATGAGAAGCATCAATCATTAGTTTTTCGTTGCCGTTGTGACACCATAGTTGTTCATTGATTGCTTTCTCACATGTGCCTTAACCACAGGCCTTCAGCAGACCGAGCAACCGAGCAACCCCTTGCTGGAGCCAGCGACCTTGGGCCCAAGCTGGTGAGCTTTTGCTCAAGCCAGATGGGTCTGTGCTCAAGCTGGTGACCTTGGGGTCTCGAACCTGGGTCCTCCGCATCCCAGTCCTACGCTCTATCCATTGCACCACACCCTGGTCAGGCAGTTTGTTTTTTGTTGTTGTTGTTGTTGTTTTTTGCTTTATTCCTCCTTAGTCAAGGTCTGTGGTTGACAAAAATAAGATTTTATTTATCTAAAAATGTCTTTACTTCATAATAAATTTTAAGGGCATTTTCACAAGACATAGAAATCTAAATTGGTCTTTATTTTCTTTCAGCACTTTAAAGATGTCATTCTACTGTCATTTGAATCCCATCATATTTGTTGAGAGTCAGTTGTCTGTGTTATTTATGCTCCTTTGAGAGTCAATTGTCTTATCTTTCCTTCTTAATGCTTTAAAGGGTTTTCTCTTTGTCATTTGTTTTTTGCAATTTTATTTGAATTTATGCAGTATGTTTCTCAAATCACTCCACTTCTCTCCATCCCCTCCACTATTATCATCTCATCTCTTACCCATGTTATTTCTCTATCTCTATCCTTATCTATTCCCTTCATTCAAATCTGTTCTTTAAAAGCAACCCCCAAGATGTTCTCATAACAACAAGTATTAGTTTTCTATTGCTGCATAAAAAATGGCCACAAATTTAGTGGCTTAAAACAACACAATTTATTATTTCAGTTTCTACGGGTGAGAAGTCTAAACTCAGCTTAAATATGTCTTTTGCTCAGGGCTCACCAGACTGCAATCAAGTTGTCAGTTGGGTTATATTTTCATCTAAAGGCATGACTGGGGAAGAGTCTTAACCTAGAATATGCAAGTTGTTGGTAGAACTCATTTTCTCGCAGCTGTATAAATAAAGGTCCCAATTTTTTTTTCCCTGACTGTCCATGGAAGCTACCCTCAGATCCTAGAGGTCTTACTCCATTTTTAGCTGTATGAACTTCCTCAACATGCCTGCTCATTTCATCAGGCTAGTGAGGATTATTTATTATACTAATCTGTTAAAATGGAACTTCATATAATGCTAGCACAGGAGTGAAATTCTGCTATCTTTTCCATATTCTATTGGCTAGAGGCAAGTCACAGATTCTACCCCTACTCAAGGATTATACAGGGTGTAGTACCAGGAGGCAGAGATTATTTTAGAAGTGTGTCCGTCATAAATTATACTACATCAAACTCCTCAGATTAAAATCCTTCAATAGCTTGTCATTCCTGTTGGAGGGGGGCGGGTCAGGAATCCCTTAGGATGACTCATAAAGATGCACATGATTTAACCCCTAGCTCTCTATCTTCCTCTCATCCTATGCCATCCCTTATTACTTACACTCCAGCATCATTTTTAGTTCTTGATGTTTGCCCTATTTCTTCTTATCACGGGACCTGTGCGTAGACAGTTTCTCTACTACACGTTTGTTTAGGCAAACTGCGGCTTGCAAGCCACATCAGTTCTTTGCCCCCTTAAGTGTGGCTCTTCCACAAAATACCATGTGCAGGCGCTACCTTGATATGGAATGTACATACCTATATAGTTTAAGTTTAAAAAATTTAGCTCTCAAAAGAAATTTCAATTGTTGATATTTGGCTCTGTTGACTAATGAGTTTGCTGACCACTGGTCATGTCTCTTTATTCTTAAAATTTCAAATTAAGCATAATTTCCTTTAGAAGGCCTCCCTGACTTTCCTAAATAAGAAGAAAATCTCTTGTTACATTCATATCCACAAGTGCATCTCCTTTGTAATTTCAGATATAGCATCTCCTCATTTATGTGATAGTTTTATTTCAGTTTAACTCCTTTACTGACTAAGCTCCACCTGCCAGATTTAGTTCCATTATCTCCTCGGGGAAATTTTTGCACATTTCTGGGGTGAAAATATCATCTCTAAAATTATTAAGGTCCTGCTAAATGTACTTTCACTATTCATGAGCACACCTGAGACAATAATATGGATTATAGGATGCATATTAAACAGTAGACATTTGGCTGCCAACTTTAATCTTAACTAATCCTCACATTAACTCTATCCTATGAAGTAGGCATTATTATCATAAGAAATTAGTCAGACAAGTTAAATAACTAGCCTAAAGCTAGGCACCTGAAAAGTGACAGCATGAGGATTTGAACACAGGTAGAACAACCCCAGAATCCACTCTGCATGGCCCTACAGTCAGTGCTTCTCAAACTCGCAATGCTAATGGTCCAATTTATAATTTTTCATTTTCAAGAAATTATGGATCAAATATCTCTGTAAAGCACAAGAAAAATAAATTATTGATAATAACATTATAAATTGTGAGTCCAATTTATTTTAGATTCAGCAAACATAAAATTACTCTGTCAAATTAATATAAAAGTTTCTAAAAACTTAATCCCCATTTGTATGCTTCCCTCACTGAAGATCGACAGCAAACAGTTTGCAGGCCAACACCATGGGCTACTTGCTCACTGGCTATTTTGTATTCCGCATGAAACCTTCCAGCATGTCCTGAAGCCTAATGCAATACATACACTTTTCTACACAAAAGAATCTATTCCAAGCCCTTTCCAAGCCAGCTGATTCTTGATGACACAGCCAGGATCAAACAGAGGCTAATAAGCACATATTTCTTGCCAGATGAATTTTCCCAGAGCTGAGGTCTGATCATGGTATTTTCATGATCAATGTATTCAATAGCGTTAATTAACTTCAATGTTTTCCCTATGTTTTTTGCTGACCTTAAAAGGCCCTCTTGCAATCTGATCCAACCAGCTTTTCCAAACCTATTTTCTATTCACCATATTCATATATTGAGCCTTAATCCTTAATGTGATGGTATTTGGAGGTGAGGCCTTTGGGGAGTAATTATGTTTAGATGAGATAAAAAGGGCAGAGCCCCCAAGACAGGACTAATCACCTATAATGTTCTCTCTCTCTCTCTCTCTCTCTCTCTCAACATACACTGAGGAAAGGCTGTGTAAGCAAACAGCAAGAAGGTAGTTGTCTACAAGTCAGAAAAAGAGCTCTCATCAGCAACAGAATCTGGTGGTGGCACCTTGATCTTGGACTTCTCAGTTTCTAGAACCATGAGAAATAGATCTCTGCTTCTTAAACTACCCAACTTATGGTATTTTTTTATAGCATCCCCAGCTAAGACACGCCCCTCTAAATTCCAAACTCCCCAGTCATTCACACACAAACTGAACTTTCCCATTTTGGTGCCTTTCCTCATTCTCCTCTCCACCAACTTGTGTCCATGTCTTAAGAATTTGCCTCACTATTAAATGCATACAGACCTACATCTATTTTCAAAAAGTGAGGTATTCAAAATGTGATGCTTAGAAATGCATAAATGAAGTAACAGCAATTGAAGAAAAAAAAAACAGAGCACATAAATATTATATTCTCCATGAATATCACCACCATTAAAGTGCATGACAGAGAAACAAAAGTTAAAGTTGACTGTCATTAGAGATTCAGAGTGGGGATTTTACATTTAACATAAAATCTTGTTTGTTTTCTCTTACTGTTAAATACATAATAAAAATGTTTAGAATTAACAGCAATAAAGCCTATTCACTCTTAGTGGTCAACATCAAATGTTATCGAGGGCCCACTAAACCCCAGCTAAACCCCAGAGCCCACTCCTGTCTTTAGCCACCACAGACGACATCGATGCTTCTTCCTAGAGACATCCCAAAATGACGTCCACTGACCTCTCTTCTTTCCACAGTTTTAACTTCGTTTACTCTCAGGATAAAGGTGGTAAACCAAGTCCACAAGAAAGATGGGGTCCCTCCCCATGCCACCGGTTCTACAAAATCAACTGTTTCTTTTTCTTTTTTAAACTGCTTTCCTAGTGGTCCCCACAGGATACAAATGGTGACTTTTAAAAATTTTAAGGAAATTCAAAATAGTCTACTAGTGGTTATTTCTGGCCTCTATTTAGTGGCACTCTGAAGCTGCTGGCTCGGGAAGTCTCTTCCGTGCACTTCTTTCCAACGGCATATTCAGTAACAGTAGGGTGACGTCGGCCACACTAGAAGCACCTGGACCATGGAAATGAACAAATGCCATGATCAGGACTACTCTTTCACTCCCAGAAACTCAGTTGATTGGAGTGTTGTCCTGATACACCAAGGTTGCAGGCTCGATCCAGTCAGGGCACGTACAAGAATCAATCAATGAATGCTTAAATAAGGGGAGCAACAAATTGATCTTTTTCTTTTTCTCTCTCTAAAATCAATCATTTTTTTTTAATTTACCAGCAAACCACTGTCTACATTAAAATATAAATGGGGCTGGATCAGCTGACCTGAATGATCAGCAAGCTAGAAAACACTCACCTTCAATGAATTCTACTGATTTCTTTTTCTTGGCATGACACTGTCATTGAGTTTGTACCTCTCATATTACCTTGTCCTGGGTACTACTGGTATATTTTTCTGGCAGATTAATATGTGTTATTAAAGCTCAGTTCATTCTGCTTTATCTCTTCCCAGAACCTAGACTTGTGCTTTGTATGCAGCACACATTCAATAATATTTGTTAAATAAATTAGTTGCAAGTAAAATTAGGTTCTGGATAAGCTCCAAATGAAGGCAGAATAAAGGTTAGTGTTCTCCAGAGATAAGACAGTCATTCGAAATGTGTCTTAGCTGTCAAATTTGAAAAAGATGCAAGACACCAAGTAGGATGCATTAATTCAAATGAAATTGCGCCTCAACTATTTCAGAAATGTGACAGGCAAGAGCTAGACATCACATCAGGAGAGCAAAAGATGGAAGGAGAAAGAATAAAGACTAAAGCCAAAATAAAAAGAGCCGATTTGCAAATGCAGCCCAAATTGAGGACCAACGTAAGTGATGAAACGAGAAAAAATCTGGAAGTATCCTTCAAATGCAATGGCTTATTATTGTTATTCTTTTTAATTTGAAGTACTAAGGGATTTAGTGATTATTGATAATGTCATTAAGAATATTCAGGAAAATAAAGAGGCCCATTCTGGGAAAATAATCCAAAAACAAGAACAAAACCAAAGCAAACCAAAACCAAAAGAGGCAATGACAAATGCTAAATAAAATCTAAGAGAAAAAATGAAACCATATTATTCAATATATTAGCATGAGCTTGAGGAGACTTTCACTCTGGGACCAATCACCACAAGGAAGGAGCTAGAAAATGGAAGAGATTAACAATTTTTTAAAGAAAAAAAATACCCAACATGTAGAGAAGAGACAAATATAATTAGATGAGATTTATATACACCAAGATTTCCAATGAAGGGCTGGAGGACAAAGGTTTTGAATGCAAAAATGAGAACTTACAAAGTCCCTAAACTCTGAGCACTTACTAACTGCTGTATACTGTTTCCATACATAGGACCCTTCTTGGAGACAAGAAGTTCCTGGAGACCAGGGATCATGGCCATCCTGGATTTGTCCTCAGAGTCTGGGAGAACACCCTACACACAATACACACTTAACAAACCCCAGGTCTCACTGCCTGGCCTCCCTGGCCCTCCATTTCTATGGCTGTGCCTCTGCACTCACCTCCCCTCTCTCTCAGAATAAGGTGAAATGGCCAGAAGAAAGGCCATTTGAAATCACCGTCCCCATCTTTTCATCAAGCCCATCTCCTCTTTAAAGATGTTCAACACTCACCTCCTCTGAGAATATTTACTTACTATTCTGAGAAACTAGATTAAGGCGGAAATGTTCAATCACGCCTAAACCAGTCACTACATACACACAAACACACGCACACAGAAACAAGCCTCAACAACCCTGTGGAGCCTAAAATTGATTGAGGGCTCAGACATTTATAATACCAGTACTTCAGTATGTGCCAAGTGAAGTTGACCAATTAAAAACAAAATTGGACCCACGTTTTCTCGTCCCCCTGATCCTTTTTGTTTCCCTTTTATTTAGCTTCTCTTTTTCACTTCACTTTCTTTTCCCTGAGGTGTAACGGTGGGCAGCCTCTGAGTTCCATCCCAGGCCATCTGCTCTTTGCTGCTCAATGTCTCAGTAACCTCATGAACCCCCATGATCTAATGGCAAACTGTGAAAATGATTCTCAAAGCAACAGTCCAGGTCCAACAACTCGCCATAGTCCAAGTTACATTTAAGCAGGCACCTGCAAGAACCCTGAAGGGGTATTCCTGAAACGTACAAAATCTCACAAGCTGAAACCCACATTGATCTCTTTCAAACTGTCACTTATTACAAAGAGCCTATGATATTCTCAGACTTCAAGCTCTTACCACCTGGACACATCTGTATATCTTCACCTTTGCCCCATGTCTAATCTTACATAAAATATTACACATGGTGAGTGGATCTATTTAAAAATTCTTTTAAAAAAAGCACAAAAATTCCTTGGATCATCCCATTTCTGTTTCCACAAAATTATATCCTCCACGCCTCATATTTAGATCCTTGAAACAACGTTCAGGTAGGCTTCCCTGCCTCTGGGCTCTCCTGGCTCTAGACCATCTTGAGTCATTTCACCAGAAGCAGAATCTGAGATGAGATTTCTTGTTCATGTGATTGATCTAGGAGTTGCTCTCAGGAGAAGGGGAATGGTGGCAGTTGCATACAGTAGGGACAAAATGCTAACAGAAAATGTGCTCTCAACCAGATACTAGCCTGAGACCAATATCACAGGGAAGCTTTAAAAAATCAAAGACAAAACAGAATTGATACCAGCTGAGATGAGGAGACCAACCATTCATAAGCCTTTGATGATCAGTATACCTGGTAGATAGGTTGCTTTATCCCATAGATTCAATTACCTAAGGGCAACTTTCCAGAGAAGGACAACTGGGGGTGACCATATGCAGAGCAGATGGGGGGTGATGCATCTCAGGTAGAGGGCATGTGGGCAGGGCACCAACAATATCCCTAATACCAGGTATTCTCAGAGTGTAGTGCCTGCACCAGCAGTAGCAGCAGCACCCAGGAACTTGTTTGACATGTAAATTCTTAGGTCCCACCCATGACCTACTGAATCAGTAACTGTTATGTGGGACCCAACAATCTATTTTAACTTGCCCTCCTGGTGATTCTCATGCACATCAAAGCCTGCATCATCTACACCATCCAACACAGAGCTTATCAGTATGTATTTCTTTAGCCCCATATGACTGTTTCTCCACTAATCAGGAGCCTGTAGTAACTATTATTGTCTATGTCAAAAATAAACACCCAAGGCTAACAACAGAGGCTTTCCACAAAATTAGACACCTTCTATTCCCCCAAAGGCCAATCTCAGCAACCTCTCTTTCTTTGTGGCTATTAGTTATCACAGAATCACAGAATATTGGAAGAGAACTTTGAGGTTAATTATTCTAGCTCCCTCTTTTTTGCAAATGAAACAACAGAGACCTGCAAAAGCTAAGCATCTTAAGATCACCCAACTGGAACATGGGTATCTTTATTGCAAATTGTATGCTTTTTGTTATACACCATGCCAACTTTATTCCAAAATAAGAAAATTCATGACAACAGTTAGTCACAACTTGATCAGTTTTACCTCTTCATAGTTGTGTTTGTATTTTCACCTCCAGTCAGCATATCTGCCTAGGTTTTTTTCAACCTATTTTCATTACCTCCTCCAGAAAAACTCCTGTAACAGATAGATGTAGTATGTTATTATTTACCAGATACCCACTATCCTCTCTCCACTTCCTTAGGCAGAATAAACTTTCTCGCCCCACTGATGTTAGACCTGGCCATGGAACATGAGGAGATGTAATGTCTGCTGAGTGGGGGGACACTGCTTAGCCTGGACCCAGCACTTTTGCTCCCTGCTATGACAACAAGTCTCACACAGGAGGGGCTATTGGGATCCCAACTCTGGAGACTCAAAGATAAGACTTCAACCAGACCCTCAGCCTGGAGTCAGCAAGTCAAAGCGAGCAGAGCTGCCCCTGCCCCACAGACCCACGACAGAGAAATAAGTGTTCAGAGAAACACCATCCTGATTGCTTGCTGCAGCACCAGCATAATACCAACAATAAAAAACTCGTGAACTGATCAGATACTGGAAACTAAGTGTGTTTCTATCCACAGGGCACATACTAACCCATTTCATTTTCACAACAATCCTATGAAGTGGGTGGTATTATTAGGCTCGTTTTATAAATGAGGCAAGAAAGGGGACATAACTTGCCCATAGCCACAACTGCTGGGGTACAACCAAAACAATCAGTTCTGAAAGTCACTCTTGTTCTGCTCTGTGGGTAACATTTCAGGCATTTGGCTACTTCTGTGTCTCCCCTTTCCGAGGTTCCCAGATTCCCACAGGAATTCCTACAGCTTTGCCTTGATCCCATCGTACTGAGCTGCAAAGGTCTCTTAATGTGTCTCCCCACTCAGGTAGAGGGGCCAAACACTACAAGGCCCACACAAGGAGCATGTAACAAGCAGTTTAATAAGCATTGGTTAACTGACAAATCATGAAGTTCCTCACTTGTCTCTCAGCGCCAAGGACCAGTGCTCTTGCTGAGGTCTCTGAACCCAGCTCCCGCCTCTCCTAGTCATGTACCAGAGGCAACACAGCTCTGTCTCTGTCATCTTAGCCAGCTCTCCAAGGCCAAACCCTCATGCCACTGTCTTGGTCTCCCCTGTCTGTCCTCAGAACATCCTACCTCCTCATACACTTCACCCTGCATTCAGTCCATGCTCCACTCAAGCAGGACCGACTGGGCTTTCCCACTCTGATGACAGGTGCAAGTGCTTCCTACCTGCAGGCTCAGTACACACACCACGCCTACCAGCTTCTCAGCTGAGCATCTCCCTCCCTCCCCTGGGCTTCCACAGCACATCTCTGTGGCCTCAGAGATGTGTGTCTATGATTACAGCATTCCTTTCAAGTCGTCAATGCACTACATGCACACCTATTTCTGTTGCTATTATGAGCCTCTCCAAGCTAGGATCCATGTGAAATGCATCTATACTATCAGGAAACACCTCGCACAATGACTTGCAAATAGTAGGCCTTCAACAGATATTTCGACAGTGAATAAGAGATGTTAAAACTCCCTTGCCTGTTGGGTGACGGTGTGCAGTGGGGTCAATCACAGAGGGCACATTACTCACCATCAGCAGATGGGTGCCTCCCATCAGCAGATGCCACCCGCTGCAAAGCAGCACGCTGCCCTGTTCAGCACTACAGCCAAACAGAAGGTCCTCTTGGCAGGAACGCTGGCACACACGGTGTTCCACCGGCTGTGCCCCTGAACCATCTCCTCCACTGGCAAAAGATCCTTCTTGGAACTGGCTTGTGCCACCTCCACAGGCCTCCGGCCACCCACGCAGATGGGCATAAACCTAAATACACCGGGCAGCCAGCCTGCACATCCAGTTGGAACTCCTGGTGAAAGATTTGTCTCTTGTACATGGTGTTACCCCCATCCAAACAGCAAAAGCTCACTGCTATGTTATGAGAGGTGCTGCAAAGAAATTACCCTCATATTAGAACTTCAGAATTCATTAATTAAGGAGCCCTAGATGTGAAGGTGGGAGTAAAAATTAGAAGCAGAAAAACACCCTGTCTCCTTTGAAAGCTTTGGCTGGTGGCACCTTTGGAACCAAAAAGAGAAGCTTTCTCTTTCCAGGTGGAGCTCAGATTTAAGGTATGTCTTTAGGCAAGCAGCTAAACCCATGACCTGATGTTAAGGCTGCCAGTGAACAGCAAGAAAACAGACATTTCTCTCAGGGATCTGCGTGCCTCCACACACAGGGGTGAATAAAGTTTAAAGTCTTCCCATATGAGCCCAAATCTGGAAACGGTGCTCCAACAGCACAGGTTCAGAGTGAAGAATGCACTCAACAGCCCGCCTTATTGATAACCTCACTGCAGTAATATCCGAGCCCAGGCTGAAAACCTGTATTGACTCAGAGGTTATCTTAATCGTCTGATGGCCCGAGACGGCTAGACAACACAGACAGCTAGACAACAATGTGGCCTTTGGAGTACATTATAATTTTAAAAACCTGCCATTGACGAAGAAATAATACCACCTACAACTCTAAGCCACTTTAATTCCGGTCTTTCTTGTGATGCTATAGACAGATAGGACCTGCATTGATCTACTTGGTCGGCAGACTTCACAAGTAATAATGTCTGCAAGGATTTGTGTTTTTGCTTTTACTTTTCAAACTCTAATTTGCCCATGACTCATTTGGAACAGAAGACGTGCAGCTTGAACCTCCCAGTCGATCATCTGCAGAATGAGCCAAACAGCTACAGGACCACAGGGAAGCCACATAATGGAAAACAGATAATCTGGCAAAGCAACTGTCCAACGGCCAGCAGGTGACCCAAGTGGCTGGACCAATATGCTGCCCAGCACTGGAAGGTAATCAATCTCAGAAATGGGTTATAAATGTTCATTCAGGGCTATAACATTTGGAAGCTGAGAGTTTTAAACACCTCAAGCTTTGCAGGTCACCCTAGGGGTATCAGGTGCTTCTCTATAGATAAAATCCATCCATTCTATTTGTCTGCCTGTTAAAAGTCACTCATTGTTTCCAGAGAGCTCCAGACAGAGGTTTGACTAGGGATTAAGTGTCCATCATATATATGGCTCAAAGAGATTGAAAACCTAAGAGTAAAGTTTATATGTATGCTGTAGAAGGTATACCTCCTGTGACAGTTCAGAATGTTATCTTTATTAAACAGTGGAAGGTATACTGTATCAGAGTTATGCTTTAAACATTTTTCTGTAAGGAAAAGGTAAGTTCGGTTTTAATAATAAATTAAGCCTTAGCCACTGGGATATTTTATGTAAAATATTTTGAAAAAGTTAACCTCAACTTTTATTTACAGAGATGCATGCATTTCTAGCATTCAGGACCCATTGGTTTTTCAGTTAGAATTAGTCTAAGAGTTTGACTTTTCCATCTTTGGATGACTTAATTGTAGATCATAAGTGTGTCCAAATTCATCTTTGTTGCCCAGAATTGTTTTTCATTCTCTACTCTTTCTGGCAGGAAGTCACTACGAGGTTCATTTGTCCAGTAGCAGGATGAATGGCCAACTCCTGGCGTGTACAAGTTGAAGAAGCTGTAATTCGCTTCTCGTTTCCCTTGAAGGTCACTAAATTTAATACTATGATTGAAACCCAAGGCCTTCTATAAATCTCTGGAGAATTGTGATTCCTGAAGATGGCAGATAATTTGGAGGTGGGATATCTTGACTTGTGCACACATGTTAAACAATTATAAATTGTTTCCTTTCATCTGTGTCAGATGTAATCAATAGCAAGAGTCTGAAATATAAATCCTCTCTAAAATGAGACAGCCAGAAAGTAGCCCATGAGAATTGGTGGATTCATCCACAGTGCTGACACCCTTGCATGGCTTTAGATTGTAACAAATGACACTGATTTTCAGCGTTGGCTTGATTTGAACTGGTGGCTTCGATCTATCTCTGAATTTCTTCTTGCCAGGAATTAAAAGCAAATGTCTCATGTATCCCCTTGACATCATTCCTAGTTAATAAATGAGGATGACACTTCTTCCAGGTAACCATCTCAAAGTTTTCCAGCTGAGCTGGGTAGTGTAGGAAATGTTTTCACATTGGAAAACACATGATAAAAATCATTCTTCTACTTTGAGCTTGAGAAGGAAGGTAGGACATTTGGGAGAAAGTAGTCCTGCCTTTGCCTCTTCCAGTCCATATATTCTTTGACATCCAAGAATGGGAAAGTTGGTTTTATCCCTGGATACAAATAAAGCCTTGGAGGTATCTCTAGGTCCTCTAACCGGGGATAAGTAGGGGTGCATCTGCAGGAATACAACTGTTGGGATAACAGTGACTCCTAGAAAGATGTAAATGGCATGTAAATATATTTGAGGCAGAAGTATTAAGGCAGAGTGACCCATCAATGAGGGTCACAATTGGAAAAAAGCACATTAGAGCATGATAAGAAGGTGAAAGTTACTGACAAGTATTAAATTCCAAATCTACCCTCCCTAATAATTTCTGTTGGTCTAAATTAAAAGAGCTCTATTTTAATCACCCTTCATTTCGATCTAACTCACACAGTCTCCATTAGTTTGCTAGAGCTGCTATACCTAAGTACCGCAGACTGAGGGGCTCACAATAGTCTTTGTCTCATAGTCTGGAAGCCAGAAGCCCAAGGTCAAAGTGTCAGCAGGGTTGGTTCCTTCTGAGGCTGTAGGATAGATTCCGTTCCGTGTCTCTCTCCTCGCTTCTGGAGGTCCACTGGCTGGAATCTTAGGTGTTCCTTAGCCAAAAACACATTACTTTCGTTTCTGTTTTCATGCTCACATGTCATTCTCCCTGTGCATGTGTCTTTGCATATAAATTTTCCCTTTCAATAAAGATATTAGTCTTATTGAATTAGCAGCCCACCCTCTCACAATATGATCTTATCTTAACTAATTACATCTTCAACAAACCTATTTCTTAAACAAGGCCACATTCTGAGGTGATTGGAGTTAAGACTTCAGTAAATAAATTTGCGGATGACATTATTCAACCCCTAGTACATCCCACACAATATTTCTGCAACAGTTTGTATCCTACACCTAAGGCTGAGGGATCAGGGCCTCAACTGAGTTATACCAAGGGACAGAACCTATTAGAAGAAATATAAGATCACAGATTTACTGACACAAACTACAGAAGCAAAAAGAAAATCCAAAGTCAATGAGCTTAAAAAAATAAAATTCTGATGGATTGTTAAACTAAAAGGACCAGAAGGAAGTATCAAAGTTAAGAAAAAAGAAAGTTGAGAAGTTGTAAAATTGGATTCAACCTAAGTACACTAAAAGCAAGGAAGGGTACATGAATGAGGTAAAGTTATCAAAATAAAAGTTTTTGGTAAGTATTTTTCCATAGCAAAGGGCTTTTCATGCTTCCGTAGAAGGATATTTATCCCATCTCAACCAGGGTTGAAAGTTCTACATAAGAGGATGGGAGTGGCTATTTTCTCAAATCCTCAGACACTAGTCATAATGGGTTCAGGTAGTACTAGCCTGTACCAAACTGGGTGCATGGAAGACAATCCAATTAATTCCATTCAAAGGATGTCTTCAAGTGTTAGGACCTAATTCTTTCCCAGACCCCTAGTTAGAAAATACTAAGAGAGCAAAGCCACAACTCCTTTAACATTAGATAAAATAGACTTTAAGGCAGTAAATATTACTAGATATAAATAGGGTCAGCTCAAAGGTATAAAGAATTTAGTTCACAAAACATAAACATTTAATTCTTGTATGCCTGTAATAGGCTGAACGGTCCTCCCCCTAAAGATATGTCTCGATTCTTTTGCCCAGAAACTGACTGCTAACTTATTTGGAAAGGTTTTCCTGAGGTTGATTTAAAATAAATTTATAAAAACCAAGAAAACTCAAATGGCAGATATCAAGAATTAAAATCCTAAACAAATATTAACACATTGATTCAGAAATCTATTTCTAAAAATCAAGTAATTTCCAGGAATAAACCAAGGAGTTTATTCTAGGAATGCAAACCTTAGTTAATATTAGAAATTAAATTAATGTAGCACATCTCCAAAATGTACAGATTATCTCAATACATGTTGCCAAATCAATCAAGTTTAACAATTATTCATAACAAAATCATATAGATAAAGGATAGAAAATAATTTCCTAAATCTTTTCCTTTTATTGAATTTATTGGGGTGATACTCATTAACATAATTATACAGGTTTCAGGTGCACAATTCTACAACACATCATCCACACACTAACTATATTATGTGTTCATCACACCAAGTCAAGTCTCTGACCATCACCATTTATTCCCTCTTTACCCTCCTCCACCTCTGCCTATCCCAGCGCACCCCACAGCAATTACCAAACTGTTGGCCATGTTCTCTTTGTTTTTTCTTTTTGTTCAACCTTTCCACCTCCAGGCCCCACCTCCACTCAACAGCTAGCTGTCAGCCTGCTATCTCTATATGAGTCTGTCTCTATTTTGCTTGTTAGTTAACTTTGTTCATTAGGTTCCACATATGAGTGAAATTCTATGGTAATTTATCATACCCTAAATCTGATAGAGGGAATTCAAAAGACACTTCCTATTTCAAAGTAAAATAATGAAAATTTCAGTTTGTGATAAGGCATAGGGCAGTACATGTTATCACTACATTTGCTTAAGATGGTATTTCAGTCCTATTCAGCATAGTAACACTGTAAAAATTTTAAGAAATGTATAAAAAGAATTTAAGGCAGTATCAAAGATCTCTTTATTTGTACTCAATATGATTGCATCTGTAGAAAATCCCAAATAATCTTAAATTGCTAATCAGAAATTGTACATGAGTTCAATAAGTTTGTTCAATGAGGGCAATATACAAAAATCAACTATGCAATATAATTGCATATTTTACTAGCTTCAATTGGTAAATAAAATTTTTTAAAATTTCACTTACAGGAGCATCAAAAAAATCATAAAATACCTATGAATAAATATAACAAAGATATCATGACCTCTACAGTAAAAACTATAAACATTACTGAGAGAAATGAAAAAATAATTAAATATTCCCTGTTCCTAAATTGGAGGATTCTGTATAGTAAATAGGGTCAATATAGTTCATTGTCAAGTCTTCCACATGAATGTAGATTTAATGCATTCCCAATCAAAACTCCAGTGAATTATTTTAGTGGAAATTCACAACCTGACTTTAAAACATGTATAGAAATATAAGAACCTAGAATAACCAAAACTATTTTGTAAACTAAGAACAAAGTTTGTTTTATTCAACCTGGTTTACAACTTACCATAAAGCAATAGCAATAAATTCAGTTTGATTTTGACAAAAAGACAGACATAGATCAATGTAATTAATAAAATAGCGATTCTAGACATAGACCAACATACACGTGTGTGTGTGTGTGTGTGTGTGTGTGTGTGTGTGTGTGTGTGTGTGTGTGTGGTGTCAGAAGATTTATGACAAAGGCGATTCAATGTGGAAGGAGAAAATCAAATGGATACCAATAAACACACAAAAAAATAACATCAACATTTATTTTACATCACATATTAAAATTAAGTCAAAATAGAACATAGACCAAGGTATAAAGCCTAAACTATAAAACCTCTAAAAGAAAACATGGCAGAAACTTTTATGACCCTGTAGTAGGCAAAGATTTTTCAGCTGGAACTCAAAAGTATAAAAATAAAAGAAAATAAATGGTTAATTGGAATCCATCTAAATTTAAACTTTGGTTCTTGGGCAGATGTAATTTAAAAAATAAAAAGGCAAATTTGAATGGAAGACAAGAGTGGTAAAACACATATCTGACAAAGGACTTGTATAGGAAATATGTAAAGAACTGCCACAAGTCAATATAAGACAAATAACCCAATTTTGTAAATGGAAAAACAGATTTGAATACTTTACCAATGAAGATATACAAATGGCTAATACACACATAAGGGACTGCCTGGGGACAAGCCTAGAGGAAGAACTGGTTCATGAAGGAGAACAGGGGAACAGGTGGGCATGAGAGAAATGCTTATGGTGATTGTGGTGATGGTCTCATGGTACATACATATGTTAAAACTGATCAAGTTGGGGACTTTAAATACATATAGTGACTTATACTTTAATTATACCTCAATAGAATTGTAAAATATTAATTTTACATACATATATTAGTTTTATATATATATGAAAACATATATCACAATAAAGTAAAACCTTAAGGAACTGATATAATTAATAATAATATCAAAATACAAAGTACCTAAGAATAACAATACATGTATATGACCTCTTCAGAGTATATTATTAAACTCTATTGAAAGACATTAGAAGACTTAAATAAGTGAATTTACCATGTTCATGTAATAAAATATTCAGTATTTTGAAGATTTTTGTTGTTGTTGTTGTTTAATTTATTTAATTGTGTTTACATAGATTCTAGGGTGACCCCGACTGCATCCCCCCTCCTTCATATTCCCCTCAACATCTCCCTTACCCCCTTCCTACAGCGTCCTCCCCCCTTCCCTTCAGGTTTATTCCTTCCTATCATCCCCTTCCCCTCTGTCCTCTTTTCCTCTGGTCCCTTTGATCCCTCCTCTGTCTCAATTCCTTTCCTCAGTTCTCATTGTTCCTTGGATTCCTCAAATGAGTGAGGTCATATAATATTTTTCTTTTTCTGCCTGGCTTATTTTACTCAATATAATAGTTTCCAGGCCCCTCCATATTGTTGCAAAAGGTAATATTTCCTCCTTTTTCATGGCACCATAGTATTCCATTGTATATATGTACCAAAGCTTTTTTTTTAATACATATTTTATTATTATTAATTCTAATGGGGTGACACCAATAAATCAGGGTACATATGTACAATGAAAACATCTCCAGGTTATCTTATCATTCAATTGTGTTGCATACCCGTCACCAAAGTCAAATTGTCCTCTGTCACCTTCTATCTGGTTTTCCCTTTGTCCCTCCCCTTCTCCCTATCCCACTCTTCCCTCCCTCCCCCCACCCCGTAACCACCACTCTCTTGTCCATGTCTCATATTCTCACTTTTATGTCCCACCTATGTATGAAATCATGCTGTTCTCAGTTTTTTTCTGATTTACTTATTTCACTCCGTATAATGTTATCAAGGTACATCCATTTTGTTATAAATGATCCGATGTCATCATTTCTTATGGCTGAGTAGTATTCCATAGTATATATGTACCATAGCTTTTTAATCCACTTGTACCAAAGCTTTTTAATCCACTCATCCACTGATGGACACTTGGGCTGTTTCCAGTTCTTCACTATTGTCAACAATGCTGCCATAAACATGGGGGTGCATTTCTTTTCATCAGTGAGTGATATGGTGTCCTTGGGATATATTCCTATAAGTGGGATAGCTGGGTCAAAGGGCAGTTTCATTTCTAATTTTTTGAGGAATCTCCATACTGTTTTCCACAGTGGCTGCACCAGTCTGCATTCCCACCAGAAGTGCAGGAGGGTTCCCCTTTCTCCACATCTTCACCTGCACCTATAATGTGTTGCTTTGTTAATGAGCGCCATTCTGACTGGTATGAGGTGGTCTCTAATTGTGGTTTTAATTTGTATTTCTCTAATGATTAGTGATGTTGAGCATTTTTCCATATTCCTGTTGGCCATCTGTAGGTCCTCTTTGGAGAAGTGTCTATTCATTTCTTTTGCCCATTTTTTGATTGGATTGTTTGTCTTCCTGGTGTTGAGTTTTACAAGTTCATTATAAATTTTAAAGCTGGCATTTCCTCAAATTGATTATAGACTAAATGCTATCCCTATCAAAACACTAGCAGGGTAAGATGTGTATGCCCGGGTGTAGGAATTGACAAGCTGATTCTGAAACGTCCATAAAAATACAAAGGCCCAAGAGTAGCCAAACAATGAGAGAGAAGATGGAGCAGTTAAGTCTCATGCTACCAGGTATCAAGACTCGTTATAAATCTGATGTAATGAAGACACATTGGTATTGGTGCATATATAGCCAAACTCACAAATGGAATGAAATACATAGCCTAAAAAGGTATACACACATGCTTATGTGAATAACAGATAAATGACAGGGACTACATTGCAGTAAGTGGGAAAGGATGAACTTTTGAATGAGCTGTGTGGAGATAATTAGATATACATAAGGGGAAAATAAAATCAAACACTTGCTTCACACCACCGAAATAAATTCCTGTTTAATTTAAATGCTAAATGCCAACACCAGAAATATAAAACTCTTATTTTTTAAATATAAACTCTTAGATAATAATATATGAGAATAACTTCAATACTCCATTAGTCTCAGACTGCTGTAACAAAATACCATAGACCAAGTGGCTCAAACCACAGACATTTACTTTCTCACAGCACTGGAAGCTGAAAGTCCAAGATCAAAGTGCCAGCAGGGTAGGTTTCCTCAGAGGCTGCTCTCTTTGGCTTATTAAACAACAATTTAATGGACTCATATTAATTTGTTTTATATTAAGTAACAATTTTTATAGAAAATATGCACTTTCTATGAGTTGTTATACTTCAAAATAACACAAGAAAAATCATTTACAAAAGAGAATATCTCTAGAAAGTTTTATGACTTCAAAAATGAAAGAATTAGCAAGTAGCAAGTAAGCTGCAAGCAATCTTGTACAACTGGGCATGTGAAGTGGGATTGGCTGCTGGTTTACATGACCTAGTCACAGAGAGGCAGACAAATTTAATAACTGTATTTAAAATGTCAAAAGCAAGAACAGTAATAATATTTCCTCAAACAACTCTTTGCTAATTCCCTCCCAGCTCAAGAACCTATTCTTTATAATGGTCTTTTCCTGTATATCAGGGACAACTAAACCCCCACCTACCAGTAGCCAGGGTCTCATGTCAGCCACTCCTGATGGTCCCCAAAATATACTTCCAATCATATATAACCTGAACTGAAAACACCTTATGGTCAAGGTAGTCAAGAAAAAAAGGCTATGGAAAAATCAAACAAGGTCCTGGCTAGTTAGCTCAGTGGACAGAGTGTCAACCCGGCATGCAGACATCTGAGTTCAATCCACAATCAGGGCACACAAGCGAAGCAACCATCTGCTTCTCTTCACCTTCCTCACCCCTTTCTCTTCTTCTTCCCCTCCCATAGCCAGTGGCTTGCTTGGTTTGTGTGTTGGGCCCAGGAGCTTAGGATAGCTTAGTTGACTTGAGCATCGGTCACAGACAGGGGATGCTGGGTGGATCCTGGTAGGGGCGCATGCAGGAGTCTGTCTCACTATCTCCCCTCCTCTCACTTAAAAAAAAATAAAACAAAACAAAGAATGGAGGGAGATGTTAGTCTGTAGAGAGTAAAAGTTTAAGAAATAAAAAAAGAGAAACATAGAACTTTCTGCCAGCCAGTAGATGTACTTCCATTTAAAAACCACATTTTGGTATTCATAGAGTGAGTTCATCCCCATTTAAGAACTGAAAATTCAGCATTCTAATGTACTTTTTTAAAAGTTGATGTAAGCACCCAGATGATTTTACTTATAGTGTCTCATTGATTATTGTGTTCTACTCCCTGCAAGCCATAGATCTGTCGCGATCTGACTAGGGAGTGTCTGCTGTTTTGATTTCAAAGCAATTCTGTTCTGAGTCACACACACGCAAGGAAAGTAATGCCAAGGGACCGGATAAAAGCTGCCCATTAGAAACCTCCGTTGCTGGTTATTTCTTCCACAAAATTGAATATATTACTCCAGCTATTGTCAATAAACATTTACAACAACACTATTCTCACCATCTGGACGACAGCCCCTAAGTACCAGAGTGAGTGGGCTGAAGTCTGAGTCATGATTATATCTACAAGGACAATAATTCTTGCCTCTCACAGGATTCAGTGAAAAACTGAACGAATAAAAATGGATTGAAAACATCAGTATAAAGGCGTTAAAAGTATCATGTGCATTGTTGTAAAATATGAAGTCAACTATCTCATCGTGTATTGCCCCAAAAGTCTAATACCTTATCTGCCAGGTTGTGAACTTCCAGAGACCTAAGCCAGAAGTGTGTGTATATGGGTGTGTGTGCATGCACATGTGTGTCTGAGTATGTGTTTTAAGTGAAGAAGTAGTGAGAAGGGGAGGAAGGAGGAGAAACATGCAGAAAGGAATCCAAAATAGAAATGCATTAAGGAGAGACCATGATCTAACTGCCCTTTGTCTGATAAAGCAAACACTCAGTTGAATCTTTGAGTAATCAGGTGCCAAAGCTGGTTATTGTGGTAAAGGCCTTTACTACCCTCTGCTAGGAAAGACATCACTCCATGCCAGTATCCCATTGTTCAGACCTCCCTCTCTAACCTCTTAGCCAGTATGGCTTCCCACTATGGAGGGCTTGTCATTGCCAGTCCCCACTCACCTCCCAAGTCCCTCCATTCTAGCCAATCTCCCCACCCTGCTACTGATCTCTCCAGAGTCTGAGGCCCTCTGAAACTCTCCCAGGCATCAACTAATAAGCCAGAAAAGAACTAATAGGAAATAACAAGCTAGAAAACCAGGACTAGGAAGGAGAGTTCCTTTCAGTGAGAATTTCTGGTGCCTTGTGTTAGTTCAGGTCCACTGAGAATTCAGTGTGCAAAGGGTGTATTGAGAGAGAGCAGAAGAAGGCAGGAAGAGGCTGAGACCACCATGCAGATCTGATGCTATGGAAGGGGACAGGGAAGGAAGGCTGGGGGACGAGAACCTCAGGCTGCAGGAAGAATGGCTTGGTCAAGTCTGTGGGAGAACCTTGAGGCAAAGTCACCCACTAGACAAGTCCCACATCACGCTTCAATACTTAACCATGACCAGTTTTGAGCTGGTGGCCGCTACAGAGGGGTTGGAGAAGAAGGGGCAGCAGATGAGGCCATGCCCAGTCTTGAGCTAGTGGCCGCTGCAGAGGGGTTGGAGAAGGAGGGGTAGCAGATGAGGCCAGTGGTCAATTATCCTTCCTGCAGGAGGAGAGAGAGCTGAGCTGCTGCCTCTCAAGAAATCTGTTCCCTTCTCTACTGGTCACCTGAACTTAAGCTCTTTTTTATTGTTTGCCCCATAGCACAGAAGTCGCAAACTGACTACAGTGGAAAGAATCTGGCAAAGATGGTTTTATTATTTTTGCTGTTTGTCTGGTTTTGTATTTGGAATGAAATAATATTTTTAATACTTCTGAGCTAGTTACCAACATTTAAAAAACCAGAGATATTACATATTAAAAATCCAAATTTCTAGCTTTTCTTGCAATGAAATGCAAAGGGCCACCATTG
This sequence comes from Rhynchonycteris naso, assembly GCA_037038555.1. Classification (NCBI taxonomy): domain Eukaryota; kingdom Metazoa; phylum Chordata; class Mammalia; order Chiroptera; family Emballonuridae; genus Rhynchonycteris; species Rhynchonycteris naso. The sequence goes on from CM072995.1 coordinate 252,973,909, forward strand.
CCTCATGCTGGCAGAAGAGTTGTGTCCCCTTAGGTATAATTCACTTTCCAGTTGGCCATAGTCCCCACCACTTCTTCATGTTACTCAGTGTATGCCACACATTACTTTGCTGACTGTCCCATCTGGTCATTTCAACTCTTGATTTGCCTGCATTTGTGCCTATGTCACTGTCAGAATATAAGCTGGGGGGCAATAATTTTGTCTTTTTGGATAATTGATATAAATCAATGGTCTGAAACAGTGCCAGGCACCTAGTAGTTACTAAATAAATATTTGTCCAGTGATGTGGTATGCTTCCGTCAGAGTGTTGGAAGAAATTGTACAGGTTGGTGGAGGCAAAGAAAACAAACTTTCTTCAAAGTTTTGTCTGGGGCTAACCTTGTTTAACCCACTCTCATGCAAGTTGTAACCGAAGGAAAAGATGGCAACCCAGGCACAGCAGACACAGGAATGTGTGGTGCCAATGTAGGTATAGAACGAAGCAGAGTCTACCATCACGTGCCCTGCACTCTCAGGCAAGGATTCATCCTTCCCTCCTGAATTTAGGAGGAGGAAATGGGGTTGCACAGGGAAGCAGGGCTGATCTCTGCTCCTCCCCGACCCAGCTCAGCCCAAAGCATGCCTACAGAATGTTCACTGGTCCACATTCAGGGCAGCTGGCCATGAGGGGTTCTCACTTGAGAGATAACACACACGTAGGCGTAATGGAAAGAATCGAGCTCAGTGACGATGTGATGCGTGATCCTCAAAACATAAAAATGCACATAGATGAATGGTGCAAATCAAGAGAAGAACTGCCTGCCAGAGGCAAGTCCCCTGTCGTGTCTCACCAGCTCCGAAAATGACTACCAGATGATAAAGGAAAGAAGGCCCCGTGCAATCTGATTACCAGGAAGGACTGGCAAATCAATTAGGAGCAAATAGTTCTTCTTCAGTACATTTTACTAGTGAAAAACAAGTAACATTTTTTAAATTAATTCTAATATGTTGACATTAATAAATCAGGGTACATATGTTCAAAGAAAACATCTCCAGGTTATCTTATCATTCAATTATGTTGCATCCCATCATCCAAAGTCAACTTGTCCTCTGTCACCTTCTATCTGGTTTTCTTTGTGCCCCTCCACTCCCCCCTCTCCTTACTTCTCCTCCCTCCCCCCACCCCATAACCACCACATTCTTGTCCATGTCTCATAGTCTTGCTTTTATGTCCCACCTATGTATAATATCATGCTGTTCTCAGTTTTTTTCTGTTTTACTTATTTCACTCTGTATAACATTATCAAGGTCCATCCATTTTGCTGTAAATGATCCGAGGACATCATTTCTTATGGCTGAGTAGTATTCCAAAGTATATATGAACCAAACCTTTTTAATCCACTCATCCTCTGATGGACACTTGGGCTGTTTCCAGATCTTCGCTATTGTGAAAAATGTTGCCATGAACATGGGGGCAAATTTCTTCTTTTCGAACAGTGCTATGGTGTTCTTAGGGTATATTCCTATAAGTGGTATAGCTGGGTCAAAAGGTAGTTCAATTTTTAATTTTTTGAGGAATCTCCATATTGTTTTCCACAGTGGCTGCACCAGTCTGCATTCCCACCAGAAGTGCAGGAGGGTTCCCTTTTTTCTACATCCTCACCAGCACTTATTCTGTGTTGTTTTGCTTATGAGCTCTATTCTGACTGGTGTGAGGTGATATCTCATTGTGGTTTTAATTTGCATTTCTCTAATGATAAGTGATGTTGAGCATTTTTTCATATGCCTATTGGCCATCTGTATGTCCTCATTGCTGAAATTTCTATTCATTTCTTTTGCCCATTTTTGATTGGATTGTTTATCTTTCTGGTGTTGAGTTTTATAAGTTCTTTATAAATTTTGGTTATTAACCCCTTATCAGACGTGTTGTCGAATATGTTCGCCCATTGTGTGGTTTGTCTTTTTATTCAGTTCTTATTGTCTTTAGCTGTGCAAAAACTTTTTAGTTTGATATAGTCCCATTTGTTTATCTTGGCTTTTATTTCATTTGCCGGTGGAAATAAATCAGCAAATATATTGCTGCGACAGATGTCGGAGAACTTGCTGTGTATCTTTTCTTCAAAGATGCTTATGGTTTCACGGCTTACATTTAAGTCTTTTATCCATTTTGAGTTTGTTTCTGTGAATGGTGTAAGTTGATGGTCTACTTTCATTTCTTTGCAGGTAGATGTCCAATTTTCCCAACACCATTTGTTAAAGAGGCTGGCTTTACTTCATTGTATGTTCTTTCCTCCTTTGTCAAATATCAGTTGTCCATAAAGGTGTGGGTTTATTTCTGGGTTCTCTATTCTGTTCCATTGATCTATGTGCCTGATTTTATGCCAGTACAAGGCTGTCTTGAGTACAATGGCCTTGTGGTATACCTTTTTAATCCACTCGTCCTCTGATGGACACTTGGGCTGTTTCCAGATCTTCGCTATTGTGAAAAATGTTGCCACGAACATGGGGGCAAATTTGATACCTCCTGCTTTATTTTTTCTTTTTAAGATTGCTGAGGCTATTCGTGTTCTTTTTTGGTTCCATATAAATTTTTGTAATATGTGTTCTATATCTTTAAAGTATGTCATTGGTATTTTAATTGGTATTGCATTGAATTTATAAATTGCTTTGGGTAATATAGACATTTTAATGATGTTTATTCTTCCCAACCATGAGCACGGTATAAGCTTCCATTTGTTTGTATCTTCCTTGATTTCTCTTACCAATGTTCTATAATTTTCCGAGTACAAGTCCTTAACCTCCTTGGTTAAATTTACTCCTAGGTACTTTATTTTTTTGGCTGCAATAGTGAAGGGGATTGTTTCCTTATTTCTTTTTCTGACAGTTCATTGTTTGTATATAGAAATGCCTCTGATTTCTGAGTATTAATTTTATATCCTGCCACCTTGCTAAATTCATTTAACAGGTCCAATAGTTTTTTGACTGAGACTTTAGGGTTTTCTATATACAATATCATATCATCTGCAAATAATGACAGTTTTACTTCTTCTTTTCCAAATTGGATGCCTTTTATTTATTCTTCTTGTCTGATGGCTGTAGCTAGGACTTCCAGAACTATATTGAATAAGAGTGGTGAAAGGGGGCACCCCTGCCTGGTTTCTGATCTTAAGGGGATTGCTTTTAATTTTTGTCCATTTAGTATGATGTTTGCTGTGGGTTTGTCGTAGATGGCCTTTATCATGTTAAGGAATGATCCCTGTATTCCCACTTTACTGAGAGTTTTGAGCATGAATGGGTGCTGGATTTTATCAAATGCCTTTTCTGCATCTATTGAAATTATCATGTGATTTTTGTCCTTCCTTTTGTTTATGTGATGAATCACATTGATCGATTTGCGAATATTGAACCAACCTTGCCTCTTCAGAATAAATCCCACTTGATCATGGTGTATGATTTTTTTCATATATTGCTGGATCCGGTTAGCTAATATTTTGTTGAGAATTTTAGCATCTAAATCCATCAGAGATATTGGCCTATAATTTTCTTTCTTTGTGTTGTCTTAGCCAGGTTTCAGGATCAGAATTATGCTCGGCTCATAAAAGAAGTTTGGAAGTCTTCCTTCGTCTTAAATTTTTTGAAAAAGCTTGACGAGGATAGAGTTAGTACTTCTTTGAATTATTGGTAGAATTCACTTGTGAAGCCATCAGGCCCAGGACTTTTCTTTTTGGGGAGTTTTTTGATAACTGTTTCAATCTCATTTGTTGTAATTGCTCTGTTTATGTGTTCTGACTCTTCCAGATTGATTTTTGGAAGATTATATGATTTAAGAAATTTTTCCATTTTACCTTGGTTTCCTAATTTTTTGGCATAGAGTTCTTCATAGTATTTTCTTACAATACTTTGTATTTCTGTTGTGTCAGTTGTTATTTCTCTACTCTCATTTCTAATTTTATTTGAGTCCTCTCTCTTTTTTTCTTGGTAAGTCTAGTTAAAGGTTCATCGATCTTGTTTACCTTTGCAAAGAACCAGCTCCTGGTTTCATTGATCCTCTGTATTGTTTCTTTAGCCTCTATGTCAATTATTTCTGCTCTAATCTTCATTATTTTCTTCCTTCTACTAGTCCTGGGCTTTATTTGCTGTTGTTTTTCTAGTTCTTATAGATGCAGGGTCAGGTTGCTTATTTGAGCTCTTTTTAGCATTTTATGGTATGCCTGTAGTGCTATGAACTTCCCTCTCAGTACTGCTTTTGCTATGTCCCATAAATTTTGAGTTAATGTATGCTCATTATCATTAGTTTCTAGAAACATTTTTATTTCTTCTTTGATCTTATTGTTAACCCATTCATTATTTAGTAACATGCTATTTAGTTTCCAAGTGTTTGAGTATTTTTCAGTTTTTCTTTTGTGGTTTATTTCTAGTTTCATGGCATTATGATCAGAGAAAATGCTTGATATGATTTCAATCTTCTTAAATTTGTTGAGACCATTTTTGTGTCCTAACATGTGGTCTATCCTAGAAAACATACCATGAGCGCTTGAGAAGAATGTATATCCTACTGCTTCAGGGTGAAATGTTCTGAAGATATCTATTAAATCAAGTTGACCTAGTGTATCCTTTAAGTCTGCTGTTTCTGTATTAATTTTCTTTCTTGAGGATCTATCCAGTGATGTTAGTGGGGTATTGAAATCCCCTACTATTATAGTATTGCTGTTAATCTCGCCCTTTATATCCATCAAAGTCTGCTTTATGTATGTCGGGGCTCCTATGTTTGGTGCGTAGATATTTATTATAGTTATATCTTCCTGTTGAATTGTTCCCTTTATCATTATGTAGTGTCCTTCTTTATCTCCTACTACAGCCTTTGTTTTAAAGTCCATTATGTCAGATATAAGTATTGCTACCCCGACTTTTTTTTCATTTTCATTTGCATGAAATATTTTTTTCCATCCTTTTACCTTTAGTCTATGTGCATGTTTTGTTTTAAGGTGTGTCTCTTGTAGAAAGCATATGTATAGGTCCTGTTTTCTTTATCCACACAGCTACCCTATGTCTTTTGATTGGATCATTTAATCCATTTACATTTAAGGTTATTATTGATATGGAGTTGTTTATTGCCATTTTATTCTTTAAAGCTGTATTCTTCTTTTGCTATATTCTTTCTCCTCTTTGAACTGTTCACAACAGGCCCCTTAGCATCTCTTGCAGAATTGGTTTCATTTTAATGAATTCCTTGAGGCTTTTTTTGTCTGGGAAGCTCTTTATTTCTTCTTCAATTTTAAACATTAGCCTTGCTGGATAGAGTAGTCTTGGTGTCCTGTAGGTTCATGTTCTGCATTACTTTGAATATATATTGCCATTCCCTTCTGGCCTCAACTGTTTCTGTTGAGAAGTCAGATTTCTTCTTTATGGGGGCTCCTTTGTAGGTGATAGCCTTATTTTCTCTAGCAGCTTTTAAAATTTTCTCTTTATCCGTTAGCTTTGGTATTTTAACTATGATGTGTCTTGGTGTAGATTTCTTTGGGTTTCTCTTTAATGGAGTTCTCTCTGCTTCTTGAACATGTGAAACGTTTTCCAGCCTTAATTTAGGGAGGTTTTCACCTATGATTTGATTGAGCAAAGTTTCTATCCCTTGTTCTTTCTCTTCATCTTCAGGAACCCCTATGATGAGGATGTTATTTCTCTTCATGTTGTCACAAAGCTCCCTTAGAGTTTTCTCAAATTTTTTGAGTCTCTTTTGTATTTTCTGCTCTGCTTCTGTGCCTTTGTTTATTGTGTCCTCTAACTCGCTGATTCGATCCTCAGCTTCATCCATCCTGCTTTTAATTCCTTCCATTGTCGCCTTTAGTTCTGATACTGTATTTGTCATTTCTGTCTGATACATTTTTATTATTTCAATTTCCTTTTTTATACTTGTTATCTCTTTATTTAGGTGTTTGTAATGACTATCCATTGTTGCTCTAATCTCTTTGAACATCTTAACTATCATTATTTTAAATTCTGCATCTGGTAATTTGGTTATATCTGGTTCATTCAGGTTCTTCTCTGGGGATTTCTCTTGATTCATTTGGGTTGCATTTCTCTGCCTGCCCATTTTGTCTCTGTATAAGAAGGGTGTGACCACTGGAATCCAATGGGTGTTGCCTCTGTGTTCCCTAGGTGTGGTTTGTCTGCAGGCCTGCCACCCCCTCTGCTGCTGCCTAGGGCGGTTGGGTATAAACGTTGCCAGCGCTGGCCCACTGCGGCTGTTGTTGTGATTTCCACCTCTCCTCCATGGGAGGGGCTGTGTTCTGGTGCCCGGCTCTATAAGCCTCAGCCTGTCTGGGCCTTCGCCTTGTCCCCACAGGTGGGTCTGTGCACTGTACTCAAGCCACAAGCCTTAGCACCAAGGGTAGCTGTGAGCACCTTTGCTCAGCTGTGGACCCAGCCTGTTCTTGGGCTTCCGTCCAGCCCTTGCAAGCCTGCTCGCCGCAGTTTCTTGGGTTGGACGGGGCTGCTGCCATGCACTCAGCTCTGAGCCTCTGCCTGTCCCAGGCTTTAGCCCCGCCCCCGCGTTCAGGGCCGGCTCACACAGGGTCGCAAACCTGGGAGGCCAGGTGATGCTACGTGCCTATAGGGACCCTGCTCAGCAGCAGACCTCTGCCCATTCCTGGCCTCCTGCTTTTCCCCCACAGGTGGGGCTGCAGGTGGGCCCGCAGCTGTGGGACCACTTTCACACATCCCCTCCACCCCTGCTGGACTAGACTGAGCTCACACTGGCTCCGCCCCCACCAACAGAACCGCGTTTCAGCATCCTGCCGCCACCATCCCTCTAGCAAGCCCTCAGCAGTGTGGGTGGGGCACTGCAGCTCAGACCCTAACACTTCATACTGTAGTCCTAGAAGCTCCCTCCGTCTAAGCAGCTCTTCTCTGAGTGCCGTGGGAGAGCTTGTTTGGCTGGTGTCCTGTATCCCTTTGCTGGTATTGCTAGTTCCAGGGGAAATATTCGTTTTCGATTATGGAAGTGACTCAGCCCAGGGGTTAGGGTGGCTGTCCCTCAGAGTGTTTCTCCCTGTGCCTTCCAGTTCACACTCTCTTCCCACTGCACTGGTCCTCTCCTCTGTCCCCATTCCCTGGAGCCCCAAGTGAGTGGTTGTGAGAGAGGTTTTCTCCACTGTCCCTTTAAGAAGAATCCTGGGTCTGAGAAAACTGTCTCTTTCCCACAAACAGTATCCTCACTTGTTTCATAGCTCAATACTGTCCAAACGCCTCTTCTCGGCTCTGAGGCTTTAGGCTGTGGCTTTGTTCCTGGGACCCAGGTCACTCCCTCTCCGCTAAACTCTCCTTCCGCCACGCAAGTCTCTCTGTGCTACCATTTGCTCTGGGGAACTAGGCAGCCCTCTCTGCATTTTCGCTTTTCCTACCAGTCTCAGTGTGGCTTCTTCAGTGTTCCTTGGTTGAAGAGTCCACTTAGTTTAGTTCAAAGTTGGTTTATCCTGATGATGGTTTTTAAAATCAAGTTATAATCCACTTTGGTTCTGGGAGTTGGAAGTTGGTACGTCCGCCTACTCCATCGCCATCTTACAGTCTCCCACAAGTAACATTAAGTTTAAAAAAATGAGCCAATTTTTCATCCCATTTCTCTCTATTGTAGGTTTGCTGCATCCATTTCTAACTAAGAAGTAAAGAATGTGTGTGTCTGAGACCAAACTTTGCTGCTTTTAGAAGTCCAAGTTGGGTCTAGGCCTTACACAAGGCAGAGAATTAGACCCATCAATTTGTGGGCAGCGTGCTCTGTCCACCTTAGCTGTAGAAAAGCAGTTCAAGAGGAAAGGAAATAAGAGATGAAGCACCTTCAGTGTGTCAGATTGCAGAACGCTTTGCATGGTTTTTACATAATTCCCTGTTCCAAGGGATAAGAAGGTTTATAAAGAATCCACACAAATACAAAATAGGGCAACTATTATGGAAAACAGTATGGAGGTTCCTTAAAAAATTAGAACCACTGAAAGATCCAGCAATCCCATAGGTGGGCATTTATCTAATAAATGGAAACCAAGATCTCAAACGCAACCTACTGAATGGGAGAAAGCAGTTGCAAACTTTGTATCTTATCTGATAAGGGGTTAATACCCCAAAATCGTTTCAATGTACAGTTTCTGTAGATTGAAACAACTAAACCCATTAATGTAATGATAAGGAAGAAATGTATTCCTCATTGAGCTAAAAACTAAGGAATTCCAGAAAAATGGAGTGTGACAGGGCTGAGACAGAAGTTGACCTCAGTCCTGGTTTAAGAGTGCCCTGCTACAAAAGGAGAGAGGGACACCAAACTGCCTATGACCAAGGAGCCAGCCTGGGGCTGTGACCACAGCGGCACCAACAAGGTGAAATACTATTAAGTACCTCCTAACCCAGACCAATTGTATTGGGAAAAATAATCATTTCAGCCTTAGAGGGCTTAAGTTTGAGGAACTGGTTATCTTACTTGACCTACTCTTCATTTATAGATTACCAAGAACTTCCTTGGTTTTCATCCACTCTTCCAACAGCACTAACGTTATTGACCATCATCCTCTGGAAGCATGGCCACCCTTGCTCTTTACAACAACACAGCTGTTACCAGTTTACTTCTTGCACCCTTCCTCTGACAAACTGGCAAGCATGTGACTTTAGGTTGCCGGACTCTCTTCTCTTCTCACTCTATCCTCTCAGCCTGAGCATGCTCACCCACGCCCACAGCTCCAAATACCTCCTATGTATAGAGGACTCAAATTGACAACTGTGGCCTTGATCTTCCTTTCACAGAAATCTGTAACAGCCTAATTATCTCTCAAATATCTCAGAGTCACCTCAATTACTAGGACATGGCAGCATTCTTATGAAAGACCAAGCCAGGTGTTTTGCCTCACAGCACCTCCGCTTTGCCCACACTTTTCCACTCTTTTCCTGCCTCCCATGAGCAGGTTTCCATCCTCAGTCTCTCTAGTCTTAGTTCTCACATGTGTGTTTCCTCTCATCCACAACCCTTTTAATTTCTAGGTTGAAACAATAAGACTTTACTGAGCAACTACTAAATACATTCTGCTACACACTAGGAGTATAAAAACAGTTAACCATGGGCCTAGTCTTTGAGAATTTTATAGACTAATAAGTAATGGCAGACAAAGAAATAAATAAGTACCATAAAGTAAGACAAATGGGATTATAAAACAAAGTCAGAACTACTAGGAGCCCACAAAAGGAGGAATGATAGTCTCTCCCAGAATTTGGACGAGGAGATGCAGTCACCGTATTTTGATAGCTCAGTGCATGTTCCCCATAAAGACAGGGTGGATGAGAGGATGGAACGCACTGCAGGGAAACGGCCATGCCAGCACAATGTCCATGGAAAGCCACAACAGAAAATTTTACAGGAGCTTAGCCAATTTAAAATGCAGCATTTTAATTTTCTTAAAATACCTTTCATTTGAAAATCTAAGTACCAGAAGAATCTAAGAAAAAAAATTTTTAGTAGCATTTATAGATTTTGGCTGGTTTGTTTGTTGTCTCATTTCTAGAGTTTTGCTGAATGATGCAGGGTTTGCACAGGAAAGGATCCGGACAAGACTGTCTTTGTAAGATTTCATGAGAGTAGCCATTTTGCACCCTCCCTTACATGAGAACAAGAGCCAAGAGCCAAATTTGAGAACCAGGAGAGAATCAGGGGAATGAGAGCAAAATGACTGTCAGAGGAAACCTGAAAAAGGAGGGAGTTAGAATGAGGAAGCCAAGCAAAGATCCCAACTAAAGGGGTGGGGTGTCTTCCCCAGGTAATTCTTGATGATTACAGGCTGGATGGGAGCTCTGGGAGACCATGCCCTTTCCAAGGTTGGCCAAAGAACAGTTGTCATTTCAGAGGCTGGCCGTGTTCATATCAGCATCTTGTTTTCCTATAGCCAATGCCACAATTACTACTCACAGGAAGGTTTGGAGGAAGAATAAATTTCTGGTACCACTGATATCACACCACAGTGTCCACTCTGCCTGGACTCAGTCCTAAGGAACTCAGCCCCACTCACCAGAGCAACCAGAGAGAGTTCCTCCATGTCCTCCCTCGCTGCTCAGAGCCAGCTGAGGCAGCGTGCTCACCGAGACTTACAGTATCCACAGGAGGACATTTACCCCATGACCTTCCTCACTTTGTGTAAGAAAAAGGTGCCACATGAAATTCCCCCTCTGCCCAAAATGGTTCCCAAACAAAGGAAAACATTTCATTGCTAGCAGTGGTTCAGTTCACCAACTGTCAAGAATTTTTTGCAGGAAAATTGCTGCTCTAAAATACATTGAACATTTTAATATGTACAAGACATGGTCCCTGCTCTCAATAGAATGTGTTCTGGGAAATGAGCAATTCAACCTAAGTGTCCTAATTATTCTACTGTTAGCAAACCAAATGATCAAAGAGTAAAGCTCCAACATGGACATGTGCTTAGGGCAGAAAATCATTAGGAATAAAGTGATTGCAAATAATCACGACTCATTGCTGACTTCAAAAGTATAGATTTTGTGACATAATAAAGCTGTATATATGGTTAGATAGACTAATATAATATGCTCTTTTTCTCTAGATCAACAAAAGTAACTTTATATATACTCATTTTTGCTTCTAGGCTTATAAACAGTTTTTATAGTATTGTGGCCTTAATAAAAAGAAAGGAAATATTTTCTGCAATTTTTCCCAAAAGGTTCCATGTAATTCAGAGCTCAGCAATTATATACCAATGGGCATATAGATATAGCAATGTAATTCACACCAAGCTGTTTACTTTTTTATTTTCTAGAAGGTTACCATTAGCTGGATTAGGAAATAAATTCTCTAAAGTATTTCACACCAACAAAAAAGAGAATTATATCTATGGCCACAGGTTGTCATTTTCATAATCACTTTCCCCTTTGAAAAAACCTATTCCTCATGCCAGTACAAAGAATAATAATAATTCAAAAATCAAAAACCTTATTATAATCTCTATCCACCCATCACTCTGGGTATCAGAATGTGTGAGCTAGAATAATATATGCAATTAGGTATTTTTAAGTGGGCCTCACATTATTTATTTTCCACTGCTCTTACAACTTTGGGATATTCTATGTAAAATTGAAATATAAAATACATGAATATAAATAAATACAGATATGTCCAGAAATTAAATTTTATCTGTAAATTTATCCCACCTTTGGGCTACTAACCAAAGATCATTTAGGTGGATTAATTAAACAGTTTAACTCCAGCACATGGAAACATGATTGTTAATTAAGACGGAGGAAATAATAGATGCACGCAAAATATTATAATCATGCTGTCTGTCGGGCACAACATACTGACTTGAGGAAACATCACATCTAATCCTAAAATTCATCGGTGCCCGGTTATCATTAAGTCATCCATTAATTCCATCAATCATTCCTCTGTCAGATAACATTCTGACCTAAAAACAATTGCAGTCATCTTTTGAGGGTTTATGGCACATCAGGACTGGTTCTGAGGAGGTCAGTGTTACTTCCGCTCAGATAATCCTCACAGTCACCCAGTGAGGCAGAATTGTTCTGATGTTCACCTTACATGTGAGGAAACAAAGAATTAAGTGACAAAGTAACTTGTCCTGAGTTGAAACTAATAAGAGGAAGTCCTCCAATCCACTTGGGCTCCTGCCTCTGAGCCCCAGGTCCTCACCTACTGTGCCAGGTTTATGCTGCCCAACGACAACCTTTCCCTGGACTTCGATGTCTCTCCCCTCCCCGGCATGTTCGCTTTGTCTACTGTGGGCCCTTGGGTCCCCGGACGGGCTATCCTAGAAGGCTGCCCTTGAAGCCCATGCACCCTATGCATCTGGCCTTTTTCTCTCTGCCCTACACTGGGAAACGCCACTCTCCCAGAAAAGGGGCTGTTGCTCTTTACCTCCTCTCAGAATGTGTGGACCAGTCCAAAGGGTTCAACTATTATTAGAAGTCCATACTCACCCAATTCTCAACAGTGACTGTGATAAAAACGAAGTACCACATGGAATGGGGTGGGTAATAAAGGGTCACTTATTTTATGGCATCAACTATATTTTCCCAAATTAATAAAATTTTCTAATGGCAAAATACATAACAAAATTGTAAAATGCATTTTCTCTGCATATGCTACTTTGAATTATATCCTTTAGTTTTCTTAGCTTCTTGGTATACATTTTGCCAGCAATTTTTTATTAGAGAAACTGTTCTCACTTTCAGATTATGTCTGTTATACTTCTTTGGTTTTAAAAATCCCTTACTTTATAAAATTAAAGAGCTAGTAGGTAGTACTAGTTGTTGTTTTGTTTTCAAAGCCTTGTATGGCAACGTAAATGCTGTCAGCATTATCCTCCTCAGGCAAAACTATTGTTGTGGTTGTCTTTAAACACACTTACAAAATCTAGAAGTCTAAAACCTGCTGCATTTCTCTTCACTGATTTCTCAGCATGCACCTGTGAGGCTGACACTGCCGAAGCCAGTTTCATGCTCTGGGTCAGACCATCAGGGCCAAAGTAGAATCTCAAAATCCTAGAACGAGCTCACCTCTGCTGTCTCCTTCAGGCGGCAGGACACTATGGCCATAAGGTTTTTCTTTTCTTCTTTTTTCCCACTTCTTTTTTATGTGCTAGGAGGAGAGATAGAGAGACAGATTCCTACATGCACCCCAACTAGGATCCAACTGGCAATTCTCAACTCAGGCCAATGCTCTGCCCATCTGGGGCCATGCTTCCAAACGAGCTCTTTCATTCTGAGGCAGAGGCTCCACACAGCCATCCTCAGAATCTGGAACCGATTGTGCTCAAACCAATCGAGCCATGGCTATGAGAGAAGAAGAAAGAGAGAGAAGGGGGAAGGTGTAGAGAGGCAGATGGTTATTTCTCCTGTGTGCCCCGACCAGAAATTGAACCCAGGACATTTACATGCTGGGCCAATGCTCTACCACTGAGCCAACTGGCCAAGGCCTTCTCCGTTTTTTAAAAAATTATTTTTACTTCTGGTCCAAAGTTTAGTGGGGTTCATGTTGGGTCTGAATCCCCACACTAGACGGCCTTTTTGATATGAAGGTATAAGTCCCAGACCTGGAGTCAGAAGATCTGGGCATAGATGCCATCTCCACTCTGTCTGAACAATCATTCAACCTCTTCCAACTTTTCTTCTTCCATTTCTAAGTCAAAGTGAAAGATCTCTAAAAGTCATACATTGCTCTTTATGTGGTTCTATCAACATTCTGTCTTTAAGTCAAATCAATCAATTTCAAACAGAAGACCCTTATCCCTAAAACCTGGTTTGTTTGGGGGTGTTTTTTGTGTGTGTGCTCATGAAATGGTTCCTCCAAAACATCTTGTGTACTAAGGAAGATACCATTAAGGCAAATGTGCTCTTCTCTGATCCTGTGAAGTCCAAATGGGGCCAACAAACCTACTGTGCTTAGCAATGCAGTCACAGACTTCATGGAAGGGGAAGGCACTTTGAAAATTAGGACCAGTTAGTCATCATTTCCTTCATCCATTTGATCACAAAATCAAATGATTTTAGGAAGCAGGCAGGTAAGATCAACCAGGGAGCAGACAGGAGCCAATGAGGGGGGGGCGGTGGTAAGGACCCTGGTGAACTAGAAAGGGGATGTCCTACTAAAAGGCATTCAAATTTAGGTATCTTTACAATTGCATGCTGACCAAATCAAAAAAGGCTGCCAGCAGAATTCAGTCCTGTGCTGTCAGCTTTCAACTTTAGCTCTAGACCAGTGGTTCTTAACCTTTTTAGAGGTACAGAACCCACTAGTTTCATATGCACATTCACCGAGCCCTTCTTTAGTGATAAATAAAATACTATTTTTTTTCCCAAATTCAAGACATAGGTATATCGGTTTCTTTTTACTGGTGCACAAAATGAGCCATGCATGAGCATCACCTTGCTCAAAAAATAAAACCAACAAAGTGCATGAACTCACAACAAATTACGGTATTACTTTATTCTGGTCTCTGAACCCCTGAGACCAACTCATCGAACCCCTAGGGTTCGATAGAACCCAGGTTAAGAACCACTGCTCTAGACTATTTGGTTCCCAAAAAACTGTTTTGGTCCCTGGGAGACTCAGTTGTGTGAGCTTGGTCCTACCCATAGGACAGAAAAGGACCAGCATGTAGGCACTCACAAGGGTGTGAGAGCTACAGAGAGTTTGTGCTCCCACTAGTACATCACGTGTTGTGAGCTCCCACAACCGCTCCCCAAGAACTGTTTCAGTCTTGGTAGGGGAAAGAGGAACTTTGTGCCTCATCAGCCAGCATTGCCCGTTCTGCTGAAACACCATGGTGTTAGCCGTGACTCAGTATCTTAGACGTGAGAACTGCTGAGAGAGGAGAAGGCATACATAGAAAGTGGGACAAGTAGAACACCCCAAAGTGAGCAGTTATTCCTTGAAGTAGGTTAGATGAAAGGGTTTTTAATGATTGACACACACCAGGGTGGCAGGTGAGTCTTCTGGGGGAGGGCTTATGGTAGACTCCTCCGGAAAGGGTTTAATCCCTTAGATGCTTTTTCGGAACTTCTGGCAACTATCCTATTTAATATCAACATTTAACCTCTTCATTTCTTCATTCCCATCTTAAGCTGCCCCAACTCTTCAGAAAATACATTTGAATAACCAGCTGTGATGGTGACTGCGGGACTTGAGAGGCCAGGTTGAAAAAGAGGGAGGGGCTCTGCCCCACCTCCAGCTGTCTGCTGAGCCCCAGAGTGAGAGGAATGCTCAGTCCAGGAGCCCCCGAAGCTGAGCAGACACCCAACATCCAGGGAAGAGCAGACACAAGTGGGGAAGAACCTTGTCAGCTTAGACAACTCCTGAAGGATAAGGACCCAGAACTCACGGGATCCAGTACCTGCTTGAGGAAGCTGGACTCTGAGAAGCATAGGAGGAAAGGGGTGAAAAACCAATAAATGTTTGAGGGGGGGTTCAAATATGCAGCTAATGTTCTGAGAGGGTGAAGCACTGGGTTGATGCACTCAGAAGGCATGGGAGGTACAGATTAGAAGAGAGCACTGAGACTATTCCTGCATCCACTTCTCTGTATTATTATGAAAATGGGAATTCCAGATCTGTCAGTCTCCTTTCCTGTAGTTGCAACTGCTCAGGTCCACAGTTGTTCTCCTGCAAATTTGGAAGAACATCCATCCTTCCAGGAGCCACATGGAACATTCTATGTAGTCCTAATGCACAATCTGTCACACCCCAGCACCACAGTCTTTCTCCCATTCTATTTCTAATGAACAGTGTCTTTGCTAGTGGGTTTTCAAAACTATTATTATTAAATAAAACCTTCACAAATTTACTTTGTAGAAGCATCTTTTATGGAAAACAGATGTTAAGAGCTAACCTAAAAATGCAAATCATAACACCATAATGACTTTTTAATTTAAAAAGTTATAGATACAACTTCCCAGGAGGGATCAAAAGAGACAGTGACAACAGTTGCCGAAGAAACATCAGAAGTGGGAGGTGACTGAAAAACTAATGAAGCTTGCGTAGTTGTAGAGAACATAATGTCTCTACATTGTCTTTCAATGTGGTGCACTGAGCACTCACACATGTTCAATTCCCATGTGTTTGTTAAGGAAAGAAAAGGAACAAAGGCACCACCAATACTCAGGATGCAGATTATTCCCAAATGTGTCTACACATGCCACAAGGACTATAGAGTTCTAGAAATACACACTTAATGTCCCTCCTCCACATTTCTGCACAACTCCTCAGATAGAAATATGAAACCATAATTTGCAAATGCTCCTGGTTCAAATATACTATAATTACTCAGACATTAAACTCCTCCCGCAGTAAGTATTTAACACAAAGCTTTCTTTTATTTCCACAACTGGCTTCTCTTGAAATTCAGTGTTCAAGGGAATTGAACATTTAAGCATGTTCTTATTTTTGTAAAAGTAGTTAGGTTATCCCCCTAAACCGTGTTTCCTAGTCTTTTTTAACCCCTCTCGTTCCCTCTGTCTGGAGTAAGAAGAAAGTTTAGAAATATTTCCAACTTACCAGTAAATTTTAATACTGCCCTGTGAATAAAATGCAATATAAATGCAGAATATGCATCTTTCTCCCTTTTGATTCTATGTACTTTTCGAAATAGCAAGTTGCCAGAGGTATTAAACACACACATGCAGTCTCCTGATTGATACATTTAGAATTGCACCCAAGAGCTAATCCTGTCCTGTATGGCATCCGTGTTCTCTGACATCCTGCTCAGGGCTACCTGGCCTTTGTCAGAGGATTAACTGCTGTCCTCCAGGTGAATGGCTGACACACGCATGCTCTGAGCTGCCCCCATCTCGTCAGAACTGACTGCAATTAAACAGCTGGAAGTATTTTCAAATTTCCGTCTGGGGACCACTTAATGTATCAGCATGAATTTCCCACTGAGATAAAAATGGAGAAGTTGTTCTTTTTTCTTATTTTTTGTAAGGTATCTCCCTCCCCCAAACAAAACATCAACAGAATAGCATGTCCTTCAAGTACTTACCACAGGTTAGAGAAAAGAAAAGGAGTGCTAACGTCAGCTGTTATCCACATCCTAACAGAGAAGTGGATCAAAACCCCACTGGGGGAGGGAACCAGAGGGCTTGCTATAGCTGTGGCTGCTACTTGCCTCCACCAGAATTAGGCATGATCCACTAAAACTGGCTCTCCTTGAAAGCCAGAAATGGGGATCATTTTTACTGCCATGTAGGGGAACGTGAGTCATTTGGGCTTTCAGTCAATTCATAAGCTCAGAAAACAAGCACAGTCACCCCAACATCACACTAGTCAGCGGAGAGTGGAAAGCAACATAACATGGTACTTCTCAGACTGGGTGCATACAGGACATCCAGTTGCTTAAACACCAAGAGTCCTTCAATTTTCTTGACTTGGACGAAGGATTTCCTTTAGATCCTCTGCCCACACTGACTGCCACCTCCAATGGGACCACATCCTACATGGGGTTTTAGAAGGACTGATAGTAATAACCCAAATGACTTTTCTCATTAAAGCCCTGAGCTACTCCACCAGACTTCACATGCACGAGCATCCAGACAGAACTGGGCATCTAACAAAGAGAATATGATGACATTTTGACCTCAACCAAGAACCCTTGTGTAAAACCAGTATTCGCGGCCACCAACAGGGCCGCCTGACCAGTGCGGGTTCGCATTTGATTCAGACAATCAGTAAGTCAGTAATGAAACAACGGAGCCAGGAACTGGTGAGCCATCATCTTTAATTCTAGCTTGCACACGGCGGGCAAGTAAAAACACATACTGGACTCCAAAACCCACTCATTCAGTGCTCACAAAGCTACTGAATTATCCAAGTTTCCTAGAATCAAAGGTTTCTAGCTCACCAGACTTACTCACCTCTGTTCCCCATCTCCTTCTCCAGCACAAACTGGCTTCTCCCTCTCAGCACTCTGCCATCTTGGCTGCTTCTCCTGGCCTCCTCCACGTGGCCTTACTCTGCTCTCTTCTCTAATGCTAATCTCAGGAACCTAGAGTAAGCAAGCTCCCAGCCTGCCCCACTTTATAGTGTAGAAATCCAAACCTTTAATCCAATTATGCAAACAAGGAAGTCTCTGATACAAAGTCACTTATCTGAGGCATGATGGGAGGATTCCTCATGAGAGTGCACCACCCCACATCATCCAATCAGTCAAGGGTGTGGGGAAAAGCTTACTCTTAAAACTTGCACGTAGGCAGTGCCATTCTTAACAAAGTGAGCATAATATATTTTATCTGCCTAACACCTTGTATCTAAGCAGCAGCCTAAACAGCAGCTGTCTTACTGTTTTAGTTACATTGGATTCCAAACATAGTAAAATAAGGGTAGGGACACAGGGAGTAACTGGGCTTCCTACCATACCATTTTAGAAAAACAAACCTACAGGTCCCCATCAATATCCTACACATGAAATAAAATTGTGCAAAATGTTGGGATGTTGTAGTACCTTTGAGTTGTGTCAGCTAAGCTAGGCTAAACACACAATTCCCCACATTTTCTTCCCTGTGTGGTCCTAGGTTAGTGCCAGCCACAACAGACATTTTGCCTGAGACCTGGAATGCAGAAGTGAAGTAGCAGCTATATATTTTTACACTCTGAAGATGGGCGCTCACCATGGTGGCATCGCAGACACACTGTCACTCCCCTTACCTTGATGGGGTGGGGCAGCACTCAAACCCTAGGTCCGCCAGCTTCCACAGGCAGGGAAAACATGGATGGGATGAGTGAGGCACTTGCCTCAGGGTGCAAAATTTAAGGGGACACCAGAAAACTCACTGATCAAGATTAATAATATATGAATGTGATTTTTATTTAAAAGTCAATGCAGTCCTGACCGGTTGGCTCAGTGATAGAATGTTGGTCCAGTGTGTGGAAGTTCTGGGTTTGATTCCCGGTCAGAGCAAACAGGAGAAGTGCTCATTGGCTTCTCCACCCTTTCCCCTCTCCTTCCTCTCAATCTCTCTCTTCCCCTCCTGCAGCCAAGGCTCCATTGGAGCAAAGTTGGCCCGGGCACTGAGGACGGCTCCATGGCCTCCACCTCAGGCCCTAGAATGGCTCCAGCCGCAACAGAGCAGTGCCCCAGATGGGGCAGAGCATCGCCCTCTAGTGGGCATGCCGGGAGGATCCCAGTCGGGTGCATGCAGGAGTCTGTCTGTCTGCCTTCCCACTTCTTACTTTGAAAAAATACAAAAACAAAAAGGCAATGCAGAAAAATATATGATGAACAATTTATCAAAATGTTAAAGAGGCAGGATCTATGACAGTGCTGAAATGAGCAGAAATGGCATCTGAGACAAAAGGAAAAGTCAGTAGTACTGATCTCACGGGCCTCGAGGTTGCCTCTTGCAGTTTGTCAGAGGCAGGCACACTGGCTGCTCGACTGTGGGGACACCTGCCTCTCCTGCAGTCCTTCCTCGCCAGGAATGTAGACAGCAAGGGACACCTACGAGTTTCAGCTGTCTTCTCCTCTTTGCGTGTTTCAGTTTGTCCATATTCCCATCTGCATCCAGCTGTCCCCTCCAACTGTCATTCTGGTGGGCCTACAGGACTCCACGGTCAACCCCGGTAGAGAATCCAGATGCAGAGGCAACAAGCAGCACGGATACATGAGCAGCACCCACGTATGTGAGGCCTGAGTCCCCGTTCCTACACTAACCCCCATTCTCCATGCCACTTGTGTGCTTCTGTTCCGATAAGCACGTGATCTCTGCATACAAACTAGAATATGTCATGAGGCACACATATTCAGGAACTTAGTAAGGTAAACTTGTCTGGTAAAATGTCTCTCACCACCTGTGTGAACCATCTCTTTGAGGTGGTCAAGGTGTAACCTGGCGTATTCTTTTTGCTAAAGGACTAGAGGCTCTGCATCATTGGAGCCTTCTGTTTATAACTGATAGAAAACAGATAACCAGGATGTCCCCATGTGTCTGCCAGGACAGAGATATTCCTCTTCAAGATTTGGTTTTTCCTTTGTCAACAATAAAGACAAAGTCATAGTCCCTTAAAGGCATAGAGTATGTTTAATAAACTCAAGTTCTACCTCACCTGTGATGGCACAGTGGATAAAGAGTCAACCTGGAATGCCGAGATCTCCAGTTCAAAACCCTGGGCTTGACCGGTCATGGCACATATGATAAGCAACTACTACAAGGTGATGCTTCTGATGCTTCTCACTTCTCCTCCCACCTCCATTTCTCTCTCTAAAATCAATAAGTAAAAACTTGAAGTTCTACAAACCCGGATTGCATTGTAGGAAGCTATCATTGTGTGTTTAAAAACACCAGCTGTTAAGTCCAGTCATACTTAAAACATAATTAAAGAGGGAAAACATTTATCTTCTGTAAGGATTCTTACCAAGTTCCCGGGCTATGGCATTATGGATTAGTCTCTGAGTAAGCTTGGTATTGCTAGGAGTAGTCTGGGAGCTGGCTCAGTGGGAAACTGGGGTGGGATCTTGAAAGAACTCTCAGACAGTCTGTGGGGAAGACACTTGTATTCTAAGGAATTTGGGCTCAGTTGGATAAACCACAGTTTATCAGAAAGAGAGAGACTTTGCTCCTGAGACTTGCCATGAGAATAGCTAAGACACAGAGAGGGCAAGCTAAGGACAGCTGTCGGAGATCAGAGACTGGACTATCAAGAGAACCATTCTCACAATAGATTGAGACTGAGCTCGATCTCAGCACTACTGATGCTTTTTGTGAGGAGGATTCTTTGTTGTAGGAGAGCTCTCCTATGCACTGCAGAACATTGAGCATCATCTGTAGCTTCTCTCCACCAGGTGCCAACAGCATCACCTCTCCCAGTTGTGACAACATCTCCAGACATTGTCAAAGTCTGCTGGATGGCAAAACTGTCCCCAGGTAAGGACTGCTAATGAAGACAATGACACAGACTCTTTCCATCAAGAAGTGCCAATGCTGGGGGAGGAGAACCAGAAGTGGGGGTCACCCAAAGTCAAACACTGGGAGTTCAGAAGTAGATAAGGATAAAGTCTGGCATACGATATCAAGGCAGACTTGTTAGATGAGAAAGGGCTGATACCAAGTCAATCACCATAGATACCACATGCTGAGTTACAGTCAGGACAGAGACTGAGGGTCAACTCAGGCTCAAATGAAAGACAAACTAATAGACCAACCTTGGAAACATGAAGTATACTTTGTGGTAGATAGTGTGTATTTGGTAACAGATTGGAGAGTCTGAGAACCTTAAGAATGTATTACTAATATTTACAGACAAAGCTTTTCAGCCTTTATGAATAGAATTTATTGTATCTGCTAGCTATTGCTTTGTAACAAGCTGCACCAAAAACTCTGTGGCTTAAATTATAAAAGTTTTATTTTCTCTGAATCTGTAGGTCAGCTAGAATTTCTTCTGGTCCTGTGGTCAGTGGTGAGTTAGGTAGGCAGCTTTGAAACCCTTAGCCAAGTTTTCTCTGTGCTTAGGATAAATACTATAATGGAATATGGGATTTGATACCTTTTTTCTAACTGTTATATTATGAAACATTAATTACTATTATTGATTACTACAGAATCATTCCACAGGACTAATGATGATTAGATTCTATCTATCCTGCCACCTTAACTGGTACTATTTGTCATACTGGCAATCAGTAGTAGTCATGCCTGCCAACACTAATTTCTGTCTTTCAGCTTTATACTCCCTATCAGTGAAATTGTCCTTTTTGTTGTCAGATGGACCCACAAAGAAAAATGGCATCACATTCTAGACTGACATTTACTCTCAGTCCTATACTTCACCAGTTGTGAAACAAATGTAGCAATGGCAACAAAACCAACAAAGCAACTAGCATTTATTGAATGCCTGCTGTGCACCAGGCACTATTCTAGGCGCTATACATGTATAACTCTTCATTGTCACAATGACTGTTTCTTACAAAAAAACTAACATACTGAAAGGATAAGTGACCCACCAAAGGTCATACAATTACTATGTGGGCTGGGGTTCAAACTCCAGAAGCCTGATCCTGAGCCCATGCTTCTATCAACACACCCTACTGACTCTATAATATTCAATAATTATAAACATATGGTGAAATTTTTATTTTTAAACAATCATTATGAAATTATGATTTCTTTTTAAAAGAAAAGTTAAATATAAGTGCAGCCATTTGGTAAAAATAATATAAGATTTGTGATCACTTTGAAATTCAAAGACTGCCGACTTAGCTAACTAGAGAGAATATTAATTCTTTTCTTTGGCTTTATGTAGATATCGCTGTAAAGGAAATACATTATTTAGTGTAACAGAATTCAATCTCTTGCTATAATAAACCATAACTTTGTTTCTGCAACATTGCTCTAATTGACTCTGATCAAACTTTTCCAGTCATTTGGTGTTGTTAAGTTTAGATTATTTTTAAGAGTTACAACAAGAAATTATATAAGTCTGGGAAGGGGGGGAAGAAGCTAAAATATGACATGGTACAGTTTTATCAATAGTTTTATACCAGAGTTCAATTAAAATGTAAATTTATCCTTTAAGAGCAAAAAATAAAGAGTTGGTCAACTGAAATTAATGTGGGAGCAGAATAGTGCCACTGAGTCAGGAAAGGGGGGGCAGGGAGGAATACTTGCAACAAATTAACCATTGAAGGAAGGAAAGCATCTGTGTGCTAAATTAGCAAAGTGGCCATTTGCAAACCCATTTTCAGATAAATAATTTTGGGGGGAAAAATCAACAAAATTATTAGTAATAGCAAACAACTGGTTTCTCATATAAAAATATGAAGAAAACTGAGGACAGCACATGTCTTTTAACTAACTTGAAATATATAGTATTATTTATATTCTAAAATAAGCTCTTTTGTTATAGTTTAACATACATGTGACTCCATTACAAGGCTCATATGTACATTTCAATAAATTATCAAAAGTAAAACATCCATGTAACCATTACTGAGGTCAAGAAATAGAACATTTCTACACCCAAGAAATCCCTTCAAGCCTCCTCCCAATTACTACCGCCCCAAATTTTCCCCAAATGTAACCATTCTCCTGGCCTTTAACACCAAAAAAGTTTCCCTTGCTTTAAGCTGCACAGAAATGGTGACTCTCATAGTCCAATATTCTTCTCAGTCTGGCTTCTTCCTTTTGACATTATGTTTGTGAGATCTGCTTGTGTTGTTTTGTGCTACAGTATTTCACTGATTTTCATGGATGTATAGAAGTCCATTCTATGAATTTACCAAAATGTATTCATTTTGGTAAATTCTACCATTAATGAACATTTAGGTTGCTTACAGCTGAGAACCGTTGTGACCAAGACCACTGGGAACAGTCTCATACACATCTTTGAGTGCATTCATGTACAAATTACAATTGACAGCAAGATTGCTCAGGCATAACATACTGCATGTTCACTTGAGTGGATATGCCAAAGGAATGGAACCAAGTGTTTTCCATAGGAATGGAACCAAGTTACACTCTACCAACAGGATTTGCAGGTCTCTGTTGTCCATCTCCAGCCACCACTTTGATTCTAATTGAATGGTAAATTGACCGTACCATGTCCTAATAATACATGCAGTGACTGTGTTTATTCTCTGACAGTGTCTACTAGCCAAGTGGTATGAAAGTAGTTTATACTGTAATAACCTATACAACCATATTAGTGCAAAGTTGCTGAATATTAGTCTTGCCTTCCACTACAAAGATTTTGAATGATTTCCAAATATGCCTTATGACTTAACTCCCAATAAATTTCACTGTGTCTTTCCCAGTGTCATAAGCATCCTGGTCACAGAGAATTTCAAATCCTTTTCCTTCTCTATCTCCTACCACATTCAATCCATGTACCTTTGATTATCTGTCTATAATTCTGACGTCTTCAAACTTTTTATAAAAATGGCCCACTTTTGCAGTGCTGGTCAACCTGGTCCATACCTCCCACTAGTGGGCATTCCAACTTTCATGGTGGGCCAATCGCGGTGCCGTTTGGTTGCTCCACTACTGCCCATCATGAAAGCTGGACTGCCTACTAGTGGGAGGTATGGACCAGGTTGACCAGCACTGCAAAAGTGGGCCGTTTTTATAAAAAGTTTGAAGACATCTGGTGGCATTAATCATTCCCAACATGCCTCCCATAAGACTAATCCCCACCTGGATTTCAAAGGTGCTGTCCCAATCTGGTGAACTACACCTGATCAACTGTCATTCATGTCATTTATTTGTTTCAATCATAGCTATTTATGCAACATTTATTGTGCGCTTGTCACTAACACTAGGGATAGAAAGTGAATAAGACAAGGAGTTTTTAGTCTAGCATGAAAAAACTGATATGTAAATAAATAAGTGCAATAAATTATAGTAAGTGTAACCAGAAAATAGAAAAATGTATGGATACAACACAGCCATTTAAAAAGGGAAGGAGTTGGTTTGCTTGAAAAGACAATGGATGGAACTTTGAGCAGAATCTTGAAAGGTAAATAAGGCTAGTCCAGGAAAGTGGGTATGGAGCAAGCAGCACAGCTAGGGGGCAGGAAAGAGGTTGAGGTGAAAACTGCCCACTGCACTGGACCCACGTGATGTCAGCATAGCTGGGGCTTAGACAAGGGCTGAATGGTCCAGAGAGAATTATAGGCTCAACCCATAACCACTGAGCCTCCCCCTCTCCACTCCCACCATGGCCGCCCCCTACCCAGGCCACCCTTCCTGCTAGAATACCACGTTTTCTCTCCCAGATGCTGCATGTGTAACAGCCTCTCGGCTGAGTTTCATGATGGCTGAAACACCCTCATAGTCTTCCTTTTCTCCTCTGGCTTTAATTGCACTGACAAAGGGTTAACAGTCATAAAGAGTGAATTTTTAAAACATTTATTCAACCTTGACTACATTTCTCTGTTGAGTCACTTCCCCAAAGCTCAAATGACTAAGTGCTCTTTTAACTCAAAATCTTCTAAGAAATAGGAAAGGGCTTCCAGTCTCCTGAACCTCCCATACTCCAAATTATTTAAAAAATTAATCAATCCATAATGCAAATATTGAGAGCCTTGGGCACAAAGTCTTTAGACTGCTGGGGGAGCATTTCATGGGGGAGACCTGCAGTTGTGTGCAGCAGTGAGACAATGTCACATTGTCAACTCCCAAAATGGTCCCAGATTTCACTAACAGACAGACTGGGAAAATGGACACAAGTCTGAGTTACAGAAATGGACACCAAATTACAGCCAGTGTAAATGCTACAAAGGTGACCACATATGTAATGGGGAAATGACGTAAAGGGGAGACAGGAAGCCCTTTCTGAGGAAGCAGTACCTGATACTATGGAGGGGAGGGGAATGAAAGGGGAGGGGAGGAATGGGAGGGAGCTCTCAGGGCTAGGGGTGGGATGGGGAAGAAAGCATGATAATGCCAAGATGGCACCTTTGAAGAAGAGAAAATAGGTGAGTGTAGCCAAAATGAAGAGGGTTTGGGAGCATTTCTGAGATGTACCTTGAGGAGCATGTAAAAGTCAGGCTATGCAGAAGCCAGAGGCCAAAGGGAGAATTTTAGATTTGAGTTTGCCCTTCTGATAATTCTTCAGTAGCTCCAATGAGACCAACCCACACTCAAAACGATAAAACACTCCATAAACTGTAGAAAAACTACAAACTCAGGACCAGATAGAATGAGCAAGTGCCTGAAGGTGCTAAAACAGGCAGATATGGGAGAGGTTTGATATTTTAAAAAGGGAAAGAAACTGGGTGTGTCTCCTATTTTTCCTTTCACTCTGAGGGGCAGCTCTCAGGCCGTACCATGCAGGAGATGAAAACCTGAAGTCTTACAGGATTGAAGATGGGGTGCACTGATAAGGCAAGCCCAGCAGCTCCTGGGAGAGAGAAAGCCGGAGTTCTGTGCATGAACTCTCCCCATATCTCTGGCTGACCCAGGACCACAAGTGCATGTGGGAGATGCCTGGCATCCCAGCTGCGGCTCAACAAGCCAAATCCAGTTTGAGTCTCAGGTTCCACCTGGAAAGCAGGGTTTCCATTTTGAGTTAAGCTACTGAGGTTACAGATTGAATTAAGTCATTAGAATGGGGTTTCTGGTCACTGTCTTTTGTTAAAAAGTCAGACTTCCTACCCAAATTTGTATTTTTGCATTTTCAAGTGGTGATTCTTTATTGTGTGTAGCACACTGAGTTGGAGCAACAGTGGATACAAAGAGATGTTGGGAGGCGGCTACCAAAGTCCCATAAAAGATGATGGCGCATTGGGTGGACCTGAGTTACAGTGGAACCTGAGAATTAGACATGGGGTTATTGGGGGAAAGTTTCACGAGTCTAAATTCAGGATCAATTCCAAAGAACTGACCCATACCCTTATCCAAAGTCACAGAAGCTTCACTAGAGGAACTTACATACACACAGGTACAGCAGCTGCTCTCTCGGGTAGTGGCCAGCTAGAAAAAAAACCACACCCTTCCCAGAATGGGGTCCCCTTCTTCTAGGGGGTTAATAGCAAAGCCATATGGTGGGTAATCACATAGACTACCAGAAGGAACCATGTTAAAAGTTAAAAGATAACATCAGACGGTTATTGCACTCTGTACGTTCATTAACTGCCCTCCTGGGACATGATGTTTGTCTTTGGGCAGCAGTATTCGGGTTTGTACCAGTCCGCCCAGCGTGAGGCTGCAGAGGGTCACAGAGAACACTGAGAGCGCGGCACTTCCCAGACTCCTCTGCTGCAGGAACCGTAATGCACCTACCTCCACAGTGAGTCTCCCTACAGAGGTCATCAGAACTGGGGAGGGGATTAAACAGGGCTGAGGACCCTAGAGGATCAAGAAGGCCTTTGCGGTCTCTGACTAGAAACCTCAATGGCCGGTGGTGATGTTCATGGCCATGTGCAAGACAGGAAGAAGTCCGGCAGTGGCAGAGCCTGAGTCAGCTTTCAGACTAGTGGAGTGTAAGGTATATTTGAGATGTCCAGTATAAATGTACGGTAGGCCGTTTAATATAGGAGTCAGAGAAGAGTCAGGACCAAAGATAAAAATGTATAAGGCACCTGCGTTCAAGGGGTAATGAAATGTGAGTACAACTGAGATCCACTAAGAATAAAATATAAGGTGGGAAGGAAAAAAAGACCCCAGGATCCAACTTTCAGAAGCCCCACAATTTCATAGCCAACTTGAGTCGGATATGCCTGTAGGGGAAGTGTTAGTGGGGAGGGAAAAAGAAACCAGGAGATGGCTACGTAGTGGCTAAGGGCACAAAACTACATACTAATCTGCCATAATCCCCAATTCAAATACTTTATCAATATATTTAGCCATAACCTCACCCTAGCCTGTTCTAAGATTTCACTCTCAAACTCACCCTGAGACCTAATCTGCCTACCTCGTAAAGAGCCACTCCCCCAACACCTAAGGACCCAGCCACCTCACTAGATCCCCTTCACATTCTCCCTTTTAAATCCATTCTTACCTATTATCTGTTTAACAGTGCAGCCTCCTTCCCCAGCTTCCAAACCCCATTCCCCACATTATTTCGGGGCTCACGCTGCCATCCCAAAATAATAAAGCAAATCACGTGGTCTACCTAAATGCCTAATTTGAGAGTCTGATCCATCCCCTTCTTATAAGTGACATATAGAAGAAAGAAACATGTTTGGCATCAGCAAGACTCAGAGTCTATCAAAACTAACATTTATGTAAAAGTATCACTTTTCATTGGCCTTGCTTTACTGTTTTTGTTTTCCATTTAACAATTCAAAATTTCAATTATTGGCTGGCAAATTGCCTGGCCCTGCTTTTGAGGGCTGCTGCGACCTACTTTTAACCATATTATCAGCCATAACAGAGGATCCTGAACACAAGAAATGTGGGGAGTAAAATCATAAGTGAAAAGTTGATTAAACAAGGTTAGCTTGAAATTTGTTCTTCCACATGGACATCCCTTTCAGGGGCTTTTCTCCTGCTACCCCAACAATCTACAGAGTGCTGTCTAGGGACCCCTTAGAGCAGTGGTTCTTAACCTGGGTTCTATCAAACCCTAGGGGTTCGATGAGTCGGTCTCAGGGGTTTGGAGAAGCCTCTGCCGCGGAGACCAGAATAAAGTAATACCATAATTTGTTGTGAGTTGGCTCATTTTGTGCACCAGTTAAAAAACATATACCGCCTGACCTGTGGTGGCGCAGTGGATAAAGCGTCAGCCTGGGAACACTGAGGTCGCCAGTTCAAAACCCTGTACTGGTCTGGTCAGGGCACATATGGGAGTTGATGCTTCAGCTCCTCCCCCCTTTCTCTTTTTCTCTCTCTCTCTCACTCTGTGTCTCCTCTCTAAAATGAATAAAATAAAAAAATAAATTTAAAAAAAAAAAACATATACCTATGTCTTGAATTTGGGGGAAAAATCATACTTTATCACTAAAGAAGGGTTCGGTGAATGCGCATATGAAACTGGTGGGTTCGGTACCTCTAAAAAGATTAAGAACCACTGCCTTAGAGTCTCATGACTGTTTGTTTCAAGGGTCTGCAAAGCCAAAGCTAATTCTGTAACAATATTAAGCCACTATATAGCTTTTAAAAATCTCATTCTCTCACTAGTCTATGGTGAAGTTCTGATGCAATAGCAAAGAATATCCACAATTATCTGGGGGGTGGGGGAGACATTAGCTACTCTCTTGCACAGCTACATATCTGGAAAACAACAAATCTCAAAGACGGAGGATGGAGGCAGAGGAGCAGCTGCAGCTGTCTTCCATTAGAGGGAAAAACAGAAGGAAACGGGGAACAATGCCGGTCTCTCACCACATAGTTCTTGTTTTGGAGAATATTGTTCTTTTTGATAGAAATGTGTTATTTACAGTGCCATGCAATGGACTTGTCTTTAATAAATCATTAAGTAAAAAATTAATTTCTAATATGATAAATCTTTCTTGATATAATTCACACAAATCTGTCCAGGCCAGAGCGCTGTGAACATTTAGGGTCCCACTCATGGGGTAAGGTGGCTGCAGTCAGCTTGGCTTTGACCCTGCCTGCCTTCTCTAGGCCACCCTAATCTACCAAGTGAACTTAACTTCCATGTGAATGTTGTGCTTCCAGGACCCCAGGACCAAATGCTGAGCAAAAGCTCCCAACCCCATGTGTATCTCTGGTTCATCTAGTATGCCAGCATGAGCCCCCTCCTCTGCAGGTAGAACCCAGAGAACCGCTATTAGACCAGGGCTCACATTTCAGCCAGCACCCACCAGGGTAGCTGGGCCAATTGTTAACATATTAAAGAATGTCTGTACGCCCCAAACTTCCCAAACGCTCTCAGCACCACCCCAGTGCCTCCCCAGAACCCCCCAGATATACCCCCGCTACCTGCCAGTCAAAGGGGAAAAGCTGGAGGTCTGATACCAAAGTATCTCACCTCAGGGCTCCTGGCTCCCCCAGTTCTGTGCTGGTTGTTAAATATTTGGAGTATCACCACTGCATCGAAATCCATGTACTCCCCGACACACACTCTTTCTTTCCTCTACCCTCTCTCTTGACCCCTCTCCCCACAATCCTCTGATCCAGAAGGGGCAGACCTCAGGATTCTTCTTCCTCTATTTCATCTTATCTTCTTAGTCTTGGACAGCCAGCCTCTTGGCCTAGATGTCAAAGCAAAATGGCCAGTTTTATAAGCAGGGTGTGGGAGACATATGCTGATCTGAGTGCACCAGGCTCAGTCTTTGAAATGCTAACTGAAGTTCGAATGTGCTGAAGTTCAAATGCACCCTTCTTCATGGGCCATGGCCCAACAGTCTCATTACTTGTTTCTCAAGCTTTAGAGAGAACTCTTCCCTGTAACAGTTTCCAGACACTGTCATGTTTTTCTTCCCATTACTTCGTTTCCAATTACATCATTGTTAGGCCAGCAGTTCCTAAACTTGGCTACAGATTAGAATCACTTAGGGGGACTTCAGAAAATGCTGGTGGCCAGTGAGTCCTGTACCATACACGCCATCCTCAAGGAGACACCCATCTGCTGTGTTTCCAGCTTTCCAACATCTGAACAAGGCTGAGAACCAGTGGTCCAGGCTAGATCCCTGCCCTTGGCCCCCCTTCACCCCTTGTCTAGAACTGTATGGGGAAGAGGATCTTCTCTATCCATTCTTCCCATTGGAGCCGCCTCCTGGCTGGCTGGACCATGGAGGCAGCTTTGGGCACAAGAGTCTTACACTCAATAAGACAGTCCTTCTCCAAAAAACTAAGGCCTGTTCTCTTTCCTTGTCTCTTCTCTGATAAGGAATGAACTGGTCAAGGATCCCGGCATTAATTTGTCCTGTGGTCACTCCCAGGAGTGAGCAGGATGGACCTGACCTTTGACTGTGAACCAGCCAAGGCCATCTGCCCTACTTCAGAATAACTGGGGCAGCTTTTAAAACCTGCTGACACCTGCACTTCTGCCAGACCAAATCCACAGGCTCTCTGGAATGGTGAACAGCACTTTTATGTTCTCCAGATGATTCTTTTGTGCAGCTGGAGTCAAGAACCACCAAGCCTAGTGGTTCAGGGAATCTTGGTAGGCCCCATCTCCCACCTTCCTTCACAAATATAGGGTAGGGCAAAAGTAGGTTTACAGTTATTTGTATAGAAAATAATACAATAAATAATAGTACAAAAATAAATTTTGTTTCCCATACTCACAACTGTAAACCTACTTCTGCCCCACCTGTATCTGGCTGATTTGTCGGTTGGCCCAGATTTCCATCCACATTTTCCCCGGTCCATCATCTCATAGGTCACCTGAGCCACCTGCACTTCTGACCGTGAATCCGTCAGCATTACCGGCATCCCCCTGGAGCCCCACTGAGGCCCTGTCTCCAAGCTCCTCAGTTCAGATGGGTGTTGGTCTTAAACTACACCCCACTGTTCGCTCAACTGTAATTTTTCAGTTGGACTGGTCAAAAGATCCACTTAAAAAAAGTTTTATTTTTAAATTAATAAGTACATGTTTACTGAAAATACTCATAATAAGTCCAAACAGCATCAAAGTCTCCAGCCACTGGAGTTGCCCAGCCCCCTTGCTAGAGGAGATATGTTCATATTTGTACAAATGCCCCCTGGGGGGCTCTCCATTTTGTAAAACCAATATAGAGTCCTAAGACCTGTCTATTGCATAGGACCCTGGGAGTGCAGCGGAGGAGGGACCCCTCTGTACCTTTACAAGCTGTTCAGAGGCCAAAGAGCAGATGAGTTTAAGAACAGCCCTGACATACAGCGCCGTTACTTAGGGGACTTTGAAGTATGATAAAAAGTGACAGGATAGCTCCTAGCAGTTGTAAAGGAGTAAAGATGGTCATTACCAGTATCTGTACTGGGTAAGTGTTAGGGGCTGAATTGTGTTCCCCTGACATTCGCATGCTGAAGTCCCAACCCCAGTACCTCAGATTGTGACTCTACTTGAAGATAAGGGGTGATTAAGTTTAAAAGAGGTCTCTAGCATGAGCCCTTATATAATCTGATTGCTGTCCTTATAAAAAGAGGAAACATGAACACAGACAGAGATACCAGGAATATACACACAGAGGAAAAGGTACGTGAGAACATAGTGGCAAGGTGGCTATCTGCAAGCCAAGGAGACAGGCCTCAGAAAAATTCAAACCTACTAACACCTTGGTCTTGGATTCCAACCTCCAACATTGTTAAAAAAATAAATAAATTGCTATTGTTTAAGCCACCTAGTGTGTGATATTAAGGGAAGGCCTAGCAAACTCTACAAGTTAACTTAATTCTACTCTGCTCACTTAGAGTATGAAAGCAGGCTAGAAACAGAGTTACTGAACACTAGAGACTCCTAAAATGATGTCGTCAACCCCTGTGCCAAGAGGCCCCTTGAAAACAAAACCACTTCACAGCAAGTTTCTTAGTGTGTTTCAGTTAGTAAATTTCTGGCCAGGATACAAAGCAAAGTTGTCTTATACTAACTTCCATGCAAGAGCATGAGAATAAAGTTTTCAGGCTTGCTGTGCCTAAGGTTCAACATGTTTCTAAATTTTAAAACAAGAATGCCAAAAGCGGTCCACATAAACAGCTATTATAATTAGAGAGAGCTGTATAATGGTAGGTTATTTCTTGATGAGCGGAGGTAAGATTGATTTACAAAGAGCATTCTGACTCACCCAGGATGAGGAATTCCGCTCACTCTGTCCCTCTAGACCAAAGTCCTGTGCTTTCTTAAGTCTAAGCATGATCGAGGGCACGGGGGGGGGGGGGGGGGGGCACAAGCACAATGGCTCACGCAGAAGAGCGGGACTGCAAGACAGTGCCTCCTGATGGAAAACTAACTCAAGGAAGAGGCACATGGTTCCCTCCCTGCTTTGAAAGTGAACCTGACTTTGATCAATAAGCTATTACAAATATGATGCACAGTTGTGAGAGAAAATAACTTCTGTTTCAGAGGAAATGGCACAGATGAAGGCACCGCAATAGCCTTTGAAAGTCAATCCCCCCTGCAGTGATGTAAAGGCTGCTGCCTACGTGCATCGTGGCTGGTGAGCAGGGCAGCGGGCAGTCTGACTGATTACTGGAAGAGTGCTGCTTCGAAAAGCCTGTAGAAGTCAAGGTTTTTTTCTGAACTGGTGCAACAGTCAACTTAGGTTTTTCCTCAAATTTTTTAGGGTGAATAAATATTATAGGTCTGTTTTCTTGCAAATCCAATATATGCAATCTGCCCTTCTAAGCACTCTATAACAGATCCATCCCAGCCTATCAACCTTTTATTACACTGTCTGGAATGCTCCTAAAATATCGCATCAGAGACTCTGTGATATTTTGTAAACCCTGTTCATTCAAGTTACAACTCCAGAGCCATGAGTCGCCCTAATAAAAAGAAATGGAGAGTCCAGCAGTGGTCTGATGAAGTTACAGCCAAGGAGCCTGCACTCCAGCAGGACTGCTTGGTGAGGTCTGTGACCTAGATTCAATCTCCAATTGGTACTGTGCATATTAGCATACTTAGAGTCAAGGATGGATCTTTAATGGTGAAAATAGTGGCTTCTTAAACCTCCACGATGAATGTCAGAAATCGGTTCTTTTTATCAAAATCAAAAGTCTTCAAGGTACATGCATTGGCTATAATATTTCAGAGATATTGCAACTCTTATACAAAGAATATGGATCCAGTGTGGTCTGTTGTCCCTTTCCCTAAGGATCGTGCAAAGGTTATGTCCCTCAGCATGCTGGGGCTACTCAGAGCCAATCACAGTGATGGAGCCTACATCAGAAAGGCTGTTATATCTTTATCTGATTATACTGGAACACCTATGACCCAGAGAACTGGGACTGCATCAATATTACAGAACTCGTTGGCTTTCTTGTGTCTTTACAAATAGGCATTTGTTTAGTAGATATCCACATAAGATAGAGGAGAACCTGGCCTGAGACCTCCATTCATTAGAAAGTGGCATTAAGCTTATAAGAGAATAGCTAAACAAATTCAGCCACTTTTAACTTTTTGAAGGCTACATTATCTACCAAAAAGAACCTAACACTGATTTAGGTCAGTTTATAAAACGTATCCATCATTATTCTCCAAACCGGATGGACCTCTCCAAGCCCTCGTGATGCTATCTGCCCTCCCTTTTCTAACCACTATTTCAAATCTAGACTCCCTTTCAGCCACCTCCTTCTACAGAAAGCTTTCCTCACCTAAGGTCTTACTTCGCATCCAGAAAACAAGGACTAATAAATTATATTAGACTTCAGTCATCTTGCCATGACCTTTCTGGCAATGTTTTCTAAGTCCAAGTACTTCAAGCCAGTATTCGGAGCACTGTGAAGGTAACCACCTCATTTCCTACACATGCTAATTATTTTGTATCTTCTTAAGCAATGAGACCAAGCCTGTGAACACAGAAGTGCTTGCTAAATGCAGCCAATGCTTCTACTGTATGCATAACTTCAGGGCTAAGAAGGGAGACCACAGTGTGGCTCTGATCCCCAAGAAATGGTCCAGAAACAGAGCATGGATACAGACGGGTCAAAACAATAGATCTCCCTGCATTCATGCATTATACAGAGAAAACATCTGCATTTGTGAATTTCTAGAACACTAGGAAAGGTGGCTACTTCCTGGAAGGCTAAAATTGGTCTCAATTGTTCTTTTAGCTGATTTTTTAAAGGGAGATAGTGTGGTGTTGAAAAATGGAGTTGTAATTGGTGGGTTCGGGCTAACAGCCCACCACTGTGTATGTAACTTTAGGCAAATTATATTTAATTTCCTTGAGCCTCCAGACACTCATATATAAAATGGAAATACTGTTTATCCAACAGGGTCATTATGAGAACTGAGTAAGTAAAGTACACTCTATATTCTGAAATGCCATACTAATGTAAGACTTTGCTATTTTCAAATATCCTATTCTTTTGACACTAAAATAACCTTTAAGGTATTCATTTCAGACAGAAAATTTCATTGAACTTTCCCAAATAACCTAATTGGACCCTTAAAGAAAAAGACTTTATTAAAAAAAAACAAGCATGCAGAAAAACCTCCTCCAATTTAAAACTGCTCATTTCTGGGACAACTTTGGATTTAGACATCTGTTAAACTAAACAGTGAACACAGAATTTCCCACAGATGCTATCTTACACCTGGGACCTTTTCATTTCCATTCTATTCTCTGTATGGAGGTATTACATTAGAAGAAATACAGTTTATTTCCACTGGTAGTCCAGGTGACTCTGGAGTGCAGCGTTAAGTTCTAAAACAGGAGTGTTGACCTCAGCTACCTTCACCCTCAAGGAGATCTACCTGCACTCACTTTGTCTGTTAGGATGCAAAGTGCTTTCCCATTCCCAGAAGTCAGAGAGGCATTTGCTGTTTTCAACTGTAATACTGTTCTTGAATAACAAAGTAAGCATTTGTTATATCTTTGCCTAAAGACAAGTTTTATGCAATCCTATATTCCCATTCTTGGGAAGGATCATTTTTTTTTACTGAATTAACATTAGAAAGAAGCCATTTGGCTTTATTAAGCATGTTCCTTCCACTTTAGCAGACTAAACCACTCAAACTGTGCCAGGAAGATGATGAAAGTAACTGAACAATTTATCTAAAGAGAAAGAAAGATAAAATCGCCAGGAGCCTTCAGATTAAAGAACTCATTTTCTGTTTTAGATTGATACATAAGCACAACACTCGGGGATGAAACATGGATGAAGGACATCTCTTCAAGGTATTTCCTCCAACTTTAACTTTAATTAATTCTCTGAAATTTATAACAATGTATTTTCTAATTACACAGAGACTTGCTTCAGAATTCTAAGTAGTATTGTTACTGTTCACAAGTTGTCCTTGTATTTTTAATGACTAAGTTTGAAATTGTTAATACATATCTCCTCCTAGGTTAATTAATAAGCTATTTTTTTTTGCCTAACAATTGTTCAGAATAAACTGATTATTTTTTAACTCCAAATAACCATCTATGAAAAATATACATGCTCAACTTAAGTCTCCATATTAGCATTCTCCAGAGAAACAGCACCAATACGACATATAGGGTGGCAAAAGTAGGTTTACAGTTGTTTATATGGAAAATACAATTAATAAACAAGAATAAAACAATAAACGAGAATAAACTTGGTGTTTTGCATACATACAACTGGAAACCACTTTGCCCCACTGTACAAGAAAAGACCAATTATGGAGACCAAGTAGTCCCACAACCTGCCATCTGCTGTCTAGACAACCAGAAAAGCAGGTATTGTAATTCAGACTGAGGACAACGGCTTGAGGAATGGGTTAAGTCCTAGAGTCTGAAAGCCTTAGAACCAGGAACCCCAATGTCCCAGGGTAGAAGGAGATGGATATCTCAGCTCAAAAAGAAAAAGAGAGCTTGTCCAGGTGGTGGTGCAGTGGATAGAGCATCAACCTAGGATGCTGAGAACCCGGGTTTGAAACCCTGATGTTGCCTGCTTGAGTGCAGGCTCACCAGCTTGAGCACAGAGTCTCTGGCTTGAGCATGGGATCATTGACATGACCCCATGGGTACTGGCTTGAGCCCAAAGGTCTCTGATTTGAAGTCAAGGTCACTGGCTTGGCTGAAGCCCCTACCTACCCCTGGTCAAGACACATGAGAAGCAATCAATGAACAACTAAACTGGTGCAATTATGAGTTGATGCTTCTCATCTCTCTCCCTTCCTGCCTGTCTCTCTCTCTCTCTCTCTCTCTCTCTCACTGTCTCTCTCTCTCTCTCTCTCACCAAAAGAAAAAAGAAAAAAAGAGAATCTGCCCTCTCTCCACCTTTTTTGTTCTGTTCAGGCTTTCAAGGGAATGGGTGGTACCTACCAGCATTGGTGGGATGATCATCTTTACTGGGTCCACTGATTCAAATACTAATCTCTTCTGGAAACAACTTCACAGACACATTTAAAAATCAAGTTTTACCAGCTACTTGGGCATCCTTCAGCCTAGTCAGTTTACACATAAAATTAACCATCACAATATCCTATTATTACCAATGGGAAAAATGTGAGTGTAAATTACTGAACAAGGAGGTCACAATTCTCAGACACAGAGGCCTGGAGTTCAAAGTACAACCCATGTGTGGCAAAATATGATCTTTTCACCTCTTGGCTCTGTGATCAGAGGGAGTTCTTTAAGTGAGAGGAACAAGGCAGAAACTGCACCTGTGTGTGGTTCTGACATCTTCCTAAGCTAAGCTTGCTCTTGCCATTAGATGTTGGTGGCCTCTGGAGATGAGAAAAAAACAAAATGGTCCCATCCATGTGGCCTTGCCACCACCAAATGGCATATCACCATGAAAGCAGGTTTCAGACACAATTCTGCCAAACACATCAATGTTTCCCAGCAAACAGGCATAAAGCAGGCTATTCCTAGAAGCTCTGTGAAGGCCCCACCATCAGCCTCTGAGGCCATCCTCAAGGACCTTGCATGGTCCGATCACAGAAGTCTAAATTAAGAGGCAGGAAGTAAACGCAGCAGAGAGCCAAGGGCAACCCGCCCAAGAAACACACACAGCCTGCTAGGCACCCCTGTCTAGGAAGGCAGGGGGCCTGAACAGGGTTTAACCAGCCCACATATTCCAATTATTGTGAGCACCCTCATTGCCCTCAATAGGAGTTATCTTCAATAATTCTTATGCTAATCAACCAATCTCTAATGCAGACATTGACAGATGAAGATGATTGAAGATTGGGGACAAAGGATGCTGAACCGTGAACTCTCATTTAGCATCCTTACAATGATAACCATGCCTGCAAGCATTTCTAGGTTAGAGGATAAATTAACTGGCCCACACATATAAATATTTTACACTGTCTATGCCAAAATATTTTAAAGAAAAATTACAGGATGCATGACCAATAGCACTCAGGGTATATAACTAACAGAAGAGTTCAAAGGAAGAGGTGTGACAACTCAATTTCTCAATTGCACGCCTTTTTCCACAGTCCACATTTTCTGAGCAAGGGCTCTATCTAGGAGGAATTTTTTCCCTTCCAAATTTGAACAAAATACATAAAAATAGCTAGAGATGAAAATTTTAAATAAGCATCCTCCTCACAAAAGATGAAAAGTGGGGTCTGGTTATGAAAACAATATGTAATATAAGTACTTTTTTCAGATAAATGTTCCAAAAAAGAATCACATAATTGCCTTATAATGTTATAGGGCTTTTAGCTGAGCAAAAATCAAAGTTAGGATATGCCCAGGGAGCCCAGGAGGTCAGGACATCATGGGAAAGTGGCTTCATCCCAGAGCCCAGTTCCCAAATAGATCAGTGGGTTTCACTGTTTCCATATACATGAACACCACAAGCAAGGAAACTCAAATACAAGACATGGCCTGGGGGCAGAATGCAGTTGATTTATTCAAGATGAAGATGCATGTTTCATTCTATAGATATTATTCATCTATATTTTAAGATACAGTTGCTCAAAGGGATTTAACTTGTGTTGGAAAAAACAATTCTGGTTGTGTTCAGCGTTACCAGAAGTGTCCATCAGGGAAGACCTGCTGGATGGGCATGTCTCTGTTTAAAACTCCATTTTTCTCTTTGGAGGGTACCACACCTTAGCTCACATTTACTCATCCATCAAACATTTATCTAGCACCTCCCATGGACAGCACGAGGCAAACCCTGGGGAGACTCCAAAGGAGGAAAGGACATGATTTCATCTCTAGGGGAAGTTTGATTCTAAATTTGATTTAAAAATCAAAACAAATGGCTGTGAAAGGTGGTGCATGACTTAGACCGAAGAACGTCACCATCCAGAAATAATGTAGGAGCTGGAAAAGGAGACTAAGAAAAATAACTCGCGAGTTTCTCCGTTACTCTCACACAACTACACCTCAGTTCTGACACCAGACATGTGGGTTTTCCACATACCAAGTAATTCTCCGACATGATATGGGTGTTCCTACCTCTGAACATTATTCATTTCTGACATTTACTGGAGTTTAGCACAGACCTTCAGAGAAGGACACAGTCCTACCAGACCATCCCCACTTCGGACACCAATCACAAGTAGTGAGTCCCGACGTGACTCACAACGTCAGTCTCACCTGACTACCAATTGGAGGTCCTCACAACCCCCTTCTTGGAGTCAGTCCTTTGCTGGAAAAGCTCACAGAGCTCAGAGAAACAGTTATGTGTACCAGTTTATTACCGTATTTCCCCATGAATAAGATGCACCCTTCTTCAAAAAATTTGGGGTCTAAAAACTGGGTAAGTCTTATACAGTGGTTGTAGATTTTTTTACTTACATTTCCCATTTTTCCACACTTGTTTTTGTGCTCATTGTTGAAGACAGTGATTCATCATCAGAAACAGGTGAAGACAAGGTAATGGATGGGAGTTTTGACAGTGATGAGGAGTTGTATGACTGTTATGATGGATAAAACTTGAGTTCAATAACTTTATGTAATACATTTTTTTCAAATTTCAGGTCCCAAAATTAAGGTGTATCTTATACATGGGAGAGTCTTATATATGGGGAAATATGGTATATAACAAAGCATGTGATAGAAGTGACAGGTGAACAGCCAGATGAGGTATAGGAGGGTTATACACACACACACACACACACACACACACACACACACACTTCTTCTTACTTCACAGAGACACAAGATTGAAGTAGTCAAAAAATAAAAATAAAATAAGCTTCTGACAGAAGATGGTTCTAGTGAGTCTTGAAGCTGGCATTGAATCTGTCTGGGCAAAGAGGAAAGTACGTACCTGAACAAAGAGGGCACAAATACATCACACAGAACAGGGCACCTGCTCTCTGTAAAACCATATGGCCACAGGAGAAGGTAGGTGCCAGGATATCATGAGAAAAAATTACTGACAAGACTGTTGTCCGAACACAGAAGACCAGGAATACTGGGTGAGCCTTACACTTTGTCCTGTATGCAATGGGGGCCATTGAAAGCTTTTTACAAAGGAGTGTGCATAATTAATGGGGCATTTCAGGGAAAGGGTCCTCCTGCCTGGAGGAATTAGAAGGGAGAAGGCAAGTGGGGCGAGCTGTGGCAAGACACTGGCAATTACACAAGCATGAAGTGATGTGGGACTAGACCAGAGTGAGGCAGTGATGCTGAAAGTCAAATTGTTCTATCCATTTTCTGGAGAGGAGAAAAGTACAACTACCCTAGAAAAATAGCTTTGGCAAGTGCCCCATATAATAGATCGTCCTTCACTGACTTGGGTTTTTTTTTCTTTTTCTTTAACCGACCACTGAATAATTGTGCTGGCACCAGCCTATTTATCACCCTTCCAGTCCAGCCAGGCAGATCTGAACTGAATGAAAGGTTTTGGAGCTGGTGCTCACTGACTGCAAGGTCCGTGCCTGTTCATCTTGTACTGCTGTCTGGTGTTACTGCAGCCTCCCAGAGATCACCCACCTTGTATGCCAAGGCAGCACAGCTGACTGTGGGGTAGCCCCTGACAAGCTGTATAGGTCTTAAACTTGGTGCATCACTGAATCCCATGCTCTACTATTCAGCCTTACATGGATATGTGAGGTCATAAAATCTTTATTATAATTTTCTAACTCTTAAGTGTATTATTGAACTGGATACTACCTGCACATATATGAACTGTGTATAGGAACTGCTATCCCTGGGTTATGTACTAGACATGATACTGTGCTTTTAGAGTCTCCCCCAGATCCAAAAGCATAGCTGCCACTTTCCAAATCCTAGGAGCAAGAGCCTTAAGTGGCAGATAACACCCTCAAAGTTAACCCAAGTATGGCTGCCAGTGTTTGGCCAGCCACCAATGAGACTCTTTCTTATAAAATATCAACTTCTGGGTCCCACTCCAGCATGTAAGTAGCTTATAAATTACCACTCCTCCCTACTACAAGTAAGAAGTTGAACAAACTGAAAAATCCACCACATTCAGGGTCATTAACCATACCTTACCAAATTTAAAAGAGAAGAAATTATCTACTGCCTGCTCTCAGACCAAACAATGGAATTAAACTAGAAATCAGTAATAGAAAGATAGCTAGAAAATCCCCCAAACACTTGAAGATTAAACTACATACACTTCTAAACAGCACATAGGCTAAAGAAGAAATTTCAAAGTATTATGAACTAAATAAAAATAGAAGTGTGATTTTCCAAAGCCTGTGGGATGCAGGAAAAGCAGTGCTTAGAGGGAAATTTTTAGCATTGAAAGTATGTATTAGAAAAGAAGTGAGATGTACAATCAAGAATCTAACTTTCTACCTTTGGAAAGCAGGAAAAGAAGAGCAAAATAAATCCAAAGTAAGCAAAAGAAAATAAATAATAAAATTAGGGCAAAAATCAATGAAAGTGAGAACAGGGAATCAATAGAGAAAATCAATGAACACAAACACTACTTCTTTGAAAAAATAAATAAAATTAATAAGCTTTTAGCCAGGCTAACTAAGAAAAAATAGAAAAGACACAAAATATAATACCAGAAATGAAAGAGGAGACATAAATACAGATCACATGGACATTAAAAGAATAATAAATGAATACTATGAACAACTCTATGCTCACAGATTTGATAACTGATATGGAATGGACCAATTTCTTGAAAGACACAATGTCAAAATGCATACAAGAAGAAATAGACAATCTGAATAGACCTATATCTATTACAGAAATTGTATCAGTATTTAAATATATAACCTTCCAAGCAGAAAGCACCAGGTCCAGATAGGTTCACTAGTGAATTTACGGAAGAAATTATATCAATTCTCTACAATCTCTTTAAGAAGATGGTAGAAGAAATATTTACTAACTCATTCTAGGAAGCCAGCATTACACTAATGCCAAAACCAAAGACATTACAAGAAAGGAAAACTAAAGACAGTATCTCACATGTACAGATATATAAAAACTTCAACAAAATATTAGCAAATTGAATCCAATGTATAAAAAGAATTACACATGACAATAGAGTATTATTCAGCACTAAAAAGAAATGAGCTATTAAGCCATGAAAAGACAAAGGGGAACTTTAAATGCATACTGCTAAGTGAAAAAAACCTATCTGCAAAAGCTACATGGTGTATGATTTCAACTCTGTGACATTCTGGAAAAGGCAGAACTATAGAGACAGTAGAAAGATCAGTGTCTTCTAGGAGTTAAGAGATGGAGTGAGGGAGAAGCAATGGGAATTTTTAGGGCAGTGAAAATAGTATCATACTATAATTATAAATACAGGTCATTATATGTTTCTAAAAACACATAGAATGCACAATATCAAGCCTGAACCTTAATGTAAACTGAACTTTGGGTGATAGCGATGTGTCCATGCAAGCTCAGCAGTTGTAACAAATGCATTACTCTGGTGGGGGATGCTGCTGGTAGGGAAGGCTGTGTATCTGTAGGAGCAAGGGTTTATGGGAACTCTCTGTACTCCATTTCTGAGTCTCCAGTTTCACCTTTAGGCTCAGTTTGTCCCTGGAATATTTCCTTCTTTGGGTTTCATGAGATTTTTCCTGAGACTTTCCGTAAAGCAAACAAAACCCAACACCATTCTTTCCAATGTCAGGGTGCATTTCTGCTCCTTAGGCTCCAAAGAAGATAAAAATCTTCTTGTAGGTACAACTTTCCTGGTCTCTTTAGATGTTAACCAGAAAGTATTCATTTCTCATACAGGATATATAATATGGCAAATGATCTGGAAGGCACACAGACTTATCTTTGGATCTTGACTCCACAATTTACAAATGATATGAACTTGAGCACTTCTTGGAGAGTTAGCATGGTGGGGTGAAGGGGTGTAAAATTATTTGAATTAAATGCCTGCTTTGCAGTAGATACTTTATCAAATGACATGTGCTATGATGTTTACTTTCTTATTTTATTCTGTTCTTTTGTTGTTTTTGTTTCTTACTATTTTCTCTCTTACCCCCACCCCCCATATACCATTGCATTAGTTTTCTAAGAGTGCCATAAAAGTACTATAGACTGGTATCTTACTTAACAGAAATTTATAGTCTCACTGATCTGGAGACTGGAATGTCCAAGACTAAGGTGTCAGCAGGGTTGTTTCTTTCTGAGGGTTGGGAGGGAGAATCTTTTCCAAGCCTCTCTCCAGGACCACCTTGATGTCCACATGGGTTCTCCCTGTATGTCTCTGTCTCCCAATTTCCCTTTTTATAAGAACACTGGTCATATTGGATTCATGCCCAGCCTAATAACCTCTTCTTAACCTATTACATTGGCAATGACCTTATTTCCAAATAAAGTCACATTCTAAGGTACTGGACATTAGAACTTCAACATTTGCATTTCCAATTCCATGACAATCATGACACAATTCAACCCATAACAAATTTATAAAGCACAGACTGTTAGGCCAGTCTCCAAACTTATCTATTCAAGTCTGCAGATGTGAATGCCTTAGCTCTCTTCTAAGTCTGAATACACAGCTATGTCAAACAGCCTTTTGGCATGACAGCGGATATCAGCTAACATTTGCTGAGGCTTGCTATGGGTCCAACACTGTTAAATGAAGTCACTCATTTTAGCCTCATAGCAACACTAAAAGGTATCTACTCTTCTCACCTCCACTCATCAGGTAAGACAACTAAGAAGAGAGAGCCTGTAAGAGATCCCCATGTGGAGGGAAGTATAGGGGATCCAAAAGGCATCAGAAATGGATACAGAAGCATCTGGAGCCCGCGTTACCCAGTCATTTTTCCAGAGGGTAGGCAGTGAACTCCAGCATCTCTGACAGCATGTCTTAGGATTCTTGTAGCTGCTCAGGGGAGGATCTACAGTATCAGACATTATTCTCCCAAGCTACTGAACTGCAGAGGAGGGGACTTGGGGCTGCTGACTGGGAAGACAAGCAAAAGCTTCTGTGGTCTCCATATCACAGGGACATGGTAGCTGTTAGGTAGTAGTTCCTCTGACCCTAAATTGACCCAGATTCTGGATTGGGTTCAGGAGTAGGGTTGGGGCCTTCCGATGCTGCTGTACTTGCTATCTCATCCTCTGCTTAAAGATCAGAAACCTAGTACAGGATAACACCAAATATAGAGATACTCATGAAAAGTGAGCAGGCCTAGAAGAAGACCACTGGTGGAGAGGAATCATGCGGGAGTCAGGGTCCCCGGGGCCAAACCACAAGAGATGTGTCCCTAGGGCAAGGGAGGATCATGGCCTCCATCCATGACCACTGCTTCTTTGTTTTGTATTTTAGAAATGTATCCTTGATTTTGATGATGTGTTCTGGGCTGAGACTGCCTTGTGCTTTCTCTTCTCCAACATAATTCTGTTTCTTTATCTCAGTTGGAGGAATCAAATAGCATATTAATATATGTTACACCAGATTTTGCCTAGAGCGTGCAACAAAATCTATTTTCCAACCTTTTCAGCCTAAGCTTCAAGTTAATCTAATTTAATATGTCATTAACAAAAGTTTCTGTATGGACCAGTAATTATTTGGGGTGCAGGTGGGGAAGGAAGTTTGAAAGATAAGTTAAAGGTTGGTTTGATTTAAGATGAGTTCGAGTTTAGCAGTGCAATTTCCCTGCTTTACTATACATCTCTGTGATGAATGCAAGACAGGAAAACCAACCTTTATATTTTCCATCTATAATTAATGAGTGGCTTCTAGCAGGGTTGGAGAGAGGAGAGAATTGTGATTACAGAAGACCTGCTCACTTGAGTGGTGTCAGCTCTTCTAGATGCCAATTTAAACCAGCCCGATGTCAGCATTCTCACTTTTGCATTACGAGCTTCTACTTTTTCTTTTTTTCTCTTTCTTTTTTTTTTTTTTTTTTTTTTGTCATGATAGGGTGAAACTTGATGAGGAGACAGAAGAGACTAATGGTAAGATAGATGGCAGCTTAAATAATTGAAGCCAATTACAGTACATGAATGCCACCAGTCATGGTAGTATGGGGTTCCCAAAGGAGTGTTGGGGGTAGAGGATGCTCCGCCCCCCATACCCTTCCCTTGCTCTCCAAGGCAGGATCCCCCCACCATGCTCTCTGTCCACATAGCAAGTCTACCCATTTGGGGCAGCCACAGTGGAAAATTTCAAGAAGCTTAGCCTCACTGGGCAGAATTGGGCCCTGCCTCCCATTAGATGAAGGTTTATATCTGGGGGCAGCTGAATCCCAGCTCGCTCTCTCTCTCCTCCCTGATCACTTGAGAGATGCCTCCATGAGAACTAAAGGGATCTGCACATTCATCCACGGTAGAGAAAGTGCCAAACTGCAAGAAAAGTGGAAGGTCACCTGTACTGCACATCCCCCTCCCGACCACATCCTGCATCCAGCAGACTGGAGACCAGGCCATGCCTCCTGGCAAAACAGCCCTTTTCCTAGTCCTCTCCCTGACAAGGACCTCCCTGTTTGGAAAGCACAGGCTCCCTGGAAATGCAGTCCCGTCCCTGCCAGTGTCACCCACCACAACGACTTTGCCAGCTGTCCTGCATTGCAGGCCAGGATGAATGCCACTGCTCCCTGTGGCCCACCCCCAGGACAAGACGTGTCTTCCCCGTTCCTGATCGCTCTGTCACACTGGACATCATACAATCTGCTTAACCCTATCCTTTAATAAAAGAATGCAAACAGAACCAGCTTATTAAGGATGTGTTGTTTTCAGCACTTTAGTCTGTGGTAGTTAACTAAGACTAGGCAACTGATATTGTTTTTTGTAAATACTAATACCTAGGCCTCCTGGAGATTTTGATCTAAATCTTATTGAAAACAAATGTGTAGTGAGTTAACAAGCGCAATTCCTCTGGTCATGACATAGCTGCCAGGTTGGAAGGGCCCCTCTCAGCACCTGT
This sequence comes from Rhynchonycteris naso, assembly GCA_037038555.1. Lineage (NCBI taxonomy): Eukaryota > Metazoa > Chordata > Mammalia > Chiroptera > Emballonuridae > Rhynchonycteris > Rhynchonycteris naso. The sequence continues at coordinate 253,018,684 of CM072995.1, forward strand.
GGCATCGGTGCCTACTAGGTCTTTGCTCCTAAACGATGAAGAGCAAGCTCATGCACTAAGGGTGAGACCTGCCTATTCCGCACACCTGCTCCTCAGAATGAAGCAATGTGGTTGTGGGGAGGAAAACATACAAAGGATGAAGCCTGACACTGCTCCTTATTGAAATGCCTGACCAGATTACTGCAGTGATCAGAATGACCACGCCAATGGTTCTGGTCATGCCTTGTGCCAAAAAAACTGCAGTAAGAAATTTATGAAGCTTGAAAGGGGACTTGAGAGGTCCTTCTGTCAATGGCCGTTCTGCAGAGGTGAGGAGAAACCTAACTTTGCTGACTTCCAAGGGAAGACTCCACAAGAAATTTGATCTAACTGGTGCCAAGGTATAGCATTGTCACTGACTAGAGACTCCTTTACTTGAGTCCTACACCAGAGCCTGTGGAGAAAACAAGCGCCCCTAATGTCCAATCACTTCATGTGAACAGCCATACACCTTCAGTTAGAGAAATTGTGTAGTTTCTTTACATTGATAAAATATCCCCACATTAAAAAGTTTGTCCCACTACAGTACAGCATTTCAAGGCTTTGGGTTAGAAAATGACATGAGCCAATACAATATCTGATATTGTAACACCTAGAAACAACTGGGGAAAAAACAACAACAAATGATAGTCCAGCCCAAAAGTCCAGACCTCTAACATATTGATCTTTTATTTTCCGCTAGTGGCCTCCATCTCAAATCAAAGATTTGTTCTCAGGAAGAACAAAATAATGAAGACACCGAAATGTCACCTATGTATAATCAATATGTTGTGAATGCTATATTATTCATGTAACCATCTAATGAGCAATAAACTGTGCACCTCTTTCTTCCATGAATAGTAAATAGTAGGTGAATAGTAGTAATTGAAGTCATCACCACGATAGGAATTGTAATAGAGTAACAATTGTAGTCATGGGTAGCAGTTACTATAGTAATCATAGCAGCAGTAGTAGTCATTACAATACCAGTAGTAACTGTAGAAGTGAAGAAGCAGTTATTGCAGTGGTAGACAAGGAATACTGGCATTCCACCACCATTGGGGCACAGTGAAAGAAGAACCATGTTAAGAAGCAGGGAAAATAAGCTTATTTAAATTTGAACTATGTAGGACGTGTCTGTGGCATTTACTAAGAGATGCAAGAAGCTGCCCAAATTTAATCAATCCCAAACTACAAATTTCTTACTTGATTTCCCTAGAATGCAATCTTCATTTTGAAAGCATGTGAAGAGCTCAAAGCATATGAAACAGTGCATTGTTCAGTAAACCTATAGCATGGTTTGTGTAGAATACAGAATCTGTCTGTTTACTTTATAAACTAATCCCTCAGCCTTGTCTTCATTGCCCGGCACTATGTAAAGTGTGGGGGTTCTTCTGGTACCTGGAAAGCACCAACCCTCTGGGACTTAGCTTTCTCCTAACAGGCCAGCTTGAAAACAAATAATTATTGTGGCAGATTCAAGCCCGAACACAATTCAGAGTTTGTTTCTTTGTGAAGAGTCTCCCACTGTCAATTCATTGAAAGCTAGTGATGGAATATTGCAAAGCATCTACAGGTGCCTGGGAGGGTCAGACCCACCATGCACCTGATGCCACAAGAGACACAGAGGACTCAACAGGGACAAGAACAGTCGTAGTCTTTTATGTTCTAAAGAAAATAATGGTAACAAGCACAGAACTGAACAAACAATGCGATTTCAGGTAGGGTTAAAAACTCTGAGGATGATAAAAACAAGGGGATGTGACAGAGAACAGATGTCTGCAGGGGCCGTGGGTCAGGGGTGGTCCCCTGCAGAGAGACATTAAGCTGAGACCCCAGAAACAAGCAGGAGGGAGCAAAGAGAAAATAACCCCCAGAATAGAGAAGTCAAAGACCTTAAATTAAAATTGGCTTGGCCTTTTGTGACAAAAAAAGATATGTCTGGAAGGATAATAGTAGCTGAAATCAGAAAGGAAGATCCGGGCCAGATTATTAACTCTGGATGGATTAGGCATGGGGACGCCAGAGGGGGCTGCATCAGGAATTGTTTCCAGATTTCTGTTTTGTGACACTAGTGGAGGGGATGCCACCATGGGGCTGTGGAAGGAGGCCCTGGGTCGTGCAGGACTCGTCCAGCAAAAAGTGCTGCTGAGACATCCTTCAGGTCCCTGGCCTGCGAGCCAGTGTGGCCCAGGCTCCCAACTGTGCCACCTCCGCCCTCCAACTGCTCCCCTCTAGGGCCTGCCTCCTGCCCCAGGCTGCTCCTCTGCTGCAGGGACCACAGACCCCTCTCCAGCCCTGCCCTGCTCCTTCGGCAGCTGAGACCAGGCAGGTCCATACTGGATTTGGGCAGATAGTAGAGGAACTGCAGAGCTGGAAGGCTTTGGTCAATTCCTGTTTATTAGAGTCTCACAAGGGCAGACAAGCAAACAGGCAGGGAAAATCCACCTCTCACTGCAACCACCAAAACAAACGGCAAAATGGCCCCTTGCAGTGGCAGACAGGCAATCTGCAATCTGTCCTGAGGGCAGACAGCCACAGCCTTACGTAGACTATACACACATGGTGCTGCCACGTGCTCATGCACTCATCAGGCAAAGTACAATCAAGCAAGCCTAACACAGCAATTTTACCAACACCATCATTTCTGGTCTTCCATATTCTCACACTTTTCTGCCCACAACACTCTCACCTACTCAGGTTACGATGAATAACATTTTCAATCGTAATGCATTTCAAGCGTAAAGAAAACAACTTTATAGAATTCCCAGGGAGGGTGCATGGGTGAGAGGAAAGCATATATTCATAGGTTAGATGAACTAATTTTTTTTGAAAAGAAGGTTGTCAATGAGAAAATAGGACTCCTTTTCAGCCACTAAAATGTTAATATCTGTGCTTATGTAAAAGAGATTCCTAATCTTGCTTCCCTCCCATCTGTAAAACGCCTGTGTGTATAGAGAGCGTTTTCTGAGTCTGGGCACCAGCCAAGGGGATAGCACCCAGTCTCAACCCTGGAAGGTCCTATTTGTAGCTGCTGAGTCAGAGGATCCTGAGTGCCTGAAACCCGTCAGGATGGCAGTGCTCAGTCACAGGAACGCTGTCACGTGTGTCACTGAGCTTCCCCTGCAAGGTGTGCAGGAATCTGCTAGAGGGACAGAGCCAAGTCCTAATCAGGCTTGCATAAGGTGACCAGATTTTAAAATTGGCAAAGCGGGACACCATTGATGGGGGGGTTCTTGATTAAAAATTTGGTCTTTATGGAGCAAAAAAATTTTTTTCATAGAATGCAAAAATAGTATTGTAATATATATTTTTAAAATCGGGACTTTTTTAAAATGCCGTGGGAGGCGGGACAAATTGTTAAAAATCCGGACTGTCCCGCCAAAAGCGGGACATCCAGTCACCTTATTGCACCACTGTGTAAACTGTTCTCTGCAGCTTTCTGTGGATAGCAAACTCGGTTTGAGACCTGCTTTCACTAAAAACAAGTAGAGTTTTGGGGAGCATGACCAACCTTCAAACTCTAATTGTTGACCAACTACTATTACCTAGCAAAGAACACAAAGCTCATGCAGCAAGCTCCAGGCCATTTAAGGAGTGTCCACTGTAAGTCAAACCAGGTGTACCAAGATAGAGCGCAGAACCAACCTCCCCTTTCACAGTGGGATCCCTCTCCTGTAATTCAATGATAAAGTAGCCTTGCTGAACTGGGTAGGACCAGCAGTTTGACCTGGACAAGCACCAATGCCACCGTTTTCAAGAGGAACCAGTGAAAACTTTTCTGCACCCGCAAACCCCTGAAAGCCCCAATAAGGACTCAAGAATTCACTGCCCACAGATAAGCCCTGCTTTCTGGGGCCTGGACTATCATACCTGGATGAAAGTCATGAGGAAAGACCACTGTTAAAGGCAGGACACAATTCCAGCAGGAGTAGAATCCCAAAAACCATGGTTATAGACCTCCAAAGTTTGCAAGGCCTATGTGATGAAAACGTCCCAGGCTCATAAGAATACATGTGTGCATAAAAGGAAAGAGAACACACAAGCATACATGGAAAGGTTGAGGCATGCCCACAAGATTACAAAAGATTGCAAATGAGAATGTAAAGAAGCTTACTGGAGAGAATGCTCCCAGGCAGGCAAGAGCAGAGTCAATGTGGGCTCACATGCAGAACTGCACCTGGGTCACGTGGGGAGGCACACATGAGCTCACATGGGGAGAAGCACACAATTCTTGGGAACGTAAAACACCTCCCTCTCCACTGCTGTTTGTAGAGAAGAAAAATTACCCAGGGCAGTTCAAGACTTGTCCCAAACAGTTCAGGTCACAGTTGGAACTAGAAACCAGCATCCATGTGACACATGTGACTTTTTTGTTGTTGTTCTCATTAATTTTAAAAGCAACTAAGACTTCTTTTTCCTTATGATGTTTCCATCTCTATACAAACAGAACAAGGAGCACTAAAATCAAATTCAAAACTTTGGGGGCATTCCTCCAGAGGCAGCGGTGAGTGAAGGAAGGAGTGGTAGCGCTACTTACTGCAGATGGTGAGTTTAGAAAAGTAATTAGCTCAGAAGCCAAGCATGCGCCTACCTCTGCTCTGGGCTTGGGCACGCCTCTGTCGGTGCAGCCCCAGGTTCGCCCCTGGTTCTCCCTTGGGACACTCGGGTCCTGCTCACACAGCTGCTTCTCAGGGCTGTCTGTAGTGCCGGTGGCCAAGGTCAGGCAGGTCACACTGGATTCAGGCAGACAGTAAAGGAACTGTGGAGCTGGAAAACAGTGGGCCATTCCCATTTAATAGGTTATCACAATGGCGGATGAGCAGACAGGCAGGGGAAACCGCTTTTCAAGAAGGCAGGCAGGGCCCCTCACAGTGGTGGGCAAGGGATCCGCCCTGAGGACAAGCACCTATACCCTTACACAGGCTATACACGTGTGGCTGTGCCACTTGCTCACCAACTAATCATGCAAAGTGCAAATCTAACACTGCTGTTTTTCCTACACTGTCCCTGGCCCCACATCCACAGTGAAGCGGCCCCTCTGTTTCTAATTTTCCTGTAGTTTTCGTCTTTGTGTTTTTGTTAAGGGTTATTATATTGTTTATACTTTGTTTCTTAACGGTTTCTCCTCTGTAGGATGTTAGCCAACTGAGGGCTTGGACTCTGAGACAGAGTCTTATAGATCATAGACATTCAATTAACATAGCTTGAATAAACTAAGGAAAAACAACTATATCTAAATGCAGACATCATTCTGTTTCCAAAAAGCTGTATTGGAGGATATATGTGGGGCAGCTGTGTTAGGCTTGCTCTCTTGTTTATCAGCTGCAAGCCCTTTGCCTGATTAGTGCACGAGCACGTGGCAGAGGCGTGTGTGTGTGTGTGTGTGTGTGTGTGTGTGTGTGTGTGTGTGTGTGGCCTATATAAGGCCATGGGTGATTTCACTCAGGAGGATTGCGGATGGTGGATTGCCTGTTCGCCACTGTGAGGGGCCATTTTGCTGTTTGTTCGCCTGAGAGGCGGTTTCCCCTGTATGTGTGCTTCTCCGCCATTCTGAGACACTATTAAATGGAATGGCCCTACCCTTTCCAGCTCCACAGTTTCTCTACTGACTGCCCAAATCCAGTGTGGACCTACCTGCCTGGCCTCGGCCACCGGCATTACAATATATGATACTCCTTTTATTGTTGTTTGATTTTCTGGTGGGTTCTAAGAAAATAAATCTTGTGTTCCTGTAACTCACTATTATTCCTCAAATGGTGATTGTAGAGTAAGGTGACCAGACATCCCGCTTTTGGGTGGACAGTCCCGATTTTTAACAATTTGTCCCGCATCCTGCAGCGTTTTTAAAAAGTCCCGATTTAAAAATATATATTACAATACTATTTTTGCATTCTATGAAAATTCTTTTTTGCTCCATATAAACCAAATTTTTAATCAAGAACCACCCCCCCTCCCATCAATGGTGGCCCGCTTTACCAATTTTAAAATCTGGTCAGCTTATTGTAGAGTGAGCAAACGACTGGTGAGTGGGTAAGGAAGAGCAAACATGCCTTCATTTCTCTTGCAATCTTGCCACAGGTGAGACATTTCTCTGCATTAGACTTTCCAAGGCCGATCTGCCCTGTCCTGAGTGCAGGGGAGCCACACCATGTGGTCCTGAGGGAGGAGGCATCCGCATGACCATGGTGCAAGTGTGCAACCAATCTTTCATATGGTTCCCAGACTCCTTCCTAAAGCCCATTGGTAAATAATTCCAAGGTGATGACGCCCTACCGTAGTTTTTCATTTCCCTGACAACCTGTTAGAAAAATAAGTGCAATCCTTAGGATGGTGTTTTGTATCACTCTGTGCCGGGACAGTTGTGTCCACATCAGAGCAATCTGGGATCTGTCAATACTGTGGGTCATGCCAAGGAAGCTGTTTTTATTTTAAGCTATGGTAACATTTACTGAGTCCTCAGGAAGTGTTCACGGGGCTGCAGGTAAGTGTCCTCCTAGTGGGGTCCACCTAGGCAACAAACACAGAAGTCACAGCCAACTTACCCTTGGAGGAGGCCCCTGACAAGTGCCTTGTTCATGTCAGCCCGAGAGTTTGAAATTGGTTACCTGGGCAGGTCTCAGACCCTTGTCAGATTGGCTACACTGGTGTGGGGTGGCTGTGTTAGGCTTGTTCGCTGGTACCGGCTGTAAGCACTTTCCTGATTGGTGTGTGGCTGCGTAGGAGCACCGCGTGTGTATGTGGCCTAGGTAAGGCTGTGGGGGCTTGCGCTGGAGAGAGATGGGGGATTGCGGATGGCGGATTGCCCACCTGTGTGCTTGTCCGCTGTTGTGAGACTTTATTAAATGGAATGGCCCAAATGCTTTCTGGCTCTGCAATTTCTTTACTGTCTGCTCAGATCCAATGTGAACCTGCCTGGCCTCGGATACCGACATTACATATGGCCACCTGGAACTGTTACCCTTGAACAGCCAGTAAACAGTATGATCATTTCAATGAGTTTGAAAGCATATTGAAGGATAAGAAGTAAATATCCAAATAGCCAGCATTTATAAAAGCAGAGTCCCAGTCATGTCTTCATTAGACCTGATGTTGAAATAGCAAGTTCCAAACCTTAGGAACTTCCTACAATGGTCAGCCTTTGTATCCGATCCTCCTGTGTCCTTCTCCTCCTCCTCCCCCGCCACCCCCTCCCCGCAGACCATCCACACTAAAAGCCTCTACTGACAAAAGGCTCTTTAATGCTGCAGCATGGAGGGGAGGACCTCCTCCAAATTATCTTGTTATTCTGCCTCAACCTGAGTGACAGGAGAAAGTATTTCTCAACCCTTACTTCCTTCAGATGCTAAAAGTTGCTTTGCAATTACTTTGGTGCTGATGGAACAGCACTGTGGCAAGACCCACGATGCTACTATCAAAGCCATAAGGAGTGCACTTATTTAAGACTATTTAAATGCAGAACAAAAGGCACATTGGAAACAATGGGCCAGCTAACGAAACTGCATTCCTGAGTGGCTAGGCCTGAATTTAATGAGATGATGTGAAGTGTTTGCTTGTTGCATCTAAAGGGTTTCAAATGTACTCCCTCATTCACTTGAGAATACTTTGGATCTGCCCCGCTAATTAATACAAGTTTCCAGTGAAGGAGTATGTGTGTGTGTGACAATAGCTAATGCCTACACAAAGACACACAATGCCAAACACTGCATTTCTGTGGGAAGGAGTACCATTCAGTTTTGTAAGAGTCGGCATGTAGGATTTGGATGTGAGCACCTGAATTAGGAAGCCACTTTAGGGATTAGAACAGTCATGATTCTGTAATGACTGCTTCCTTTCCGCCTCCACTAGCCTCTGCAAGCAGAGTTATCTAATGGGCATCCACAGAGAATAACCTGGAAGCTAGAGGCCACAGAAATCTTTGGCACACAAGCAAATGCAGAAAGAAAATTTAATTACCTTTAAAAGGGTTATGAAGCCAGTTAAGCATGCTAAGAAAATGCATATAAGCCTATTGCTGGCTGTCCTGGCTCATGGAATCTTACTTCCCAATGGTGTTGACGGGCACTCTTTCCCAGCCCTTCAGAACACAGGTTCCAGATACACAGGAATGAGGGTCAACAAAAAAGCACGGTGCCACAAGCTTACTTGAGGTGTCAGAAAACTTCAGGGAAGTCACAGTTAACACACTAAAAAAATGACAGCTTAAATTTGAATTTGTAGAGCATCTTGTAAATTGTTCGTACAGATGTGGCATTATTTACATGATAATTTCATGCTTCTCAGTACACAGAGGAAAATAAAACTTGTTAGATGACATAATGAGACCACTAATCCTATTAATGGATCAAAGGTTTTTTTCCAGAACTTTTCTGTTGCTTCATCATCTTGATATAATTGGAAATATTGTTACATCTGCACTTCATCACCTAGGAAAGAAAAGCCAGAGAGAAAAAAGTTTGCTGGTCTGCCTAGACAAAGAATGTTTACTGGTGTCAAAAATGCTTGAGGCTCTTAGGTTCATTTATATGGACTGATTCCTTAGCCAAAGTATTTTTAAAATGTTTTAGGACTAAATAGTTTTCCACTCACTAAAAAAAAAACCAGAATGAAGAGCTTTGCCTACAATACTTGTTTCAAAAAACAGAGAAATAAGCATGTATCAGCCACAAAACCACTAAGCTTGGACTTGACATTGCTACTGTTTCCTCCGACTCAGCTGAATCAGCTCCATTTCAGAGGCAAAGCTCTGGAAGGAAGAAGAAAAAAAAGATCGATTATGGTTATGGCCAGCTCCGTTTTGAAAGCAGAGGAGGAATTCTCTTCCCTGTGCGCTCACATTTCATCACTTACTTACAATTTGTGTAGAGTACTCTCCAAACGGGGAAAGATAAGGAGGCCACAGGGTAGATTCAGATGCAAGAGATGTGAGACTCACCCTTTACCCTGAAAAACATCCCATATTGTCAGTCTGTAAATAGAATTATAGCTCCACCAACAGCAAGCCCTGATGCAAAAGTGCCTAGGTGAACTAAAATTAAATGCCTATGAAAAATGGCCCTCTGCACATCAGCCTCTATCTGTTCTGGCCTTCGTTACCTCTCCTATTTGTCTTTATTTTCATTTAGAGCTGAGCACTATGCTGCCTTTCACTTCAGGTACACTCCCTCACAGTCGTGGGGGGATGTGTTTCATCCTTGTTACCCATGGAGCAACATGGGGGAAAGAAATTACTTATTGATTTTCCTTTTTGTGGAATGTTGTCTTTGCAATGGTTTCTTGAACTAGGTCAGCAATGCATGCAGCTCCAGCTGTGGGGACTTAGCCTGCCCACTGTCCTGCTCCCCCATCAGCACTTCCAGGCAGCTGCCCCTCCCCAGATCCACAGCTCCTAGCTCTTTCGATAAGACAAATAAAAATGCATGCACTTCAGAAGGCAAAAGAATTAACAAAATATGGTATTCTCCCATCTGAGCGGTTGAAGCAGGATAGTGTAAGTTTTTCTGTACTCCTTTGTTCTAAAACAGATTTGGGGTGGTTCATCCTGAAAAGGAGGGTGCAGCTTGGCCATGCAGAGAGAGCAGAAATAGACGAAGGAATGAAGATGGGTCAGGACACAGCACAAGGAGTGGGCAGGTCCTGCGCACTCAGTAGGATAGAAAATTGGACAGGTGGGGCGGAACTAAAATAGGAGAGTCCTTCAGGGTGGGCTGAGGAATTTGTGCTTTATCTGGGGGTTGGCAAACTGTGGCCCACATGCCTATTTTTGTAAATAAGCTTTTAATGGATTAGAGCAGGGGTGCCCACATTTTTTCAGCTTGCGAGCTACTTATAGGATGACCAAGTCAAAATGATCTACCTACAATAAAAATGCAAAACATAAATTTATTTCTTCTATATTATCATTATTTAAGTTACTGTTATTATTATTTAATATTGTGTATTCTTCTTTCACTTTTCTCCGTCTCAGCTCTCTTTTTGGAGGAAAGTCAATGCCATAGTTTTATGAACAGTCCAAAAAGCCGCTCCACATTTCCCTTCTTTGGAATAGCAATGGCACACAGACAGATGAGGCAAACGCACTTAGAATATGGCATAGTGAAAAAAATCCCCTCCCATTCTGTATGAAAGTGGTAGGTTTCAGGCTTCTTACTCAGACCAGCTACGGCACTCATTTTTATATCCTTTGTTGTATTTAGTTTAAATAAATTGAAGGCTAACTATGCAGCAATGTAACTGAACAAGTTAGCGCGGTTTAACGCGCATGCGTAGGGTGTCAAAAGTTCAGACGTCAGATTGGCTACCCTGTGTGCCAATCAAAAGACAAATGTCTTTTTTAATGTCATGCGATCTAGCCACACTTCCTTCGCGATCGATCAACCAGTAGATCACGATCGACGTATTGAGCACCCCTGGATTAGAGTTTTCCACTTGAGACCAACGTGGCCCAGTGTAGTGAACCAGGTAGACCTGTGTCTGTAAGGTTACCTCTTTATATGTGGGGAAAACTGAGTCAGGCAACAGCTCACACCCAACCAGCCCCAGAAACCCCTGAACATTCTCTGACTTTGTTCCCTTGGCCTCGGTCCCCGGACTCTTCCTGTGACCCCACTGCACCTGGCAGCTGAACCACGTCCTTCTTATCATTCTGACAAACCTGCTTCTATATGCTAAGACTCTCCTGGGACCCCAGCTTCCTGTCATCAGCTCAGAGGAGGAAGTTTGGGAGTCATTAGGTGATACTGACTGTGGGGCAGCTGTGTGAGGCTTGCTTGCAGGTTTACCAGCTCAAGCACTTTGTTAATTAGTGCCTGAGCACGCGGCAGAGGCACAAGTGCATGGCCTATATAAGGTTACGGGTGCCTCCCCTGGGCGGTGCTTCTCCCTGATTGCTCTCCTGCCACTGTGAGGGGCAGTTTTCCCTGCTCCCTTGCCCTTACTGTGAACAGCAGATTTTCCTTTGTTTACCAGCCCTTTTCCTTTTGTTGTTTATTTGCTCACCTGTCTTTGCTCGCCTCCAATAAATGGGGATGGCCGGACCCTTTCCCACTCCACAGTTTCTCTAGCATCTGCCCAAATCCAGTATGAACCTGCCTGGCCTCGGCCATCAGCATTACACTGACTTTTTTAATGATTGTAATAAAAGCCAGTTTCAGCCTCTTTTTCAAAAACATACTTTAATTTTGTTCAAAATTATCTGCTCGATGTAAGAGATACAATAATCTTTGAAGAACAGTGTTTAAAAGTCATCTTTCTGATTGCTCTGAGCCTCTGGAGTAAGCTTATTGGAGATGTAAACAAGCATCTGAAGCAAATCAGGCTATGCTTTGTTCTAGTTGAAGAAGAGAAATAGCTAAGGGGATACTAGAAGCTGGAATGAGCCATGAACTCTTCCAAAAGAGATCATCTCAGGAAATTTGTAATTAAGAATTCTCTAAGAACTTTATATAGATGCTGGCAAAGTGCACAACAGATTTCTTTCACTTTTTCTTCTGGGTTTTGCTCCTTGGAAAACCCAGTACTGTTGATGTAGATGAGTAGGTGTGTCCTGAACAACCTACTCATCTACATCAACAGCCTGGGGCCATCAGTAGTCTGAAATGCATGTCTGCTACAAAGTCATCAGACTTTTACTATAAGATATTTATGGTGAATTGTAAAAGAGCATTTTAATCACAATCTCTATACAACACATTAGTAAGAAGGACAAAGGCACCAAATTGCATCTGCTGACTTCTATTTATTTTACAAAGCTGCTACAAAGTAATTATACACTGTGCTGCTTAATGTTAAATTCCAACTTAAAAAAATATCAGCTTTTATAATATAGTGACCTGCTAATCTCTTATAATACTTACTGTATGATGATTTATATGGTATAAAGGTCAGTGATGAATTCAGAGCCTCCTGGTGGGAATGTATCTTAATTGCAGGACCCGTTTTTTGAAAGCCTGCTATGCTTTGAATGATTAAATATCAGGAGATAGTAAACACCTGACATTAAGTGATACAAACCTGACATCTGTAGTGGGAGAGTTGTGACCACCCACCACTACCCTTTGAAAGAGCTTTCTGTGAGCTCAGTAATGAACTAAGCAACAGGATCACCACCTAGAAAATCTGGCTTTAATAATATGCATATTTAGATTATTCAAAACAAGTAATAAAAGGACATTGGAAAAAGAAGCACATAGTACAATCAGGTTCTGTTCATTTAACATACATGGCTTTTTCTAAGAAGGAAATCTTGCCTTTTGCGATGGCATGGATGGAATTGGACATTAATATGCTAAGTGAAATAAGCCAGGCAGAGAAAGACAAATATATTATCTCACTTATATGTGGAATCTAATGACCAAAGTGAACTGAGGAATAAAATAGAGTCAGAGGCGGGTGACAGGGAGCAGAGGGACAGCTCTCAGAGGGAAGGGGGATGAAGGGATGGGATCAGAGAAGGTAAAGGGATTAGTGAAATTATTGAGATTATATATATACACACACACATACATAGTATATAATACATAGATACAGATAATAGGACAGCAAATCCCAAAGGGAAGGGGGTAGTGGGGTAATGGGGGACAAGGGGGTGGGAGTGAGGGAGTTGTATTGAGTGGGACATTTGAATTTATGTTAACACAATAAATTAAAATTAATAAAAATTAAAAAAAAAAACATACATGACTTTTTCTTTATCCAGAATGACAATTACAAATTCCTCAGGCAGCTTGACAGCCAGTGGGGACTGGAAACCACACCCACTCGAATGCCCTGAAATTGGTTTAAGGACTTGATTGGTCCACCTTTTCCCCATTCTTCCCGGGTTTTTTCATCCTGACAATTTTGATCATGCAAAACCTCTGGAATGCTTTGTGCCAAAGGTCTGGCCCAACTCTGTTTTGTGTACTTCAGGATTCGATTCAAATCCCACCTTCTTCAATATATCTTCCTTTCTCTCTCAAAACGAATGTGAAATCTCTTTCTATTAGATTGGCAAAAATAAAAAGGATAGCCCTGTCTAGTTAAAGAGGAGTCACCTCTACCCCCTTGTGCTTATATAATGCCACACCATTTACTTCCTTCGTCCCATCGCAATCGCAAGTTGCAGTTACCTTACCAGATTGTGTGTGTGTTTGTCTACTGGTGTCTCTCCCAGTAGAACAAATGCCTCCTACGGGCAGGGACCTTGTGGCTCTGCTCACCACTGCACACCTAACTCCTTGAAGTGTGTGGCACATGGTAAAACCTGAATAAATATTTGCCGAATGGATGAACCTTTAGTGTTAGTCACACTCTTCTATACTTGCTGATGAGATTGTACAAATTACTTAGAGGATAATTTAGTAATATGAATCAAGCTTCATCACTCAGAAAAAAAAACTTCACTCAAATATAATACTGAAATATAAGAAATAACTCAAGTGTTTATCAAGAGAACGGAAATATTGTATGTGTACTATACAATAACAAGCTACGCAGGCATCCAAAATGACGCTCATCTATATTTACTGACACAAAAAAATGTTCATGACATACTTAAACTAAAAAAAAACAGAGATTCACAACAGGATGTATGATGGCTAATCTTACATGTCAACTTCACTGGGACATAGGGTGTCCAGATATTTGGTCAAACATTATCCTGCATGTTGCTGTGGGGGTATTTTATTTTTTAGATAAGAATAAAATTTAAATCAATAGACTGAAGAAAGCAGATTGTCCTCCTTAATGCAGATGGGCCTTCTCCAGTCAGTAAAAGACCAGAATATCACAAAAAGGCTGATTTCTTACCCCAGTTAGAGAGACTCCTTCCTGTCTGACTTCCTTCAAACTGAGACACTGACTTTTCTCCTGCCTTCAAACTCGAACTGAAACATCAGCTCTTCCTGGGTCTTGACTGCCAGCCTTAAGCCCGAACCTACAGCATCAGCTCTCCTGATTCTCAGGCACTTGGACTCATGTGAGCACTCACCCACCAACTCTCCTGGGCCTCCAGGAGAGACCAACTCGAGAGACCTGCTCACCCTGCAGTTCATAGGACTTACCACACTCCGTAATTTCATGAGCCAAGTTTTTATAATAAATCTATCAATAAATAGTCATCCTCTAATTTCTGCAGAGAACCTTGCCTAGCACAGTATGTGTAGTAGTATCTCGTTTTGTTGAACTATTACAACTCTGTAGATTTAGTTGTGGTGGCTTGGTTGCCGTATGTTCCCAATTTGTTTGTGCCTCCCTGTATCCATGCCCTTGGATAGTCCCTTTCACACTGACTCTAGACTTGCTGTCTAACTTGAGCTTTACTGGTGAGACCAAAGGCAATGTGATAAATTGGAGCTTGCCTTTCTGCTGCTCTGGAAGGCTAGGATGATAAAGGAGAAGTCAGTGAGGAAAGGCCCTCGAAGTCCCACCTGTACTAGACAAGGCCAGCCCACCAGCTGCCTGCAGGCACACAACAAGCCAAGAGAATTCCGGTGGGAAAGAGGTCGTCTTCACTTAACTTTCTGAATTAACTTTTAGACAATATGGTCAAGAAGCCAGAAATTATTCACCTTCAACAATAACAAAGATGCATGAAGAAAGCAGGCATCATGCAGCTTTCTCCCCTTTTCCAAAATGAGTCCATTTAAAGCTTTAAGAGAGAGATGAGACAGAACAAAGTAGTAGATGATAAAAAACGAGGCAAATACTAGATCAGACACTGAAGCGAGACTGCACTGCCTTCAACTTCAAGATGGTCAGCAGTCCACTTTGAGGAGTGCTGTCACGAATCATAAAGTTAAGTGGCTCTGACAAGGATCCGGGCACAAGGGCTCTAAAACCTGCCAATAGCACTAAAATAGAAATTGAAGGAAGAACGAGAAGCTTTTAAAGAATTTGGATCATTTAGGTAATTGTTTCAGCAGATGGCAAATGCAGTTCATCCTGGAAGACTGAAGTAATTAGTCTGGGAGAAAAGCTAGTCTAGTAATAATAGTCTTCTGTTTAGGCAGTGTTATTTTTTACCAAGTACCTTTCACCAGGAGGTTCCCATAATGCCCCTGGGTTGGCCCTGCAAAGTTATACCGAGACATTAACAGCACAGAAGGGGCACTCTTGGGGGTGCAGTGTAAGCTGTGTGACTGGGGCCCAGGGGAGAAGGTGGTACAGAAAGGAGATGGGGGAACCCCCGGGTGATTCCCCAAGTACAAATATTGTTTGGTTACTCATTGGGGAGAACTAAGCCAGCAGAATGTTTGCTTGATTTTGAATGATCACTTGTGAAAGATTAGTGTTATTTCCTTGGGGTAAGATGAAATATATATATATATATATATATATATATATATATGATTTTGAGCTTTTTCTTGAAATAAAGGTTTAAAGAGCTTAGTTTTATCTTCCTAAAATAATGAAAACACATGTATACATACAACACACACACACACACACACACATACACACACACACACACACACACACACACCCTTTAATTGCCCTAGTGGAGCTTTTCAAAGTTTTGCAGAGAATTCCTAAGACTGAACAGGTTGTCCGGTGAGTGGCGGTTGAAGAAAGATGGTGAGGACATGGTACTTTAACTGACCGCACTCCTGCCCCTCCCCCCCTCCCTCAGAAGCTAACTTCTCTCCTCTCTTCATCTCCCATCCTCCTAGCTCCTAGTCAAGCAGAGGGTGTTGGATGCAATTGTGACAGGACATGGTTATTAGTACAATAAATAATTGGCTGTCTGTTTGTTCTTCCTCTAACCCTTTCAGCCAACCACCTCAGGTAAATAAACATGAGCCTCCAGAACATTTTAAGTGCTTGAGTTTACTGTTCTCCTAAAACACACCGATATCACCTACAGATCAATTATGGGTAACTCAGCATGAGTCAGGAGGGGATAGAGGCTTACGTGGGACAGTCAAGCGATCAGACGCCCAGAGAACAGAGAAGATGGAACTCGCCTTGCACTGCTCTGGAGGCACTTGAATTCTAAATTCCAAAAGCTCTTCTCTTAAATATTCAGCATGTATTGTTTCTATATCTAAGGCGATTTTTTACACTAATCATCTCTTCCATGGGAAGGAGGTGGGAGACAGTCCAGTTAAGCCTACAGGTCAGATACTATGATAATGGGGAAAGACCTAGGTACATGGAGAAATATGTGAGTAACAGAGGCTTGGAGAACCATGCTTCTTGCTTTCATTTACCTGGGGGCTTCTTGGTGCTAGAGGGTCAGATCCAATCCAGACTTGAGCTCACCTCACAGCAAAGAGAACCTGAAAAGATTGTGAACCATTGGTGTAAGACAACCTCAGTCTGCATTGTGTAGTTCCAGGGCCTTGTCCTATTGACTCCCCTCCGTCCTTTCTCAGGTACATCCAGGCACAGAAGCATTTAATTCCAGGCATCATCTTTCAAGGGAGACAGTGATAAATGGATGTTTGATCAGTGGGGTGACCTGCTTGGTGAGATGAACCCTTTGGAACCAGGTGACTTAGAGAGTAATTCATGGAACTAGAGCTATTTGTTTTTAAAATTGGGGAACTTAAAATGCTTTAAAATATGATCATACCTAAGAGATTCATTTATAAAACTCTGGGGCAGCGCTGCCCAGTAGAAATATAACATAAAACATATAAACATATATATAAGTTTAAGTTTTTTAGTACCTGTATTTTAAAAATAAAAAAGAATCTAGGGAAGCTAATTTTAATAATAAATACTTCTTTAACCCAATATATCCAAATATTATCATTATAACAGTTTAAGATATTACTGAGATATTTAATATTAATTTTTTAATTAAGTCTCTGAAATCCAATGTGTATTCGCCACAGTTTACACCGGCCACATGTGGCCAGGGGCTGTCACATTGACCAGAGAAGCTCTAGAACCTAAATTTGGTCACAGTGTCCTAGAAAGAAATACCAGGAGGTTATTTGCCAAGTCCTGTATACCCTGACACCCTTTCTTCTCTAAAACATTGTTTCCTCCTAATGGTCATTTCTTAATTGGAAGAATATTTCTTCACAGCCCTTTTCTCTTTTCAACTAATGCTCACCAAGAACCAACTCTCCACCAGTCCTTTCTACTTGCCATAAATCACACCTTCCTTCCTACTTGTGGCAAACAGCCTGCATCTCCTTCTCTGTTCTTACACATTCTGAACAGGTGCACCACCTTCAGGTGTGTCTCACACCTACTTCTGACTACTGAGTGCCCAAGAACTGAATTGTGATAGCACATTAATTACTTCAAACCACAGGCTGCTTTACAACACCATTCAACAGCTGCACATTGGTCTGCCCATTAGAGCAGGCCCATTCTCATAGCCACAGGGCTTCCATGATTCATTAGTGCCCTTGGAGTTTCTCACGTGCCTTGCCTTGGTTATTGTTTTAACAATCACAGCTGGAAAAATTACTGTGGAAAGCACACCCACAAAGACCTGCCTCTCTTTATCTAATTCCAGGGGGACCTAAAAAGTTTTCTTAGCATAAATTATACCTCCTTGAGTGGGTTACCCAAGGAGTCCCCCTCCAGGAGTGGTCCCAAACTGGTGGTATCTGGTGAAAACCAGCACCCACAATTGTCACAGGTATCTTGAAATAGCTTGGAAGTTGCGAACATTTGGTTTGCTGCCCCCCATAGATTCTCTCACAGATGGTAGGTTACAATGTTTTCTGCTGTAACAAGAAGCTAATAAATCGGGACACTTGCCTCTCTCCTTCTCGTCCGACACTGGAAGAAAGTAGCCTCCAGTTCTGTCCAGCAGCATCCTCTCACTGTTTTCGGCACCAGATGATGCCAGCCAGTAACAGTCACTAAGTGTTCCTTTTAGAGGAAAAATCAGATGCACCCATTAGGACTCAGTGTGATTTAAGCAAAGTGCCAGGTTTAGTATTTTTAAAATATGCACACCATAGAGATGGGATAGAGATGGGAGGGGGAAAAAAGTATCAGAAAAATCTGTGAATCAAAATGTTTTCTAATTATAATGCTGACTATAGTTTTCATGTGCTGGTTTTGCTAAACCTCCACACACTAAAAAAAAAATATGCACATTAGCAGATATGACTCCTCCTAGCCGTCTCCACGGGCACTGGGAGTGGGGGATAGAGGAGTGCAGATTCTTTGAAAATGTTATTTAAGGTTCTCCTCAACTGTCCACCTGCATATTGATTTTCTGTCACAGGTCTATGTCTGGGGGGCTGGAACTCTCCATTGATCCACAGAGAGCATTTTTAGTGCATCAAAGAGGTACAGGAGGTGAGACTCAGAGGGAAAGATGGAAACCACGCTTTTAGGGCTGCACACAGCTCAGTGGTATAAAAGTCACATCAAATATTAAACTCAACCTTAGTTTTTTTTTAATGTTCTGAAATTCGTTGGCATATGCAACTCAATGGGACACAAAGAGAGGAAAGAATTTTTCTTCTTCTAATGGCAAAATTCTCCCCAAAGGAATGGAAGCAAGCTATAAGACCTGATAAACCAAATCCTGCATTTATCTGTTCATGGAAGACTTTAGTTGTAAATCACAAGTGTCTAGGCCTCGAAGTTCAGTCAGTCAAAATGTAACATTAATAGGTCAAGGTCACTTGTCAATCCAAGGACAAGCTGGTTAGCTTTGCTCCATTGTCAAAAGCTATTCCAAGAATCCTGATAACGGAATCCATGCTGTTCGCGGAAACAAGGAGTAGGCTGACGTCAGGGAGTTTATTACAGCAAAGGGAAAAACTGCTCCAGAGACAGAGCTGCCCACCACACAGGTCAGAATGGTACCACCCCATGGAAATCCTACTTGCAACAACATGTCAAACTCAGGCTCACTATGTTAGTTTGTTTAGGCCACCATAATACCACAGACTGGATATTTTAAACAGTAGAAATTTATTGCTCACAGTTCCAGAGGTTGGAAGTTTGAGATCAGGGAGCCAGCGTGGTCAGGTTCAGATAATGGCTCTCTTCCTGGCATGCACATAGGGAGAGGGAGAGGGAGAGGGAGAGGGAGAGGGAGAGGGAGAGGGAGAGGGAGAGGGAGAGGGAGAGGGAGAGGGAGAGGGAGAGGGAGAGGGAGAGGGAGAGGGAGAGGGAGGGAGAGGGAGAGGTAGAGGGAGAGGGAGGGAGAGAGAGAGGGAGAGGGAGAGAGAGATATCTGGTATGTCTTCTTCTTCTTATAAAACCACCAATCCTATCACATTCAGACCCCACCCTTTGACCTCATGTTGGGCAGATAAAATATATTATGCTCACTTTGTTAAAGATGGTGTTGCCCACATGGAAAGCCCTTCACCCAGATGATATTATTTGCCCTTATGCTTGGGATGGGTGTGGGGGAAAGGCTGTAATGTAAGCAGGCCGGGGTCGTTATGGCCTAAGGCTTGGTTTTAAGAGTAAGCTTTTCCCCACACCCTTGACTGATTGGATGATGTAGGGTGGTGCACTCTCCTGAGGAATCCCATTATACAGAGACTTCCTTGTTTGTATAATTGGATTAAAGGTTTTGATTCTACGGTATAAAGTGGGAGAGACCAGTAGCTTAATATCTCTCTCTTGGTTCCTGAGGTATTAGAGAGGAGAGCAGATTAAGGCCACATGGAGGCCAGGAGAAGCAGCCAAGATGGCAGAGTGCTGAGGGAGAAGCCAGTTTGTTAAAAGTTTGTGCTGAAGGAGATGGGAAACAGTGGTGAATAAGTCTGGTAAGCTAGAAACCTTTGATTCTAGGAAACTCGAATAAGTCAGTAGCTTTGTGAGCACTGAATGTGTGGGTTTTGGAGCCCAGTATGTGTTTTTGCTTGCCCGCCGGGTGCAAGCTAGAATTAAAGCTAATGGCTCACCAGTTCTTGGCTCCTATGTTTCATTACCAACTGTTCAAATCTAATGTGAACCTGCGTGGGTCAGACTGCTGTGATGGTGGCCCTCGACTACTGGCTTTACACCTCATTTAACTTAAATTATCTCCTAAAAGCCCTGTCTCTGAATACAGTCCCATTGGGGTTGGGGTTTCTTCCTATGAACCGGGGCATGCCAGGGGTGGGGAGGACACACCACTCAGTTCATAGCACTCACCTCCCTGACACAGCAGGCCTCTTTCACCTCCCTGAGCAGACATAATCTTCAGTCAAACAATAAAAGAAAAGAAAAAGGGTGAAGGAAGATATCTTTTCTCCTTTGAGTAAGACCATTTAGACACCCTTTACCCAAACATTGTTCTCATTACTGAAAGAGTTGAACATGTCAATAAGGAATAAAAATAATCTACTTATACCCAAGTGGACAACTACTCAGTTCACAAAGGCTATGAAGACAACAAGCAAGGTCAAAGGAAGTCAGTTATGAATCTGCAAAAGTGAATTTCCAACATAGTGATTTTTTTAGTTCCTGGTACTAAAGAGTCCCTCAATGTTGAATGAATTAATATTTTCCAATAATGGTAGAAGACTGACATGAATTAAAATCAAAACCTCATTCATAAATGCTTACTCAAGGCTAAAGTTGACCTAAAATGATTTCCCTTTTAAAATCAGGATTTCAGATTATAAAACTATAGCATTTCAAACACAGATAATTACATTTCTTATCAAACGCATGGGCTCTTATAAAATAATTCAGTTTAATACATATCCAGTTTAATTAAAGTTTATAAGTGGTTATAGACTAAATCAAGTGTATCTTAATTAAATCTGAACATGGTTCACAGATGTTAAGGTTGACCCCAATTTTAATAAAGGAAAAGGAAATACAATCATTAGAGACTTGGCTGAGTAATTTTGGGCAGGTGGAAAGCAAGATGAATGAGAGGCCAAGACAGTCCCCTCTTCCCAAGGCTGAGAAGTAAATGACCCCCCAGCTTGAACATACAGAAAGATGGGGCAATCTGCCCAGCAAACCGCTGAAACGGAGATAGGAAATTAATGGTGAACACTCCAGTCAGCCATCAGGTAACACACTTACACCAATAAGGAAGGAGGAGGCACCTACTCTGGCAGCTCACACATCTTGGAAGGTCCCAGTCAGTTTGGCTACAGTCAAACTAATCATAAATGAAGATGCACAGTCTCAGTATGGCCAATGTTGGAGACCGAGGGTCTGCACAAATAAGCTTACCAGGAAGAATACAGAGCACCCAGTTTAAGTAAAATTTCAGGTGCACAACGAATAATTCTTTGCTATGCATCCCTCCCATGCAATACATGTCCTGTATAGTGACTTTTCTAAATTTGGCACCCCTCTGCATAAACGGTCTCAGGCCTGCAATGAAAGTCTTGTCAAGGAGCTTCCTGTAGTTCTAATACAGACCACAATATTTGTTGAACAATCATCATTAAGTGCTGACGGAAGTCTGAAATGGTAACTGCATACCTGAATTATGCCATTGCCAGCCCTTGGCA
Source organism: Rhynchonycteris naso (assembly GCA_037038555.1). Lineage (NCBI taxonomy): Eukaryota > Metazoa > Chordata > Mammalia > Chiroptera > Emballonuridae > Rhynchonycteris > Rhynchonycteris naso. The sequence goes on from CM072995.1 coordinate 253,040,079, forward strand.
GGGGAGGGGAGAGACAGTGTGTGTTTTAACATGGGGGTCTTTCTTATCCACCTGCCTGGGAGTCCTTTTCACTTATTGCCCTCAGAGTAGACCAGAACCAGAGGAATGTGTCAATCTGGAAACATTTATTTCAGTTTCTTCTATAAATAGAACTGCACTATTGATCACAGAGGAAAGAAGTCCACAGCACCTCTGCACCCAGGAGACACTGGAGAAGATAAAGAAACTGAGGCTCTGAAGTGAGCAATGGCTTTCCCAAGGCTTAGCTGGGTCTCACTGGCAAAGCTATGACCAGTGCTCTGCTATTATAAGTTATTCTCCCACAAGTTTTCAGTTTGTATTATCAAGTTTATAAGAGCTACTAATGATCAGGAAAGAAGTTAATCTCTTCCAATTTGAATGCTCCAGAAAGATATAAATAGGCTAAAACATATTCATTCATTCACTCAACAATATTTATGTACTATCAACACTGTGCAAAACACAGTTGTAGATGCTGGAACCACAGACACAATGCCTGTCTGCAAGGAGACTGACCAGATGCTCCCCACACCCTTTCCCACCTCTGCTGGGCACAATCAGACTACATTTCCCAGCCTGCCTTGTCGCTATGTGGCCATATGATAGAGTACCAGCCAATGGAATGTGGAAAGAAATGATGCTGGGTGTTCCCAGCCCAGGTCTATTAAAAACCTTCTTTGTGAAAGCCTTCATCTCCCCCTCACCCCCACCTCAATCCCCACCAGCAGGAGGCAGAGGATCCAGCATGGGGAAGTCCCAGCCGAGGAAGAAGGAGCCACAAAATGAGTATCAGGAAGACTTGTGCACCACGTTCACATAGAACTGCCATTTGAAGAAAATGATCCTCTACTGTGTGAAATCGCTGAAGGATAGAAGTTATTTGTAACAGCAGTTAGGAGTACCCTGATACATGACCTAGGTGGAATTTATAAGGGGAAATAAACAAAGATGACCATGATTACAAATTAGTTACAACTTGCTAGTGTTCCACAGAAACAACCAAAGTGCAACAATCCAGAACACCTGAGATGCAGGGGGCTCCTTTCATATGCTTGGACTCGGTTAATAACAAGCCAGTTATAATAAGGATGGCGAAGGGAGTAGCCAATGCTCACAGAACATTCCTCCTGTGGCAGGCCCTGAGTTAAGCCCTTTATACTGTACACCCTAAACTCATTTACTCTCACAACAACTCTACGAGGTGGGGATTACTCTTATCTTCATTTTACAGGTGTAGATAAGGATGCTTGCAGCCAGCACATATTCTGATTAGTGGAAGCCTATGCTAAACCAGTTGTTAAGTCTTTTTAATGTTGCCCCTGGGTAGGGGAATGAGTGGTAAGGAGTATTTCAGGTAGAGCAGTCAGAGGTGACTTTGCCACCCACGAGACAGTTGATAATGTCTGGAGACATTTTTAGGAATCACAACATGGTGTGGGTGGATGCTGCAGGCATCTGCTAAGCCAGGAACACTGTGAAATATTCTATAAGGCTCAGAACAGCCCCCACAACAGGAATTAGCCAGTCCCAGATGCCAACAGTGCTGAGGCTGAGAAAGCCTGGGGGAGAGAAGAGAGTGTGCGCCATGGCAGTGGAGCTCCAGCACAGTGTGCACAGAGAGTAGTACATCAGAGTAGAGCAAGTTAGCAACGATGGGCAGGGGCACACAAGAGCACCCTTGTAAGCAACAGTAAGAGCTGGGATTTTACTGTAAATGTAAAAGGTAGTAAAATGGCCATTGATGACTGACCTAGAAAATAGAATGAATGTGGTCAAGAGTTGTAAAGCTGCTGCTGTGTACCAGGTGGTATGGTGGGACAAGGAGCGATGGTTGAGGCAGAGGAGAGAAAGTGGATTGGAAACACGTTAGAGCTGGAACTGGCAGGATTTACTGATGGCGACAAAGTGAGGAAGCAGGAGGAGTCAAGGATGATGTTCAAAGCTCTGACCTTGGTTGGTGAGTTGCTGGGTAGGGGTGTCGTTTACTGAGTGTGGAAAGGGAAGAGAAGAGTGGGAGAAGCACATAGCAATTCTGAGATACCTGTGAGCCAGCAACCTAGATATATCGAATGGGTTGTTGGATGTGGGAGTCTCGGGATCCCGCAAAACATTCTATGTGTGAAAGCCACAAGAACAAAGCAGATCTCTTGGGAGCAGAGAGAGAAGAAAAAGTGAGCCATAGGGCCCTCAAATATTTGGCAGTTAGGAGGAGGGGGTGGATCGAGCAATGGAAAGAGAAATTCGAGGCCAGAGTAGAAGAAACCTGGAGAACGATGTTCTGGGAGAAGGAGTGCCTTCTGGAAGACAAATCGTCATCTGCCTTCATTACAGAGAAGTTGAAGGGCATGGAATGTGGAGGCTAGTGGTGACCTTGGAGAAAGCAGTTGGAAACAAAGGTGGGAGTAAAAGTCAGATCAGAAGGGGCTGAGAGAAACAAATGCAGACAGTGTGCCCTGACAATTCTTCTGGGAACTGAGAATTTTCTCTGAGAACTAGAGCAGAATGATAGGGCACTAACCAGAGCAGAGGGGTCAACAAGGATTTAAGAGAATCAGAAAAACCACTGCCTGTTTGTGTGCCAAGAAAAATGATCTGGCAGAGAGAAACTGACGGTGGTAGAGGAAGGAGGAGGAACATCGAGTCAAATCCTTGAGAAGACAGGAGGGTTGGCAGCCTCCAGAATGTCCGGGGTGGAGAAAGAGTAGTTTCAGTGCAGGTAGGTTTCTAGACCTGATAGTGCTAAGATGTTTTTTATTTAATTCCTTCTGTTTTCACAGCTAATATCTACCTGATGACCTGATTGTGGAAGGCATAAGAAAAGAAGAAAGAAGAGCTTAGAGATGACCTGATTGTGGAAGGCATAAGAAAAGAAGAAAGAAGAGCTTAGAGATGACCTGATTGTGGAAGGCATAAGAAAAGAAGAAAGAAGAGCTTAGAGATTTAAGGAGAATAAATGGAGGCATGAATTAATCATCCCAAAGAATGGAGAGCAAATAACCCAAGGGGAAAAAATACAGTTGGTATTCTGCAATTTTGAGAACATTCCAGAAGTTTGAGACCATGTGTTTGAAGTGAACTGAGTCCACCAGGTTGCCTGAAAACTTTACAGCAACACCTGTCAGCTTACATGCAGATAAGCAAGGGTTGTATGTTTCCAAGACTGGAATGTGATTGGCATAGTAGATTCTCAGAAACACACTCAGCTCCCCCTTGGGGACCAGGCACTCACTCGCCCAGTTGACCAGAGTACTGTGCTGACAGCTCACAGCTGAGTAGTCCCATGGGACCTGCCCGTGATTGAAGGGTGCCACTGCACTCATAGTCATGGCTGATCAGTGCAGGGAACAAAGGCCTTCTTACCTCAATGAAGAGACACACAGGATCATGACATGGGTCATGATGTATCCATCAGTGCAGAGAGAGTCACATTTTCTCAGAGAAAAAGGAAAGGCAGCAACTCAGCCATTTCTTACTAGTCTTTATTTTTTTAGAGCAGTTTTAGACTGACAGCAAATTGAACAGAAAGTCCAAGGAGTTCTCATTGGCCCCCTAAATCTCCCCACACATCCTCCCCCAGCAACATCCCCCACCAGAGTGGTGGTACATTTGTTATAACTGATGACCCTACGTCAACACATCATTACCACTCAAAGTCCAGGGCTTGTAGAGGGTAAGGTGAAAGTAGGTTTATAGTTATGAATATGGAAAATAATACAATAATGGATAAATAATAATACAAAAATTAACTCTGCGTTTTGTGTATTCACTACCGTAAACCTACTTGTGCCCTGCCCTGTATTAGGGTTCACTCGTGGTGTTTTACATTTCATGGTTTCTGACAACAGTGCAGTGACATTTATCCACCATTAAAATATCACATAGAATCATTTCACTGCCCTGGAAATCGTCTGTGAAGTCATTTTGAATGGGTTACTATATTTATATCCTAGGCTGCCATAGCAAAGTACCACAAGCTTGGTGGCTTAAAACAATAGAACTTATTTCCTCCCAGTTCTGGAGGCGAAAAGTCCAAAATCAAGGTACTGGTAGGGCCATTACCCTGGAAAGAATCTATTTCTGCTTCTTCAAGTGTCTAGTAGCTACTGGCATTCCTTGGTATACTTTGGCTCATAGACACAACCTCTATCTGAATCCTTACATCACCCTCTCCTTTGTGTGTCCCTTATAAGAACACTTGTCATCGGATTTAGGACCCACATAGGTTCAAATAAATCATCTGATGGTTTTCAACTTAGTTTCATCTGTAAAGACCCTTTCTCCAAATAAAGTCTTAATTCATCAGCCTCCAAGGGTTAGAACATGGACATAGGTCTTTGGAGGCCACCGTTCGACCACTACAATAACAACTGCCGCTACCGGTTACTCCCTCCGAGTAGGGACTGAGCTGAACAGAAGTACTCTGTCTGACCTTCTCCCCTGAGCAGAGAAGAGGTGAGGACACTGGACACTGGGCATGGGTGAGATCAGAGGCTACACTGAGTTCCAGTAACAGGATGGAGCCAGTAGGGAGAGGGTCTCAAATGTGTCCAATTCTGTGTTAATACTCGAGAACTAAGATCAGCCCCCTCAGTCATCCTTGAATGTTGTTCTCAGTGACAGGTGCTAACCCTCATTGTCCTAAAATAAATGAATGACAACCGAACCCCAGGTAGGCACAGCTGTTTCAGTAATTATGTGTCCAGCAATGTACCTGCACCAGAGCTGAGACAGTGACGGCAAAGGAGGGCTTTCCACTGTGGTGTGTAAACTGTCAGCAGAAAGGACTCCTGCTTTGCAGCAAAATGTCAGAATATTTTAAAACTGTACACGTCAATTTCTACTACTCCCAGTCTGTGGCCAGCGTGCTCAGGCAATATTTTTCTTAACTTAATAAAATGGTGGACTTTCTCTTAAAAAGTCTTCTTAAAAGGTTATTCTTATAAAAGCATGGAGTTACAATCAGCTCCCACCATCCAGCCAATTTTAATCACATTCTCCAAAACACCACTGGGAATGGATTTGTGGACTTGAGGTGCATTATTCCACAGGCCAACACCACAAGCAGGGCTGGTTCCCCAGGTTAGCCCTGAAGGCCATTATTTCAGAGTCTAAATGGAAATGTTTGGAGATAGGGCAACTTTGAAATGAAAAAAAAAAAAGTAAAGAATGCAATAATGCAGTTCCACTAGTACTACTAAACTATTAGAAGAAGTAATATAGAAAAAAATGTGCTGTTGGGTCTCCTGAATTATGATTGAAAGAATGCCTGTCTTGAGGTGGGTGAGGAGGAAGGAACCCATGCATCGAGAGTCTGCAGGGGATGTCCGGGCACCCCCGAGACCCCAGCAGTGGGCCAGGCCTGTTCATTTTATCCCTAGTTGTATCCCAGGAAAGGCTTGGGTCACCCCTAACACAGGGTGGCGACCAACCTGCTGCCACCCCTTCTCAGCAAAGGGTTTCAACGGGTTTGCTTGTCTTGTCCTTGTTGGTTTTTGTTTTTGCTTTTTACTTTAGTTCACCAAGACAATAAAGTAAGAAAGAGAAAAGGAAATATTCTTGATAGTTCTGAGAAAAATTATAGATTTAAAAATGGGAGGAAGGTAAGGTAGATAAATGTGCAGAGCTGAGAGATGGGGAAGGTGGGAATTGGTGAGCTGTGAGGCGGCAGGAGGTGAGGAGACATGTGCAGAAGGTGCTCTGCAGATTACCAAGCCCTCCACCTGCATTTCAGGTCCCCACACTCCAACCTGTCATCCCTCCAGCCTTGCACAGGTGTCCACACCTGATAACCACTTGGGAAAAAAGAGGAACTGGACAAAGTGGCTTTGGTTTATATAAGCAGTGGGGACCCCTGGGATTGCTGGGAAGGGGAGGTAGCCGGTGGGAGGCTGGTGCCATGTGGATGATGCAAGGGACCCTGCCTTTTCTAGGGCCACCATCCTCTGGGCTCACCCTTCCATATGGGAGATGGAGGTGCTTGTGAGCATCCTGGGCCATTGAAAACGGAGGCTGAGCACACAGGACAATGTAGACAAAGTAAGAAAATCTAGGGGCTCAGCCTGACCTTTGCAATGCCCACATGTGGGACCTACTCAAATGCTGATAAGAGAGTCTGTGCAGGTTGGTTCATCAAACACCTGGCTCTCAGAGATTTGGACAGAACTTGCTAAACTGGACTAGCTCATGTTTGTCTCACCCATGTTTCTCTGACTCAGTCCCTTGCTCTCTGGACCACAGACCTCTCTTTCTGCCCCCGTCCTCTCCAGGCCCCATCCTGCACCTCTATGAAGCACTAAATCTCTATTCAGTAGGTAACAAAGTTGTCTGGCTCTTTCTCCATTTCCTACAAATCCAGTTTTTTCTAGTGTAAACATTATAAATTTATGCACAGGGGCTTGTTTAGCCTTTCATAGTCAAAGACAAGTCACTGAATCTCAAACCCCTTTTTCCCTTTCAAAAGACCCAATTGTTCCAAATTGATAGCCTTGACTCTCAAGACTATTGTCTCTTTATAAATTCTAAGTCATCCAAGATACTCAAGTAGGAAGACATGATTTCCCCTTTATCGGCACTGCTCGCTGTTGATGACCTTCTCAAGAGAAGAACGTTATGGAAACCTGAGAGCAGAGAAAAGGAGGTGGGAAAAGCACCAACATATGTGTGTGTTAGGAGGTACCTAACACTAGTTAATAAATCAAAAGGCTTTCCCACACAGCAGTTGGATAATTACTGGACAAGATCTCTTATAGCGTGTACAACGATGGCCCATTTGCATGTGTCTGTGCATGTGTGTATTTGCCCAGAAAACAAGGGGCACTGCCTTTGAATAGCAGAAGACTAGCCAGGCAGCAGGATTCTAAATTTACAGATTTCTGAATTATTCAAATGTTTTCTTTCCTGAGAATGTATTGTGATTATTGTTAGAAATAAATAATAAAAGAATGAACAACAAAAGTAAAATAAAATCATTAAAACCTCTGCATCTGTTGGGTATTCTTAAATTACATTCTGCTGAAGTCAAGGCGACTGAGGCTGATGGACTCGCCTGCAAACATAGAGGGTCAGGGACAAGCCGGGTCTTCACCCCTCTCATCCTGCTGTTCCCAGGGGTCAGAGCATATGGCAGAGAGCACCTAACATTTCTGGATTGCCCTGGATCTTTTCAGGTAGAGTTGATTCCTGCCAACATTCACCATCCCAGAGCTTTGCACCCTCTTCTCCTCCTTGCTTCAGTTCTAGAGGAGGGGGGTTTTCCAGAATCAAGACAGTCTGAGAATCCTACTGCACCGTCAGAAGCCCTGAGTGTCATCCTTTATCTATCTGTGAACAGAAGATTCCAGAAAACTGATTAGCCTCACTCACGTTCCAGAGCAGGCAGGGGCTACTTCCAGCCTTGGTCAAGTCTCAGGGCTGGATTTATCTTAAACCCCACTCCACTCTGAGAACTGCCTTCTCTGTTAGTATCACCCCAAGATATCCATGTACCAGTCCCCAAACCATGTGAATAGGTTACCTTATATGTCAAAAGAACACTGCAGATGTGATTAAGGATCTTGAGATGGGGAGATCAACCTGGATCATCAGGGTGGGCCCACGCTGGTAAGCAGGTTGGACTAATGCAGCCTTAGAAGGAACTAAGGGACAGATTCTCTACTGGAGCTGCCAAGAGGAGCCAGCCCCACTGACACCTTGACTTTAGCCTGGTGAGACCCAGTTCAGACTTCTGTAACCCCCCAGAACTGTAAACAAATAAATGTGTGTTGTTTTAAACCACTACATTTGTGGTAATCTGCTACAGCAACCAAAAGGGAAAAGATTCACCTGGTTTAAAGCCAGAGAGGCGCTCCACCTTTCCATTCCCGTTGTCCTAATAGGATAATGGGCAGTCTTCAAGGAGATCCTGCCCATCACAGCGCTGCAGGGTTTCCCAGGGTTCATGACCCTGGTTGTTGAAGCTACACAGTCAGCACATGTGCCCACAGGGACCAGATCAACAGAGGGGACTGAGCAAGGAGCATAGACCCTGTCTGCCTTTGATTTCACTTGCTTCCGGGGCAGGAATTTCAATGCTGAAATCCCATCATCATTATAAAGGAGTCAAGTGTAAGTTCTGTTGGTGATTAAGATGAGCTGTTCTTGGCCACTACCTTCTCAGTCAGAGGCAGCAAGGGGCAGCTGCGCAAAAAGGCATCATGGAAGCCCAGTGGCTCCAGGTTTGGATGTCACAGGCTCCGCTTCCAGCCCTGGGTGTTGTTATGACCAGTCTGGTGACATGCAGGGTGTCTGTCCTTTAATTTGCGTTTTTAGTTTAGCTTTTCATATGTAAGATCAAGATTAATTATGCCTTCTCTCCAGGTATGCTGTAAAATCTATTAAATTAAGTCTGCTAATTTTCATACTGTTATTAGCCAAAGATTGGAGCACAGCCTGACAGATATTCAAGCACCTTTGAGCCAGGGATAGAGCAGTACCATCATTATATCTTCATTGAAATGTGCAGATTTAACACATAGCCAGGCAAAAGGTCTGTAGACAGGACAGCAAGACTGCCCTGGAGAAGAGAGAACCTACAGTCACTGGCTACGTAACCGACATCCCAGGGTCCTCTGCTGCAGTGTGCTCAACTGTTTACCTAAAAGAAAATTTCTTCCAAGTGAAATGTAGCAGAAGTCCAACACCTAAAACTGATAAATGTGATGTTATTGTATTGACGTGGGAAACAGAGCTCCATGCCTGGCCTGGCCCCTGAAGCTCTCCCCAGACTCTCTGGAAAACCTTCCTATGGCTCAGGGGGCCCATTCTCCAAACCCCTGCTCCAATCTGTCCTCATGGATGGTAGAGCCAGTGGTCCCATCGGCTCTAGAATGTTTTTAATGAAAACTGAGACCTTACACATGGAAAAACAGAGGCCCAGAATTATTGTCTCATCAGGGAAATGTCAGACCCATACTGGAGTGTGAAATATGGAGCAAAAGGGAACTCTAAGGATCCTATAAATCGGCGCCTTGTTTCACATGGCCCAGTCACCTGACATTCAGCCCTGTACTGTTTATATTAAACCACATGGCCTCTCACACCTCACACTATGTCATGTTTTCCTCTCTCTGCATCTCTGATTTGCCCCATTCGAGGTTAACCCCTGCTGGCCGCCCCTCTATTCTTCTTTCACAACAGGCTTCATGCAGGTCTACATGCCTAAAAAAGATTCTCACTCCTTCCTACAGATGCCTTCTTGTGAGTTTTCCATAATTACAGAGTAGGAGAAAAGAAATGTTGGTATATCCAAATGCAACCTCACTTATAAACTAAGGAAAGGCTAGAGAAAAAGTCTAAACTAGAACAAATTATAAAACACCTAAGTGACATACACAAGAATCTTTAAATTTATGCAATCTCTTTTTTTGAAAGAAAGAAAATGAGATAGAGAAAAGTGCCTTGCTCCACTTAGTTGTGTACCCATTGATTGCTTTTTATACATGCCCTTACTAGGGCTTGAACTGGTGACCTGGCAGTAGAGTCAACGCCCTTGGGGTCGAGCCGGTGACCTCAGCACTCTGGAACCACTTTCTATCCACTGTACCACTGACCACAGCTAATTTGGGCAAATTTTAAGAGTAGGGTTTTAAATGGTTTTTGTGGTTCATCCTGACAGCTCATTATAGGTCCTATTGTTTCTGTACCCTGTGGCCTTTGCTCCTTATGCCTCCCAGTGCTGCCCTCCACAGCTACCCTGTTCTGCCGCTGTGACATGACTCCTCCTTGCCAGTGGCAGCAGCTAGATACTAAGGAGTGGAAAAGGATGCTAAAAGCAGAATAGCCCCCAACTGAAAATGTTTGCCTGATACAGTCAGAAGAATAGCAAAGTAGGTGGAAATAAACGAAGACCAAAAAAATGAGAAAAGTAAAGGCTAGTTACTCAGAACTTGCTATAGAAAAAGGAGTCAGCCACCATCACTTGCATTTTGGCAATAACTCAGGAAGGCAGAGGAGTGGAAAAGCTCTGTAGTAAAGAAGAGGGAATGCTCATGTCACCCTGATAGGAGACTGTTGGCTTGGGGAAGCTGGAAGAGGACTAATGAGCTGTGGGCCTCCTGTGCGATTGGATAGGGGAGTGCATTTGACTTTCCCTGCTTGACCCCAAGCTGGAAGTAGGGGGGAAATTAGGGATGCTGTCAGTTATTAGTCAAGTCTTGGCCATTTTGTGCCAGTTGTTACAGAAACTATTGTTTAGCTTCCTGGATTATCACTAGAGATAGTGGTCTGAATTCCTAAAAGTATGAGTTAGAGAGAGGCCAGCATCCAGGGCTGGTTATATAGATAATGGTTTGGTTTCCTGGGCTGGTAGCTGCAAGTTGTGGGTCCGAGTTCTATTTTTATAGGTAGCCTGGCCATTGCCCACTTGTATATTCAGCCCTTCAAGAAGGTAAACCAAGCGGCCAGTTTACTCTGTCCACATCAGCTTCCAGTGGGCAGGGAAGTAGAGTGGGTTGAATGGTGGTTCCCAAACACGTATGTCCACACCCTAAAACCCATTACCTGTAGTGTGACCTTATCTGGAAATAGGATCTTTGTGGGTGTGATTAAGGATCTGAAGGTGAGATTATTCTGAATTACCCAGGTGGGCTCTTAATTTAACAACAGTGTCTACAAAGGATACCAGGAGAGGAAAAAAGGTGATGTGAAGATGGAGACGGAGATTGGAGTGATGGAGCCACCAGAAGCTTTCAGAGGACACAGCCCTACTGACACCTTGATTTTGGACTTCTTGCCTTCAGAACTTCCAACAAATAAATTTATGCTATTTTAAACTACCAAGTTAGTGGTAATATGTTATGGCATCCCTAACACGGGGTCCCTGTATGCACAGATATTATAACCTTCTTCTCCCGTACTGCTTTGCCTAAGGGAGAGACGTAGAAAAAAGGAGTTCTCTTAGACTTGGGTTAAATAAGCAAAATATGCAGAAAACAATTGAAAAATTCAAAATGTCGATATTCCAAAGTAACTTTCTATTTTACAACATGAAGACAAATATCTAAATTTATTTTCATCTCCTTCCAGATGTTTGGCCTTTTATAGATATAGACTTTTTTGGTATGGGTTCAACAGTCCCTTGAGGATGTATCTGTGGCTATTTATGTAAATATGCACAGCAGTTAATATACTTTATGTGTAGGTGATTAATAATAAATATAGAAGAACTTGTTCACAGCACCAGAGTAATATGCATGATGGGCACACACAGGCCTATTACCTGAAAAACTGTATCTGATTTTAGCATATTTAAAATTCAGCAAATTACCATTTTCACACATTCTCCCACCCTTGGACTTTCTCTTTCTCTCTTCCTTATTGCTTGCCCTCTTTTACCAAAGTGGGTTCTGATCACTTCTGAGTTAACCTTAGTATTTTGGAAGCAAAGAAAGGTGTTTATAATGCATTTCTTTCTGAATTAAAACACCCAGTTATTCAAATTCTGGATATATGATCACTTTTCCTAGTGCAATTTTCTTGTCATACTAATCCTTTGTCTCTGATTAACTCTAGTAGTGTCATTATTTTCAAATAATAGAGACTAGAGATGTGATTAATATGTATAATAAATGCCCTTGGAAATTCACACAGAGCTTTCCCAACTTTAATATCTAGCTGTCACCACTGCGTGCACAAGAGTCCCAAAACATATCCCCAGTCACAGGTGGCAAATTACATCCATACAGAGGCAAACTGTTTAGAGAATAAATTGGTATATTAAGTGTGGGCAACTTCTGGGTTCAACTTTGCTCACCCTGGCTCTCTTGCAAGATGTTGGCTTCTGCTGCCTAGGAAACATTCTCCTACCAAGAACCTGACTATTTGCTGTCAATCAGGCCCCTCCCTGCCCTATTGTAGGATCATCCTTTTCTTCTCTTTGTAGATAGAGAACAGAAGAAGAAAGATCTGGGCCCAAACATTAAGAGATGTCCTCTTTCAGCAGACCTAGCTTCACAAATAAAAGTGAGGGACTGATGAAGTCACCTGGTCGTTAACACATTTACATGAAAAGTCTTCATATCTCTAAATCAAATGTCAAATGTGTGTCATAAACCTTTAAAATGTGTATTTCCTAGAAATGCACTTGTAGAAATCGATCCTAGGGAAATATCAGAAAAGTTCAGAAGGACATATGTCAAGGAGATTAATCACAATGGTGTTTACCATAGCAAAAAGATCTGAAAGCAGCCTAAATGTCCAGCTATAGGAGATCAGTAAATAAATTATGATACTGCTTTATAATGGAAAACCATGGGAGTCATTAAAAACAAGGCTAAAGGAATGTATCTATGGAAGAGGAAAATGTTTATTACCCATTTTAAATGAAAGTTTTAGTTTTCCATTCCTGCTGTAACAAATCACTACAAACTTAGTGACTTATAACAGCACAGATATATTAGCTTATAGTTCTGAAAGTCAGAAATTAAAACAGGTTTCACTGAGGTCAAAGCAAGATATCAGCAAGACTTGTGTTCCTTCTGGAAGCCCTGGCATAGGTTGGTTCATTGGTTAGTTGGGTGTATTTGCTGCCTTGTCCAGCTTAGAAGTTATGTGCATTGCTTGGCTACTGGTCCCTTTCTCCATGTTCAAAGCCAGGAGTGTAGCATTTTCAAATATCTCTAAGACTTTGACCTCTGCTTTCATCATCATCTCTTCTCTGATTCTGACCCTTCTGTCCAGAGGCAGATTAAGGTCAGTTGAGGCCCCGGGCACAGAAGAAAATATTGGGCCCCTTAAAAAAAGAGAGAGAGACAGGGAAAATAAAAATACAGGTTAACCATATTTTTTTTCATGTTAACCATATTTTAAATAAATAAAAAATATTATGTACTGTTAATGTTAAAATTGCACATATGAAACCAAACTTGGTGTCATTAGAAAACAGTGTCAAGTTAGGGTTTTGTGGGGCCTTTCAGAAGTCGGGGCCCAGGGCATGCACCCAGTGCGCCCATTGTTAAATCCACCTCTGCTCCTGCCTCCCTTGTGTAAAGTCTCTTGTACTAAAATAACACTTGGCCCACCTGGATAAGCCAGGAGCACCGTCCATGTCAAGAACCTTAAGCAAATCACATCTGCAAACTTCCCTTCACCAATAAGGTAACACAGTCACATGTTCTAGGAATTAGGACAGGGACATCTTTGGAGGACCATTATTCTTCCTGCCACAAAAGATCGAATTGCAAAGAACTAACATACAGAGGTAAGCGTGATTACGTTTTTCTGTTTTTCTCTTTTTTTTAACATAAATTACATGACTATTAGCCATTAAAAATTTTTAACAAAAGGACAATGAGAGTTAGGGGTTACACATGTACACGTGTACACGCAGCAAACACACGAGCACACTACTTAGTTCTTAAATTGCAAGCTCCCTCTAGCTCAGCTGCCCCTAACAATTGTCTGAAGCCTTTCTGATCTGACCCTCCATTTGCCTTACACACTGGCTCTTCCTGCCTTCTCTGTGTCCTTTCAGCAGCTCCATTTTCCCAAGTTGCCACAGCCTCCATTGACACCTGAGAGTCTATCTGGGGCCCAGGGAATGGCAGCTCCTCTCTGGGGACCTGCAGTTCTAAGCGCAGGCTGCTCTCCTGTCGTATCCCACGGAGTGATTGGAGGGCTCTGTGATGCCAGTGGCCGAGGCCAGGCAGGTTCACACTGGATTTGGGCAGGTGGTGGAGAAACTACGGAGCCAGAAAGTGTCAGGCCAAACCTGTTTATTGGAGGCTCACAAAGATAGATGAGCAAATAAACAACAAAAGGGAAAGCGCTAATAAACAAAGGAAAATCTGTTATTCACAGTAAGGGCAAGGAAGCAGGGGAAACCGCACCTCAGTGGCAGGAGAGTGATCTGGGAGAATCACCACCCAGGGAAAGAGCTGGCAGCCTTTCACAGACCACACACAGGTGGCGCTGTCACACACCCATGCACCAATCAGGCAAAGGGCTTGCCGCTGGTAAACCCGTAAGCAAGCCTAACACAGCCATTTTCCCCACAGGCTCTTTCAATGGTCCCTGCCTTGGAAGTGCAGGGCCCTGGCCTCCTTTCTCCAGCTTCTGTGCCCCATGGCTTCCCCAGGGCTACTGTTCTGGTCTTAAAGGAGGGGAGCTCTACTGGGATTGACCAGTGCCCTGAATCTTCTCCCTCACTGTCATGACACCAATTCTCTAACACCAACGGGATGTCCAATGATTCAGTACAATTCTGACACTTAACTTCCCAGAGTGGGGACAGACTCCGCAGGTCAAAGGCCAAGGCCTCCACAAGACCACTTTCACTGCAGACACCAGCAGCAAGCTTAGAGGCTGCCACTTGCACTTCTGACAAATTGGCTATAAATTCAGGGGTTCATAGGACCCCCTCAAATTTGATAATTCACTAGAACCAGTCAAGGAACTCACTGAGAATCCTGCACTTACCATTAAGTTTTGATATACAGGAGATAACTAAGGAACAGCCAAATGTCAGGGATGTATAGGGTGACGTCTGGGAGGGTCCCAGACACAGAGCTCCCATGCCCTCTCCCCGTCGAATCAGGAACCCTCACATCAATGTGTTCATTCACCAAACAGGAAGCTCTTCCCACTCTGGGTTTCCAGAGTTTCACTGGAGTCTCATTATGTCATTGGCCACATGACTGCACTATCTCTAGACCAGTGGTTCTTAACCTGGGTTCTATCAAACCCTAGGGGTTCGATGAGTCGGTCTCAGGGGTTCGGAGAAGCCTCTGCCACAGAGGCCAGAATAAAGTAATACCGTAATTTGTTGTGAGTTCATGCACTTTGTTGGTTTTGTTCTTTGAGCAAGGTGATGTTCATGCACGGCTCATTTTGTGCACCAGTAAAAAAACATATACCTATGTCTTGAATTTGAGGGAAAAAATCATACTTTATTTATCACTAAAGAAGGGTTCGGTGAATGCGCATATGAAACTGGTGGGTTCGGTACCTCAAAAAAGGTTAAGAACCACTGCTCTAGACCCTCCCCCTCCCAGACCCCTGGTCTATCTGATATCTCAGGGCCCACCTTGAGCCACCTTTTCAGCATAAACTCAGGTGTGGTTTAAAAGGGCTCATTATAAATAACAAGACATTCTTATCACTCAGAAAATTCAAAGTGTTTTGAAGCTCTGCATTAGAAACTGGGGACACAGACCAATTTTGTTTTTTAAGTGAGAGGAGGAGAAATAGAGACAGACTCTCACTTGCGCCCCAAACTGGGATCCAACCAGCAAGCCCCATCTGGGGTGAATGTTTGAACCAATCAAGCCACTGGCTGCAAGAGAGGAAGAGAGGGAAGGGGAAGAGGGTAGGGAATAGGGACAGGGAGGGGAGGAGAAGCAGATGGTTGCTTCTCATGTGTGCCCTGACTGGGGATCAAACCCTGGACATCCACATGCCGGGCTGACAATCTATCTACTGAGCCAAACGGCCAGGGCCAGACATATTCTTTACTATATCACATTCACTTTTTACAGCTCACAAGTCAAAAAGAGACCCACTCACCTGCTTTTCTCTGCTCTCAGTCCTCAGCACCCATGTCCTGAGGGAATGACTGCAGAATGGCATAGATGTTCCAGAGGAGACTGTATAACGGAAGAGAAGGAAGCACACATGGTTCATATTTACTCACATTATGCTTCTACCCAAGCATAAACTACTCAAATGTCTTGGTTCCCAGCCTTCCTTTTTTTAAAAAAAATTTATTGATTTTATAGGAAGAGGAAGGGAGAAAGAAAGAGACAGACGGAGGAACTTGAATTTGTTCCAGCATGTGCCCTGACCAGGGATTGAACTGACAACCTCTACGCTTCTGGACGATGCTTCAACCAACTGAGCCATCCGTTCAGTGCAGTTCCTCACATTTTAGGCTCATAATGAGAGCTGCCCCAGCACACTGATCACACAATTCAGATTGTGAGTTATTTCTCTGTTCAACAAATATGTAGTGAGTCTCTGTGATATGGTGGACACCAAGCAAGGCTCTAGTACAGTGATGGGCAATCTTTTGAGCTTGGTGTGTCAAAATTAGCCCCAAAACCAAGCATAACTCAGGTGGTGTGTCACTTCAAGAAAAAAAACATAATTTCATGATATTTATAGTTTAAATAACAAAAATGTTTTGGCCTACAGACCTCCGGCACAGAGTGTCTACACTACAGCAAATGTTTTATCCTCGGCTACTACACCTGGCCGTGCAGGAGCTGAGGATGAAATGTCCTTCTCAACATGCGGCCCCATACTTCTCTGGTATGCAGCTGCATGTGGCCACGTGACATCAAAAATGGCCACACATGTCACACGTGTGTCATAGGTTCGCCATCATGGCTCTAGTATAAAGAAGACATAGTAGACACAGTGCCTGGACTTAGGGAGCTTACAGTTTAGCAGGTGAGAGAGACACCAAGCAACTAAACAGTTAATTATGTCATTACAGTTGTGCAAGAAAAGAAAAGTAGTGGATGCTGTGTGAGCAGATGGTTGGGAGACCTGACCCAGACTGCAGGGTCCAGAAAGGCTGGCTTGGGCAGCTAGTGACAGTCGTCTTCCACATCGCTCTCACTTTCTAAACAGGAACACCACCTCTGAGTGCATCTCATGCCTCATTCTCACCACTGCAGGTCCATGAACTGAATTGTGGTAGCACATTATTGCAAGCCACAGGCAACTTTACAGCATCACTCAACAGCTACATGTCAGCCAGTCCAAGCAAGGAAATTCTCACAGTGAGCCAAGCATGAGTAGGTGTCAGCAAGGTAGGAGTTTATGAGGTTGTAAAGCCTGTGGCCAGGGTCACCATCAGGATCGCCTGGTCCATGCAGGTTCACATTAGATTCGGACAGTTGGTAATGAAACAACGGAGCCAAGAACTGGTGAGCCATCAGCTTTAATTCTAGCTTGTACCCGGCAGGCAAGTAAAAACACACACTGGGCCCCAAAACCCACACATTCAGTGCTCACAAAGCTACTGACTTATCCAAGTTTCCTAGAATCAAAGGTTTCTAGCTCACCAGACTTATTCACTTCTGTTTCCCATCTCCTTCTCTCTGCACAAACTCTACACAAACTGCCTTCTTCCTCAGCACTCTGCGATCTTGGCTGCTTCTCCTCTCTTCCATGTGGCCTTAATATGCTCTCCTCTCTAATGCTAACCTCAGGAACCAAGAGAGAACAAACTCCCAGCCTGCCCCACTTTATAGTGTAGAAATCCAACCCTTTAATCCAATCTACAAACAAGAAAGTCTCTGATACAAAGTCACTTACCTGAGGCACAATGGGAGGATTCCTCATGAGAGTGCACCACGCCACATCATACAATCAATCAGTCAAGGGTGTGGGGAAAAGCTTACTCTTAAAACTTACACGTGGGCAGTGCCATCTTTAACAAAGTGAGCATAATATATTTTATCTGTCCAACAATCCACCCCTATGCTCACTTTACTACCCACTATCTACACCACCGGCATCCCTGTACAGGGAAAGTAGGTACATTACACAAATTACAACAACATGACAAATCATACAATTTCAACAATTACAAAGGTACATTTCACCAGTCTCTGAGCACTTTGCTAAAAGTGCAAAATGTCCTCTGCCTTCTTTCTTGCTGTTTGAAAGTCTTCCCAGGGCAGGGAAAGGGCATCCAGCAAAGCCAACCCCCACCTCCATCAGGGTATTTCACATTGTCCAAAATCCATAAGTCCATTCAACAAAGAAGCCAGTGCTCACTCAAGTCGTAGTCGAGGAAATCAGTCCACGCACATGGGGTGTTAGCCTCACCCCTTATTCCTGCCATCATGGCAGGTCTCACACTGTCCTAAAGAGAAGCATGTGGCAATGGCAGTCAGCATTTCCATCTCTGCTCTGGGGAGCATGATGGCATCCACCCCTATGTCCCAAAATCGCAGACCTACCAGTGGTGTAATAGGAGTTCCTTGCTGCTGGGCTCTCATCTTCTGGAGACTGCAGATTGCAACTCTAGCCTGATTCTCCTCATTCTCCAAAGAGGAACTGAAAACATCAGCTCCTGCTGCTGAGCTCAAGCTCTGGGCCACCACTGCCTTCTTCTCAGCAGGCCTTGCAGCTCCAACCCCAGCCTCAGCCTCAGCCTCAGCTTCAGCCTCCTGCCGCTGCTGGCTCTCCACAACATCCAGGGCAATCTGCAACTCACGAACCTTTGATTCCTCCTCCTCTGGCTGCTTCATTTTCAGGTGAATCTCGCAAACCTGGTCAGCCTCCTCCTCCAGTGCTTCCTCCAGCTCCAGAGTCGGCATTTCTTTCTCCCATGTTTCCTCCAGCTCCTTCCACTACTCAGTTTGCAGGTCCCGGGCAGCATCTACCATAGAGCTCTGTTTCCTCATGCATGGCTGTAAAAGTCAGCCAGCCAACAGTTCCCAACAGGAGAGCGATAAGGAACCATAACAGCAGCCAGTCCTCTATGCCACCGCTCAAAGGTGGTGGTGGCTCCATACCGATCTGTATTGAATTCTGCCACAGACTATGCCAAATGTAAAGCCAGTAGTTGAGGCCACCATCAGGATCGCCTGGCCAGTGCAGGTTCGCATTAGATTTGGACAGTCGGTAATGAAACAACAGAACCAAGAACTGGTGAGCCATCAGCTCTAATTCTAGCTTGCACCCGGTGAGCAAGTAAAAACACACACTGGGCTCCAAAACCCACACATTCAGTGCTCACAAAGCTACTGACTTATCCAAGTTTCCTAGAATCAAAGGTTTCTAGCTCACCAGACTTATTCACTTCTGTTTCCCATCTCCTTCTCTCTGCACAAACTCTACACAAACTGCCTTCTTCCTCAGCACTCTGCGATCTTGGCTGCTTCTCCTCTCTTCCATGTGGCCTTAATCTGCTCTCCTCTCTAATGCTAACCTCAGGAACCAAGAGAGAGCAAGCTCCCAGCTTGCCCCACTTTATAGTGTAGAAATTCAAACCCCTAATTCAATCTACAAACAAGGAAATCTCTGATACAAAGTCACTTATCTGAGGCATAATGGGAAGATTCTTTATGAGAGTGCACCACCCCACATCATCCTATCAGTCAAGGGTGTGCTTACTCTTAAAACTTACACGTGGGCAGTGCCATCTTTAACAAAGTGAGCATAATATATTTTATCTGCACAACAGAGGTGAAAACAGGAGAAGGATGATCTAAGCAGAGGAAACATGCACGCAAGCTCTGAACTGGGGAATCTTGGTTCAAGAAACTGAATGAGGAGTTGTATGCAGCACAGAGAATGAGAGAGAAGAAAGATGAGCCTAAAAGGGTAAACAGGGGTCAATGATAGGGACCCTGTGGGTCAAGGTTTTAGATTTTAAGAAAACTGTGGCAGAGCACTAAGGGGTTTCATCAGGGGACAACATGATCAAGTTTATGTTTTAAAAAAACATAGCTTTGTTGCAGGGTTAAGCATGTGTTGAATGAAGGTAAGAGGAATTTGGAGAGGCACATTTGATTTCTGTTTCTATATAATCTACATAAGATATGATTGTTACCCAAGATGGTGATGTGGAAGTGGACAAAAGTAAATGACTATGAGGAAGTAAAATCAGCAGGTCTAGAAGTTGACTGGATAGAGGAACTCTGACTAATTTCCTGGCTTGAGCTATCTGGTGGTGCTTTGAACTAGTAAATAATAGTGAAGGATCCAATTAGAGGGCAAGAGGGTTGGTGAAAGATCAGGGTAGAGCATGAATTTACTTTCCCTAATATAATACCAATTTCAAATATGCTATTCTCTTGTTTTCATAAACTCTAAACCTCTCTCAGCAAATCTGCTATTTTGGTAAACAAACTGTATTTTCAGATGTCCTCTGGTACAAAAGTATCCCCTAGTTTACTTTTAACAGACCAAGGACCTTAGGGATCCAAAATAGGGTTACAAAATCTGCAGGATATCTTCTTACGTTTGAGAAGTGATGTTAACTAACCACTTTTCTAGAGCTGACATCCATTGTAAAATTTAGCCCAAAGACCATAATAAACACAAGTGAATGGTTTTTAGACACCTGTAGGGCCAGGAGCCACCATCATGGCCATTCACATGCAGGTTCCCATTGGATTCGGGTAGACGGTAAAGAAATGGCAGAGTCAGAGGATGGTAGGCCATTCTGTTTATTGGTGTCTCACCAAGACAGGCAAGCCACAAGAGAAGACAAGGGAAAAGCAGAAAACCAGCTTTTCCCATGGAGGGCAAGGGATCATGGAGGCCCCTGCAATGGTGATAGCAGGAACTGAGAGAGCAAGCTCCCGGTCTGCCCCACTTTATAGCATAGATTCAAAACCTTAATCCAATCTACAAATAAGGAAGTCTTTGATACAAACTCACTTATCTGAGACATACTGGGAGGTTTCCTCATGAGAGTGCACCACCTTACATCATCCAATCATTCAAGGGTGCGGGGGATGGGGGGAAGCTTACTCTTAAAACTTGCACATGGGCAGCGCCATCTTTAACAAAGTAAGCATAATATATTTTATCTGCCCAACACAGCCTGTCCCCCACACCAATACAAACTATAAGTGAGCAAACATATATATCATATTCACAAACTTATTTGACCAACATTCCACCCCTTTTGCTCGCTTCACAATCTAAACCACAGATATCTTCCATGATGGTCACTGTGCAAGGAGTGGGGTACATTGCATAAACAGAAGCATTACCAACTACAGCAATAGAATTAACAAATCAAAAGCTATGGGCAAAATGAGAGAGCTGTTAATGGCATCAAGAGAGGCAAATCTTTTCCCTCTGGCAGAATACAGGCCAGAATTTTGTCTGCAGACAGCACCGTAGCTGGTACCAGAGGCCGCCCTGACCGGGCGTACCAAACCTTATTGGCCAATACACCAGCATCTGCTGGTTCTATGTGTAGTAAAATAGGAGAACTCATTATTGGCCATAAAGAAATTACAAAGGTGCCCTTCATTATGCTGTCCCCCTGAGCACTCAAAGGATAATACACTTCTACCTTAAGTGGCCAGGTGCTGGTTGCCCAAGGAGTTAACTGGAGGTCCACCTCTAGCCCCTTTCCCCATGGTGCCAACAAGGCCACCCATCTCAGATGGGAGACCTGGACAGTCCAGGACCAAGTCCATCGAAGCCGTTGGCCTTTAAGAAGGACTGTTGGGGCAGGCAAGAGCACGTTGCCCTGCTGTCTAAAACCTGGCTTGAGTAAAATGTCCTTGGTGCATATCTGCAACTGAATGGGGGCAGCTGCCCGATGTAGGAGGGCCTCTACTGGAGCTGAGCTCCCACGTCGAGGTCTCTCATTCAAAATCCAGAGTACTGTCCATAAGCAGCGTGTCCATCCAGTAAGGGAGCTGGTGCCCCCCTCTTGTCGCAGTCCCTGCTTTAAGAGTTTATTATACTGCTCAATGATACCAGCAGCCTGGGGGTGGTAGGGAACATGGTATTTCCAGTTCAACCCAGCTCTTGAGCCCATTGCCTCACCATTGAACCAGTGAAGTGGGTACCATTGTCACTTTCAAGGACCAGCGGTCACCCATATGCAGCACTCAGGTGGTCCAAGGCCTCTATGACTGCCCTCTGGTCAGGATTACGGGCGGGATAAGCAGCAAGCAGACCAGTGGCAGTATCTAAACAAGTGACTGCATACTGGTACCCTTCTGACTTTGGTAAGGGTCCAATGATGTCTATCTGCCATCGTGTCAGTGGAACATGACCCCTCTGGATCTGTCCAGGTGACACCAGTGGTCTCCGTGGGTGCTTCTTGGAACATACTGCACATTGCTCACAGGCTGCAAGTACCTCTGCATAGGACACAGGCAAGTTCCACGCCTTAACCGTAGCCCACATAGTTTTCTGTCCCGCATGGAGCAGGCACCGGTGGAGCCATTGCACCACATCACCTGCAGGTGCAGTCTCCAACCATCGCACCTTTGCCAATGTATCTGCCTCATCATTCCCAGGATGGGCTAGAGTGGCATGCCCCATGACATGATATACTGTCACCTGCTTCTGGTGTCCTGTTTCCCATAAGTCCTGCCACGTGGCCTGACCCCATAGTGAATGGTGTATTACCATCCACTGGTTAATGTGCCAAGTAGCAATCCAAAGGGTCAGTCCACGATATATAGCCTAGCTGTCAGTACAGATCACCAGAGGTGAAGGTTCATTATGGGCAACTAGCCAAAAAGCTCTTAATTCTGCCCATTGGCTGCTTTGGCTTGTACCCGTGTCCATCCAAATAGTCTCAGTGGCCGGATGAAAGGCTATGGCCATCTACTTGGCAGGTTGGCCCCGCTGGAACCATCAGTATACCAGGCATCCTCGGGGATGGGCACCCGCCCCTCCTGGTAGGGACTGTGTTGGGCAAATAAAATATATTATGCTCACTTTGTTAAAGATGGCGCTGCCCACATGGAAGCCCACCACCCAGGTGATGATATTAGTTGCCCTCCTGCTTGGGAATGGGCGTGATTATGTTAATATGTGTTGGGGGAGGCTTTTTGCGCCAAAAGGTTTTAAAACAGTGGTTCTCAACCTGGGTTCTATCAAACCCTAGGTGTTCATTGAGTTGGTCTCAGGGGTTCGGAGAAGCCTCTGCCGCGGAGGCCAGAATAAAGTAATACCGTAATTTGTTGTAAGTTCATGCACTTTGTTAGTTTTGTTCTTTGAGCAAGGATCACCTTGCTCAAATGCTCAAAATGCACGGCTCATTTTGTGCACCAGTAAAAATAACATATACCTATGTCTTGAATTTGGAAAAAAAATCATATTTTATTTATCACTAAAGAAGGGTTCGGTGAATGCGCATATGAAACTGGTGGGTTCGTTACCTCAAGAAAGGTTAAGAACCACTGTTTTAAAAGGAAGAGAGATCACGTTGTTCCAGGAGAAGCCTGATTGCGTTCTAGGAGGAGGGAAGAGAGCAGGGAGGAGAGCAGATTAAGGCCACGTGGAGGAGAGGAGAAGCAGCCAAGATGGCGGAGTGCTGAGGAAGAAGCCAGTTTGTACAGAGTTTGTGCAGGAGGAGATGGGGAACAGAGGTGAATAAGTCTGGTGAGCTAGAAACCTTTGATTCTAGGAAACTCTGATAAGCCAGTAGCTTTGTGAGTACTGAATGTGTGGGTTTTGGAGCCCAGTGTGTGTTTTTACTTGCCCGCTGGGTGCAAGCTAGAATTAGAGCTGATGGCTCACCAGTTCTTGGCTCCGTTGTTTCATTACCATCTGCTCGAATCTAATGCGAACCTGCACTGGCCAGACAGCTGTGATGGTGGCCCTGGCTATTGGCTTTACATTTCGCATAGTCTGTGTGTGGCAGGATTCGATACAGATTGGTATGGAGCCACCAACACCTTTGAGCGGTGGAGTAGAGAACTGGCTACTGTTATGGTTTCCCATAGCTGTTTTTTGGGGGAGTGTAAGATGGCTGACTTTTACAGCCATGCGTGAGGAAACCAAGAGCGTGGAAGAGGCTCCAGCTCTATGGAAGAGGCTGCCTGGGACCTGCAAACCAAGCAGTGGAAGGAGCTGGAGGAAACGTGGGAAAAACAGATGCCGACCCTGGAGCTGGAGGAAGGGCTGGAGGAGGAGGCCGACCAGGTTAATGAGATTCGCTTGGAAATGGAGCAGATGCTGGAGAAGGAATCACAGGTTCGTGAGTTGTAGATTGCCCTAGACCAGTGGTTCTTAACCTTTTTTGAGGTACCAAACCCACCAGTTTCATATGTGCATTCACCTAACCCTTCTTTAGTGATAAATAAAATATGATTCTTTTTCCAAATTCAAGACATAGGTATATGTTTTTTTACAGGTGCACAAAATGAGCCATGCATGAACATCACCTTGCTCAAAGAACAAAACCAACAAAGTGCATGAACTCACAACAAATTACAGTATTACTTTATTCTGGCCTCCACAGCAGAGGCTTCTCCAAACCCCTGAGACCGACTCATCGAACCCCTAGGGTTCAATAGAACCCAGGTTAAGAACCACTGCCCTAGACATTGTGGAGATTTCCGAGAGCCAGCTGCAGCAGGAGGCCGGGGCTGAGGCTGGGGCTGGGTTGACAAGGCCCATGGCAGTGGTGGCCCAGGGCTCAAACTGGCAGCAGGAGCTGGTATTTCCAACTTCTATCTGGAAGATGAGGAGAATTGGGCTGGAGTTGTGATTTGCGGACTCCAGAAGGTAAATGGTGGCAGCAGCAGGAGGATGAACAGACATCCTGGGAGCCAGGCATGCATTGCCGAGTGGCCACTGGAAGGGCAAGGGGTGCCTGCTAAGCCGCTGGTGGGTTTGTTGACATTTTGGGACATAGGGGTGGATGCCATAATACTCCCCAGAGCAGAGATAGAAATGCTGACTGCCATTGCCACATGCTTCTCTTTAGGACAATGTGAGACCTGCCATGATGGCAGGAATGAGGTGGGAGGCTAACACCCCATGAGCATGGACTGATTTCCTCGACTACGACCAGAGTGAGCACTGGCTCCTTCGTTGAATGGACTTATGGATTTTGGACAATGTGAAATACCCTGATGGGGATGGGGGTCGGCTTTGCTGGAGGCCCTTCTCCTGCCCCAGAAAGCCTTTCAAACAGCAAGAAAGAAGGTCGAGGACATTTTGCACTTTTGGCAAAGTGCTCAGAGACTGGTGTAATTGTTGAAATTGTATGATTTGTCATGTTGTTGTAATTTGTGTAATGTACCTACTTTCCCTGTACAGGGATGCCAGTGGTGTAGATTGTGGGTAGTAAAGTGAGCATAGGGGTGGATTGTTGGGCAGATAAAATATATTATGCTCACTTTGTTAAAGATGGCGCTGCCCACATGGACGCCCATCGCCCAGGTGATGATATTAGTTGCCCTCCCGCTTGGGAATGGGTGTGATTATGTTAATACATGTTGGGGAGGGCTTTTGCTCCAAAAGGTTTTAAAAGGAAGAGAGATCACGTTGTTCCGGGGGAAGACTGATTGCGTTCTAGGAGGAGGGAAGAGAGCAGGGAGGAGAGCAGATTAAGGCCACATGGAGGCCAGGAGAAGCAGCCAAGATGGCAGAGTGCTGAGGAAGAACCCAGTTTATGCAGAGTTTGTGCAGGAGGAGATGGGGAACAGAGGTGAATAAGTCTGGTGAGCTAGAAACCTTTGATTCTAGAAAACTCTGATAAGTCAGTCGTTTTGTGGGCACTGAATGAGTGGGTTTTGAAGCCCAGTGTGTGTTTTTACTTGCCCGCCGGGTACAAGCTAGAATTAGAGCCGATGGCTTACCAGTTCTTGGCTCTGTTGTTTCATTACTGATTGTCCGAATCTAGTGGGAACCTGCATGAGCCAGGCTGCTGTGATGGTGGCCTTGGCTATGACTACTGGCTTTACAGACTGACTTCAGATTCTGCCTCCTGAGCCCCAGCTGCACCTGACTCTAAGGTTGCGTAGGTGACTGGACCCAAGACTTTCTACAGTTCTGCCCTAAAAGGATTGGTGCTAAGAGCACAGCATTGTTGCAGGTAGGCACCCCACTTGGCCAGGGTGGACATTTGGGCCATACCACTACGTGGTTTGGTCATCCAGTCTCTCCCCCATCCTGCAATAGGGTATGTTGTCTTGACTGTAACTGGTGTTGTGGTTGTAATACTCTCAGTGGCCAGGAGGGCAGCATACACAGCTGCCAGCTGCTTCTCCACTAATGAGTAACGAACTTCAGCACCTTTCCACAATTGGGACCAAAACCCAATAGGTTGCCATAAGTGCTCTGTTCATTGCCACAAGCCCCATCCAAACCCCTCCGAGGTCACATGAACATCCAGCTCACAGGACCTGGCAGGATCAAACACATTCAAGGCCTGTGCCACCTTGACAGCTCTCTTAGCTGCTGCAAATGAACCTTGAGCCTGCTCAGTCTAATCCTAACGAACCCCCTTCCGATAAGGTTGTACAAGGGGTGTAGTAACTGAGCCAAATGGGGTATAAATGCTCGCCAATACCCCAACAAATCTAAGAATTCCTGTAACTGTTTTACCATAGTGGGCACGGGGTATGCTTGGATCTTATCTATAACTGCGTCAGGGATAACTTTTGTCTTACCCGACCAGACAACTCCCAAGAATTTAACAGATAACCCAGGTCCTTGTAATTTGTCCTCATTGACTGCCCAGCCTAATGCTTTCAAATGGGATAGCAGGGTAGGGACTGCTTGCTCCAATTCTGGAAGAGAATCACTAGTTAACATAATATCATCAATATAATGACACATGCGAACTGCCTCTGGCTGTTTCCATTTAGCCAGGTCAGCAGCCACCAGCCCATGGCACGAGGTGGGGCTATGCAAATAGCCCTGGGGTAATACTATAAAGGTCCATTGTCTCCCTTCCCAACTGAAGGCAAATTGGTCTTGACTCTCTGCAGCTGTATTAATAGAGAAAAAAGCATTGGCCAAGTCTGCCACAAAGTGGTATGTCCCCAACTCATGGCTTAACCGATCCATCATGTTAGCTATTGAGGGAACAGCAGCGTGCAAAGGGGGAACAACTTTGTTAAGTTCTCTGTAATCTACTGTCATTCTCCAGGTTCCGTCTGGTTTGCGCACAGGCCATACCAGGGAGTTATAAGGACTGTGTGCTGGCCGGATGATCCCCACCTTTTCTAGTTCGAGGATTGTCGCTGTGACTTCTTCATAACCACCTGGCAGGCGGTACTGCTTGGTGTTAGTCACACGCCGAGGGATGGGCAATTGCAAAGGGGAATGTGATGCATGTCCCCGCAACACTGCCTTCACAACCGTGATCCGCAGCCGGAACTCCCCGGCTGTAGTTTCCAACCATAGTCCTTGCAAGACATCTATCCCCAAAATATATTCAGAAATAGGAGATACATATACCTTATATGGCTTAGGAGGCAGTCTTCCTATCCCCAATGGAATAGTTATTGGCTTCACTTTAACAGTTTGGCCCCCATAGCCATCAATGGCCACTGGGGTCTCAGCAAACCTCTCTGGGTTCCCATAGAGGAGGAACATTCTGCACCTGTATCCACCAAGGCCAACACCCATTGTACATTGGAAGGGGACCAGTGGATAGCCAGTTTCACATGTGGCCTCCAGTCCCCGCCCATCCCCGTTGGACGGGTCCCTCGGCCTTTTTCCTATTCAAACTGGTACAATGGGTCTTGGGAGTTCTCCTCTTCCTCAGCTGTCTCTATCATATAATCTTGTAACCAAGCTGCCCACGCACCAAACGTTTTATTGGTAGCTGCTGGGGCCCTTCATCTCAGTGGCTGGAACTTCTGTTCTGGTTTAAGCTGCCACCAAAGCTCCAAAACAATTTTATTAGACTGGTCATCCAATTTCCCCTTATCTGCTCCAACCGCAATCAAATCTACCCTCATCTGTGTTCGGATAATCTTTATAAGCCCATTTCCCTTGTTAGTTGGGGGGGCAACATGAGCAGCAGCCCTCACTGCTTTATGATCCTGAGCGGCCTCCAACTCTCCCAAATCTGCTACCATCTGTGTAACTGCATTGATGGGCTGCCCCACATAGGGGCCCAAGATAGCCGCAAGTGGCCCAAAAAGGGCTGACAGGGCACTCGCAAGGATAAATTCCCTCATTTTTGCCATAAACACTTCCTCATCTGGCCCACGGGACCCAGGGTTGAAAACACCATTCTTTATACCTAGTTCCCGAAGGACCTTTACTAACTCGCTGTAGCACTGCCACCGACTCATTGCCCCTGGCAATTCTCCAGCATTCTGCCAGACCATAGGAATGGCAGCCATCACCCATTCTAATAGGGTATGGTCTCCTGGGTTGCCATAGCAGTTCTGAAGACGCTGCCTCAAGGAGGAGTGTGTGGTAATGGCGGCCAATTTCTCCATCTCTGTTCCGGAGAGCATGATGCCATCCACCCCTATGTCCCATAATCGTAGTAACCAGGCTACCAAGGATTCAGTAGGTTTCTGCCTAAATCGTGCCCCCAACTCCATCAGCTCTGCCTGGGTATAGGGCCGGACCACAGAGTGTTACATTACCTGGGCAGGAGGCTGTGGCTGCCCCTGAGGGACTCTTCGCTGCTGGGTTTTTACCTTCTTGGCGACCACTGGTTGGGCTCTCAGTGTGCATATGGCAGCTTCAGCCTGAGCCTTCTCATCCTCAGAAGAGGAGTTGCAAGCGCCTACTCCCACTGACTCAAAGTCAATCCACCGGTACAGGTGCTGCTGCTCCTTTGGCGACCGTTTAGGATCCTGTGGCTGCCGGCTTTTGGCCAGAAGCTGAGACTCGAGCTCTTGAATCCGCAGTTGTTGCTCCAACAACTGCTGATGCAAACATTTGGCTTCCTGAGCAAACTGCAACTTGCGAACCCGTAATTCCTTCTCCAGTGCTTGCTCCAATTCCAGCCTTTTTTGCCATTCAATTTGCAATTCATACTGAAGCTTTCGAGTTCGGGCAGCTTCTCGCACAGAACTCTTGGTTTCCTCTTGAGTAAAAAACATGCAGCCCACAGCTCCTAAAAGGATAGCCATGGGAAGCCAGAACAGCAACCAGTCCTTTACCCCACCCCTCAGGGGTGGTGGCCCCATACCAATCTCTGAATCCTGCCGCAAACTACGCCAGTTGTAGGGCCAGGAGCCGCCATCGTGGCCATTCACATGCAGGTTCCCATTGGATTCAGGCAGACTGTGAAGAAATGGCAGAGTCGGAGGATGGTAGGCCATTCTGTTTGTTGGTGTCTCACCAAGACAGGCAAGCCACAAGAGAAGACAAGGGAAAAGCAGAAAACCAGCTTTTCCCATGGAGGGCAAGGGATCAGAGAGGCCCTTGCAATGGTGATAGCAGGAACTGAGAGAGCAAGCTCCCGGTCTGCCCCACTTTATAGCATAAATTCAAAACCTTTAATCCAATCTACAAACAAGGAAGTCTCTGATACAAACTCACTTATCTGAGACACACTGGGAGGATTCCTCATGAGAGTGCACCACCCTACATCATCCAATCAGTCAAGGGTGCAGGGAGGGGGGGAGCTTACTCTTAAAACTTGCACATGGGCAGCACCATCTCCAACAAAATGAGCATAATACATTTTATCTGCCCAACACAGCCTGTCCCCCACACCAATACAAACTATAAGTGAGCAAACATATATATCATATTCACAAACTTATTTGACCAACAACATCCCCCCGCCCCCCCAAAAAAATTGGAAATCTCAACCTGGAGACTTAATTCTATCCTGGCAAACTAGATCCATCAGAGACGATTATTACTACCCCCAACCTGCTCCATTTTCTGTATTCAGCCTTGATTAAATAATGAGAAACACTTGGATATAATGAGCCTTCTGCAATTGTCAACAGCTGAAGAACTTTACCCCTAGGTCCCTCCTGCAACATGGCAGGTTGCCCTGCTACACAGTGATTAACTCAGGGATATGGAGCTAATCTACAATCAAGTTCCAACAGACACATTTTAGCACTGCTTGTCATAACCAGAAAAGGATGGAGCATACTGAAATAGTTACTAACCAATTTTCATAATCAGAAAGCATTTTACTATATTGGCCAAAACATTAGTCATGGGATTAGAATCCATCCTCCCTTGAATAGTCTAATCCTTTTAAGAACTGTTCAAAGTAATCAGGTTAGATTCACTGTAAATTTTTGTAAACCCATCAACTCGTATAAAGGAGTTTCAGTAAAGGAAAGATCAGTTTCTCAAGTCCTTGATGCTGATGAAACATGGGGCAAAATAAATGTCTTATGAAGCACTTATATAATTGATTTAAGCTAGAATACCCTAATAGAGATACATTTACCATCACAAATGGATTTGTACTCTAAAGCCTTCCACTGTGAAAACAAATTCTGATTGCTGGTTTTCTACATAATGTGACAGTAGCAAGAAAGAGAGTGGGGAAATACCTTAGAACCCTACCTTCTAGCAATTTAAAATGGAAGCTTTTATAGCAATGCTATTTAAGTATATAATAACTACACAGAGTGGTTGGTTGTTTTGTGACTCTCTGGTGAGCATCAGGCCCCTCTCAGTCAGCATGCCATCTTCACAAGCAAAGTCACTCAAGCTTTTTAATGCACCCAGTTTGCTTTGGCAAGTTCATCAAATCCACGCTCACCTCAAATCTCCTAAGTCTTTTTTTTATACATACCATGTTACTAAGCCCCAACACCACCTTCCTGCAGTTTGCAGAAGTGCTTGAGAAGCCAAGAATAGGGTTACAAAGCCACTCCTGTAAGTTTTCACTTAAATTCAGTTCTTTGAATTTCTGCATCATCCTGGAGCCTTAGTTTATGACCTTACTATCCACAACCCAACCCAGATTCAAAACATCAAAAAATTTGTAATAATCGCCCCTATCTTTATTCAAGTCACTGATAAAAGATGTTGAAGTTTATACTTTCTGGAGCAATGTCCTCTTCCAAGTTCAAATTGACATACAATGGCATCATTACCCTGCTGGTTATTCTTCAACACTTGTCCTTGCATGCAACCCAAAGTTTCCTAAAGTCTTACCTGAAGCTGAACATATCCACAAACAAAACAACATATGGCTCATAAATTCACACTGGCTGCAGGTTCTCACACAGGTTCTAAGATTCAAAATCCCCCACTGACTGGTACCTTCCCTGCCTCCCTCCCACCTCTACCCAGGCTCCTCTGACCACCCCTTCTTTGACATATAAGCAGGAGGAGTCAACCATCTCCTCAAAAGGGAAAGAGCTACATTCAACATAATTGTAATCACAATTCTTTCATACATTTTTCAGAGTATTGGCATAATGGTCAACTTTTTGTCAGCTTCACTAGGCTATGGCACCCAGGTGTGTGATCAAATATTATTCTCAATGTTTCTGTGAAGGTGTTCTTTTGGATGACATTTACATTTAAACTGATAAACTTTGAACAAAGCAGACTTTTCTTCATAATGTGGGTAGGCCTCATTCAATCAGATAAAGGCCTTAATAAAATAAGAAGTTGACCTCCCAAAATAAGAGAAATAATTCTGCTAGTAGACAGTCTTCAGACTTAAATTGCAATATCAGCTCTTCCCCTGCAGCATGATAGGTTTTGGACTTGAAGGCAACATTTGGCTCCTTTCTGGGTCTCCAGCCTGATGGCCTTAATATTTAAACTACAGATTTTGGATTTGCCAATACATGCACGCACGTGTGCGTGCACACACGCACACACACACGCACACACAGATCCTGGAGAACTCTTACTAATACAATCAGAAAGTATTTTAATGTGAGTCCAAAAACTTTTCAATACATTGCACAAAAATGAACTTATACCCATAGTTCTTCAGATTAACCACTGATGATATCCTAATAGTCTTTTTATTCTCTTTAAGTGGCTCACATCCACTGTTCCTTGGACTTCTCCTTCCTAGATCTATTCACCTTCTTATTCGTCCTTGAAACCTTGGGTCAAGGAAAGTATATAAATATCTCACCTCAGCAATTCCAGTTTTCCATTCTTCTGAGGATACGTACTGAATCATAGGTCTAATATACAGCCACTCTCCGGTGCCGGTCATAAGAACATTAATAACTCTTAGTGGATTTATGAGTCAGGCTTATTGAACAAAATAATTACATCAGGCACGAGAGAAAGGGAAGCTTGATTGAGAGTGATGGGAGCGAGACTTGCTCAGGGCAAGAGAGTCTAATGCTCAACACCTGGGGGGGGGGGCAGCCACACTGCGTGTAGGCACTCCCAGAAACAGCCACTCTTCACTCACACACTGTGGCCACAACAATGATTTCTTTTTCTAATGACAAATGATCTCTAGGAAAGGTCTTGGTCTAATGAGATGCCACTATAAAGTAACAAAACCACAAAAGATCAGAGAAGTACAGGATGATAGGTAACGCTGTTAACCAGCACCAGGTTGACTTGCATTTCAATTACTTGGGGCAGTAGGAAACAGGCAGGATGTGGGTAAGAAAAAGCCCACAGCAATCCAGAAATCTAATTGTAGCAAATGGTTCAAAGTCTTCCCACAATATTCTTTATGAGGATTGACAAGCATTGCATTGCAGAGAAGAGAGCTAGGGAGGCTGCCTGAGAAGACCAACAAGAACCCATCCCCTGTGAGAGTGGGGCTGGGGCAAGGACTTGTTCTTCAGCTGTGCCAGCTATCCAGAGGTTTCCCAGGGACTGGCTCCATCTGTCCTCGAGAGGCTGATATATAAATGAAAGTGATGGTTTCTTAATGTACAGCAAAAGAATCCTTCACTTGCCATGGTACTTAACCTCTCTGGTCAGCACATTCTCTCCTCTCTGATCCAACATGGACAGTTAGCCATAAGCAACAGGTTATTTAATGAGCATGTAGTAAGGACAAGAAAAGATTATGGGGTAATTTAATTAGTGACATCAAGTTGTAAGGACACAGAGAAACCTTGTGGAGAGCTCAGAACTCAGGGCACCTTGTCCCACAAACAGTGAAGTTCACACACCAGTCCTGTGCTCCAGCTCTCATCCGCTGGCCCGTGTTGCTACTCTCCACACCTTGACAGAGAAAGCATATATTCTGCTGGTCCCCCTCTGCCACATAGGCTTACAAACACCTAAGAATTTGTACTGCCTACAGAATAAGCCCCAACTCCCTAACACAGAATGCACGACCCCTCACAAATTTACCCCAGCTTATCTTTCCGTCTCCATTCCCTCTTGACTTCCAAATCTAGTCATAGCAGACAGTCTATTCCTTCTCAGGCACCTCCAGGCCTTTGCTCGTACTGTACATGTTTAGAAAGATTTTCTCTACTCATCTGCCCCTTCACTTGAGAATGAAAGAAAATGTGATTTTAATGTGCACCTGCAAGCTGATAAGGGCTGAACCCCAGTAACCATTTCAAAGCAGTTCTTTTTTTTCTGAAGATGCTTTGTTGTACTTTCTACTCATGAGGGCAAGCTCCGACCACCAGGCTGTAGAAAAGCATACTCCTCATTTTTTGGTTCCAAGCTCTCCTGGTTGAGAAAAACATTCTTATCGTCAGGAGGGCGAACTGGAGAGTGTGGTGCACACTGAACTTGTGCCAATTGTAGAGACTGTAATGTTTCTCTTGCCTATTTAGGAACTTACAGTGAGAACTGTGTGTGTTTACAGGTTATATTGAAAGGTATGGTAGGACAAAAACACTCTGTTAGAGAACCGTAAGCTTTTGTTGGCAGTTTCACATAACCAACATAAAGTTACTTCTTTAACACTTTTAAAGATTTAAATCTAATTGACAAAAATTAACAAACATGTGTGAGAGCAGCACAAACACTTGGAATTATTATCCAGAACAACCCACATCAATTTGTGGAGAAAGACCAGCTCCCTCGGAAATACTCATTAAAGTTGAGCACTGGACTTTTGGCCACAATTATTTCTGGAAGACCAATCCTAGATGTCACTGACTAAGTAGGCTAACTGGAAAGAGAGAAAGAGATTGCACAAAATGTTTCTTCAACATCTACATTAATTTGTTATTTTCAGGTAAGGCTTCTATACCTTATTGTATTGATTTGTTGTTCCAAACAAGTGAAAAATAGTAAGAGAAAAACATTTATAAAGGTAAATTCTTAAAAAGAAGGAAAGAAAGAAAAAAGGTCAAAAGTGCTATAAAATCTAAAATATTTTTCTTTTGACAACCTGTTTTAAGATACTACAATCACTTAGAACTCACTACAAATATCCTCCTGAACACTCTTAGGAACTGAGAACTGCGTGTCCCAACTAACTGTCAACATGACAGAGCTTTTGCTTTGTTGGAAGGCAGTTCCCAACTGACAAGTGGGTTGTGCTCAAAAAATTCTTTTGAAGTTAATTGTTCAGACTCAGGCCAGCTCACACACAGAAAAAAAAAAAATTAACCCTAAATGCTCCCTGTTTTCATTTCCTTGGGCTACCACACAGCAAGAAAACAAACACAAACATTTATTGTCTTCCAGTTCTGGAGACTGGGAGCCCAAGATCAAGGTGTTGGCAGTGTTAGTTCTACTGATAGCTGTGAGGCAGCACTTGCCCCAGACTTTCTCCTCGTTTCTGGCAGTCTGCTGGCTATTTTTGGCATTTGGTCTCTGCCTTCATCTTCACATGGGGTCCTCTCTGGCTGTCCAGATTTCCCTTTTTACCGGATAACATTCATACTGGATGAGGGGCCCACCCTGCTCCAGTGTGACCTCCGCTTAACTAATCACATTTACAACCTTATCTCCAGATCAGGTCAGACTCTGAGGTCCGGGTTCAACATATGAATGTGCAGGCGGCACAGTTCCTCCTATAATACTCCCAAGTGTCCTCTGGGCAGCACCACCAACAGCACTGCTTCTTTCTGAGTTCAAAGCGCCCGTGTGCTCTCTGGTGGGTTTCCACCCAAGTCAGTTGGTGGTCAGGACAGTCTTGTCCACTCTGCCCACTTTCCAGGTGGGTTTTCCCAACACTATGGCGCTCACCTTTCTCTCACTCTGGTTCAAACAAGCTTTGGGGATTACGGTGAGTCCACGATGCCCCACCCCTGCCCTGAGAGGACTTGGTCTTCCCAATCCATTTCCTCCTGACAGTATGGTCCACACAGGATAAACCGATGTCATAGTCAGAGCAACTAGATGGCTACCTCTCTCTACCCTGGGGACATCTGACTGCCCCCTGCTGGCCATCTAGTCCACATAAACAGATAAACAGATTTGGTAAGCCCCCACTGCAGCTACGGGGTCTAAACCTGTCTCCAGTGAAAAGGGGGAAAGAAACAAGATCAAAGACCACTGTTCCATACAAACTACCTCATGTGTAGGTGAATATTTGAAGTGAAGAATTAAAAATATAGAAGTTTCAAGAGAACGGCGTTTACCTCTCCTTCTCTACAACTGAGTTCTCATAGTGGTTTTGTTTGCACACAATTCTTCCAAGTAATTTAAAAAGATGGCACAGTATGTAAATGGCCTATAATCCCAGTGACAGAGAGGGTGTTGGTGTTTCTTGTTTAGTAAATGCTATCGAACTTGCCTGGCACTGAAGAAACTCAATTTACCAAAACCAGCAGAAAGTGCTTATGTGATAAACTTGCCGTACCATTTTCCCTTAGAAACATTTGTAATCTACTCTTTCAGGGATGAAAAATTTCTATTAAAAATATATCAGCACCCTCATAAAGGCCATTTACCCCTTACAATTTATACTGAGTAATAACATTGAAGCCACAAATTTGTTGACAATCAATTTTTGTTTCTCCTTGCAATTCAGTTGAAGAGGATCTGTTTCTTAATAACAGAAGGGCTCAAACACAAAATAAGATTCCATTATCAGATGTGATGATATTGGCAACCCTGCAATGCTTCCTCTCTTGTGGAGAAATACAGCTCCCCATCAGCCATTAGCCCTAACCTGAGCCATGACCGGGGTTAAGGTTAGGGCTGTCCTAGTTGCATTAAAATTTCCACATGGGTTTAAATGACTCCAAACATGAGTGATATAAATACCAAAGCTCACCTACATTATGAGAAATGCCTCCTGGGTATAGACGTGTGAATGAGTCACTTAGATGCTGATGAGGGGCATCGTCTTGACCATATTTTTCAACAGAGAATATACTGAAAGGATGAGACCAGAGAGTCTAATGCAGTGGTTTTTAACCTGGGTTCTATCCAACCCTAGGGGTTCGATGAGTCGGTCTCAGGGGTTCGGAGAAGCCTCTGCCACAGAGGCCAGAATAAAGTAATACCGTAATTTGTTGTGAGTTCATGCACTCTGTTGGTTTTGTTCTTTGAGCAAGGTGATGTTCATGCACGGCTCATTTTGTGCACAAGTAAAAAACATATACCTATGTCTTAAATTTGGAAAAAAAATCATATTTTAGTTATCACTAAAGAAGGGTTCAGTGAATGCACATATGAAACTGGTGGGTTCGGTACCTCAAAAAAGGTTAAGAACCACTTGTCTAATGGCTTGAAGTAAAGAAAGTCAATGATCTGGATCCCCGAGGCTATCTCCCACTTCATTCTGGAAGGGTGTTAGGGTGAGTATTGTAATTATATTTTTATCCTCACACTTTCCTTCCTCACCCCAGTTTCTTCCAATAACAAAGCCCTTTATGGGGAGCTCTTTCCAATACAGCTAGTGCTCAACTTAAGACTACAACTGGTTCCGACAAACCTGTTGTAACACAATTTGGTCGTAAGTTGAGTAGGTTATATGTATCGTACTGTGGCCTTTCTTTCCTTCTTGGCAGTCTGAGGCATAGACAAAGACAATTTCCTCTTGGTAGACATCTTGGAGGGGTTTGATGAAAACACAAATTGCTGTACCAAGTCTGGGATAACAGTTGAAATGGTGCACGTGGAGATGGTAGTGCTGCCGGAAGCTGGTCCGCACTGTCCTATGCCCAGCTGGGCAAAGCTTGAGCTGACAGATGTGGAGCAGTTGTGGCTAGCGATTGTGGTCGTAAAGCCAAATAGCTGTAAGTTGCACAGGTCATAAGTCAATCAATACCTGTAAATGTATATGAGGCTGACCTCTTCCCCTGCTGTAGAGGAGGGGACATGATTCAGGCGTGGTCTGAGAAACCAAGCCCCTGGCCACAGTGTTTACTTCAGGGACAGATACCCACATGAACCAGGGAAGGCAGCCCGCTTCCCCTGCAGGGACTTTGCTGGAACCATTTGGAAGGAAACACTCTCCATGGATTGCTAGCTTCATCACCAGGAGGATGGCAGCGCAGGTATGCCAGTGGCCATCTGTGCCGCCACATGGAGAACCAGCCTGAGAAGGAGGCAACTTAGGGGGAAACAGATTCAAAAGATAGAAAGACAACATCTTGAGCTTACCACCTCTCCCCCTCCAACCTAGGCACCCAGGGCTTCCCTGACAGAGGAAACATGTTAATTTAGTTTGAGTTGCATTTCTGTCACTTACAGCCCAAACTATCCTAATACAGACACTGAGAGAAGTAAAGCATAACCTGTATCTAGGCTAAAAGAAAACTCTTGTTTTTTCTACTCACACTTCTTATACCAAATATGTGGGTTTCCCACACCACAGGCTGTGGGCTCAGTCTCACAGAACTGCCCCCACTACAAACACCAATCTGGACTTCTGGGACTTCTGACTGAATGGTTATAAATGAAGGGATCCCACAACCCCTTTCTCAGGTGCAATAATTTTCTAGAACAGACCACAAAACTCAGGAGAGCACTTTACTTATAAAGGACACAACTCAGGAGCAGCCAAATGAAAGAGATGTACAGGGTAAGGTATGAGGGGTGTGAGGGGAGAGACTCCCATGCCCTCCCCAAGCATACCACGCTCCCAACACCTCTGTGTGTTTACCAACCCAAGAACTTTCCAGCCCCTGCTGTTTAGGGGTTTTGTGGAGGCTCAATCATGTAGGCATGATTGATCAAATCATTAGCCATGGTGGGTAGGGCTGAAAGTCCTGACCTTCTAATCACATGGTTGGTTCCTCTGGCAACCAGCTCCCATCCTCTAGGGTCACCTTATTAGCATAAACTCAAATGTGGATGAAGGGTTTTATTGTATATAACAGAAGATACTCCTCTTACCCCTACTAGGAACTCGCAAGTGTTTTAGGAGCTCTGTGCCAGGAACAAGAAAACAAAGACCAAATATATATTTCTTATTATGTCACAATCTCACATAGGTAAATATTATGTTACTTTTTAAAGATGATGTGCTTAGTTAGATCTTAGGTTGTCAGCTAAACTTTAATGCAGGTGATAAGTAAGACAAAGATTTTATTTTTTGTTTATTTTTGTTTTTGTCTTATTTTATTCATCTTCTAAGAATTTTAAGATATACCAGGACAAGGAACAATTGAACATAGATTGTCTTAAAAGGCATTTTATCACCAAGTGTTAAGGATGCAAGAGTTCCCAGCAATGGTGTTGGTTGTAGGACCGTGAGCTCAATGTCTGGACAATTCCGTCTGTGGCCACACAATGGCCTTCTCTACTGTTATTGCCTGAGGGCCTAAAAGTCTATGGAAAATCAAGATGGCACTGGCTCATTGCCAGAATCTGACCTGCCCAGAGCAGAAACATGCCCCCTGGCAGAACAGCAGTTCCCAACACATGAACCATGGCTCATGGGTTATCTGGAGGCGGGTTTCTCACGACACTGCTATTAATAAGATAATTGCTACATTTTTCTTCCTGACGTGAATAATTTATTTGTGGCAACTCTCCCTGAAATCTTATAAGAAAATACAGCTCTTTCCTTCTAATTTTAAGAAAGTTTATGTTTTTTGTTTTTGTTTTTCTTAGAAACACAAAAAAATAAAGAGGAACCAGAGCAAGAGGGGAGGGGGAGGGGAGGAAAGAGTGACAAATATATGGTGATAGAAAATGATTTGACTTTGGGTGATAGGCACACAACACAATCAACAGTTCTAATGCTATAGAGATGTTTACCTGAAACCCATGTATTCTTATTGACCAGTGTCACCCCATTTAATTTAATTTTTAAGTTAAAAAATAATAAGTGATAGCTTTGCTGGGGAAAAAAGTAAAAAGGAATTAAGTGTAGTGGGATACGTTAATTCAACAAATGAGGGTTCAGTGGTTCTTTCACATGACCCTGCTAGAAACCCCCTTGGTGTCAGCACTCCTATAGCTTCCCTTACAGCCCTCTTTAATAAAGATCCCTTACCCACCTTGTTACCTGGGGATGGGCTCACTCAAATAACCAAGTGCAGGTGCTGGTCCTCATGGAATCGCCAGCCACCAAACTGACATTTTAAAGGCTGGGACGGAGTGGGAGTCCTAAGACTTGCTACCTCTCACCTGTAGACGATAAGCAGAGAGAGAAATTAACAGAAAGGATTGATGGCCAGAGTGAGAATCAAAGCCTTAGCTCCTCATTTGGGCCAGGGCTGCCTCAGAAACAGAATCGGAGGATGCATCGCGCGCTGAGGGTGCAATAGAACTTTTCCTTCTCTGTTCTGGATTTTGAGACTCACCCACGCAGAGGGCTGCCAGACCATAGGCCCCTCCCAGACTCCCATCATTGCGCAAGAACAGAGCAAGAACGAGAGAAAGTACCTTCTCCTTGGAGGCCCTGAACAAT
The DNA here is from genome assembly GCA_037038555.1 of Rhynchonycteris naso. Lineage (NCBI taxonomy): Eukaryota > Metazoa > Chordata > Mammalia > Chiroptera > Emballonuridae > Rhynchonycteris > Rhynchonycteris naso. The sequence continues at coordinate 253,079,197 of CM072995.1, forward strand.
AGCTTTACTGATTGGAAACGAGAAGTAGGAAAAGTGGCAGCAGCCCCTACACCAGATTCAGGGATTACTCCAGATACAAACAGGGCCCTGGAATCTTGGACCCACCCAGTGGCACAGGCTACCCAACTCTCCCTTGGCTCGGAGCCTATCAGCAGCAAGAACAAATCCAGATTACTCTCCCAAACACTGGATTTCTCTCTAGAAACCCAAACAAGGGAGAAAGTTCCCTGTTACATACACCATTAGCACAAACACAATAACCTGTACACTGCAGAATTTTTTTATTAAAAAGGACCATTAATAAGGGTTATGAGCAGGCTCTACCATTGAAGGTTGATCTTAATCTTTTTTTATAATTAAGTGAGAGGAAGGGAGGCAGAGAGACAGACTGCTGCATACACACTGACCGGGATCCTGCTGGCAAGCCCTCTACTGGGGTGATGCTCTGCTCATTTGGAGCCACTGCCCCATTGCTTGGCAACTGAGCTATTTTAGTGCCTGAGGTAAAGCCATGGAGCCATCCTCGGTGCCCAGGGCCAACTTTGCTCAAACCATGGCTGTGAGAAGGGGAAAGAGAGAGAAAGAGAGAAGGGGAGGGGTGGAGAAGCTGATGGTCACTTCTCCTGTGTGCCCTGACCAGGACTCAAACCCAGGACTTCCACATGCCAGGCCAATGTTCTACCAATGAGCCAACCATGCAGGGCCTGATCTTAATCTTGATTTACAGAAGCCACAGGCCTGTTCTTTGTGAAGTTTCTGGTGAAATAACAGGTGACGGCTCTGATGAGTGTGACCATTCCCAAAACCCTTTCAATCAGCATCCCTGGGCACCCCCAATATGCGAGAGAGCCACAAGGAGGTATCATTTGATGTAGCTCCACCTAATTGACAAGAACAATTCTTCTAGTATCCTTCATTTGGAGATTAAAAATATCATCTCCAGATGGATGGATTGAGGTTACTTCTTAAGAATTGTATTTCTCTGGGCCATGCACTAATTTCAGCTAATGTAAGTAAAAAGAAGATATATTTTTACTATTAAGCACCCATAGGGTAGGGTCTCTAATCAGCTTTGTAGAACACAGAGCAGTATTTGCATATTACATTTAATAAAATATTATGGCAAGGTCAAGAAACTTTGATAGAGTCTCTAAAACTAAACAACCTGATGTGTTACTTACCTGATATATTTTATCATTTTTCAAGTTAGCAGGTGTGCTTTTCTTTCTAGGTGGCTTCAGATCACATGTTTAAGACCCAATCTTTTTTCCTTTAAATAATTAAGCTTCATTTCTGGGTCTCGTGGAATTCACATAGAGCATCAAAAATACATGGCAGATAGGAGGTCACTTTCTCTGGGAAATTTTAAAGGAAGTCTTAATGAATGGCAACCAACTGGAACTAGCACTTGATTGATCAATTACGGTGATAAGCAGGAATAAAGCAAGAGCTCAGCACAGAAGTCCATGCCAAGAAGAAACTCAAAACTATTGACAAAACAGATAGGAAATTTAAAACATTTCCAATCAATACTGATTTGAGCATATGAATAAATGTTTGACTAATGTATTTTACCAGTTGTAATTTCATTTTGAATTGCCATAGGATGTCATAAGACCACTGAGAGGAAATTGGGGGGGGGGAAAGCCTAAATTAAAAAAAAAATCATTTTTATAGAATTTGCACTGGAATTATTTCTAGAATAATGCAGTTTCACAGCTATAATTCAAACTAAGTTTTAGTCTATTGGTTTAACTGCAGCATATCTAAAATTTAGAAGCTTTTATAGCCTTCAATCCCCATAATGGTGTTTAAAAATCTTAGAGAAAATTCAATTATCAGAGTTTTGTTTCTGTTTTTTTTTTTTTAATTAAAATAGACTTCATGTAGAGACCTGCTAAATAAATAGCAGTTTCCAAATTTCTAACCCAATGTTTATACAGTGTATTCTAATCCAGAAGCACTATAGAGAGACATGCAGATTATTAAATATGGCATAAGAATATAAAACAGAATTTAATTCTCCAAAAGAGAAATTTTTACTCAGGTAAAAATATATCCTGGTGCCAGCATAACTTTAAATATATCACATGAAAAAGTAATTACACAAGTTTTTATAAATACGCATGGCATCAGAAAGGCCCCCATAATGCCAAGGGCTACGGTCTCATGTTTTATGTTGAGGAAACTAGAAAAGGGTAGATGCAGTCGTCTCTAGGATGTTGGCACATTGGCTACCAAGGACAGCTCCATGCCTGGCAGCTGTTTCAAGGGGCACGAGCCACCCTATAAATGAGCAACTGGCTGCAGTGATGGCTCAGAAGCCTGTTGCCTTCTTCTCTACACCCACTGACTTCATTAGAGCCTTTTTTCCAAGCTCTAACTTTCTCTTGAAGAAGGCAGAGGAGGGAGTGGGCTGGGAGATGGGACAACGGGTAGAGTTCTTTGGAAAGAATTACAGAATTATTTAGACTTCACATTTAGGATTATTTAATCCAAATCTCTCAGTTTGGCCCAAGAAAATGAGGTCCAAAGAAATTAAGTGGCTTGCCCAAGATCAGAGAGCTCATTCTTGGTGACCTACTTAGAACCCAGCCTCCTGACTCCTAGTGTATGGCAGTTTCTCCTACACCAGGGACCTTCTTTCCTGGCATGGATGCCCCCTTACCATGACCTTCTTTCCTCCAGGTTGTAGATGTCTTTGACTGGCTGAACTGGCAGGAGTCATTAGAGGACCTGGCCATCATATCCGAAGGGGGACCATGGGCCCCTGGGCTGGATTTGCACTCAGTTGTGGAGAAGATCTTTATTTGCAGGATTCCACTGAGAAGCAAGTTGAAGTGCATTACATTTATTAATATCTGTCTCAGGGCCTCTGCACACAGTGCTTTATCAATACACATACATTATAGATCACTCCTAGTTTGTGACCTGGTGTGTTGAGAAGAACCAAGGGCTGCAGCAGCTCAGCTGGTACTTTCAGTTACTGTGAGCCCACAGGCAAGGACCTGTAGCCTTCAACTATAGTCTTGTCCTTCCTACAGTGAGACAGTACTAAATGAATTATTTCAAAACCAAACATTCAAGAGAGGATATAGAAAATATAAAATATATAACAGACTTTTTTAACCTGTTAACAAAGTCAACTTTCTTTCTTGAAGTTAGGACTTGGGAAATGGTGGAAGAAATGTACATTCATGCATATTAGCATTGTGCCAAGAGCCTCGATTTATTTCAAAGCCATGAAGATTCCATTACTCTTGGCAAATTTTAGAAATTTTCTTTAAGGGAATCACTTGTTCACTATTTTTTTTGAATGATGCTTTATAGCTTTAGTGTGTGTGTGTGTGTGTGTGTGTGTGTGTGTGTGTGTGTGTGTGTGTGTGTGTGTTGTGTCTGTATGTGTGTTAATTTAGTCTTATATTTTCTCATTCTCACTATTTTTATTAGTTTAGTTTCATATGTATTTAAAGAGATTCATAAAGTAAGTCATATTTATTTTTATTTTTAAGGATGCTTTGTTTTCTAAGAATTAAATCATGTATTTTTAAACAAATTATTAAAGCTTACATTAGAAATTATGTTAACAATATACAGGGGAGAGTAATTAAAACAAATATTTTTGAAGTCCGTTAAAATTATTATGTAAAATGAACTGTGTTCCACCAACTATCTCTAGCAGAATACTACGGGACAGAGCAGTTAGCTGGAGCTACCTGTGTTCCTGTGAACTTTCCACTGGCTTTCTTATCATCCCCACGCAGTGCTAGTTTCCTCTTGAAGTCTAAGAGCTGCCCCATGGTATGGCCAGTTGGAATTCCAGTTGCTCTCACAGATACAGAATCAGGGCCTTGCTTCTCTACTTCCAAACAGCATTTTTCTGCTTGGTCAGAAAATTTGTCTGTGGTGGGTCAGCATCTCGGATGCATAGTTCTAAAGAGGGTAGGTAAGCTCTGAGTCACTTGGTTCTATGTATCAGACCCTCCCCTTTGTATACCCTTGATTAGCATAGATTCCTAGTTATTGGGATCAAGGAACTGAGGAATTCACTTTATCAAATTGCTGATGCTGCCTGACCAGGCGGTGATGCAGTGGATAGAGCGTCGGACTGGGATGCAGAAGACCCAGGTTCAAGACCCCGAGGTTGCCAGCTTGAGTGCAGGCCCATCTGGCTTGAGCAAAAGCTTGCCAGTTTGGACCCAAGGTCACTGGCTCCAGCAAGGGGTGGCTCGGTCTGCTGAAGGCCCGCGGTCAAGGCACATGTGAGAAAGCAATCAATGAACAACTATGGTGTCGCTACGGCAACGAAAAACTAATAATTGATGATTCTCATCTTTCTCCATTCCTGTCTGTCTGTCCCTATCTATCCCTCTCTCTGACTCTCTCTCTGTCCCTATAAAAAAAAAAAATTTGTCGATGCTACAAAGTGTATGGGACTCTGGCAATGGTGTGAAGTCAATGACTAATTCCATCAGCCTAGTCATCCCAGGAGAATAGGATTTCATAAAGACAATGTCAGACTTTGTTTTCTCTTTTTGATTCCTAATCAGAAAAGGCTAAAACTTTGCCTATTAGATACAGTGCATGATTCAAGCTCTACATTTGTATTTATCTGTTGAGTGCTATATCTTCTCCAGAATCCTGACCTAAAATTATTAAGAATAATATACAGCCCTGGACAGTTGGCTCAGTGGTAGAGCATTGGCCCAGCGTGTGGATATCCTGGGTTCAATCACTGGTCAGAGCACACAGGAGAAGTGACGATCTGCTCTCCCCTTCTCTCCACCCCTCTCCCCCACCACACTCAATCACTCTCTTCTACCACAGCCATGGCTTGTTAGAGCAAGTTGACCCCAGGCGCTGATGATGGCTCCATGGCTTTGCCTCAGGCACTAAAATAGCTCAGTTGCCAATCAAAGGAACATAGGGGGCTTGCCAGGTGGATCCCAGTTGGGGCACATGTGGGAATCTATCTCTCTGTCTCCCACTTCTCACTTAAGAAAAATTAAAAATTAAAGAATAATATACATCATCATGAAATAGCACTGATATCTGCTAAGTATTTGTTTAGAACATTTACAAGATATTTGGGATAGAATCTGCACCCTTTAGGATGAAGGCCCACTTGTGCCTTTAGGAGACCTTTATAGGAAAAGCGTTTTCTCATTCTTAAGTGGCAGCCTGCATCCTAGCCCTTTTTCTCATCTGCCCTGTCAGAGATTTTAGGAAGACAGGAAGAATGCTGCCACGTCCTTGATGAAAACAGTTCTGAGAATGAGTTGACTGAGACAGGTTGTAATTTCATGCCATTGCTAAGGAGTTGCTAAGCAAATATCACAAACATAAAGGGGAAGGCATTCATTTCACTTCCAACAAGGAAAACAAAAAGTTAGCTCCTTGGGCCTGACCTGTGGTGGCGCAGTGGATAAAGCGTCGACCTGGGAACAATGAGGTCACCAGTTCAAAACCCTGCACTGGTCTGGTCAAGGCACATATGGGAGTTGATGCTTCCAGCTCCTCCCCCCTTTCTCTCTTTCTCTCTCTCTCACTCTGTGTCTCCTCATCTAAAATGAATAAAATAAAAAGAAATTAAAAAAAAAAAGTTAGCTCCTTGGATGTGAGAAATAAAGGGAAGGGGGTAGTTATCCTCTCCATGCTTGTTTTTTTAAATAGGGTTTGGGTTTCATTTGCCTTCCTTGATTTGGTTTGATTTCTTCTTGCTTCAGGTGAAAAGGAAGGGGAGATCTGGTTAAAAGAAAAGTCCTCATCTTCCTTTGGTAACTTTCCAGGCAGAGTGGAGGCTGAAGGGAGCCTCTCAGAGGTGAGGAGGAAGCCATGATGGCCTGACCCTAATGAAAAGCCAGAGCAAAGAACCTTCTCAGGTTTTACAGTATGAAAAAAACATCAGGTTTCTCTCTAACAATAATGCAAAATGTCACTGAGCTCCTTCATGTGAAGACACAAAGATGTAAGAGATCTGGCTCCTAATTGTAGGAATTTATCATCTACTCTGGTACATATATAAGTTACTCCCCAACCCTGGCCAGTTGGCTCAGTGGTAAAGTGTCGGCCTGATGTGTGGATGTTCTAGGTTTGATTCCTGATCAAGGCATACAAGAGAAGTACCCATCTGCTTCTCCACCCATCCCCCTCTCACTTCTCTCTTGTTCTCTCTCTCTTTTCTCCTCCTGCAGCCATGGCTCAGTTGGAGCAAGTTGCCCCTGGGTGCTGAGAATGGCTCTATGACCTCCACCTTAGGCACTTGGTTGCTGAGCAACAGAGCTATGATCCAGGTGGGTAGAGTACCGCCCCCTACTGGGTTTGCCAGATGGATCCTGGGTGGGCCGCATATGGGTGTCTGTCTCTGCTTTCCTTCCTCTCACTGAATAAAACATACAAAAAAAAAATCAAAACAGTTACTCCCCACAGGAAAGCCAGGCAATGACAAAGGTGAATATGCCAAATTTGCTAAGAGCATTTCTTAAAGCATGCAGATACGATGACTGTCTCCCTTGTGTCCTTGGCTACAAGTTTCTTAAATTTTTATCCTCATACTTGACCTCTCTACTGAACTCCTGATTTGTGTATTTAGCCATTTGATATCTGTACTTGCACACAAATAGGAATATAAAACTCTTTCCCCCAGACCTGCTTATCCTCCAGTCCTCAACATCTTAACAATGATTCTTCCCCTTACTATCTCAAATCAAAGCCTTGAATCACTTTGACATCTTCGTTTCCCTCACACCCACATACAATCCATCATACCTACAGACTCCACCTCCAAAGCTCTACCTCTTGTCCTAGCCACTTCACCACCCCTGTGGCCTTCACTACTGCAATGGCCTTGGCTCATTCCTGTCCCTGTATAGTCTGTTCTTCATAATGTAGTCAGAGGTCATTTCCCTTACTGCCAAGGGCATCTTTAGGAATATTTACTGGCCAAGAATGCACTTCTCCCAGACCTGCCCCTGCTGGCACCATTCTTGTCCTTCATGTGACCTCTGCTTACAGCAGTCTATCTGACCTCCCGATCTGAAGCAGCACTTGGTCATCATTTGTCCCTGCTTCCAACTTATCATAGAACTTTATTACAACCTGCTGTGTTATTGTTTATTTATTTACATGTTGACTGCCTGGGTTCCCCTCAAGGACTAAGCTCCAGAGTAGAGGCTGGGTCCTTCTGGTTTGTTACTATGTCTCCAATACCCAGAATAATGCCTGGCACACAGGTACTTAATAAATGTTGCTTGAATGAGTAACCAGATATATGAATGAATGTTTCAGTCCTCTATGTTGAAGTCACAACAATAGGAGAGAAATGAATACCCCTCAAAGGTGTTTGTAATGAAGACACTCCTTGCCTTCTCACAAGTTCATGTCAATTTTCTGATCACAGGCTCCATCTGTTACTTATGATCTTGTTCCGGCCCTTTGTGTTGATGTGCTCATGAGGACTCTCCGTGCATTCTAGAGCACGTGGGCAGCACTCCCATGGACAACCATGAAGTGTTCTGCTGCCGGTGAGCCACTCTGGAACCCACAGCCTACTCCATGGCCCCATACTCTAACCGCCTTCTCTGATCTCCCTCAGCAGACTGCAGAAGAATTAACAAAAGAAAAAGAAAATCACTACAGAAGAAAGAAAAGCTTTCTGGAGAAGTCTGAATGTGATCTGGGCCTCAAAGCTCGGTACATAAAATGGCCTCACTTTAAGAATATCACTGTTTCTCAAACTTTTTCCATCATCACCCTTCCCCCACAAGGAGCCTTTTTAGACTTTTCTTAATCACCCCTTTTCATGAAACAGATACACAAGATATAAGTTTATGCACTATGGCCCTTTATAGGTCAATAAATCATCATCATTTCTATTTTCACTCCCTACCCCAAACCAATTTTTGCCTCCATGGGGGAAATATCACTCTGTAGAATTCATGTCATGTCTGTTTCTCTTCTATAAAAATGATGTTCTTCTGAGATCTTACCCTACTGTTATTAGACAAGTTTTCTTTAAGAAACATCTTTTTCAGTGTGGGTTACTTAAGAAAATGTTAGAATCCTCTTAGGGGAAAAAAATTTGATCCACTCCAAAAATAAGCTAGAGATTGGCAGAAGAGGGGACACTCCATCTCTCCTGTGGTTTTGCTCTTTGGCTCTAGATTTCAAGGAGTCCAGATGTTTCAGTAGGGTGAGTGGTGGCCCCTGAATCATGGGGAGAAGGTGGGCATTGAGAAGGTTGCCTTTCTGGGAGCAGACATGACCTAGAGATTGGAAATAATGTTTGGTGAGCTAGCTTACTATTTCACGTTACTCTCTATTAAATATGTTTGCTATCTCTGTGAATTCATGAATCAGCAAGGGAAGGAAAGAGAGGTGAGGAGAGTGGGCAGTCAATGGCACATTTAGTGGGGTCAGTGAGTACTATGAACCTTTTACTGAAGATGTAAAGACAGCTTTGCAGAAAAAATGAAAACCAAATGTTGCCTACATCTCAATTTTGCACAGAACTAGCAAGTGCTTACCGACTTGACCTCAACTGAATCAACTGGCCTGCCTCCTTCCTTCCATCACTTATTCTTTTAACAAATATTTGAGGGTCAATATTTGTGAGTACATAAAGATGCAAAGGTCGAGATAGATTAACTTTGCTCCCCAAAGAGCCTACAACCTACTGGGAAAATACATGACAGATCAGATCAATAGAATTGGTGAGGAGAATAAGTATAAGGCTCCCCAGAGTATTTGCTCCTATTGTGGTTCACTGAGATACATGCACTGTTTGCTGTTTTTCTTTCTTTCTTTCTTTCTTTTGTATTTTTCTGAAGTGAGAAGCAGGGAGGTAGAGAGACAGACTTCTGCATCTGCCCAACCGGGATCCACCCGGCATGCCCACCAGGGGGAGATGCTCTGCCCATCTGGGGTGTTGCTCCATTGCAACCAGAGCCATTCTAGCGCCTGAGGCCAAGATCATGGAGCCATCCTCAGCACCCGGGCCAACTTTGCTCCAATGGAGCCTTGGCTGCGGGAGGGGAAGAGAGAGACAGAGAGAAAGGAGAAGGGGAAGGGTGGAGAAATATATGGGCTCTTCTCCTGTGTGCCCTGGCCAGGAATCAAACCTGGAACTCCTTCACAGTGGGCCAACACTCTGAGTCAACTGGCCAGGGCCATGTTTGCTGTTTTTCAAGGATGAAGTCACCTTTGGGGGAACTTAATCTCATTTGTACTTCCAAATTTATTGTTTTTAAGGAGCATGATTGAGTGGCATAATGTCAAGCTGCTACCTAAATTAAGACCTCTTCTCTCATTTCAGTCTCCCCACAAAACCAGTAATTACAATCAAAGAAACAATTACCTATACTTAGCAAGATCTGCTTTTAATTAACCTATGTTTGTTCTTCATTGACAATGCCTCTACTAAGAGTACCCCTAAAGAGTCCTTCTGCTCTGGTACCTGAAGAAAAGACAGGCCACCAGTGAATGGCTGAATGATGCCATAGTTCCTTCATTCTCAAGAACTTAAATAACAAGGAAGTCAAATCCGTACATGGGATCCTAGTAACTAGAGTATGTTCCAGACAGCTTTTGAGGATATGAGGTTGTTCAGAGAAAAAGGGAGAGGTGGCTGACCCCAAAAGATGGAAGAGTCTCAGTAAGAAGGACTAAGACTTGATTCCTAGTTAGTTCTAAAAGGTATTATGTCAGCTTCATAGTGTTGCAATGACATTCTCGTGATCTATTGGCCTTTTCACATGATTAGATCCAACCTGGGTCAATAGGAATCTTTGAGCACCAGCTAGCTGCCACAGCCAACCTTAGCCACCCAGCCTGTTAAATAGGAACCTGATAAATCTTCTCATTCTGTTGAGAAGTTGCAGAGGCCAATACAACAGCTGGCCTGCTGAATAATTCCTCAAGAAACCAAATTCTGAAAGTCCATTTCTCAGCCTATGTGAGCTTACATGCTGAGTACTCCTACACAGTCTACCCCTCCCTCCAGTAGGCATTCTGAGCTCTATCAGAGGGTCCTAGTGCTCACATTTTGGAACCTCCTCTACAGGGCCATTGCCAAGTCACAACCTCTCGTGTAGAATTCTTACAAAAATCCTCTTATCATTAGAATAGCAGAAGAAGGTAGAGCAGGTAGAGTTTGGGCTGCAAGCATGTTTCAGAAATCTTGTTCTCACATGTGAGATCTCTGTGCTTCCATATTGTAGGCAACTAGCCGGGGGAAATTTACTTTAAAGATAAACCATAACTGTTCCTTATCCTTAGTTGATCTAACACTGTTTATCCAGCTGGCCTCTAACATTGGGGTTCAAATTGATCTCCAAGACTGAAGAGAAAATTCCTTTCCAACATGCTAGATTCTTACCTTGAACTTCCCAGGCCAGATGTTAAGTTTCAGGAGAACCTGAGGACTTTGAGATGTTTCCCATGTCTTCAAAGCCCTTCTGGCAACTGGCTGTCCCCCTACTGGCCACTTGATGCTCTTCTCCACTGCAGTCACAGTAGGCCACACCCATGGCAAAAAAAAACAACTCATTGAAAGGACAGTTTTCATTTTTCCCTTAGGAAGGTTCCCGAAATCCATTAGACCCCCAAATTTCATCAGTTCAAAATTATATATATATATAAAATATATGAATCACCTCACAAAAACATAATATGGATTGACTTTATTTTTCTGATAAACTCCCCCATCATCTTATATTTCTCAAAGATGAACAAAAAGCCCTCACTAAATTCCTTTTCTTGTTTTATTTAATTTTACCTCAAATTTAAATGCTGTGGTTTTCTTAGAAACTAATGCAGCCTGAAACTTTTATGGCCAGTTTCCAGCTACGGCTTATCTAGGAACGTAGTTTTAAAATAATATTGAAATAGAACTTAGAAACTGAGATCCTGGTGTTTTTATAATAAGGACTTATTAGTAAAGAGATGAAAAAGATAAAGGAATAAAGTTTCAAATGTGAAACTGAGCGCACTGTTTCATATAAACCATACTGCTGAAATGTGTTACGTAAGTAGCCGAGCGTGCTGGTGTCTCTTGAAATTTGCTATGAATAAAATTTAAAATCACATTTCCATGGAAATAATTGCCTATCCTCTAGAGCAATGGTTTCTAGCTTTTTCAAAGATCCCTTTTGAATACCAAGAAATTTAGTGAGAACTCTTACATGATTGGAAAAATGCAGAATATATGCAAAGAGAGAGACTCACAGGTCCTTGCATTAATTCCACAGTCCCTCAGGAGTCTAGGTGCCACCAGCTGGCTTCCACTGATGCTGGCTGCGAAACCACAAAATTACCCAGATATGACTGCCCCATGGAAACATCCTAGACATGCTCGCTGCTCGCACTAATGCTTTAGAGATCACTGTGTCCACAGTAGATTTGCCTGTATCAGAAAATGAATGTCCCCCATTTTTTCTTTTAATTTTAATACATAGTACTATTTATGTTTTACACCTCCTCAATTTACCTTTCTAGCACTCTTTAATTAGATCTGAAAACTGCTCACCTCTTCTCAAGCATAAGGTAGAACTGTGAGAACTCAGAGAATTCATGAAGGAACTTTCTATATGCAAATAATAAATGTGATAACTTATCATTCTCACCATCGAATGATTATCCACATAAATTTTAACTGTGCCATTGAGAGCTATGTTAAATCATCCCACCAGTCCGTTGCATTGTGGGTGATAAGCCAGGATTTTGCATATTTAACCTGCTGCACTTTCCCAAAAAATTTACACCGCCATCTGTCTGTAAGAATCTCTGAAAGAAATCCAGCCAAAAATGCACCATACCTTGCTCATGGGCATAAGAACGCAATGACACGCTCCTTTCCAATATCACAGAAGTTGCCTCTGCAGTACATGTTTGCCCTTTGAGAGGAATTTTCTAATTTCCACACTCTGTAGGAGACCTTCCTACTGACAGATAAGGAATACTGTAGGCTCTTGTTTAAAAGTCATTTTTCCCAGCCTCCGGCCTGCCTTACAGCATATGTATCACACATGAGCCATTAGGTCACAGAATCTTAGATATTATTTGGGTGGCATGAATTCAGGGGATTTATAAACTTGAAAGGGAGGAAAAATTACATCTTCATTTTCACTAATCTCTAATGGAAATTTAGCCTTTCCTTCAAATGTGAGTGCAGAGAACAGACCACAGTACTCTCAGAGACTTTATGGTCAAGAGAAATCACAGATACTTTCATATCACAGTCAGGTTGTGCAGATATCTCAAAATATTACTCTCATCATGATTTCCAACTTCAGGTGTCTCTTAGACCTGCCATGAGAGCTTGAGCTTGCTTTAACATGGTAATGAAGAAGCCTGCCTATCACTAAATCACCAATTAATACATACAGTGGTACCTTGACACACAAGTTTAATTCATTTCATGACCGAGCTTGTGACTCAATTTGCTCATGTGTCAAATCGAATTTCCCCATTTAAATTAATGGAAATGCAATTAATCTATTCTGGTCCCCAAAACCACATGCATTTTTTATTTTATATGCTTTTAAATAAGAAAATATACTTTATAAATAACAAATACACACACACACACACACATATATATATATATAGAGAGAGAGAGAGAGAGAGAGAGAGAGAGAGAGAATTTAAAGAAATAAACTGGTTTATGAAGTGTATTTACCTTCAAGTCAGGCAAACATGCAGGTGGAGGAGGAGGAGACATTAGCATAACAATGGCCCTTCCCAAGCAGGAAGGTAATTAGCTATTTCACAGACAGCTGCCCAGCGCCATTTTTTTTTATAGGGACAGAGAGAGAGAGTCAGAGAAAGGGATAGACAGGGACAGACACACAGGAACGGAGAGAGATGAGAAGTATCAATCATTAGTTTTTCGTTACCGTTGCGACACCATAGTTGTTCATTGATTGCTTTTTCACGTGTGCCTTAACCACAGGCCTTCAGCAGACCGAGCCACCCCTTGCTGGAGCCAGCGACCTTAGGTCCAAGCTGGTGAGCTTTTTTTGCTCAAGCCAGATGAGCCCGCACTCAAGCTGGCGACCTCAGGGTCTTGAACCTGTGTCTTCCGCATTCCGGTCTGATGCTCTATCCACTGCACCACCACCTGGTCAGGCTGCCCAGTGCCATTTTTAACAATAAAAGTGAGCAATCTCAGAAAATACAAATTTTAGCAACTCATTTGCCCAACAATCATCATTTTCTTCACTGACTTTTGGCTTTTTTACCACACTTTCCTCACTTTCACATAGAGGCCATTTCAACAACCTTTCCATTGAAGTTTGTTTCTTCCTCGCTTTCAGAATGTTCAGTAGCCTATCTAGTGGAGGGTGGTGGAAGCTCATGATTCAAATATTTGCTCATGACTTAAAGCAAAAAATCCTGCAAGTGACTGCTCGTCTCTCAAATTGTTCATGATTTAAAGTGCTCATGTGTCAAGGCACCCCTGTACATATTTGGCAATTATATTTTAACAAAATTGGTTTCCTTTATAAGCCTATGTGTTTTGTTTTAGGCATTAAAATGTTATTTGAAGAAATGGTCCATGAGTCTCTTTAATATGCCACACGCAGACAAATGGCAACTAATATTTATAAGGTGCTCATTACACAAATAACAGGCAGTTTTAAGTGCTTTCTGTATATTCATTAATTATCACAATAACCCTATTAGGTAAGTTCTAATTATGTTTATTTTACATATGAGAAAACTGAGGCTAAGAGTTGGTAAGGGACTTACTGGGTAACACAACCAGTAAATGATGGTGCTAAAATTCAAATCAGGCAGTCAAACTCCCTGAACACCCTCCCTCTCCAGCCAGCTACCACCAGGCAGCATGGAAGCTGATGAGAAAACTCCACATCCAGCTGAGAAGAGGTAATTTTGCAAAGCTTCCATTTCCTCATCTTGTAAAAACAAAAGGATAGAAAGGATCTACCTTGTAAGACTGAAAATGAAATAGAACATATATATCAAGTGCTAAGTGTGTCTGCAGCATAGATTCCTAAAAATGTAGTCATTCTCATTTTTGCTATTGTTATTATGGAGGTAGACATAATAGATTGTGGACAAAGATGAAGCAGATGGTGAAAACCAAACTTTCAGGAGTCAGGGAATAAGTAGAAAACTATGGTCCAAATAGCATAGAGATCAAGCAATCCAACTGACATTTGCAGTGACTTACTGGATACCTCCAACCCCCAAAGGTTTAAAATTCTACCTATTGCCTCTCTCTTTTCCCAAGATTGTCGTGTATTCCCTTACTTGGCAAAAGTCAACTACATTCATCTTCCTACATCTTCTTTCTTGCCCCACTCATCTCATCCCACCCACAAACCCTGCCAACCTGCCCCAGAAATATCTCCAATTCCAAATATGACTCAAGCACTGAATTTAATTTCCCCTCAAAATCAGCACCAGATGACCAAAGAAAATCTGTATCAATGCATATTTCCAACTGAAAAGTTGGAAAGGTTGAAACTGACATTCAAATGATATTCAAGGATTTTTCACGCACTACAGTGAAGTGAGACAGGCCAAATAATAGGCTACTCTGGCCCATACAGACCAAATACAAGAGGAAACCTACCAGGGAACAAATAGGAACAAGGCAGGGAGCCCCAGCTAAGCCCACCAACAACTCCTGGCTTGGAGGACATAAAGGATATACAGTTTTGCCTACTTTACTTCCTTCTTTGGGGAACTGTATTTCCCCCACTGGAGCCTCCAAATAAATGTAAAACCTACCACACCCTAAACACAGAGTTGAATACATGACCCAACTTGGTAAACAAACTTTCTCTTCTGGGCATTTAATCTTGATGAAGACATGCAGGGAAAAGGGTTGGAGTTGAAACATTAGATTGACAGCCACACCCTAGAGAGGTGGTCCAGGAGCTCTTATTTCTAAGATCTCCAGAACTGAAACATGACCTGTCTTGTCTAGGCCCCATGGCTCAATCTTCCTTTGATTTTATAAAATATTCCAGTGTTTCTTGTATTACTATGCTTCATAATATATGCATATGTTATATATGTCCTTCTACAGGGACCAATAGTTCATAATCAAGGTTAAAGAATAAAACAGCAAAAACAAGAGAAAATTCCTGAAAAAGGATTGCTTCAAGGCCATAGGGTGAAACTCATTGCAGGCTCAAATGAGAGGGAAGAATTGTGTGCTAATTCTGCTAAGGAAAATAGGAACCATTAAAATGACTTAAGAGAGCTAAAGCATGTAAACTCTACAAAGTAGGAAGGAAGTTAGAACAATCTTAGTGAGGCTAAGGGCTTTGGTCAATCACAGTTAATGTAATAATTGGTTAGAGTAATTTGAACTCTTAGGACATGGGCTATAAGACCACCCATTTCAAGGGTGTGGTCAGAGTCCCAAAAAATCCCCTGATGAATGACTATAAAAAGACTTCATATGTCCATCGGAAGCGCAAGAAGACTTGTACATCTAAGGCATGGATCCCACATAAAATTTCCTCAAAGAGAAACAACATATTTTTGCTTAGGATGGGGACCCCAATATACCTAGAACAGTATCTTTCTTACTCATCTCAGGCTGCCATAACAAAGTACCATAGACTGAGTGGGTTAAACAACATAAATTTATATCTCACAGTACTGGAGGGTAGAAGTCCAAGATCAAGGTCTAATTCTGGTGCAGACCCTCTCCCTGGCTTGCAGACAGTGCCCTGTCATTGTACTCATATGAAGAGAGAGAGAGAGGAAGCTCTCTTCTGTCTGTTCTCACACAGGCACTAATTTCATTTTAGGGACTCCACCCTCAGGACCCCATCTAAATGAAGTCATGTCCCAAAACCCTGCTCTCCTAATATACTCACACTTGGATTAGAACTTCAACATATGAATTTGGTGGGGGGACACAATTCAGTCCATTAGCAAAAGCTAAAACTACTTTTTTGGTATTGCTTAACCCTTGAAAGGTGTCTTAAATTCCTTTCACATAAACAGACAGAGCTATGATGTGTAGGTTTAACTTACACCTTAGGCAAAGTCAGTGGCCCCAGGGAGCACCCCAGCCTGTGGTCAGCAATTTCACCAGCAAATCCTCACACCAAGACAACTACAGCAAGAGCTTCAGCCACCCAAATCTCCATCAATCCCCAAGGATTTTCTGATTAATATAGAATCAGAAAAAGGGTTTTGTTGGTGAAATTTGTGGTATTCAAGCTATTTGACTGAATATGTTACTAACAGTTCTCACACTTCAAAAATAGACACGGCCTGACCAGGCGGTGGCGCAGTGGATAGAGCGTCGGACTGGGATGCGGAAGACCCAGGTTTGAGACCCCGAGCTCGCCAGCTTGAGCGCAGGCCCATCTGGCTTGAGCAAAAGCTCATCAGCTTGGACCCAAGGTCGCTGGCTCCAGCAAGGGGTGGCTTGGTCTGCTGAAGGCCCGCAGTCAAGGCACATGTGAGAAAGCAGTCAATGAACAACTAAGGTGTTGCAACGGCAATGAAAAACTAATGATTAATGCTTCTCACCTCTCTCCGTTCCTGTCTGTCTATCCCTATATATCCCTCTTTCTGACTCTCTCTCTGTCCCTGTTAAAAAAAAAAATAGACATGAAGTAGAACTCAGGAAATAATGCCATCAACATTTGATGTCTTAAAACTTATTGGCTTACTGTGCTCAGCCAATAAGTTGGGAGAAGTTTGAACTGTGGATAATGTCATATCTTCCTCATGAACCTTCTGTGTAATGTGATCAGATCACCCCCAAGGCAGAGTACTGGGATGTCACTGAGCTCATAGAATTAATAATAGAAGTTTATTTAATAATATCCATGTAGAAGGCAGAGTTTGGTTTGAGATCTGCTTTCTCCATAACCTGCTTAAGCTATCACCTATAAGAACCTAAGCATTTCTGACAATCGAACAGGCCAGTTCCCTACAGAAGATTAGAATATCGATGCTTGAATGTTACACTGAGGAGCAGCCTATGTGTGCTCGGTATTTCAAATGCTTTTGGATAATATGGTCTATCAGAATGGACAGATTAGCTTGGTAATTTCATAAAAATGTGAGATTCATCTTAGTCTTAAAATTTTAAGCAAAGTTTTCAGAGAATTTGGCTAGGTTTATAAACAGCATTGGGATGCTTAAGAGAACTTGAGATTTACCATATTCATAAGCTTAATTTATTATATTAACAACAGAGAAAAAATCAAATATATTTATAAGTGCAATAAAACTGTTTTAAAACATTTAATTAACCAACTTGCAAATAGGGCTGATTATTTAAGGTAGTTTGGTCTGCTTAAATGGAACACAAATAAAAGTACCATTGAACAAGAATGTTAAAATTCATTGGATTTATAAAAATAACAATAAGATTTATAAGTGGAACTTATAGGCTTAAGAGAAACCAGGCTTTTGCATTTTTTATTTGAATAAATTAAATATTAATCTAAAACCACAAATAAAGATAAGTCATTCCTTTCAGGGAGAAAAAAAGCCACCTAAAGACCAAAAACTCATAGATCAACAAATCAGAACTTATGACTTATTGTTGAGACACTGTTTTCATTTTTCCAAAGAAGGAATCAGCTTTCTAGGAATGTTGTCCAACTTTTTGATTACGTACCCCAAATAGTAAAACAGTCTTGAGAATGTATATTAAATGTATGCATATTTATCGCCACACCGTGGGTCTTGCCAGGCACTGCCCAGTGCCCATTCAGTGCAGGACTGGCTGCCCAGTAGCTCGGCGTGCTGCAGGCACACAGTCCTCAGTGGTCCGTCTCTGCAGGCAGCCCCAGTGGCACAGCTGCCCGGCTGACTAGACAATCCTCCTGAGGACTCCTCCAAAGACTTCTCCATAAAGGTATATAAGGTCCTGAACAGCTCTGGACAACTCTGAGGGGTCATCTTAGTCCCCAAGCTCCACACAGGGTCAGCTGAGGTCGTCACTCAGTCTGCATCACAGCTGGACCTGTCCCTTGGCCTGTCCCTCTGCCCCATCCTGTTTCCTCTCACAGGGCTCGATGCCCAGGACTCTTCCAAATAAATACCCTGCAGGCTCAGCTCCTACAGAGTCTGCTTCTTGGAAGCCCAACCTGTAACACAATCTGCACGCATGAACCTCGCAGTCACTTGATAACATCAGCCAAATTTAATATCCTGTGATTTTAACACCTGCAGACTTAGAAACAAAAGTGATGAGAATAGAGCACAGGTGGGCATAAAGAAGGATAACTAAGAGATTATCTCCTATCTCCTCCATAACTTACAGGAAGACGCTGCAACAGACACTAAAGAATATACTGTATTCAATTCTAAGACTTTTTTTTTTCATGTATTACCATCTCCAACTTTGCTCCTGACCAGGTATTTTGTTGTTGCCATTGTCTGCACGTGAGCAAACACTGAAACTACCCGCCTCAAAAACTGCAGGGTGGACTTCGGCTTCCGAGAAGGGAATAGATATACTTTTCCCGATTCCTTCCACTAAGTACAAATAAAAACCCTAGACATTTTTTAAAAACAAATATAAAAGACCCTGAATGGTGGAGAGAAGATGGCTGACAAATTATACAAAGCTCCAAAGAATTATGCTGAGAAAAATAAAAAAGAAAGGAAGGAAGGAAGGAAGGAAGGAAGGAAGGAAGGAAGGAAGGAAGGAAGGAAGGAAGGAAGGAAGGAAAAAAGGAAGGAAGGAAGGAAGGAAGGAAGGAAGGAAGGAAGGAAGGAAGGAAGGAAGGAAGGAAGGAAGGAAGGAAGGAAGGAAGGAAAGGAAATCTGTATCGCCAATTTACATAACATCCTCAAAATGACCAAAGTTTGGCAAAGGAGAACAGATTAATGGTTGCCAAGGGTTAGGGAGGGACCGGGGATAGGAAGAAAGGGGGTAGGGCTATAAATGACAGTGGGGAGATCCTGACGCTGGTGGCAATTGTCTGAGTCTTAACTGTATCAACGTCTATACCTGGTTGTGATACTATAGTTTTGCAAGGTGCTATCATTGGGGGAAACGGAATAAAATATGCATAGGGTCTTTCTATATTACTTCCTACAACTGCATGTTAATCTATACTTATCTCAAAATAAAAGGTTTAATTTTAAAAATATATAATTTCCATTTCAGGTTAGATGTTAGCAATTTAGAAGAAAATCCTGTAGATGAAGAATACTTTTTAACCCCTGGGAGCCAAATGGTTGTAGGGAGGAGTTTAGAGAGTGGTGAATCAGATATGTTTTGTTATTTTCCCACAGTTGGCATCAAAAGTTAGTTAGTTCTCAGGGATGGATTTATCATGAAACTAATGCAATTTAAGCTTTGGGATTCCTCTTTTGGATGGGACCCTAGGTGCCTCCCAGCAGTGCACTTACATGAGTAAAATTTGCAACGGTAAAATATTTAACCTACATTGGGGATGACAATTATCTCCTTATACTCTGAAATGTCCCCACCTTGCCTCTCCTCATGTCTGGCAGTGGGGAGGTAGGTGTGGGCATCTCAGGGCCCATTTTAGGGGAAAGTTGAACAGGGCATTTTGTTGGGAGTTAAGGTTTGATGATGTTTATGTGGTTCAAGATCACTTAGAACTGACAATAACTTGTAAGGAAGTTATTGCTAGTCATCTCATTATAGGAATGACATTTTCCAGGTCTTCCCCACCACCCACTGCACCACCTCCCCCAGCATGGCACTAAGTTGTAGAGCCAGAGGTCATACTCTAACCCATACATGATCTATGGCCCCATTAATGGACTGAATTGTGTCCCATGCAAATTAATAGGTTGAAGCATTAGCCCACAATGAAATTATACTTACAGACAGAGCATTTAAGGAGGTAATGAAGGTTAAATGAGCTCAAAAGAGTGGGGGCATGATTCAGTAAGACTAGTGTCCTTTATGAAAGAGGAAGAGATACCACTGACACACAGAGAGAAGGCCATGTGAGGACACAGCAGGAAGACCGTGATCTGCAAGCCAAGGAGGGAGGGAGGTCACAGGAGAAACTAACCCTGCTGACACACCTTGATTTGGACTTTCAAACTCTATAACTGGGAAAAATAAACTTCTATCATTTCAGCTGCCCTGTCTGTGGTGTTTTGTTAGGGCAGCTGAAGCAGACAATACAACCCCAACACCTCAGATATGGGTGGAGAGGAAGAAAAACAAGGTTGGAAATGTAGAGCCAAGAGCTAGTCTGCGCATATTTATTTCAGTTGACAAAGGTGTAAAATTGTAGAGAGGGCTCTGTTATCATCAGTTCAGATGCAAATAGATGTGCTGTTCTTTGGAGAAATTCAAAAAAATGAAATACTAACAACTAGAAACAAACCACACCTTTTTATGAAAATCACAACTTATTTAAATTCTTTCGTTTTAAGAAGACAAACATGTAACAGCTCCTTAAAAAGCAAGTGCTACAAACATCTCTGTGGGTGGAGTTTAACACATTCTAACACACAGGATGGGGTTTTAGTGTAACTATAGCATCTTGTCCTGGCAGACTCTAGTGGTCTCAGATGAAATACATACCAAAGCAAACCAGACCAGTGTAGAGTCAAGTGCCCCGAAGACAAGACTGCTTCTCCTATTGAACAATAATAAGGCAGTTTGATAATCATTACATAGCTAAGTACAATGTAGCAATCACTGAGTATGCTGCAAAAATATGGAGGGGAAAGAGTATCACAGAGAAGGAATAAGCAGCCAGTTGGTGACAGCATTCATGTTATTTTTTGGTATTTTGAAATGTGTGTGCTATTTGACAGCCTTTGGTTGTAAAATTTGACTTTACAAATTTATAATGTTTTGTAATATTAGTTATTTTCATACCAAATAATCAGGATTATATGTAATTTTGTATTTATAATTTTATGTTTTTATTTTTTTAGTATAAATTGTTTTTATTAATTTTAATGGGGTGACATTGATAAATCAGGGTACATATGTTCAGAGAAAACATCTCCAGGTTATTTTGACATTTGATTATGTTGCATACCCATCACCCAAAGTCAAATTGTCTTCTGTCACCTTCCATCTGGTTTTCTTTGTTGTGATTTTATGTTTTTTAAAACATCCTTCCCTGAATATTTTTCTAGCTTTGTTCTTTTTATTTCTTTTTATTATTATTATTTATTCATTTTAGAGAGGAGAGAGAGAGAGAAGGGGGGAGGAGGAGGAAGCATCAACTCCCATATGTGTCTTGACTGGGCAAGCCCAAGTTTCGAACTGGCGACCTCAGCATTGCAGTCAACACCTTATCTACTGTGCCAGCACAGGTCAGACTTCCTGAATTTTTTAAACTTTAGCCCCCCCCCAATCACCTATATCCACCCCAGCTGAGTCTACACGATGACAGAGCCAGGAAAGAGCCAGCGCCAACAACTTTTAGTGACTCTAAGAAAAGGTACGTCACCACTGTCCTAATGGCACAAAGAACCACACCAGGTTTTTTAAAAAATACTTTTTTAGTCAAAATAGTAATTGAAAAAAGTCAAATTTTAGATGTGAAGATTGTTTTTTAGAAAAACTAAGTAATTCTTCACTTTATATTTTTTCTCCTTAATCAATGAACATGCTTAATATATGGTAAATATCTAAGTCTAATCTAACAAGACTTTCAATAAGTATAAAAAATTTTATAGCGATAAGCTCTGTATCACTTTTATTGGATTTTTCTTTCTTTATAATATACAAAATAGTGGTATGTCTTACAAGTGTGGCATCTTAGATTTGGTAAAATACATAAGTGTGTGTGAAAAAGTTTTAATCTATAACCTGGGACTAGTTCACCAACATTTTATTTTATTTCATTTCATTTATTTATTTATTTTTAAGTGAGAGAAGACAGAGCAGACTCCCATAAGTGCCCCCACCAGCATCCACCCAGCAAGTCCCCTACTGGCAATACTCTGCCTATCTGAGGCCATTGCTCAGGAACCAAGCTACTTTTTAGCACTTAAGGTGGAGGCTCCACAGAGCCATCCTCAGTGCCTGGGGCCAACTCCGTCACTGCCTGAGGCCAAGTTGGAGGGTAAGAACTAGAACCTTCAAAAACTGTATCCACAGAAAGCAACAGACAGCTGTGAAGACCCAACTGATCATCTATAGCTGAGAACCCTAACAGTTCCTGACCTCCCTTTACCACCATCATGATCCCAAATTAAAGCCACTTCTAGCCATGCAGAGTGTACTGAATCAAGAACTACTACTGAAGTTATGAATGATCATAACCATGAAAATCTCTCTTCTTGAAACAAATATATGAATAAAATGATACTGCATAGGTTGAATTTTTGAAAATTTGTTAAATTTTACCCCAGGTAATTAGTTTACCTGTTCTCTGAAAATGGCCCCAAAACATATCCTTTTGGAGTCTCTATTACTAACATACAATGGTTGCTAAGCAACATTATACATTGTTATTCCTTCCTCTAATTTAAAATTCTCAATTTGCAGTAAAGGTCTTCAGAGAGAAGTTTTTTTAAGGGTGGGCCAAATATCATTTTTCACTGTAGCCCATTCAATTTAGAAAATAAATTACAGCGTGCTGTTTAATCAACATAAAATGATTTGTACAAAGCATTTAACATCTTCTTGCAATATAGCTGTCTTCTTTTACTAATCAGATCTACTTAATTTATTTTAACCTTTCCCAAGGAGATTTCCATACTCCTTCTATCCTTACTCCTTCTTCTGTTCCATCAACTTTCAAGCCAATTTATAGATACCCTTTAGTATGAAAACTGGGGGAACTGGAAAAAATGACTTAGACATATAAGATACACTCTTATTATCCTGTAATTAGTCATGGGAAAGGAGCCTCAAGTAGTTGCCATCATTCTAATGAGTCACCCAAAATGTTAACGTCATTGGAAAGAAGAAATACTTAACATAGAAGTTTTCTTGTATGAATGCTGCAAAATTAATCAATTATGTGTTCCAACAATAGCCTGGGCTTAGCTTCAAGTACTTGAGGAGAGTGTTGCTGAGGTGCCCTCCCAAAGGACATAATGTCACATTTTTTCATTCACTCAATGATATTTCTCGATGTTAAGATTAACTTCTTGGCAAAACTTATTGGAAAGGAAGTAAATTTTCACAGAACAGGCGAAGGCATTTCTGCACAGTGACCCTCTCATTGGGTGCTGACTGTATTCAAACACCAGGGGAATCAAAATAGATTAAAATAAACTCTTGCTTATCACGATTGCTTGGAATCTGGAGCAATCTAGAATAAAAACCCCACACATTTAGCTTAATGGTGGAAAAGAACTATACAAGCAAATAAATGGGCAAAAATAAGTGGAATATTTTAAATGAAATGTAATTTTGTTACTATAATAATATGGAGAAAACCTGATTTTCATAACAGTAAACACTTCTGGGACAGACAAGATTGATTTTTGTTGGCTTAAACCTTATCATGCCTTTTAGTTTGTGTGTATGTGTGTGGTGAGAAGAAACTCACCAGTGAGTATGTTCAAATTACAGAATAACAGTCAATGGGGTTGGGGAGTCAGTATATTCTTAGCTTCAGTGATTTGTTTCCATAATGGAGGCTATGATGTTAGAAGCTAAGAGTATGGGCAGCCTAGCAACACCAGAGGAGAAGCTCTGGAGGAAGAGTTCAGCCATCTAACAAAGGGGCTTTACTAAGGTTCACTTAGTGCTGGGTGTGGGGCCAGCACTCTACCCCTAGAGAGAAAGTGTGGGTGCTGGTTAAGTGCATACATTGGAACCACGAATACCTGCATCCCAATATCAGCTGTGCTGTATTTTCACCCTGCAACCTTAGACTGATCACAGTTATCCTTCTGTACCTCAGCATTCCTATTTGTAAAATGGGGAAAGCAATACCTCAAAATGTTATTATGAGCATTAAAGAGTTAATCCACAACAGGGCAGGCTTCATGGGTTTGTTACTTGAGCAGTCACAAGGGCCCATGCTTAGAAGGCCCCACACTTGGCTGCATGATCTGTTATCATTATCTTGAAATTTCTAATCATTTTTAAACAAGGAGCTCTGTATTTTCATTTTAATCTGGTGCCCCACAAATTCTGTAGCTTTGGCCCATTGTCAGTGCCAGCTGTTATCATTATTGCCCTACTCCTACCATAAAATTTAAGGAAAATTCTCAGGACTCAGACATGATAGTGAAGCTGGTATTTGGGGGTGGGGGCATGGGGAATTGATAGAGGAGTCGGCCTGGTGCACACGGTACTAGTTTCTGCGATATCCTGCCAACACGGCAGGGTGAGAACACAGGCTTTCCGAGAGGATCCAGTCTGCTTTATTTGGGGCTATTTCACTTTCAAGTTTGGATCTATCTAGGTTAATTTATCATGCTATGCAAAATAAGTCAGACTGAAAAAGTTAAGAACCATATGATTTCATGGAGATGTGCTATAAAGCTGAAAGCGACAAACGAAAAAACAAGAGCCTGACCTGTGGTGGCGCAGTGGATAAAGCATTGACCTGGAACACTGTGGTCGCCCAGTAGAAACCCCAGGCTTGCCGGGTCAAGACACATATGGGAAGCAACTACTACGAATTGATGCTTCTCGCTTCCCCCCCCCTTTCTTTCTTTCTCCTCTCTCTCTGTGTCTCTCCTCTCTCTAAAAATAAATAAATTTTAAAAATGAACAAACAAGAAAAACAAAAAAAACTCATAGACAGAGACAACAGTATAGTGGTTACCAGAGGGATGAGGGGAGGGGAGGGGAGGGAATGGATGATAAAGGGGATCAAATATATGGTGACAGAAGAAAAGATTTTGACTTTGGGTGTGGGCACACACTGCAATATATAGATGATGTATCATAGAATTGTACACTTGAAACCTATATAATATTATTAACCATTGTTGCCCCAATAATTTTAATTTTAAAAAAGAAACTCTATGGGCTGACAAACATATACTGAGAGGTCTTTAAGAATCAAATTTAGTGACTAGCTGATAACACATGTGGTGAACATATCAATTATTTACATGTAAACAGGTACTTAAAAAGTATAAGAGGTCATTTGAAGATTCTTTATCTTTTTTTTAAGTATTTTGAATGATAAGTCCATGCCCATTATTTTCAGGGCCCAAGGCAAGAGTACAATGGAGGCTCAAGTGCTTTATGTCTAAATAGGTACAAGTTATTCATCAAACCAACAAACTTCTAGTACCTTCTCAAATACCTGGGATGACCTGAAAGGCCCAGTTCAAGTTTAAATTTTTTTTAATTTCTTAAAGTTGCTCATGAGTATGTATGTGGACATGCCTGCCTTCACATCTATGCTCCAACCATCCCTTATTCTCATAACCAGAGGAACCTCAGCCACCCCTGGGGCCTGGGGACATGGGCACCAGTGGGGTAGGCTACTCTGCACAGGACAAGCCTGAAGAAGACACCAGTATAGGCCTGGAAAGCAGGACAAGGGCTGTCTCAACAAGGAATTCCAGGACTTTGATTTCCAGTACAAGGTCTATGAATTGGGTAAGGGCTGAAGGTGGTCACTACCTTTGTGCCTCCATACTCCTCACCTGGGGGGGGGAGGTGTAAAGGGGTTCAAGCAAGGGCTCTCTAAGCATGGGTTATACATCACCCTGAAATCTGGGTTATCTTTTAAGTCTGTGCTCTCAAATGTCAATTTAAATAAAAGTGAATTCCATCTTTCTCCCACCACACAGTCACAAGTTGAAAATTATTATGGCCTTCTGTATGGAGAAATACAAATGATCTGGAGTCAAATTCATATCCCCAGTGCCCTTCTCCAATTCATTTTAAACTGCCCCAGGTGATGGTCTCCAATCTCCTCCCACCCCTCCCACCAGGGCTGTTTCCCGCAGGTTCCCCCAAACATTGCAGCTGAACTGGACATTTACTATCCATGATGAAATCTTGGTACTCTCTGGGAACAAACAGGTTAATTTATATTGTTGTGCTACCAAGATAAAAATATTGGAAACACAACTATTATAAATATGAAGGTCACCATAAAAAAGAAAGAGAGAGATGTCATCCTAGCAAATGGAGCCCATGAGTATTCTAAATATAGCCTTCGTCAGGACTAATACAGATAGTCCAGGGACCTTTTAGAAAATCATTTTTCTCATGTTGCCCTTTATATCTGACAAATATTGATTTGAGTTATGTTTTGAATAACAATGAAATTAATGCCTCTGATGGGAGTTTACTCTTAAAGTTAAACCAGTTAGCACCTTAGCATATTGAAAACACAATGCACTTACAATTCTGAGGTTGGGGTCCTGCTTTTTCCGTAGCTGTGTAAGTCTGGGGCAAAGTCTCCAACCTGTCTCTCTCCTTCATTATAAAGCATGATAGAAATGTGGAAATAAGAGGTTTGGAAACCTCTGAGACAATCAACTCTAATCCCCCAATTTCACACTTGGGAAAACTGAAAACTTGGGGCTGTTACCTACCATACTGGAAGTCACATCGATTGCCGCAGAAAGTTTCAATGCAAACCTCTCTGAGTGGCATGGGTGCAGTCATTTCCAGCAGCCTTATATATCTGAAAGTCAATTCTCTCTAGGAAGATCAAACCATTTCATAAACCACAATCTCAATTGGCACAATCATAGTTCTCACTAATCAATTCTTTCCATTACCAAAAAAAGAAAAAAGAAAAAGAAAAAAAACAGTTCTGTGAAAAAAAATCAAGTCTTCTCCATTAATTAGAAAATGAACAGGATAATAATTAGAATAATAAAAAGAAAAAACTTGAGAGATAACCAAGGAGGGAGCATGGATAATCGGGTTCTGAGCCTTGTTTCAGAAAATTTCCTAGCGGACCAGGTTCCTCTGGAAGGACACATGTCCCCGGAGTGGGAATGACAGAGAACTTAGTCTCACAGAAGCTCTTAGGCTTTCTGGCTTGTGGTGATGAGAATCAGAAACTCGGATCTGCCTAGCAGCTTCTCAGACCGACCACTCAATGACAGTCTCTGTGTCATCAGTTACAGTTATAAGAAAGTACATATGATTGCTCACTAATTGGCCAAAGGGGGTTACCTCACCTTAGCCCAACTAATAATATCCAGGTGCATAGGGTCACTTAATAAAAATAAATAAATAAATGGCCTGACCAGGCGGTGGCGCAGTGGATAGAGCATCAGACTGGGATGCGGAAGACCCAGGTTTGAGACCCCGAGCTTGCCAGCTTGAGTGCAGGTCCATCTGGCTTGAGCAAAAGCTCGCCAGCTTGGACCTAGGGTCGCTGGCTTGAGCAAGGGGTTGCTTGGTCTCCTGAAGGCCCGCGGTCAAGGCACATGTGAGAAAGCAATCAATGAACAACTAAGGTGTTGCAACAGCAACGGAAAACTAATGATTGATGCTTCTCACCTCTCTCCGTTCCTGTCTGTCCCTCTCTATCCCTCTCTCTCTGTCCCCGAAAAAAAAAAGATAAATAAATAAATGAATAGATAAATGATAAATAGAGATAGATAGACCAGATAGATAGATAGATAGATAGATAGATAGATGCTACCTATGCACACCTTCAGTGGAGGAAAGTTTCCAGACAAGATAGTGTGGGCTCATTTAGTTCTCTGAACATGTATGGCAAACACATACCCCAAATTAGGTAGATCCCTGGGCAGGAGTCTCTGGTAAAGCAATGATACTGAGCTGTGGGAGCCTCGTCAGTATTCTGCCGACTAGAAGGGAGGGTTCACTAAACACCAGCTGGTGCTGAAATGTGCAGATCACTGGTGCTCTCTCTATATCACTCCCTGGTGGACATTACTAGCCATCACAATATTCATTCTCCTCCCACTCTGGCCAATGGAAGACTGCACATCTCAGGCCTTTGCATTTGAGAGCTAAAGGGCCATGAAACTAGCTTCTGGCCAATTATTTGAATGAGGTAGCAAAGAGCCCCAGTTTCTGTTGCCCTGCTGTGGCCACCTAAAAGTCTATGTCTTCCAGCTGGCTCCACCAAAAAATGGTGTGGCCTCCATCATCCTGGGCTCCTGATGACTGTGCGGGCATAGCCATCTAGCTACCATGTTAAATATGAAGTATGAGTGAGAACAAACTCTGGTGTTCAGTCATAGAGGTGTTAGGGTTGTTTCTTTTTTTAGTGACAAAGAGAGAGTGGGGGGGACAGCTAGGGGCAGGCAGACAGGAAGGGAGAGAGATGAGAAGCATCAATTCATTGCCACACCTTAATTGTTCATTGATTGCTCTCTCATATGTGCCTTGACCGGGGGGCTACAGCAGAGCGAGTGACCCCTTGCTCAAGCCAGCGACCTTGGGCTCAAGTCAGTGACCTTGGGCTTCAAGACAGCGACCTTTGAGCAAAAGCCAGCAACCATGGGGTCGTGTCTATGATCCCATGTTCAAGCCAGTGAACCGGTGCTCAAGCTGGTAAACCTGCGCTCAGGCCGGTGACCTCGGGGTTTCTAACTTGGGTCCTCTCCATCCCAGTTCGACATTCTATCCACTGTGCCACCACCTGCTCAGGAAGGGTTGTTTCTTACTGCAGCAAAATGCAGCCTATCCCAACTAATACACTAAATCAGTTTAATTAAATTACAGATGTATCAAACCCAAACCTAAAGACAACAAAAAATCAGAGGGCCTTTGATATATAGAGCCACCTTTCAGAATTATCAAGATTGCTGGTTCTTTCATAGGTAGGAAAGAGAAGTACCATGAACTTTAAGATTATGGAAACTTAATTGAACCACGAGTTGAATGTACAAAAGCATTTGAGACTCTGCCAATTAATTTCAGACTAGAGAAACAAACCATGACTAATCAACCTGACCAGGCAAGACCACTGCCTTGAACCTTCATGAGAAACATTATCACAAATCAATGGTCCATGCAGCCCAGTAATTTGTCTCAGACAATGAAATAAAATTGTGCCCCCACTTTTATGCCCTAAACTACATATTGTTGTAACTTAATTTCCTAAAATTTTGTTTCCTGTCACTTTGTACCCTCAAGCAACCTTAAAATTGTGATTATTAGGAGCGTGATAGCAGACAGAAGTTTATTAGGGGAAATTAGATCTGTTCAGGGTATGACCCAACCCAGTTAAGATATCTTGAAATTCAAATGCCACAACCAAAATTCAGAGCATTCTACTCACAGCCAAGTCACGCCTAGTCATTGCCCCTTGTTTTGCTCATTACTAATAATTGTCAAGCAAACAGGCTGCCTCCTGAGGCAAAGCAGGATAAAAAGGACAGGATCTTTAGTTCAAGTCCACACAACCATGACGGCCCACACACCTTGAAACCGACAGTTGTTTCTTTTCACTGCTATCCTTAGCCTTGGGGTTCTCCTTGACACTCTCTATTCCTTTGTCCCAGTAACAGCACTGGTTCATGGTTCTCCTCCCCACCATGGAATCACTCCTTGGTATCCTTAGTGGACCATGACTCCTCTACATGGAGTTGACATTCCTGGAGAGCCCACTCTCAGCCCACTGCTTTCCTTGTTGTACATGCTCTCCTTGAACGATCTCACCTACCCTCAGCTACCAAACACAGACAGTGATACCCAAACCCCCTTCCCTGAGCTCCCAACACACAGACCTCCACCTGGATATTCTAAAGACGCCTCTACTAAGCTTGTTACTCTCTCTCAAACTCCTTCCTCATTGGCGTTATCTATTTTGTTCAAATAATGCAATGGGTTGAATGATATTGCCCCAAATATATGCCCACCTGGAACATCAGAATGTAAGCTTTTTTAGAATAAGGCCTTGCCAGATATAATTAAGTTATGGACCTCAAGATGAGATTATTCTGAATTCAGAGGTAATCATCATCCTCTGATTAGCAACCTCAACTCCATCTGTAACTGTTATTCCCCTTTTTCATGTAACCTGTCACGTTCATACGTTCTAAGGATTAAGATGTGGACATCTTTGGGGAGAGGGGTGTTGTTCTGCCCACCACACGTGATCTGCAGAAGGCAATGATGAGAGTTCCAAGGGGGAAATCAGTCAGAATCAGGGAGGAGGAGAAATTGGTAGCAGAACTCCAAATACCAGGGGAAAGTTTAGGAATCTATAATGGCCTTCCAAGAGCAATGCAGAGTGGCAGGCTGTGGAGACACATGTTAACAGGTGCATTATTATAGCAAAAATAGAGGCCTATGAACAAAACAGTAAGACTGAGTACAAATGGGAACTAGGTCTCAAAAAGGTAAAAGGACATTGGCTGCCTGACCTGTGCTGGCACAGTAGGTAAAGTGTTTGCCTGGAACACTGAGATTACTGGTTTGAAGCCCTGGGCTTGTCTGGTCAGAGCACATATGAGAAGCAGCTATGAGTTGATGCTTCCTGCTCCACCTGCCCCCCTGCCTTTCTCTCTCTCTCTCTCTCTCTCTCCCTCTCTCTCCCTCTCTCTCTCAAGTCAATGAATTAAATCTTTTTTAAAAGAAATAAAGGACAGGGGTTGGGGACGGGTGGGACCAGAGCAGCACTGACAACAAAGATGACAGCATATCGAGCCATCTGAGAATTTAACCAATTCCCTGGGGTCCTCAACTCCCCCGACTTTGCAGCAAGGCACCTCACATTCCAAAGTTGGAAGGTGAGAGAGTTTTAGGAAAGCACCAGGGCAGTCTGGTTGTAAGCTCCATATCAAAAAAGGCAGAATGCTGTTGGAGTGTGAAACCCAACCAATGAGACAACAGGAGGAAAAGTGCCATTGGAGACGAAGACTGAGCCAGAGGAGGTGATGAGCCAAGACCCAAGACGCACAGGGAGGAGCCATGAACAGATGGCAGCCACTCAGCTGCATGCTCGGGTTTTGCTGAGTGAGCCTGCAGGCTGCCAGGCAAAGCCAAGGGGTCCAGTAAATCGGGGGAGCCTTTGGAGTGCATGTTGGGAGCAGCAGGCAGAGAAAAATGTGGACAGGAATCACAGTTGTCCAATGGGAATTTGATTGCATTTCTGCTGTGCAGACAGTGAGATGAATGATCTCAGCTGTCCCCCAGAAAGTCTGTAGCCAAATATGACTCTCATTATTCCACACTCAAATCAGATCTGTGGGGTGGGGGACACTCAGAAACATCAAGTCCTGTTTCCAGGTGGGCTTGGGCAAAAACACGGTCACCCCACAAGTCCTGTGTCTCCAAGAAAGACAATAATAAGGAATACGTCAGTCTTAGCATTGGAATTCTCACTTGCAGAAGTCAAATCTTCACGGGACACGAAAAGCAGCTCTTTCTATGGTTGATTCTCTCTTTGCTTTTAGATTCTATTTGATTTTCTAGGAGACCTGAGGGCATTGCTTTGTTTAAGATGCCGAAAGCCCAGCGGTCCTGTGTTGTAATTAATTTTAGCCATCAGCAGAAAAGCACCTTTGTCTTATTTCTCAAAAGTCAAAGACAATCAATACATCCCACACTTTCTACCTCCTCTGGCTGATCAGGTCAACTAGCAAGAACCTCACCACCCTGGGGATGGAGGAAATCCTTCCTACTATAAAAAGAGCAAACCTCAGGCTGCCTTCCCCTCCCATAAGTTATGAAAGGTGAACCGAAGGGCACTGACCAAGTCTGGCAGCAATGTTCCAGGTTAACCTAGAAAAGCAGGAGCTAGGACCCAGGTAGAACTCACACATACATTTCTGAGTAAATGCCTTTTCCTAGCCTGGGGCCTCGCTATTAAAAATGAATATATTAATTGGATTACAGCCAACCCTTTTAACCAAGAGTTTCCGATTTGCACTTTAATAAACTCCTGCCACGGTGACTAGTTAATGAAAACTAGAGCATTAAAACCCCCGCTCAAATACCCCCTGCCAGCCTCCCAGGGCTGGTTATCAACAGCCCATTTTACAAGTCAAGCCTTTTATTTCTAAAAGCACGTAGTTTGCCATGCAAGAACTATTACTACAAAATTATTGTAAGTCTGCTTCAAAGTTATGACCCTGGTTAAGTCCGAAACGGAATACTGTACTATTTTCACATTACTGCTTCCGGCGGAAAGTCACAACACCCAGGTAGCGCATAAGACTAAACTGCGGCCCGGCGCGGAGGGGTTGAAAGCTGAACAGGTTTTCTTTTGGAAACTTGGGAAGAAACTCTTTCTGTAATTTTTGTACAATCGCTACGTTTAAAAAAAAAAAGTGGATGAGGGAGGTCCCACCTGACCATTAATTTCGAGAAATCGAACACAGGCTTTGGTCCAGACTCAGCTGCCACTCATCATCATGAGGGAGGAAACTGAAGGTCCAGAATAAATGAGCCCACAGCGTTGCCAGGTGAGTCCTCAGGCTCCGAGCAGTTTGGTAGAAAATCCACCCCTATGGGGTAACTACCTGCCCGATAGTGCCCGGGCAGTATCATACTGGTCCCCAACTACTCGTTACCCCAAAACAAGGATAAAGCAGGGTGGACACACCTCCCCGAGGGTGTGCTTGGGACCCAGTTAATTTAGACCAACAGATTCAGCCCACAGGACTTTGAGCTAAAAACTTTCAGGTGACTGGTTATGGTAAGGCTAATTGACTTAATAGGGCTGATGGATTGCCACCTTCCACCTTGTCCAGAATTCCTTCACCTGACTTTCAACGTCTGCATGATCTGGCCCAGGCCTCCCTAGCTAGCTTCATCTTTAGTAAACACTGATCTTCCAGCCATCCTCCCACAAATGTCCTCTCTTCCTCCCACTCACTCACCCCTTTCCTAGGGGCCCATCCCTCACTGTTCCCACAGTCAGACCATCTCACGTTTCCCACCACAATTCTCAGGGTTACCAGGACTGAGACATGGTAGCTACATTTTGCAGGCTCTTCATGGGGAAGACAGGGCTCAAGGGTCCAAATCCATTACCCTCCTGCAAGCAGGCCCCTCATTGTCCACACCTGCTGTGTCCCCAGCTGCACCATGTGCTCCACTAGGGCAAGGATGGAAACCAATTTAGGGAATTAGGAGGGAGACAAGACTTTTTAATGAATTTGCATTGTAGCTATCAGAAATCATTGCAGGATCCTTAGTAAATACCATTTCCTCAAGCTTTTCCCCGGTTGATGCAACACCCACCCACACACTTGCAGGATCACAATGTGAAATAAAGGACTTAGGGTGGATCACTGAAAAACAATAATCTGATCCAACAGTCTCCAATTGCTTTTTATCTCACATTGCATCCTTTTTAAAAAAACAAATATTAAAAATCAAATTCTCAATATATGTAGTATATTTATAAACATGTAATGATGATTACATATTTATTAATTATATACATGAATACCATACTGTCTATGAGATACTTTATAAACACACCCAGAAATAGTAATGAAAGATTTCATGGAAAAATAAGTCAAAATATTACATCTCACACTTCCCACCTGTATCCATTTCAATAGCCCTGGGTGTACAGCACCTGTCCCCTTGGACAGAGGTGCTGGATCCTCACCACTCCTTTACCTCTCAGAATTCCTTGAGTGCTCCAATATCACAAAATCCAGCACTTAGAAGATGTGGCTCCTGCCCACATATCCCTCAAAACCTGGTGCAGAAGCTGACCAGATACAGTGTGATACAACTAACACAGGACAAAAAATGCTGGAACACAAAGCTGAGCATACATGTGGCATCAGAGGAGAAGGCTAAGGAAGACTTCACCCAGATAGGGATGTGGGAACTGGCTGGGGAAGGCATGGCAGACTGCCAGGCTGCAAGGAAGAGGAAGGACTCTCAACAATAGAAGACCAAGAATGACTCTCAACAATAGAAAACAAAGACAGTGGCTCTTCCTGCCCTTTACCATCACCGCGCACTTGTTTAGAATTCCCTGAATCCTCCTCCCAGAGTCCAACTCTGAAGACCTGGGACAGGGAGGACCCATCTTTGGCACAACACTCCCATCCTGTTTGTTTTGCACCCCTGCAACAAGAGGGCAGCAAGGCAGGGAGTGGCTTCCAGGAGCTGCATCACCAGCTAAAAGTGGATTTAAAAGCCCAAGATCTGGGGGGGAGCAAGATGGCGACGGAGTAGGCGGACGTACCAACTTCCAACTCCCAGAACCAAAGTGGATTACAACGCAATTTTAAGAACCATCACCTGGATAAACCAACTTTGAACAAAACTAAGTGGACTCTTCAACCAAGGAACACAGAAGAAGCCACATTGAGACTGGTAGGAATAGCGAAAACGCGAAAAGGGCTGCCCAGCTCCCCGGAGCAAACGGCAGCCCGGAGAGACCCGTGCGGCGGGAGGAAAGTTTGGCAGAGAGGGAGGGACCTGGGTCCCAGGAACCAAGCCCCAGCCTGCAGTCCCAGAGCCTAGAAGAGGCGTTTGGACAGATTTGAGATGTGAAACAAGTGAGGGAGCTCCCAGGCCTACAGTGTGGAGTATTAGGTCCCTTCCTACTCTGCTGAGGGCTGCTTAAGGTTTTGGGGCGGCAGGACGCTGAAACGCGGTTCTGTCGGCGTGGGCGGAGGCCAAGCCGGTGGGAGATCGGTCTAGCCCAGAGGGTAGGAGGGGAAGCGCGAGAGCGGTCCGGAAGCTGCGGGCCAGCCTTTAATCCCACTTACGGGGACAAAGCGGGAGGCCAGGAACAGGCAGGCCCTGCGCAAGCCGACCCTGACCGTGGGGACCGGGCTAGGACCAGGGACGGGCAGGGGCTCCCGGCTGAGCTGACACTACCAGTCCCCTCGCCCCCGGCCGGAGAAACCGCGGTTGGCCAGTATACGTGCGCGAGCGGGCTCCGAGCATGAGAACGGGGTGGACCCCGAGACGGGTGGAGGCTCGCAGCTGAGCCCACGCTATTATCCCCATCCGGCCGGAGAAAACGCGAATAGCATTCATACGTGCACGAGCGGGCTCCGAACACGGGGGCGGGGTAGAGTCCGGGACGAGCGGAAGTACGCAGCTCGGCGGAAGCCAGCAAACACGCCCGCCCCAATAAACCTTGGTTTCCGACCCTGCGCAAAGGGCCCTGGCCTCGAGGGCTGGGCTAAAGCTCCGGACGGGCAAAGGCTTACAGCTGAGAGCACGTCAAAAGCCCCGCCTAACCCGCGGAACTGTAGCGAGCAGGCTCCGACGGCTGGTTCTGGGCGGAAGTCCGGAAATAGGCTGGGTCCGCAGCTGAGGAAAGGTGCTCACCTCTACCCTTGGTGCTGATCTTGTGGCTTCAGTGACAGCCCCTCCCACGGAGGAGAGGCAGAAATCACAGCAAAAGCCACAGTGGGCCCGCGCTGGCAACGCTCATACCCAACCACCCTAGGCACCGGCAGAGGGGGTGGGGGGCCTGCAGATAGACCACACCTAGAGAACACAAAGGCAACACCTACTGGACTCCAGTGGCCACAACTTGCTTATACACAGAAAAAATGGGCAGGCAGAGGAATGCAAACCAAATGAATCAAGAGAAATCCCCAGAGAAGGACCTGAATGAACCAGATATAACCAAATTACCGGAAGCAGAATTTAGAATAATGATAGTTAGGATGTTCAAAGAAATTAGAGCAACAATGGATAGTCATTATGAACACCTAAATAAAGAGATAACAAGTATAAAAAATGAAATTGAAATAATAAAAAAGAATCAGACAGAAATGACAAATACAGTATCAGAACTGAAGACCACAATGGAAGGAATTAAAAGCAGGATGGATGACGCTGAGGATCGAATAAGCGAGTTAGAGGACACAATAAACAAAGGCACAGAAGCAGAGAAGAAAAAGGAAAAGAGACTTAAAAAATGTGAGGAAACTCTAAGGGAGCTTTGTGACAACATGAAGAGAAACAACATTCGCATCATAGGGGTGCCTGAAGAAGAGGAGAGAGGACAGGAAATGGAAACTTTGTTCAATCAAATCATAGCAGAAAACTTTCCTAAATTAAGGCTGGGAAACACTCCACACATTCAAGAAGCACACAGAACTCCATTAAAGAGAAACCCAAAAAGATCTACACCAAGACACATCATAGTTAAAATACCAAAGCTAATGGATAAAGAAAAAATTTTAAAAGCTGCTAGAGAAAAAAAGGCTATCACCTACAAAGGAGCCCCCATAAGGATGACATCAGACTTCTCAACAGAAACACTTGAGGCCAGAAGGGAATGGCAAGAAATAATCAAAGTAATGCAGAACAAGAACCTACAACCAAGACTACTTTATCCAGCAAGGCTAACGTTTAAAATTGAAGGAGAAATAAAGAGCTTCCCAGAAAAAGAAAGCCTCAAGGAATTCATAAAAACCAAACCAATTCTGCAAGAGATACTAAGGGGCCTCTTGTGAACAGTTTAAAGGGAGGAATGAATAGAGCAAAAGAAGAATACAGCTTTAAAGAATAAAATGGCAATAAACAACTACATATCAATAATAACCTTAAATGTAAATGGATTAAATGATCCAATCAAAAGACATAGGGTAGCTGCATGGATAAAGAAACAGGACCCATACATATGCTGTCTACAAGAGACACACCTTAAAACAAAAGATGCTCATAGACTGAAGGTAAAAGGATGGAAAAAAATATTTCATGCAAATGGAAATGAAAAAAAAGCAGGGGTAGCAATACTTATATCAGACAAAATGGACTTTAAAACAAAGGCTGTAGTAAGAGATAAAGGAGGACACTACATAATGATAAAGGGAACAATTCAACAGGAAGATATAACTATTGTAAATATCTATGCACCAAATATAGGAGCCCCGACATACATAAAGCAAACTTTGATGGATATAAAGGGCGAGATTAACAGCAATACTATCATAGTAGGGGATTTCAATACCCCTCTAACAACACTGGATAGATCCTCAAGAAAGAAAATTAATAAAGAAACAGCAGACTTAAAGGATACACTAGATCAACTTGATTTAATAGATATCTTCAGAACTTTTCACCCTAAAGCAGTAGAATATACATTCTTCTCAAGCGCTCATGGTACGTTTTCTAGGATAGACCACATGTTAGGACACAAAAATGGTCTCAATAAATTTAAGAAGATTGAAATCATATCAAGCATTTTCTCTGATCACAATGCCATGAAACTAGAAATTAACCACAAAAGAAAAACTGAAAAATACTCAAACACTTGGAAACTAAATAGCATGTTATTAAATAATGAATGGATTAACAATGAGATCAAAGAAGAAATAAAAAAGTTTCTAGAAACAAATGATAATGAGCATACATCAACTCAAAATTTATGGGACACAGCAAAAGCAGTTCTGAGAGGGAAGTTTATTGCACTACAGGCATATCATAAGAAGCTAGAAAAAGCTCAAATAAGCAACCTAACCCTGCATCTAAAAGAACTAGAAAAACAACAACAAATAAAACCCAAGACAAGTAGAAGGAAGGAAATAATAAAGGTCAGAGCAGAAATAAATGACATAGAGGCTAAGGAAACAATACAGAGGATCAATGAAACAAGAAGCTGGTTCTTTGAAAAGGTAAACAAGATTGATGAACCTTTAACTAGACTCACCAAGAAAAAAAGAGAGAGGACTCAAATAAATAAAATTAGAAAGGACAGTGGAGAAATAACAACTGACACAACAGAAATACAAAGCATTGTAAGAAAATACTATGAAGAACTATATGCCAAAAAATTAGACAATCTTGGTGAAATGGACAAATTTCTTGAATCATATAACCTTCCAAAAATCAATCTGGAAGAATCAGAACACCTAAACAGACCAATTACAACAAATGAGATAGAAACAGTTATCAAAAAACTCCCAAAAAAGAAAAGTCCTGGGCCTGATGGCTTCTCAAGTGAATTCTATCAAAAATTCAAAGAAGAACTAATTCCTATTCTCCTCAAGCTATTTCAAAAAATTCAAGAGGAAGGAAGACTTCCAAACTCCTTTTATGAGGCGAGCATAATTCTGATCCCAAAACCGGGCAAAGACAACACAAAGAAAGAAAATTATAGGCCTATATCCCTGATGAATTTAGACGCTAAAATTCTCAACAAAATATTAGCCAACCGGATCCAGCAATATATGAAAAAAATCATACACCACGATCAAGTGGGATTTATTCTGGAGAGGCAAGGCTGGTTCAATATTCGCAAATCAATCAATGTGATTCACCATATAAACAAAAGGAAGGACAAAAATCACATGATAATTTCAATAGATGCAGAAAAGGCATTTGATAAAATCCAGCACCCATTCATGCTCAAAACTCTCAGTAAAGTGGGAATACAGGGATCATTCCTTAACATGATAAAGGCCATCTACGATAAACCGACAGCAAACATCATACTAAATGGACAAAGATTAAAAGCAATCCCCTTAAGATCAGGAACCAGGCAGGGTTGCCCACTTTCACCACTCTTATTCAACATAGTTCTGGAAGTCCTAGCTACAGCAATCAGACAAGAAGAAGAAATAAAAGGCATACAAATTGGAAAAGAAGAAGTAAAACTGTCATTATTTGCAGATGATATGATATTGTATATTGAAAACCCTAAAGTCTCAGTCAAAAGACTACTGGACCTTATAAATGAATTCAGCAAGGTGGCAGGATATAAAATTAATACTCAGAAATCAGAGGCATTTCTATACACCAACAATGAAATATCAGCAAAAGAAATTAAGGAAACAATCCCCTTCACTATTGCAGCCAAAAAAAAATAATAAAGTACCTAGGAGTAAATTTAACCAAGGAGGTTAAGGACTTGTACTCGGAAAATTATAGAACATTGATAAAAGAAATCAAGGAAGATACAAACAAGTGGAAGCATATACCGTGCTCATGGCTAGGAAGAATAAACATCATTAAAATGTCTATATTACGTAAAGCAATTTATAAATTCAATGCAATACCAATTAAAATACCAATGACATACTTCAAAGATATAGAACACATATTCCAAAAATTTATATGGAACCAAAAAAGAACACGAATAGCCTCAGCAATCTTAAAAAGAAAAAATAAAGCAGGAGGTATCACGCTTCCTGATATCAAGGTTTACTATAAGGCCATTATACTCAAGACAGTCTGGTACTGGCATAAGAACAGGCACATAGATCAATGGAACAGAACAGAGAACCCAGAAATAAACCCACAGCTTTATGGACAACTGATATTTGACAAAGGAGGAAAGAACATACAATGGAGTAAAGACAGCCTCTTTAACAAATGGTGTTGGGAAAATTGGACATCTACCTGCAAAAAAATGAAACTAGACCATCAACTTACACCATTCACAAAAACAAACTCAAAATGGATAAAAGACTTAAATGTAAGCCGTGAAACCATAAGCATCTTAGAAGAAAACATAGGCAGCAAGCTCTCCGACATCTGTAGCAGCGGTATATTTGCCGATTTATCTTCATGGGCAACTGAAATAAAAGGCAAGATAAACAAATGGGACTATATCAAACTAAAAAGTTTTTGCACAGCTAAAGACAATAGGAACAGAATAAGAAGACAAACCACACAATGGGAGAACATATTCGACAGCACATCTGATAAGGGGTTAATAACTAAAATTTATAAAGAACTGATAAAACGCAACACCAGGAAGACAAACAACCCAATCAAAAAATGGGCACAAGAAATGAATAGAAATTTCTCCAAAGAGGACATACAGATGGCCAATAGGCATATGAAAAAATGCTCAACATCACTAATCATTAGAGAAATGCAAATTAAAGCCACAATGAGATATCACCTCACACCAGTCAGAATGGCACTTATCAGCAAAACAACACAGAATAAGTGCTGGCGAGGATGTGGAGAAAAGGGAACCCTTCTGCACTGCTGGTGGGAATGCAGACTGGTGCAGCCACTGTGGAAAACAGTTTGGAGATTCCTCAGAAAATTAAAAATTGAACTGCCTTTTGACCCAGCTATCCCACTTTTAGGAATATACCCTAAGAACACCATAGCACTGTTCGAAAAGAAGAAATGCGCCCCCATGTTCGTGGCAGCATTGTTCACAATAGCGAAGATCTGGAAACAGCCCAAGTGTCCGTCAGAAGACGAGTGGATTAAAAAGCTATGGTACATATATACTATGGAATACTACTCAGCCATAAGAAACGATGACATCGGATCATTTATAACAAAATGGATGTACCTTGATAACATTATACGGAGTGAAATAAGTAAAGCAGAAAAAAAGAAAAACTGAGAACAGCACGATTACATACATAGGTGGGACATGAAAGTGAGGGTATGAGACATGGACAAGAGAGTGTTGGTTATGGGATGGGGGGAGGGAGGGAAAAGTGGGATAGGGAGGAGGGGAGGGACACAGAGAAAACCAGATTGAAGGTGACAGAGGACAATTTGACTTTTGGTGATGGGTATGCAACACAATTGAATGATAAGATAACCTGGAGATGTTTTCATTGTACATATGTACCCTGATTTATTGGTGTCACCTCATTAGAATTAATAATAATAAAATATATATTAAAATTTAAAAAAAAAAAAAAAAGCCCAAGATCTGCAGTGCCTGGGATAGCCTAAGGACAGAAACCAGCAAGTCAGTCAGGGGGGAAAAAAAATCTTTTTATATTGATGTAGTTCAGCCTTTCACCTCTTATGCTCAAGTGGGAAAGGCTTCAAAACTCAACAGGCATTCAGATGGCTATCCTTTGTAGAAAACATTTGTTAATTATTTCTCCATCAAACTACCATACCTCCTTTTTTCTCCTTTTGGGAAAACTCCTCTGACACCTGGGGTTTCACGCTGGCTTCAGGATGCAGGATGGGACCCAAGTGAAGGTAGTCATCGGCCTGTTACAATCAATCCCCAAGCTATAGCAATGTTAGGGATGGAAATCTGCACAGAAAACCAGAACTAAGAGTGAACAAGGTGACTCTGGCAGGGATTGCTCATGGAGGGAGGTATTCTGTTTCCTTTCCCAATCCCCCTTCCCAACCTGGGATGAAGGGAGACTCAGGCTTCAAAGCCTCTCACCCGTTGGGGTGGAGGAGGGACCTTTCTGGGACAGAGTTCACATGGAGGAGGTAGAGCTTGTACCTGGAAGGGCAGTCAGGACATGGTAACAATGTGGGAGTCCAGGAGCTCAGACCACCTTTTCCATTACACAAGCAAAAAGCGTCTGTTTTTTGTTTAGGCCCGTTAGAGGAGTACACTTTATTACTTGCAACAAGAGCCCAGCTGACAACCTCTTCCACATCCCAGCTATACTGTAAGATGATTGCAGGCCCCTGAACCTTCTAACACTTATGTGCCATGTATTAACCCTATTGCCAATTTTTGTTGATTAAGTGGACAGACAAGTTCTATTCCAAAGTAGAAATATACAGCAGAAAATTATGGACAGATCCTATGTGATCCTATGCCAAAATAAAACCACTTTTTTAAACATCTAAAAGAAAAATTATAAAATATAAATGGTCAAAATGTATTTGGTGTTATAACACAATATGCATGATAAACTGTGGTTATAGAATGTTCCCTTGCTCCTTAATAATATGATTACAGAATTTTCTAAGATTCTCTCCCAAAACTCAAGTGTGAAATTAAGATTGAAATTACAGTTGAGTTAAATTCAGTTAAGCATGCACTCATTCAACATAAGTCAATTAGAAGGAGCAGCATGCCTCTACATACCAAGCCTCACGTCAGGCCCTAGGTACATGGACCAGATGTGAGATGCCTTATAAGCTACATGAATCAGGATTGATAACCAGAGAAGAGTGAAGCACAGTAGGTCCTCACTTAACATCATTGAAAGGGTTTTGGAAACTGACTTTAAGCAAAATTTTGTATAATGAAACCAATTGTACCACAGACTAATTGATATAAACAAGAGTTAAGTTCCTACAGCATGTTTCTAGTCACAAAAACATTACCAAACTTCTAAATACCCAAAACACACATCTCATTTTAAATGTGGAAGTAAATATGAGCTATATATACATTTAAGAAAGATTAATAAAAAGAAGTAAGAGAATGTTTTTCCAACCTGCTCATTTCAGTTCATGGTCACGGGTGGCCAGAGCTGACCCCAGCAGCTTAGGGCACAAGGCAGGACCCACTCTGGACAGGATACCCTTCCATCACAGGGACACTCACACCCACACTCACTCATTCTGTCATCCTGATAGTGGAGATATGCCAATTTACCTCATGTGTGCATCTTTGGGATGTGGGAGGAAAAAGAAGTCCCAGGAGAAACCCACATGGAGGTGAGAGGAACATGAAAACTCCACACAAACAGTGGACCAGTCAGGGATCAATTTTTTTTTCTCATTGTAGGGAAAACAGCTGTGTTAGGCTTGCTCACTTGCACTTTGCATGATTAGGCAGAGCCTCATGTGTATAGCATACGTAAGGCCATGAGTGCTTCCTCTTAGGGCACCCATTTAGCTGTTTGCTCTCATGTTGCTATTCGTTCATCCTCTGCCATGAGAAGTGGTTTTTCTGCCTGTTTGCTCATCCGCCATTGCAAGAATCTATTGAACGGGAATAGCCCAATGCTTTCCAGCTCCACCGTCTGCCCGAATCCAGTGTGAACGTGCCTGGAAAATTCTAGTCTACCTGCAAAATTAGCCTTCAAGTCTTCTAAGATCCTTTACAACAAAAATTGTAATTATTATAAAAAAATGTTTCTACTTCTTATTCTTTAAGATTTATAAAACTTATTATAAAAAATATAACTAAAAAGATTAAGCCTGACCAGGCGGTAGCGCAGTAGATAGAGCGTCGGACTGGGATGAGGAAGACCCAGGTTCGAGACCCCAAGCTCGCCAGCTTGAGCGCGGATCCATCTGCCTTGAGCAACAGCTCGCCAGCTTGGACCCAAGGTTGCTGGCTCTAGCAAGGAGTTGCTCAGTCTGCTGAAGGTCTGTGGTCAAGGCACATGTGAGAAAGCAATCAATGAACAACTATGATGTTGCATGGCAATGAAAAGCTAATGATTGATGCTTCTCACCTCTCTTCGTTCCTGTCTGTCTGTCTCTATCTATCTCTCTCTCTGACTCTCTCTCTGTTCCTGTAAAAAAAAAAAAAAGATTAAAAGTCAGAACGTCCAGGCCTGACCTGTGGTGGCGCAGTGGATAAAAGTGTTGACCTGGGAACACTGAGATCGCCAGTTCAAAACCCTGCACTGGTCTGGTCAAGGCACATATGG
This sequence comes from Rhynchonycteris naso, assembly GCA_037038555.1. NCBI lineage: Eukaryota > Metazoa > Chordata > Mammalia > Chiroptera > Emballonuridae > Rhynchonycteris > Rhynchonycteris naso. The sequence continues at coordinate 253,122,259 of CM072995.1, forward strand.
GAGTTGATGCTTCTAGCTCCTCCCCCCTTTCTCTCTCTCTCTCTCTTTCTCTCTCTCACTCTGTGTCTCCTCTCAAAAAAAAAAAGTCAGAAAGTCCTGATCTTGTCTAGGGGCAAATTTTATATTAAAATTCTTTGGTTTAATTAGACAGAAGTCCAATTGAAAAAGTATGGGAAAAGGTGGAGGACCATTGGCTCATATTAAGCACATCATCCATACTCAGGGTGGAGAGAGAGGGAAGCAGGGTTTAAGGACTCTCTCTCTCTCTCTCATTCTGCACAAGTGAACTTTATACTCTCAGAGGAGCTGATTCCAGATGTTGGAAGTGGAGCTCCTAGCTCAGGGATCGGGAACCTTTTTGGCTGAAAGAACCATGAATGCCACATATTTTAATACGTAATTCCATGAGAGCCATACAATATGTTTAACACTAAATACAAGTAAATGTGTGCATTTTACATAAGACCAACACTTTTAAAGTACAATAAGTCTCTGAATTCTTTTCTAATAATGTTGTTATGCTGTTGCTAACCAATGATGAATAAAGTACTTCTTACCATTTACACGACTTTTGGTGCTGAATGGTTTTGCTGACGGCTTTGTAGTCTGTTTGATACGTGGTCAGGTTAAACTTTATGCAGGCGTTGAGACTTTCATCTGTTAAACGTGATCATAGGTTGGTCTTAATGTTCTTTCGATGTGAGAAAGACTGCTCGCATGCATACGTAGAGCCAAACATTGTCAGTACATCAATACTCACACACTGCAGTATGTGGTATGTGACGGGAAGCACATTCCAAGTTTTAACAATCATCTGATCCGTGAGTTGAAGTTTTTTCATTTCTCCCCACTTGTGTTTGCTCTCCAACTCTGCTTGCTGTCATGCAAGTCTTTCCAAATCTTCATTCAGTGACTTGAACTTATTCACCCACATGTGTGAGGCCTTCAGGTCAGCAGCTTGTAGCTCAAAATCTCTGACAGAGACACCAGGGATATAACTCAGCTCGGTGCTGTCCACTACACAGTCGTAGATGAGAGCGCTCACGAAATTCTCCAGAGCGTGCTTTGAATAACTGCAGGAGATTAGATGTGAAGCCCGCTAGCTGCTGGAGATCAAGATGTTGAGTATGGTCACTTGCAGTCCATGCATCTTTAAACTCTCTCAGTTTTTCAAAGTGTAGTAAATGACCTGTTTCAATGTCGGCGATAAAGAGTTCAAGCTTGTTTTCAAATGCAAACACTGCTTGTTGAAGAGATAAGACTGTATTTCCAATGCCTTGCATTTTCACATTGAGCTGGTTCAGATGTTCAGTCATGTCCACGAGATAGTAGAACTTCAGAAGCCACTCAGTGTTAGCTAACTCAGGATGCTCAACATTTTTCATTTCAAGAAAAGCCCGGATTTCACTCAGACAAGCTGTGAAATGGCTGAGCACTTTCCCTCTTGACAACCAATGCACATTGCTGTGCAGAAGCAGACCAGGATAATTATTCCCGACTTCATCCAGCAGTGTTTTAAACTGGCGATCATTTAAAGCTCAGGCAACAATAAAGTTGACCACCCGAATGACCAGCGACATCACCTCGCCAAGATGCTCACCACACATCTGAGCACAAAGCGCCTCCTGATGTAGGATGCAGTGAAAACTTAGGATGGGTCTCTTTTCATGTTCACAAAGAAGTGCTACAAATCTTCTGTTTTTTCCCTCCATGCATGGAACACCATCAGTACACACGGAAATAAATTTATCCATTGGTAGATTTTTTTTTCTTTAGCAAACTCAGTGAAAGACTAAAATAAATCCTCCTCTCTTGTTGTCTCTTTTATAGGCAAAACAGTAAGACTTTCCTCACGTAGTATGTCACTGACAGCATACCTTGCAATCACGCTGAACTGGGATAAATGGCTTACATTTGTTGACTCATCCAAAGTGAGAGAGAAGAATGTTGCTGCATTTATGTCCTTCACTTGTGTTGCCTCAGTTTGATTTGCCATCATGATCGTGAACAGTTCTTGCTGACAGAAACACATCTTTTATTTGTTTAATTATCTTGTCTTTATCCTAAAAGTCGTCAAAAAATTCATTGGCAACATCAAGCATGAATGTTTTGGCATACTCCCCATCTGTGAATGGCTTTCCATTTCTCACAATTGCTAAAGCACCAGCAAAGCTAGCCAAATTCTAGTCACCTTGTTGCGTCCAAACACGGAGTTGCTGCTGATTAGCTTGCACTCTGCACAGTAGCTCTTGACATGCTTTCTTCCTGCTGTCCCTCTCTGGATATTTCAATGCAAATGTAGTATGGCATGTGTCGAAGTGCCGCTTTATATTTGACCATTTCATCGATGCAATTTTATCATTGCATATTAGACACACTGCAGAACCTGCTCTCTCCACAAAGGCAAATTCCTCTGTCCATTCCTGCTGAAAAGTACGATACTTCTCATCTTTTTTTCTTTTAGCCATCTTCTTTGTCAAAAGGGTTTCTGCAATTAACTAGCTGACTACTTGATTAAAAGAAAAGAAGTTTACTTCCTGACCTCACAACGACCCATGTACGTTACACATTATCCAATAAAAATTTGTTGTCCCAGAGGACAGCTGTGATTGGCTCCAACCACCCGCAACCATGAACATGCTTGGTAGGAAATAAATGGATTGTAATACATGAGAATGTTTTATATTTTTAACATTTTATTTTATTAAAGATTTGTCTGCGAGCCAGATGAAGCCATCAAAAGAGCCACATCTGGCTCGCCAGCCATAGGTTCCCAACCCCTGTCCTAGCTACTCTGGGCTTATATCTTCACAGTTTTGTCGCCAAAAAGAGAAAGACTCCATTTTCAGTCCAAATCTCATTGGGAAGAATTCTGAATGACCAGTGTAGGTTGTAATATTGGATGACCAACTGTCCAAGTTTGCTTGTGACTGAGAAAGCCACCCAGAACATGGGGCTTTTGATTTTTTGTGGGGGAAGGGTGGCTTTCAATTTTGAAATGGGATAAGTCTGAGCAAACCAGAATAGGTATAACCTTAGTTTAATGCCACCTTTCAACCAATTATTGTAACTGGTGAAATGAGTTACTAACGTTAATTTAATTCAAATGACTGTCTGATGATGGATCACTGTTGCTGGGAGTTGGGACCCACACAGGGACCCGCACAGGACCCATACAGACCTGATGGTGAGATGACAGGAAAGAATGACTTTCATCAAGAAGGGATCACTTAGAAATGACCATTAGGAGGTTACTATAAGTTCAGCAGCTGTCCCAATCTATTTCTATTACACATATATAATAATTTGATTGATTCCTGAAACCATCCCAATTAAATACTTACCTTGTAATTTTAATTCTCTAAACTCACTAAAATAAGCATTATTCCATTACTGCTTCAATGTAACAAATGCTACCCTAGTGAACCGAAATGGTTAATATGCAGCTTAAACCATTTCCAGATCCAAGGAATCTAATTCATTTCTTAGAAACTATCCCAGAAAGTACTACATTAATCACTTGTCATGTCTTCAAAACTACTATACTCTGTCAAAACATAACCTGCAGTTGGATGTTAAGCAGTCCGAAGCATTTATAACAGTGTAATATATGCATGCTGTCAAATTGTATATTTCACCTTCTTGCAATTTTCTTTTCTTGAGGACTTAGTTTCTCCTCCATGTGTTTTAGAATTGCTTGAATTCTTTAGCTCATTCTTTCAGGAAACTGAAATTAATATTTAAAAGCAGTACCAGTGTAATTTCAAGAATGTCTCAGTAATAACCAGAGTTCCCAAAACATAAATTATCCTATCCTTTTGGTAGTCTGATTTTCTTTACCAAGTCATGCAATCAAGACAAGCTTGGCGGGGGGGGGGGGGGGCGTGGGATAAAGGAATTATATTAAATCTCCCAGGAAGACTTAGGTTTGTTGAACCAAGATGTAAAGTCAACAAATGCAAACCCACATGGACATTTCTAGACTGCCTTTAGTTGCCTATGCTTTTAAGAAAATAGATTCAGTAACACATGTGGGAAAAGAGAGTAGCATAAAGAAATGTACTGGGCTATGAAGGCTCAACTGTCCCACTCTTGGAATTTCTGCTCGTTACTTTTGTCTCAGTTGCACAAACTACTTGCGTTTTCTAGCTTGGAGGTGATCACTATGGGACCATATGGTCTCTAGGGACATCCTGACCTCTTTAACAGAAGGCTCTCTTCCCTTCTTAATTCAGCGGATTCAAGTTCAATATTTCTCCAAAGGAAATTTAACAGAAAAATAAGAGCAAATAAAGCAGTAAAAAATACAAAAGAATAGACATGGATATGTTTGCAGAGCAAAGATGCTTTGCTCTGACGTTGCTGAAATAAGACAGATCTTAGTCCCTCCGGGGCAAAAGCTGGGCCTACTTGTCCTCAGCTCTAGATGATTTGAAGAGGAACAAACTACTCACATCCTAGTAGGAGACCCAAGTTCCACGTGTTTTCTCACCCCATTTTATTAGGCTCCCAGCATCTCTGCAAAAATTGCACCTCGTCAAGTGCAATAGAAGCTGGAAGAGAAATTGGGGAAAGTACATTCTAGAGATTGAACTGGAAGGTTTATAAGAAGTAGGAAGTCCTGGAAAGGAAGAAAGGGGGAGAAATTGATGGTGCTTGGCATAAGGGAGAGTAGAACAATGACATCTTGGTGATCACATGAAGAGGAGGGACAAAGAAGGAAACCGCCCACAGCTGTGCAGATGTGCAGCTCCCACTGAGCCCAGGAGGGAAAGATTCTGTTTCATATCACAGGCCAGCTGCCTTAAATATTACTTTGCCCTCAGTTAATGGATAATGGAGGACACCTTGAACCATAATATCACCTAATTTTAAAATGACTAATTATTTTTTAATTCTTGAAATTGAAAGCAAACTGAAAAAGAACCAAAATACAGAGAACAGGTTTATCTCGAGTTTGCAAAATAGCACTTTGAAGCTCTATCCTTAAAGATTTAATTTTAAGGACCAAAAAGAAAATGATATATTAAAGTTAAACTTCACTTAGTACTTTTATAGCTTATAATGATATATGTACGATTATTTTAAGGCTGTTCACTTTGTAGTATATGATCAGCAATTTTTTCAGTTCTGTTTTGTTTTGATAATGTAAATAACTATGCTAATGCTTGTTATAGGCCGACAAGTAGCCCTCAAATCACTAGCCACAACTTAATCCATGGAACCTTTGAATGTCACCTTAAATGCAGAGGTGATTAAGTTAAGGATCCTGAGATGGAAGATTAGCCTGGATTATCCAGGTGGGTCCCAAAATGCACCTCACATGTATCTTTATAAGAGTGAGGCAGAGAAAGATTTGACACAGACATACAAAGAAAGCAAAGTGCCCATAGACACAGATATTGGAGTGATCCAGCCATTAGCCAAGGAGTGGCACTGCCACCCAAAGCCAGAAGAGGCAAAGAAACGCAGTTCTGCCAACACCTTGATTTTGGTCCAGTGCTACTGATTTTGAACCTCTGGCTTCTAGAACTGAGAGAAAATAAATTTCTCTTGTTTAAAAATTTTCTTTTGTTTACCAAATTGTGGTAATTTGTTATGGAAGCCACAGGAAACTTATACAATAATGTTAGAAATCAATATTTCCAGGGTAACAGGGAAAATGTACAAGTATAAAAATCAAGAAAACTGAGTAAACATACTATAATTTAAATTAAGTGGAAATGGTCAATATGAACTCATGTGTTTTTTAAATAATATTGTATTGAATCTAAGATTCACCTTTTTTGAACTTTAACATCCAAAAATCAGGATTTATATTATAATTAATGGCAATTCACAGGTAAATTAATTGTAATCTGTTGTTTCAATGGAACATGAAATGATGTATCATACAATAAATGATTACTTTAGTTTTAATAAAATATAGAACATACTTTCTAGTTTTGAGCATTGATGTGGCCAAGATGTCTCCATTATCCAAATTTGTGACAATTTGAGCAACAAAAAAGAATACTGATTACAGTGGATTGAAACACAATGAGTCAATAAAAATAGATGAATTCACAATGATACTAAGAAAGAGAAAGATCAAGAAAAATCCTTTATGTCACAATCTGCTGTAAGTTACTTTGAAAATTGGTAATTAAAATGAAAGAGATAAGTCTTTATCAAATCTTCCCAGTAAAAATGGTATTTCAAAAAAGTCAATCATCTGGTTGATGAAGGAAAGCTCTGCTTTACAGAAGAAGGTCAGATAATATGGAGAAGAAATATAATGGAATCAGAAAGTCAACATTCACAAGCCCTTATGAAACCACTGGCCCAAGGGAGGATATTCAAATGATGTTAAAACCACTGGATAGGGGAACAAGATGGCGACGGAGTAGGCGGACGTACCAACTTCCAACTCCCAGAACCAAAGTGGATTACAACTCAATTTTAAGAACCATTACCTGGATAAACCAACTTTGAACAAAACTAAGTGGACTCTTCAACCAAGGAACACAGAAGAAGCCACATTGAGACTGGTAGGAATAGCGAAAACGCGAAAAGGGCTGCCCAGCTCCCCGGAGCAAACGGCAGCCCGGAGAGACCCGTGTGGCGGGAGGAAAGTTTGGCAGAGAGGGAGGGACCTGGGTCCCAGGAACCAAGCCCCAGCCTGCAGTCCCAGAGCCTAGAAGAGGCGTTTGGACAGATTTGAGCTGTGAAACAAGTGAGGGAGCTCCCAGGCCTACAGTGTGGAGTATTAGGTCCCTTCCTACTCTGCTGAGGGCTGCTTAAGGTTTTGGGGCGGCAGGACGCTGAAACGCGGTTCTGTCGGCGTGGGCGGAGGCCAAGCCGGTGGGAGATTGGTCTAGCCCAGAGGGTCGGAGGGGAAGCGCGAGAGCGGTCCGGAAGCTGCGGGCCCGCCTTTAATAAGCCGGCCCTGACCGCGGGGACCGGGCTAGGACCAGGGACGGGCAGGGGCTTGCGGCTGAGCTGACACTACCAGTCCCGCCCCCCCCAACCCCCCCCCCCCCCCCCCGGCCGGAGAAACCGCGGTTGGCCAGTATACGTGCGCGAGCGGGCTCCGAGCACGGGAACGGGGTGGACCCCGAGACGGGTGGAGGCTCGCAGCTGAGCCCACGCTATTATCCCCATCCGGCCGGAGAAAACGCGAATAGCATTCATACGTGCACGAGCGGGCTCCGAACGCAGGGGCGGGGTAGAGTCCGGGATGAGCGGAAGTACGCAGCTAAGTGGAAGCCAGCAAACACGCCCGCCCCAATAAACCTTGGTTTCCGACCCTGCGCATAGGGCCCAGGCCTCGAGGGCAGGGCTAAAGCTCCAGACGGGCAAAGGCTTACAGCTGAGAGCACGTCAAAAGCCCCGCCTAACCCACGGAACTGTAGCGAGCAGACTCCGACTGCTGGTTCTGGGCGGAAGTCCGGAAATAGGCTGGGTCCGCAGCTGAGGAAAGGTGCTCACCTCTACCCTTGGTGCTGATCTTGTGGCTTTAGTGACAGCCCCTCCCACGGAGGAGAGGCAGAAATCACAGCAAAAGCCACAGTGGGCCGGCGCTGGCAACGCTCATACCAAACCACCCTAGGCACCGGCAGAGGGGGTGGGGGGCCTGCAGATAGACCACACCTAGAGAACACAAAGGCAACACCTACTGGACTCCAGTGGCCACAACTTGCTTATACACAGAAAAAATGGGCAGGCAGAGGAATGCAAACCAAATGAATCAAGAGAAATCCCCAGAGAAGGACCTGAATGAACCAGATATAACCAAATTACCAGAAGCAGAATTTAGAATAATGATAGTTAGGATGTTCAAAGAAATTAGAGCAACAATGGATAGTCATTATGAACACCTAAATAAAGAGATAACAAGTATAAAAAATGAAATTGAAATAATAAAAAAGAATCAGACAGAAATGACAAATACAGTATCAGAACTGAAGACCACAATGGAAGGAATTAAAAGCAGGATGGATGACGCTGAGGATCGAATAAGCGAGTTAGAGGACACAATAAACAAAGGCACAGAAGCAGAGAAGAAAAAGGAAAAGAGACTTAAAAAATGTGAGGAAACTCTAAGGGAGCTTTGTGACAACATGAAGAGAAACAACATTTGCATCATAGGGGTGCCTGAAGAAGAGGAGAGAGGACAGGAAATGGAAACTTTGTTCAATCAAATCATAGCAGAAAACTTTCCTAAATTAAGGCTGGGAAACACTCCACACATTCAAGAAGCACACAGAACTCCATTAAAAAGAAACCCAAAAAGATCTACACCAAGACACATCATAGTTAAAATACCAAAGCTAATGGATAAAGAAAAAATTTTAAAAGCTGCTAGAGAAAAAAAGGCTATCACCTACAAAGGAGCCCCCATAAGGATGACATCGGACTTCTCAACAGAAACACTTGAGGCCAGAAGGGAATGGCAAGAAATAATCAAAGTAATGCAGAACAAGAACCTACAACCAAGACTACTTTATCCAGCAAGGCTAACGTTTAAAATTGAAGGAGAAATAAAGAGCTTCCCAGAAAAAGAAAGCCTCAAGGAATTCATAAAAACCAAACCAATTCTGCAAGAGATACTAAGGGGCCTCTTGTGAACAGTTTAAAGGGAGGAATGAATAGAGCAAAAGAAGAATACAGCTTTAAAGAATAAAATGGCAATAAACAACTACATATCAATAATAACCTTAAATGTAAATGGATTAAATGATCCAATCAAAAGACATAGGGTAGCTGCATGGATAAAGAAACAGGACCCATACATATGCTGTCTACAAGAGACACACCTTAAAACAAAAGATGCTCATAGACTGAAGGTAAAAGGATGGAAAAAAATATTTCATGCAAATGGAAATGAAAAAAAAGCAGGGGTAGCAATACTTATATCAGACAAAATGGACTTTAAAACAAAGGCTGTAGTAAGAGATAAAGGAGGACACTACATAATGATAAAGGGAACAATTCAACAGGAAGATATAACTATTGTAAATATCTATGCACCAAATATAGGAGCCCCGACATACATAAAGCAGACTTTGATGGATATAAAGGGCAAGATTAACAGCAATACTATCATAGTAGGGGATTTCAATACCCCTCTAACAACACTGGATAGATCCTCAAGAAAGAAAATTAATAAAGAAACAGCAGACTTAAAGGATACACTAGATCAACTTGATTTAATAGATATCTTCAGAACTTTTCACCCTAAAGCAGTAGAATATACATTCTTCTCAAGCGCTCATGGTACGTTTTCTAGGATAGACCACATGTTAGGACACAAAAATGGTCTCAATAAATTTAAGAAGATTGAAATCATATCAAGCATTTTCTGTGATCACAATGCCATGAAACTAGAAATTAACCACAAAAGAAAAAATGAAAAATACTCAAACACTTGGAAACTAAATAGCATGTTATTAAATAATGAATAGATTAACAATGATATCAAAGAAGAAATAAAAAAGTTTCTAGAAACAAATGATAATGAGCATACATCAACTCAAAATTTGTGGGACACAGCAAAAGCAGTTCTGAGAGGGAAGTTTATTGCACTACAGGCATATCATAAGAAGCTAGAAAAAGCTCAAATAAGCAACCTAACCCTGCATCTAAAAGAACTAGAAAAACAACAACAAATAAAACCCAAGACAAGTAGAAGGAAGGAAATAATAAAGGTCAGAGCAGAAATAAATGACATAGAGGCTAAGGAAACAATACAGAGGATCAATGAAACAAGAAGCTGGTTCTTTGAAAAGGTAAACAAGATTGATGAACCTTTAACTAGACTCACCAAGAAAAAAAGAGAGAGGACTCAAATAAATAAAATTAGAAAGGACAGTGGAGAAATAACAACTGACACAACAGAAATACAAAGCATTGTAAGAAAATACTATGAAGAACTATATGCCAAAAAATTAGACAATCTTGGTGAAATGGACAAATTTCTTGAATCATATAACCTTCCAAAAATCAATCTGGAAGAATCAGAACACCTAAACAGACCAATTACAGCAAATGAGATAGAAACAGTTATCAAAAAACTCCCAAAAAAGAAAAGTCCTGGGCCTGATGGCTTCACAAGTGAATTCTATCAAAAATTCAAAGAAGAACTAATTCCTATTCTCCTCAAGCTATTTCAAAAAATTCAAGAGGAAGGAAGAATTCCAAACTCCTTTTATGAGGCGAGCATAATTCTGATCCCAAAACCGGGCAAAGACAACACAAAGAAAGAAAATTATAGGCCTATATCCCTGATGAATTTAGACGCTAAAATTCTCAACAAAATATTAGCCAACCGGATCCAGCAATATATGAAAAAAATCATACACCACGATCAAGTGGGATTTATTCTGGAGAGGCAAGGCTGGTTCAATATTCGCAAATCAATCAATGTGATTCACCACATAAACAAAAGGAAGGACAAAAATCACATGATAATTTCAATAGATGCAGAAAAGGCATTTGATAAAATCCAGCACCCATTTATGCTCAAAACTCTCAGTAAAGTGGGAATACAGGGATCATTCCTTAACATGATAAAGGCCATCTACGATAAACCGACAGCAAACATCATACTAAATGGACAAAGATTAAAAGCAATCCCCTTAAGATCAGGAACCAGGCAGGGTTGCCCACTTTCACCACTCTTATTCAACATAGTTCTGGAAGTCCTAGCTACAGCAATCAGACAAGAAGAAGAAATAAAAGGCATACAAATTGGAAAAGAAGAAGTAAAACTGTCATTATTTGCAGATGATATGATATTGTATATTGAAAACCCTAAAGTCTCAGTCAAAAGACTACTGGACCTTATAAATGATTTCAGCAAGGTGGCAGGATATAAAATTAATACTCAGAAATCAGAGGCATTTCTATACACCAACAATGAAATATCAGCAAAAGAAATTAAGGAAACAATCCCTTTCACTATTGCAGCCAAAAAAATAAAGTACCTAGGAGTAAATTTAACCAAGGAGGTTAAGGACTTGTACTCAGAAAATTATAGAACATTGATAAAAGAAATCAAGGAAGATACAAACAGGTGGAAGCATATACCGTGCTCATGGCTAGGAAGAATAAACATCATTAAAATGTCTATATTACCTAAAGCAATTTATAAATTCAATGCAATACCAATTAAAATACCAATGACATACTTCAAAGATATAGAACACATATTCCAAAAATTTATATGGAACCAAAAAAGAACACGAATAGCCTCAGCAATCTTAAAAAGAAAAAATAAAGCAGGAGGTATCATGCTTCCTGATATAAAGGTTTACTATAAGGCCATTATACTCAAGACAGCCTGGTACTGGCATAAGAACAGGCACATAGATCAATGGAACAGAACAGAGAACCCAGAAATAAACCCACAGCTTTATGGACAACTGATATTTGACAAAGGAGGAAAGAACATACAATGGAGTAAAGACAGCCTCTTTAACAAATGGTGTTGGGAAAATTGGACATCTACCTGCAAAAAAATGAAACTAGACCATCAACTTACACCATTCACAAAAACAAACTCAAAATGGATAAAAGACTTAAATGTAAGCCGTGAAACCATAAGCATCTTAGAAGAAAACATAGGCAGCAAGCTCTCCGACATCTGTAGCAGCGGTATATTTGCCGATTTATCTCCACGGGCAAATGAAATAAAAGGCAAGATAAACAAATGGGACTATATCAAACTAAAAAGTTTTTGCACAGCTAAAGACAATAGGAACAGAATAAAAAGACAAACCACACAATGAGAGAACATATTCGACAGCACATCTGATAAGGGGTTAATAACTAAAATTTATAAAGAACTTATAAAATGCAACACCAGGAAGACAAACAACCCAATCAAAAAATGGGCAAAAGAAATGAATAGAAATTTCTCCAAAGAGGACATACAGATGGCCAATAGGCATATGAAAAAATGCTCAACATCACTAATCATTAGAGAAATGCAAATTAAAACCACAATGAGATATCACCTCACACCAGTCAGAATGGCACTTATCAGCAAAACAACACAGAATAAGTGCTGGCGAGGATGTGGAGAAAAGGGAACCCTTCTGCACTGCTGGTGGGAATGCAGACTGGTGCAGCCACTGTGGAAAACAGTTTGGAGATTCCTCAGAAAATTAAAAGTTGAACTGCCTTTTGACCCAGCTATCCCACTTATAGGAATATACCCTAAGAACACCATAGCACTGTTTGAAAAGAAGAAATGCACCCCCATGTTCGTGGCAGCATTGTTCACAATAGCGAAGATCTGGAAACAGCCCAAGTGTCCGTCAGAAGATGAGTGGATTAAAAAGCTATGGTACATATATACTATGGAAAACTACTCAGCCATAAGAAACGATGACATCGGATCATTTATAACAAAATGGATGTACCTTGATAACATTATACGGAGTGAAATAAGTAAATCAGAAAAAAAGAAAAACTGAGAACAGCACGATTACATACATAGGTGGGACATGAAAGTGAGGGTATGAGACATGGACAAGAGAGTGTTGGTTATGGGATGGGGGGAGGGAGGGAAAAGTGGGATAGGGAGGAGGGGAGGGACACAGAGAAAACCAGATTGAAGGTGACAGAGGACAATTTGACTTTTGGTGATGGGTATGCAACACAATTGAATGATAAGATAACCTGGAGATGTTTTCATTGTACATATGTACCCTGATTTATTGGTGTCACCCCATTAGAATTAATAATAATAAAATATATATTAAAAAAAATAAAAATAAAAACCACTGGATATATGATTGATAGAAATTAGATAATCATATAATGCCAGAGTAGCACCACAGATTATTTGCTAATGTCAAGGGCAAAATTTAACTTTACCAAAGAGAAATCAAGCTATTATATCACAACCTAGTGGCTAAACTCACCAATGGTGTTATAAGATATTACATACCCAATGCAATATGAAGTATACAACAACACCTATGATAATTTCTGATAAATAAAAAAAACTGTAAATGAACTGAATCTGTCAATCCTATAGAACTAACTCCTAGTTAATAGGAAATAGAAGGGGGATCAAGTTCAATAACACCATGAGAGACAAGTCCACAAGTCCAGAAAGTGAACATCTTGCAGGAAAGCTGACCTGGCTCGTTCACAAAGTCAAGGCCATGAAAACAAACAGGGGACTGTGCCTGAGGCTCGGATTTGGTGGGTGGTCCTGAGTTGCAGCCAGATTTAAACAAACCAACTACACTGAAAATTTGGGAGACAGTTGGAGAAACCTGAGTAGGGACTGTGTATAAAATAAAATAAAGATGTATGGACATGGAAAGGTGGCAGTAACTGACTGAGAAAAGCACCTTACTACCGAGCATGGATAGTATGATCTTATCTTGGCTTTAAAAAGCATCCATAGACACATATACAACACACACACTTGCACGTGCACACACACACAAATGGAACGATATACCCTAAGGTATTAAATAAAAGTGACCATCTCTGAATGATAGAAATAGGTGTTTTTATTTTCCTATTCCTAATTATATGTATTTTCTAACTTCCTGGGATGTTCATTTACTGCATTTGTAATAATAAAAATTATATATTAAATTAGAAAATAAAATTCATTCAGGACTTCCTTTTGGCTGATATAAAAGACTAGAGGCCCAGACCAACTCACTCTCCCACTGACACAACTAAGAAAGCTGGATACACATAAAAGCACCTTTTAAATATATTAATGAAATTGCTAAAAGAGAGAGAGAGAGCCAGAGAATTAACTTCAATGTGCATGTTAAAATGTCTAAAGTAGACACTAAAATAAATGAAAAAGAGTATAGAATATTAGTGAAGGAAAATGGAATGAAGGGGAGAAAAGCACGGGAAAGGGAGAAACAAAAACTAAGAACAGAAGGATATGGCAGATATCAATCCAAATATATGATATGACAATAATGTAAGTGGACTAAATGTTCTAGTTTGAAGACAAAGATGGTCAAATTGGGATAAAGCATCCACTTGCAGACAGTTTATAAAAGGCGACTATATAATAAAAAGATAATGGAAGATTCAAAGAAAAAGGATAGAAGACAGACCAGAAAAATAGTAAAAAAGAGAGTTGGTATTACTCTCTTAGGCATTTTAAATGATGGGATGATACACAGGTAAATAGATATGCACATAAACAAACTTATAAATTAAAAATGTAGAGCTTAAAGCAAAAACCATTTCTAAACATGGAGTTAAAATTAGTTTTAATTTACCAGAAATACATAATTTAAGACTTGTATATGACTCATAAGAGACTCACAATAGACAAAACCAAAATGACAGAACTATGGGAGAAAAATTCAGATCGACAATCATATATCCCTTTTAACAATTGATGGACCAAATGGACTATAGTCATTAAGATGTATTTAAGGTACCATTTACTTAAGGCACTGCACCCCCCAAAAATGGGAAATCACAGTCTTCTGAAGCATACACAAAGACATTTACAAAATTGACAATATATTGGACTACAAAGCAAATTTGAATACATTTTAAAAGATTTGGATTGTATGGTCCACAATGCAATTGCTAGAAATCAACAACAGAGAGAACACAAAATATTTTATTTGTATAACCATGGAGCTACAATAAACTTGGATATAGCAAAATAATGTGTGTGGCAGGCAGATTCTAACAGATGAATATGAGTGAAAAACTACCAGTAGTCCAGGGACAAAATAAATGTTTGCATCTGTGCATAAGGGGTTAATTTGGACTTCACTTTGTTAATCTTTTCCGTTTTGGAATGTGGCAAATCATTTATTCCTAAGCAATTCACAGGGTTTTCTGGTTCAGCCGTTGTGCTTTTCTAAGCCAAAATGTTCCTTCCCACAGTCCAGCAAGATAAAGTACTTAGGACAGCTGGATTTTAAAAACACCCTTGTGATTTGAGTCTTTATTAGAACAAGCAGAAAGAAATCACCAAATTTAAGTCTTCTTTCACATTTTGTATACTCAGGATCAAACTCTAAGGACTAACACCAGAAAACTACAATGGAACTTATTGATAAAGGCTTACATACTGCTCTGTGGTAATTTTATGTTTGACGTGATATTTTGTTCTCTCTGCTTTTATCTGAAAGATATTCTGGAGCTTAGAAAAGATGAGTGTGAATTTAATTAACAGTAATGGGAAAATTCCAAAATGCCATTTGAATGCAGAAGTGTTCCTGGAACCTTTCAGGTTGTAACTAGAACCATGAATCATTATTCTGGGCACAATGAGGTCTTTAGGTCCATTTTTGTTGATTAATACAACACTAGAGGAGAAATCATGAACTCAGAGATCTCCACTACCTTCAACAGTTTTGTCACCTACTGGAAACAGATGAGAAACCTGGACAATTGTTACAAGATTTTGTAGTAGAAAACTAAAGAAAATGAAGGTGCACATCAAAGGAGAAGTGACAAGGTGACAGAAAAGGAATGGAAAGGGGTAGTGAGTTTCAAAGTGATTTCAAACTATGTATGTATGAGAAAGAATTTTATCTGCTTTGTTCATACCATATTCACACTTAAAACAGGGGGTAAGCATGGCAGTCCCTCCGTTAATATTTACTAAATAATTGAAGGAATTAATGTTTCTCAACACCCATGACCTCCTGCACAACCAAAGGAATGGTTCCATCCATGCCATGATGTCTGACCCTGGTGAGGAGGGGCTGCCTGAAAGGTGTGGAGCCAGCTCTCAGCCCAGGGAGAGAACTGTTCACCATCCTAGTCTGCTCAAAGGCCAAGAAAGTGTGGTTTTATTGGGAAATACTAAAACGTTTGAAAAGATGGTCATATAAGTAGAAAAGAAAAAAGGGCCTCCCCCATGAAACTACCTGTGACAAAGAAAGAGAAAAATAGACTCAGAGAGGAGATCTATTATGTGAAGGAATGGTTTTGAACAGTGTGAAGTTCATCAAGATACCAAGCTCATGCAATGTGTTTTGGACCCAGCCTTTAAAAAAGAAAAAAAAAAAGCAATGGTGATATTGTTATAACTTCCAAAAGAAGTATAATGTCTTTATAATTTATATTATTATTTTATTATATTGAGGAAGATAGAGTGAACAAGGGAATTTTCAATATACATTAACAGGCAATTCAAAAAAGAAATCGTAAAAAACCAATAAGCATATAAAAAATGTGTTTGACCTCATGAGGCGTCAAAGAAACACACACTAGAACAAGAACAAACCAACTTTCCTATACACTGGGTAGGATTATTTAAATGATAATATCCAATGAATTTCAATACAAGCATGATAGGAATGTAAAATTGGCATAACCTTTGTAAAGGAAAGGTTGACATTTATATCCAAAGTTTTAAAAATTCATTTTCTATTATTCAATGACAGCACTTATCATTTACTCCAATTCTTTCACATGCTTTATGTCCGTAAAAGATCATTGTTTCTGGTGAGTGCCAGAGCTGGGATTGGAACTCAGGCCTCTTAGCTCCAAAGATCAGGGACCTACCAGGTTCTCAACCTCCTGCAAGAAGAAAAGTGGGCCCATAGAACTATCAATAGATACTTTAGATACTGAACTTTCAGGGTATGGGTAAATGGGATGGAAAACATTCTCACAGTAAGTAGTAAAAGACATGCTTTGACCTAAAGAACACCCAAACCTGGATAACTCCCAGCCAGATGAGGCAGGCACACTGAGCATTTAAAACCCAAGCACAAACAACCTTTGACTACCGTGATCCCTCATCTGTCGTGGGGGTTAGGTTCCAGAACCCCCTGCGATAGGTGAAAATCCACAAAGTAGCGACCTTATGTTTATTTTATTATTTATATATCTTTTAAGGCATTATAAACCCTTCCCACATTATTATAAACCTTTCCCACACTGTTATTAATCTCCCACACTCTTATAATCACTTCCTATGCTCTTAAACACTTTCTACACTCTTAAACCTACATAATTTTAACAACATATAAAATTCTATATGGGTACACACCAGTGAATACGAATGTTTTAATTAATATTTTAATATATTTTTATATTCTCCATTTTTTAGGCTAGAAAATGCTTATTTTACCACAAAAATAATTAAAATAATAAATATATAAAAATACCTATATACCACAAAATCTTGCAATGTAGTGAAATACAAAGTTAGATATATACAATTTTAAAATCCGCGATACAGCGAGACTGCAAAAAGTGAACCGCGATATGGCGAGGGACGATTGTATAGGAACACATTATGGATTCACATCACAATGATGTACCTAGGAAGGTTATCTCCTTTTTTAAAAACTTTTATTTACATTTAATGAATTAATTGAGGTGACATTGGCTAATAAAATTACATCGGTTTCAGGTGTACAATTTCTACAATGTATCATCTGTATATTGTATTATGTGTTCACCGCCCCCCCCAGTCAAGTCTCCTTCCATCACCACTTATCACAATTTTACTCTTTTCTACCTTCCCATACCCACACCCTTTTCCTCTGAAAATCACCATACTGTTGTCTGTGTCCATGAGTTTTTGGCTTTTTTTTTTTTTTTTGCTTAATTCCTTCACCTTTTTGCCCTGCACCCCAACCTCTGTTTCCTCTGACGCTGTCAGTCTGTTCTCTGTATCTATGAATCTGTTTCTATTTTGTTCATTAGATTCCACATAGAAGTGAAATCATATGGAACTTGTCTTTCTCTGACTGGCTTATTTCACTTAGCATAGTGCTCTGAGTAAGGTATCTTAGCAAGAAATTTCCTGACACCCACATGAATAAATGCATGTACAGATATGAATAGATTTAAGGATGCTTGCTCTAGAACTCCTTGCTAAAATGAGTTTGTTTTTTGTTTTTGTTTTAGTTTTTTACAGAGACAGAGAGAGGGATAGATAGAAACAGACAGAGACAGGAATGAAGAGAGATGAGAAGCATTAATCATCAGTTTTTCGTTGCAACACCTTAGTTGTTCATTGATTGCTTTCTCATATGTGCCTTGACCGCGGGCCTTCAGCAGACCAAGCAAGGTTGCTCAAGGCAGCTACCTTGGACTCAAGCTGGTGAGCTTTTGCTCAAACCAGATGAGCCCGTGCTCAAGCTGGCGACCTCGGGGTCTCAAACCTGGGCCCTCCCACATCCCAGTCCAATGCTCTATCCACTGCGCCACCGCTTGGTCAGGCTAAAATGAGTTTTAACTAGAGACACAAGACACCAATTACTTTGCAGGCTCAAGCATAAGCACTTTAGCATTATTCTGAAAGCCATTGTCAGAAAAGCGAACAAAAGCCTGACCAGGTGGTGGTGCAATAGACAGAGCATCAGACTGGGATGCAGAGGACCCAGTTTCAAAATCTCGAGGTCGCCAGCTTGAGCATGAGCTCATCTGGTTTGAGCAAGTCTCACCAGCTTGAGCCCAAGGTCACTGGCTTTAGCAAGGGTTCACTCACTCTGCTGTAGCCCCACGGTCAAGGCACATATGAGAAAGCAATCAATGAACAACTAAGATGCCACAACAAAGAATCAATGCTTCTCATCTCTCTCCCTTCCGCTCTATCTGTCCCTATCTGTCCCTCTCATTGTATCTCTCTATCTCTGTCACAAAAAAATAAAGCTAACTAAAACCAAGCAGGGTTTTACAGCATCGCAACTACCCCCTCCCGTCGGCCCACTGCTGTGGGATTTTACAAGCTGAGTTGCAAACATGGACAACTCCAATGCAAGCTGTTGTCTCAGAATTAATACATTTTGAAGTTGAGAGCCAGGCAAGTGGCACTGCTAATCAAGCAAGTGACAGCATTAATCTCCTTTGGCTCAGCTCAAAATAGGATATGCCACAGATGACCCCAAGTCCTTCTATCCCCTTCTCAAGCCATTAGCCAAACATCATATTTCTTTCTGCTGCCAACATCGGCACCACCAGCAGCACAATTCAAATGGGGAAAAGAACACACGTGAGAACAGCTTATTAACTCCATCTGGGAATTTCTGTGCTTACCTGTGGCTGGTTCTAAGGTATTCTCCTAATTTACCAAAAGTCATGAGAGCATAGCCTGCAACTAATTATCCTATACACATTATAGAAGGCCAAACAGTTAAAAAACATTGGGATTTAAATTAATTGTGTGTTACAATGGCTGAAGAGAGGCTTATGCCAAGGGAAATTTCAGGAAGGAATTTATGTATGAGTGACTTGTCAGAAAAATATAGGTGTCGCTCTTCTGTTGCAGTATCTCAGTCATGACAAGGTGCCACAAATGAACTAGAACTGAAGTGTGACAAGGTATCAAATCTTCAAAACCCTGCCAAGCTCTGCCCTGAAGACATGGTTCACAGAACAAACCAGATATGAATATAAAAACCATTCTCCATAAACAAGGGTTCTATAGAGAACCAAGCAAACCCAAATTCAAGGTCTGTCATTGTAATGCTGCTGGTTGAGGCCAGGCAGTTTCACATTGAATTCAGGCAGATGGTAGAGAAACTGCGGAGTTGGAAAGCATCAGGCCATACCCATTTATTGGAGGCTCACAGAGACAGGTGAGCAAATAAACAAGGAAAACCACTTTTCATAGTGGAGAACAAGGGATCAGCAAAACCACCCCTCACGGTGGCAGTGGCGGCTGAGGGAATCTGAGGCCCCGCCCCTTGAAGAAGAGCAATCTGGGTAAATCGCCACTGAGGAAAAGCACCCACAGCTTTTTATAGAAACACACTCGTGGCTTTCTGCCACGTGCTCATGCACTAATCATGCAGTGTTTGCAGCCAGGAAACCAGCGAGCAAGCCTAACACAGCTGTTTTCACCACAGTCATCATCCATAAAAATGGATGAATAGCCCTCAACTTTAACTTCCATCCCTTCAAGTTCTAAATGTCCCTTAATTAAAAGGCTAGCAATCACCCTTTTAAAAGTTCTTTACTGTTTCATGCATGTGCCGATGTGTACTTCAGTCCAGTTTATAAGAACCCAGACAGAGTTCTTTCCCTGCATCATTTCCTTTGATGATCTTACAGAGAACAGGGATAATGGTACAGAAGTACATCAGCTTCACTCCTCCAGCTTCCGGCTCTTGTCGAGCACAGGGCCTGCACCTTTTACTGCTCACTTTCCAGACCTGAAAAGCATCCTTAATTCTCCCTCCTTCCTGGACCATGTGCCTCAGGATGATGCAGGAATCTGTAATTCCTTCTGAATTACAGATTCTAGCAGAAGTCTCTGGATCTATTCCCTTTGGAGAAGGGAGTTAGGGAGGAAATTACCTTGAATGTACTCTCCCACACTCCTTCACTGTGAATAACTCAGGCCAGTGACCACCTGGTCCAAGGTCAGCCTGCCAAATCAACAGGCTGGCAAATGACCTGAGACAGAATCTCAGCCACATGGGACTTGGGGAGGATGTAGAGTTCGAAAAAGAACAGTAAGATGCAATTTAGAATTGGAAATGTGTGGTTCAAAATGTAAACCCTAATGTTTTCATAATATTCTCTATAGAATGCAATGTTTGACATGATTTTCTGGGCTTGTGGCAATGTACAGGAGCTATGATGTGAGATTTCAAAGACTGAATGTTAAACAACCCCCGAAATAGAGTAAGAATGGCCTAATAAGTGGAAGACAGAGGAAATGACCGGCATGCCTACTGTTGAGGTGTGGGTGGCCCCTAGGCTCCTGTGTATGTGTAACCTGCAAGATAACCCTAAATACTTAAAGTAGCATAGTAGTCACTCTTCTTAAAACCAAAGAGGTTGAGGAGAGCATTGATTAAATTGCATTTAAATCAGTACCTAAGAGTAAAAGTGGTATTGAAATTGATTTATGACTGAATTTTCATTATATTATTTCTATATTAGTAACTTAAACTACTTTCCCTTAAAATTTTCATTTCTAAAAATTATATTTTATATAAATTTGTATATATTTCTTTAACATTATGCAATTATGGGGACAGGACTAATTTCACTGTTAAAGAGTAACCAACATAGCCTGACCTGCAGTGGTGCAGTGGATAAAAGCATCAACCTGGAATGCTAAAGTCGCCAGTTTGAAACCCTGGGCTTGCCTGGTTAAGGCACATACAGGAGTTGATGTTTTCTGCTCCTCCCCTTATTCTCTCTCTCTCTTTCTCTCTAAAAATTAATAATAAATAAAAAATTAAAAACCAGCGTATGTACTGGTATGAACTTCTTTGAGTTATATTTCACTCGAGATATATCTAACATGATCTGATGAGAAAAGAATAATAGGGCTCACCTGTATTTTAATAAAATTAATTCACACAACTAGTGCAAATGATTGCTTTTGAGAGACTGAACAATGACCAGATCATATACAGGGTTTGTATGAAATTCTTATAAAAACAAGCAAGACAGTAAAGCCAGGAAGGTGAAGTGACATGTCACTAGAACACCTGGACATAAGAATTTGTGTGCTGTCTTTTCTGCCACCGTGTCTGAGAGAAGGACTTGGGTCTAAATCCATCCCACACATAGTTATATTTATGAGTCCTTTAGGAAAGCATTATTATTACAGTATATAGATCTTATGGTCAAAATAAGTCTTTCAACATGCCTCCAAATAATACAATGAAAGATTTATAAAAGAAAGCTGGGCCAATCAAGAGCTCCCCAAGTCATCACAAATTAGAATAGAAGAGCATGGAGAACATCCTTACTCCATTTAGCATATGAGTTTCTTTTAAAAATCTATTAGGAAAAATGAACATAATAATCTGGTGAAAGAAATAAAAAGAAAAGCCAGAAGTCAGATGTCAACAACTTCACTTCTCACTGAACCTCAAGCTACGTGTCTTCAGGCCCCACTGAAGGGTTTTGATCTCCACCCAATAGATGCCCAGAGGGGACAGCACCCCTGGGAGTGGGGGAATCATAAAACAACAGAGAAAAAGTGCTAAAGAAACTAAAGCAAAATGATTTTCCTCCTGGCCGATTTCTTCCTTGTGGAAGGAATGATCCCGCATACCTGGGTACAGGGAAATCTGGACTGTGAAATTAGTAAAACGAACCAAAAGCTTCACAAAAGGGCTTTATGAGGAAACAAGCACGGAGCAGATCTTTATGCCCTGTAAATTAGTTATCCCAGGAACACAAGTAGTTAAAAGCCAAGCACACTACCCACCAATACTTTGTGGGATCCAGTTTCGCTGAGAAACATGCTTTTCTCAACGTGCCTCAAACCTGTCAGCAATGATTACCTGAGAAGCAGAAAGGTGGCCTTTTAAATTTTAGCGACATATTAATGAAAAAAGTAATACTCTGGACAGATACAGAGAAAGATTCACCACATGAAGCCAAGACAGAGCTCCTCAAATCGAAGTACAAGCCGTGTAACTAGCCATGGCAGGCCCATCGTGTGTCAGGATGCACTTCAGATAGCCACATCCCCTGCAGACGCCACGCGGACACGGACATGTTTACTACTTTTATTGTCCCTGGCAGACGCTTGGCAGACATCTCGTCTCAGAAGATTCAAGCCTTTGTCTTGGAGTCGGGAGTTAATAGGATCCCTAATTGCAATATCAGTTATAACAAGTTCTGCCTTTTTAAAGCAATGCCTTCTTCAAGCTTAGTGACTGATCTCCCAGTTTGAGATGGAATAAGCTCACGGTACAGGAATTCAAAGTCCCAAGCCGATACAAGAAGGGAACTAGGTTTCCCTTGCAGTGGGATATTTATGGTTGTGAACATGTCCCCAAACAGTTCTAAGGCATCCTTGGCTGATCACCAGAGAGAGGGGGCTGGGGGTGCATGGCAGAGGCCCTGGGTGGCTTTCCTTAGGCCCCTGCAGACTGCGTGAGCAGTAACTAAGCTCAGGGTCTCTACTAGGAGTTGAACTGTGTTCCTCAAAAATATATATGTTGAGGTCCTGTGCCTCATAATGTGACTTTATTTGGGTCATTCATTATAAATAGTCAAGATGATATCACTAGGGTAGGCCCTAAATTCAATATGACTGGTGTCCTTATAAAATGGTGATATGTACACAAAGACATGTACACAGGGAGAACACGTGAAGATGAAGGCAGACAGCCTGGCCTGTGGTGGCGCAGTGGATAAAGCGTCTCCTGGAATGCTGAGGTCACAGATGCAAAACCCTGGGCTTGTCCAGTCAAGGCACATACGAGAAGCAACTACTAAGAGTGATGCTTCCTGCTCCTCCCCACTCCCCATCTTTCTCTCTCCCTTTCTCTCCCTAAAATCAATAAATAAAGTGTTAAAAAAAAAAAAAAAAAAGGACGAAGGCAGACAGACAAGACAAATACTGCATGGAACCACTTATCTGTCAAATAAAAAAAAAGTCAAACTCAGAAACAATAAAAAAAAAAAAAAAAAAAGCCATTGCCAAGGCCGGGATGTGGAGGAAACAGGGAAAGGCTGGCTAGAAAGTATAAGATGAATAAGGTTTGAGGATCTAATAATATACATGTTGACTGTGGTTGGTAATACTGTTTTGTATAATTGAAATTTGCTAAGAACTTAAATGTTCTCACACACACAAAAAGGTAAATATGTGAGGTAACATAACAAATGTGTTGATTAACTCAGGGTGGGGGGAATTCTTTCACGATGTATATCAAATCACCACACTGTACACTTCAAATATCTTACAATTTTATTTTGTCAATTATGCCTCAGTAAAGCAGCAAAAGGAGCATAGTTAAACTTTTTATTATTATTATTAAAATCAAGGCAGAGGGTACTTCTACTAGCTGAGGAACACCAAAGATTTCAAGCAAACCACCAGAAGCCAGGGGCAGGGAAGGGCATGGGACAGGTTCTCCTCACAGCCTCAGAAGGGACCAACCCTGCCCACACTTTGACCTCAAACTTGTAACTTCCAAAACCATGAGACAATCAATTTCTGTTGATTGAGCCACCCAGTTCGTGGTACTGTTTTTTGTTTGTTTGTTTGTTTGTTTTACAAGGACAGAGAGAAAGTCAGAGAGAGGGATAGATAGGGACAGACAGACAGGAACAGAGAGAGAGAGATGAGAAACATCAATCATAAGTTTTTCATTGTGAAACCTTAGTTGTTCATTGATTACTTTCTCATATGTGCCTTGACCGCGGGCCTTCAGCAGACCAAGTGACCCCTTGCTGGAGCCAGCAACCTTGGGTCCAAGCTGGTGAGCTTTTTGCTGAAGCCATATGAGCCCGCTTTCAAGCTGGTGACCTCGGGGTCTCGAACCTGGGTCCTCCATATCCCAGTCCAATGCTCTATCCACTGCGCCACCGTTTGGTCAGGCTGTGGTACTGTTTTACAGCAGCTCCAGGAACAAATAGAGTCACCCTCTGTCATTCTTTCAAACATTACCTCCATGCCCAATAACCAGCATCATCACCATCAGTACAAACCCTTGACCTGGTATGAAAACTAGTACTTTTCATAAATTTCCAGCACATTCATCTTTGGTCTACTCTGTCAACCCACCAGCTCTTCCTATATTCTGAAAGCACTCGTTTCATATTCTAAAACATTAACTTGCATTTCAGTTAAGGTACTGTATAGTCACTGGAATGTCAAAAACAAAAACCAAGTGATCCTGGACTATGATATATTTTTTACTTAATGTCATAGGTTTGTGATGCATTCTAATTAAGAAATCAGAGGGAAGAGCTGCAGAGAACAAGGAAGTAAGAAAAAAGTGTAGGGAGAGTCTAAACAGCAGCTCTCTTCACCCATCTAATCCTCATTAAAATGAAAAATTGAGCTGCCATCTGTTGATGGTTATTCTAAAATCCAAGATGGTAGTTCTCAAAGTATGGTCCCCACCAGGAGCATCATCAGCTAATTTTCAGGCCCCACCCAAACCCACTAAGTCAGAGGGGTTGGCGCCCAGCTCCTAGACTGGAATAGGGCTTCCATGTACTTCTGGTGCCCACTAAAGTATAAAAACCACTCTTATACTCAAAGCCAGGAGGCAAGTTGGTTCCACCTGGTTGCAAATTAAGCTGGGAGTGTCTGCCCAAGAGCATTGTGGTAATAAGGGTTCTGAAGCAGCCTCTGAACTCTAATTGGAAAAAAAGGAATCTCTTGGGAAAGAAAGAGAAGCGGATGGCAGCTGGCAAGGCGCCCAACACCCACCCCATGAGTCTCGATTTGTGGCACTTA
Source organism: Rhynchonycteris naso (assembly GCA_037038555.1). Taxonomy (NCBI): domain Eukaryota; kingdom Metazoa; phylum Chordata; class Mammalia; order Chiroptera; family Emballonuridae; genus Rhynchonycteris; species Rhynchonycteris naso. The sequence goes on from CM072995.1 coordinate 253,147,391, forward strand.
AGCCATCACTTAAGTACCTTTCTTCATATCCATGATTCCAAATGAAAAACGTCCCAAATATCTGAGTTGACTTTGACCTTGAATAGACTGATATAAAAATGAAAAGAAGAAATATAGAGCTTGTTTTCAGTTCTGAGACAAAACTCAGGTAAGTTCTTGGCAGCGCTGCTCCTTCTCCTAAATACGTACAGTCGTCCCTCGCCATATCGCAGTTCACTTTTTGCGGTTTCACTGTATCGCGGATTTTTAAATTGTATATATCTAATTTTGTATCGCGGATTTTTCACTATATCGCGGGATTTTGCGGTATATAGGTATTTTTATGTATGTTATTTCCCTCTTTCCCCTCCACGGCGCACTTCTCTTTCAGGCTGGTATTGTTCTGGTGATGGGATGAAAGGCGTGGAGTTGTGCTTCCCCGAATCCAGGGGAACAAGTGATATACAAAACTAAACTTCGAAGGTTATTAAATTTGAAAGTTACTGTCTACACCACATTTATGTAATAAGAGGATTCTCTTCATTTTTAAAAGGATTTACAAAAGAGTTCTTTAGAAGATTGTGTTTCTCTGAGGGATTTCATGTGATTTATTTTGAAAATCAACTACTGCTTCCTGTTACCTTCAAGCCTGAACTCCGGGAATCAAGGGCTGCTGCTTGAGAGCCACCCACAGACCTCTTCCCTCCAGAACCATGACCCCTTAGGGGCTCCTCCCAGGGTCAGACAAGGCCACTCATGTAGCTATTGTTTCCCTTGCTCCTACAACCTCTCCTGTTGTCATGGATACCTCATCCTCCACACCCTGGTAACATCCTCCCTCCCTTTGGGCCCCTACTGTGCCCCCTTTACCTCCCAGCAGCCTTCTCTGTCCAACCTCTTCTCTGAACTTCCAGCTTCCCTTGTCTGCCTCTACTTGTCCTAAAGTCTCATACTTTGTTCTATGGTTCTTATATATTCCATCTTTCTCTAGCCACTCCCCAAGGGAGTCATCCCCATCGTGTCCCCCACAGCAGCACCACAATAGTCAGTAGATTTCATTGCATGAATGAAGTCCTTGCTGGGAGACTGCAGCCAAGTCAGTGCCTCTGCTATTGCTTCTGGTAGCTTTGCAAGCTTATCACAAGCTCCAATTAGAATGACTGAATTAAGGGTCGTTCTCAGCCTCAGAGAAGCACTCAGAGTGATCTCGCTACCAGATAACATACGTGAACAGTTGGGAGATTCTGTGACATGCCTAGACTGAAAAACTAGGAAATCCAGATTCTGTCACTCAGTGACCTCTAATGAAGTGTGTGGCTTGGGGAACTGTGGTTCTGGCCTGCACTCTAGCCTTGGATCTCTACTGTTCATTCGTAAGAGTAATCCACCTGGGGATCAGATAAAATGGCTTAGAGCATCTGCCAGCCTCAGCATCATCTGAAGAGCATTATTAATCCTTTGCCCTGTCCTCCAAAGATATTCCTCTGATTCTTCCATTTTCCAGTACAAATGACAGGAAGCATCTTTATCTTATTTATAGCTCTAAATAAATAGTATGAGCATCAACCCAATGTATTAATTTTATATCCCAAGAAATATACCCCCAGAAAATGTCAAGGAAATGATCTTTTAAAAATGCACATCTGAATGCAATATAAAATATTTAAGGGAATGATTATTCTACAGGCTCTTGTAAAAGTCAAGTCAGTGTTTTAAAGGCAGGAAATGGACACAGGTTAAGAAAAACATTCAGAGCCCCAGGGTTCTTCTTGAGTCCCCTTTTACTTTCAGCACTGGGCCTTGAATGAACGCCCTCTAAGAACTTGATATTCAAAAATTGATGGACAGTACTTAGCAAAGTAAAATTCAAATACAGATGGTGAGAACTAAGCAAAGTAAAATTTAAATATAGATAGTGAGAACTAAACCAATCACCAAGGGCTTGAAAATTTACAGCTGTATTGGGGGCTTCCTGATGGAACATCTCTTCAGAACACTTTCAACGAGTCCGTCTCACCCATCTTCCCCATATTCTCCTTAACTCAAGGAAGAGTTCCTGTGTTAACCTGCAGTGTCAAACTAGCAAATCATGTGATCAGCAGAAAGAACTCCAGAACAGGATATTATTACTGAGATCTCACCATCAATCCATTCAATGGAGTTGGCTGGGGAGTACATACTCGCATAGAAGAACTCATTTCATTCTCCAACAACCCTAGGAGGCATGTACAACTGTCTCCCTGTCCTAGGATAAATAAACAAGGGCACAGACAAGTCAAATAACTTTCTCATCAGTCACACAGCCAGGGAAATGGCCTATCCAGAGTTGGACCTGCTGGCCTAAGCACCTGGCAACCCTGCTGGACCAATAAGATCATTCCACATGAGCTGGTACTTGACTCATAAATGATGAGTTAAGTAAAATTTTCCATTGAACTGAAGTTCATCAAATGCATTGATAAGTTGCATCGGTTCAAACGGCTATAATGTAAAGAAGAAAGGTGAAACCCATAAAAAATGAAGACTTCTTCGGGATCTCTAAGAGTGACTCAGGGAGGAGAGAGCCGCCAGGGGATATACCGAGACCAAGTCCTATAATCCAGCCAGGCTATGGAGGCCTGTGCAGGAGACCTGAAGGAAGGTCCCAGAGCTCAGGACAGTACCCTGCCCACAGCTCCTGAATGGCCAGTTGGGGGTGGGGCCAGCCTAGGGGACAACTGTGAGGACAGACCTGGACCACAGTTCTAGGAAGCTGTGAGATTACCTAAAATCCAGCCCTCACCTTCCTACCTGGACAGACCCACTCTAGATATGTAGGTAACTAAGGCTTCTATGTCAAGACATTCTGTCCTGGCCTGTTATCACTAGGACCAACTGCCACCAAAGTGAGAATACCCTCGGCCCTCTCTTAAGGTCTGCCATGCTGGACACAGCTCTCATTGGTTGGGCTGCCATTTGCTCTGTGTCCAACATAGTGGGCAGCAGAAATGTTCTGAGCTCAGGTTTTGGGGTCAATATCTCTGCACCCACAAGCTATAGACCTCAGGACAGTTTAGAATTTCTTGTCGCCTCAGTTTCCTTATATGAAAGATGTAGCTAATAAGACAACTCCACCAGGTTATTGTGAAGGTTAAATGAGATGATAAATGTAAGGTACAGGGGACAGTGCCCCACACAACAGCTGTCACTCTCGCTACTGGTCACCTATAATGACAAAGGGAACTCTGCTCCCCTGTGAGCTGTTGTTCATCTCATCGTGTCTGGACTTTACCTTTTTATTTATTTATTTTTTTAGAGAGTGAGAAACATCAACTTTTATTGTTCCACTCATTTATCCCATCACTGGTTGATGCTTGTACATGCCCTGATTGGGAATCAAACCTGAAACTTTGGCATGTCGGGATAACCTTCTAACCAATTGTGCTACACAGCCAGGCTGGACTTTATCTTCTAAAACTCCAGATGCGGCCTGACTAGGCAGTGGTGCAGTGGCTAGAGTGTCGGACTGGGATGCGGAAGGCCCAGGTTAGAGACCCCGAGCTCTCCAGCTTGAGCACGGGTTCATCTGGCTTGAGCAAAAGCTCGCCAGCTTGGACCCAAGGTCACTGGCTTCAGCAAGGGGTAGCTCGGTCTGCTGAAGGCCTGAGGTCAAGGCACATGTGAGAAAGCAATCAATGAACAACTATGGTGTCGCTCGCAATGGCAATGAAAAACTGATGATTGGTGCTTCTCATGTCTCTCCATTCCTGTCTGTCTGTCCCTGTCTATTCCTCTCTCTGACTCTCTCTCTGTCCCTGTAAAAAAAAAAAAAAAAAAAAAAAAAACAACTCCAGATGCGCCTGACCAAGCAGTGGCACAGTGGATGGAGCATCAGACTAGAATGTAGACCAAGGTTCAAGACCTCAAGGTTGCCAGCTTGAGTGCGGGCTTATCTGGTTTGAGCAAAGCTCACCAGCTTGGACCCAAGGTTGCTGGCTCAAGCAAGTGGTTACTCAGTCTGCCGAAGGGCCGCTGTCAAGGCACACATGAGAAAGCAATCAATGAACAACTAAGGTGTCGCAACAAAAAACTGATGATTGATGCTTCTCATCTCTCCATTCCTGTCTGTCTGTCCCTATCTATCCCTCTCTCTGACTCTCTCTCTGTCTCTGTAAAAAGAAAAAAAAACTTAAAAGAAAACAAAACTCCAGTTGCTTTATGTGATCTGAGTGTGCTGCCAGTGTCCTTGCCAAGCAAACAGAGCCTGAACGGACGCTGGTGTTTTCTACTCAGGAAACCCGGTCACTGGGGAGGCTGCCGCAAGCACTTCCACTGTCACGGAGCAAGGTTTATGAAATGCCAGCAATGGTTCTGATAAGCGCCTTAGCGAGCTGTTAACTATCATGAGGGCTGCTACAAAAGTGAGCTCTCCATAGTGATATTAAAGGTATTCAGAATATATCGGTGGGTTAAAATATTTAAGAAATTGTCCATACCCGCAGGAAGAGGGTACAAGAATCCAGTGATCTCTGGACTCTTTCCTTCCGGAACAATATGTGATAACAGACTCAGGCCCCTCATTGGGCCTTGAACATGGAGGATCTGGTTTACCTGATGCCGGCTAATACTATTACAGGTGCCAGCATATGCTCCATAGTCTTGGCACTTGCTTCGAGGCTGTTTCTGCCCAGTAGGAGTCTGCACACTTAGGACGAGGAGCTGGGACTTCATTAAATTCACAGATCAGGTTGATGGGTACTTCGGGGCCAGCTGGCATAGTCATGCTTCTTTAGTAAACGTATTCTGTGTGACCAAAGCTGTTTTAAGAGTTGCTGTCACACACACAGAAAAAACAAGAGTGTAAGAAGTCAAAGGCCAAGTTGGCCTTCATCTGCCTCAAACTGCTTTAGCTGCTACTAAAATTAACCAAAAAGAACCCAAGAGATGGATGTGCATGACCAAATCAGCTCAAGTCTGTTTACAACAGAAAACTTTCACTGTGCTGTGCCTGTGCCTTGAGCTTACTGGGAGAAGAATATTCTTCTCAGCTCTGGAGAAGCCACTCAAGCTAAGGACAGAGGCAGCCAGAAGATCACGTCCAAAGTCATTCCACAAGGAGACAGACTAGACAAGAAAACAGTTTCAATAAGAAAGTGCTTCTCCCTGGTTGTCCCTCGTTCCTCCACATTAAGCAGCCAACCCCAAATATAAAGCTGTTTGACTCTTCCCCCAAACTGCGTATAATCCAAAATCCCCGTTAGAGGCAAATAGGAGTCTTGGAGTTCTGGGTCCCTAAGCGGGAGAGGGGGGCATGGGTAGGCATAAAGTCCAGCTCCAGGGTTCCCTGCACTTTCAGGATGTTCTCTTAAACCATGTGCCCTGGGTGGCCCCTTTATACTGAAGAAACTGCTTTAGGCTGCATTCTGACCTGCTTTCATTACATTGGAAAATGTATACAAAAACATAGTATTTCATGAAAAAGGCTAATGGCCCATGTAATCAAATGAGGGTCCCAGAGAGCCAGTATGTGGCCACCAAACAACATCGGCCTGAGCCACATCGGCCACTGTCTGCAGAACTCTAAGCTAAAGAGCTAATGAGAGGCACAAACTGACTTTCTGTTCAGCTTTTATAAAGTTCCCACTATTGCCCCAGGTTTTGGCCATTCAACAGGTTCAGAAGCCCGTGGCACAGGGGGACAGAGGCAAAGACATCACAATCACACATGCAGATTTCCAAATTCCAAATCCTGAGCAGCAGTGCAAAGCTGAACAAGTGCATCGGTCAGTCTATCCCTAGGGAAATGTACTTCCCTTGTGTAGATTGTTTTGGAAGCGACCTTGAAAAAGAAAAACCTAGTTAAAGATAAATGGTGCTCGATGCCACACAAGAAGTCCCAGAATTACCAGTGTGACCTAAGGTCTTAAAGGTTTTTCTGTTCCTGGGGTCTGGGGTGGGTCGGTGGTGCTTCTCTATCCTGTCGCTGTGCATGCCATCCAGAACATGGGCAACAAGGTGGCCAGAGCTAGGGAAGAGAGGACAAGACAGTGTCATGGGATGGTTTATTAATTCTATTCATGCCTCTTGCCAGTCCCATGGCCTGTCTGCTTGCAAGGAAATAAGGGGGGAGCAGTTAAGTGGGAAGCAGTCTCTTCCCTGGAAGAGAAGCAGCTCTGGATGTATGGGTATACAGACCCGTTACAAAGTCCATGCTCCCTGCCTGCCTCCCTGCTCCCATCCCCATTCGCACACCTGAACCCCCACAGAGATTCTTTCTTTGCAATATTACAGACAGGTTTGGAATTTGTGGCACTCCTTCTGGACTATGCATGGCACCTGGAAAGAATGAAATATGCATTTGTCATTAATGCCATTTCAAGGTACTGACATGTGAGAAGCAATTATAAAAGTCTGAAAATTGTTCCTGACCAGGGGCAGGGTTCAGGAGTCATAAGTGGGTAACAAAAACCAGCAAGAGGCAGAATGAGAACATAAAATGAATATGAACCCACATGAGAGTCAAGACAGAGAATAAGCTGATAAACCCACAGAGTCGGGAAAAAATATGAAGGGGCTGGAGGTGCCAGGAAGACAGGGTTGCCCGCTCCTCTGAGGCAAGTCTGTGAGCATCACTACTGAGGACGCAATGCAGGGAGCAGGCATTGTTCCTTCTGTCTCTAACTGGAAATCCAGGGACCTCAGTTATGTGAGTTCAGCTCTAACTCCCAGGACTTCCAGCTTACTGAGCCCTGCTGGCCAGACCCACTCCTGTGCCTACCCATACCTGCCTGCCTGAACTGGCCTCCATCAATTTCACCCTTTGTTTGCTCAAATGGAAAAAATAATCTGTCAGAACCCTTCCTCTTAGCTGGCTCCCGGGTTCCTGGTTCTGTCCTGGTCCCCAGTTCTGGTGTCATCCACAACCTGACATGAGAGTGAGGTTTATCTTCTTTTTCTTTTTTTAATTGCCTAAAGTATAGTTCTTAAATTTGACCTTTCAAAAGAGCTCCTTTTCGTAGTCTTCAGTCTTAAATTTTTCTTAAACCTCTTCAAGAAAGTGGTGTGCTTCCCGTTCTGCCTACCTTACATATTGAATAAAGCCTTGATTCTCAGCATGAGAACATTTATCCTAACCAATCACTTTTTGAAAAAGGTTAAAGCAATTGAAAGAAGCCTTTTCCTTGATATCAAAGCTATAGACTTAGATGCTTTTTAAGCCAAAAGAAACCCACTATAAAAAAAAGAGACAATTCCTAAAAATAAAAATGCCTGCTGCTTTTTCTGGCCCAGAAAATTATTAGTTCACGAGGTGAATAGCCCCATGAATAAACTCAACGTGAATGGGAAAATAAATCATTTGACTGTCTACATTTTTCCTTTGTGACAGTCATCTTGTTGAAAAAGACCATTATTTTTTGTGCTAATGGAAGTGTCTTGCTCGATAAGACTCACATGTTATCCACAATGTATAGAAAGCTTCATCTCTTCAGTGCATTTTAGTCTCTTTAGCCAATAGTTTTCTGCGTAAGTGCTACAAAAATAGCAGGTATAAATATCTGCCTTCAGAGGTGTGACTATTGAGGAAGTTTACTTGAGTTCACCTTCAGACCTTGACATTACCTTGGACTTTTGCTCATTCATACACTATACCAAGTGAACCAATGAACTGCCATCCATCCAGGGATGGGCCATAATTTAAGAAGCACATAGCCTAGGTTTATCATCTTCTTTTTCCAGACTATATATTCCAAACAAACTATCCTACCTTTTCACTTGGAAAATTTGTCCATCAGACTTACATCCAGGTCTGGTATCAATCAAAATGCTTTGGTACAATATCAGCCTGCAGCCACTCTGATGGGTCCATGCCCACACCATCCCACTTGTTAAATAGCTTGAGTAAGTCCCCCCCCCACTACAGCCCATCCCTGACCCATTTCTATAGATGCTCTCTGCTCCCCTCTTCTCCTTGCTCTACTCCAGTCTGACTTCCATCTGCAATGCTCCATTTGGATTGTTCTTTCAAGATCATCAGGACCTCCATGTTCCCCAAGGCCTTGATGGTTTGAGTCATTATCAGTGGTACGGCCTCATTACTCCTTCTTACTCCAACTTCCTCTTTCTTATTTTCTCCAACACCACCCTCTTCTGGCTTGGCTTCCACCATTCTGGTTCTTCTTTTGGGAGCCTTTTCAAGCTCCTCACCTTCCACTTGTCCTTAAATGTTGCCATTTTTTAGTGCACTCTTCCTGTGTCCTCACTCTACACAATTTCATCACTCACACAAGTCTCAAATGATTATCTCCAGCCCAGATCTCTCCAGACCAATCAGCATAACTAATTGAATATCTCTTGGGAAGCTCAAATTATGTATGCAAAAGTAAATTCAACAGGATTCCACACTATGATTCACATTATTCCCCTACTTCCAATGGGGAGTGCACCCTCCAGTGCACCCTGGAAATGTCACCCCAAAATGCTTGGTTCTTTCAGTCAGAAAGAGGAATGTCTTCATTGATTCCTCCTTCTTACTTCCATCGAATACCCTTTCTTCTATCTTCTCAATAGTTTTCAAGTCTGTCTCCTTCCACCATTCCCATCATTAGCATCCTATGGTCCACTACCCTCTTGCCCCTCCCAGCCCATCAGCCTGGATAGGGCCTTTGCACCACGTCACTGTCACTCTCCTCCACTCTCACCTCCACACTGCAATGTGAGTGAACTTTCCAAACCTTCAGTCTGATCCCATCACTTCATTGCATTAAGACTTTAAACATCTAAAATGTTTTCCATTGTCTTTAGGAGGAAACCTGAACTCTTGGCTCGACTCAAGGTGCTCCCAGATGCAGGTTCTTCTGCATCTCTAGTTTCATCTCTCGGCTCTGCTTTTTGCATCCTCAACATGCAGAACCACTAACAAGCCACCCTCTTGCTCACCTCCAAGCAGGTGCACAAGCTGCTCCGCCTGCGTCAAACTTCTCCTTCTCCCTCCTCTCCAACTTCTGATACACCTGGTTCAAGTGACCAGCTCCCACTTATCCTTCCAGCTGTATCTTAAAGGCTACTTCTTTTGGGAAGAATTCTCCTGACCTTTGGCTAAGACGGATCTCTTTGTGATGTGTTCCCTTGGTAACCTATATTCCCCATCATAATAATTATCATAGTTTATTTACTGTAAGACTCATACACAGCACTACTTTGGTCATTCACCATTGTATCCCCAAGATAACACTGATATTGGAGAAATGTAGGCACTGAGTAAATATTGAACAAATACAAGAATGAATGAATAAATGAAAGAGTAGATCCAATCTCGGCTCATCCATGAAGGCTACAACAGGGTTTCTCCATCTTAGCATTATTGGTATATTGAGCCAGACAATTCATCATTACAGAGAGCTGTTCTGTGCATTGTAGAATGTTTAACAACCAGCATTCTTAAATACCGGTAGGACACCTGCCTACCTGTGACACTCAGAATGCCTCCAGACATTAAAATATTAGAGGAACCACTGACCAACCCTGGCCTCTCTCCCTATTTATAACAACTTCATTGCCACTTGTTGTCACTTAATTGTTCTTTGTCAGTGTCACATGTATTAGTCTTTTCACACCCAATGGACTGAAACTTCCTTAAACTCAGGGCCCTGTTCTCTAGTGTTCTTCACAGCATCTTATCCAGGACTGAATGTAACAAATGCAACTAGCACATGCGCCCATCAGTGGAAATTATTATAAAGCCAAGTTCACTGTTCTCATGGACAGGTAGAATTTTGAGTCTCCATCCTAACATTATCAATCTTTCCAAACATTTCAACATTGGAAAATTGAGCATATCAGGAAGCCTTTAGGGAACTCTTAATTGTATACAGTGCTTGTGATGGTTAATTTTATGTCAACTTCACTGGGCCCCAGGGTAGCCAGACACTTCTCAAAGATTATTGTAGATGTGTCTGTGATGGTGTTACTGAATGGGATTAACATTCAAATTGTTAGACTCACTAAAGCAGATTATCCTTACTAATTTGGATGGGTCTCATCCAATCAGTTAAAGATCTGAATAGAGCTAAAAAGCTGACCTTCAAATAAAGAAAACTCCTTCTGCCTAACTGCCTTCAAGCCGGGACATCAGTCTGTTCCTGCCTCCAGACTCAAACTGAAATACCTGCTTTCTTTGTGTCTCAGTCTTGCTGGCCTTCTGACTGAAACTTCAGCATTGGCTCTCCTGAACCACCAGTTTACAAACTGAAGATCTTGGAACTTATCAGCCTCCATATTTATGTGAGCCAATTCCTCATAACAAGTCTCTTTCTATAAATATATACATTCTATTGGTCCTGTTTCTCTAAAGAACATTGACTAATACAGTACTTTTGTACAAGCTCAATAAAGAAGACTTAAAACATTACTGAACTAATAATCTCCCCATCTGGAACTTATTAAACTCTCATTTTCTAATAATTCAACAAAGTCAACTGAACCATAAGTGGCTTGCTATTTGTTCAGTGGTCACTACCTTGAAATGTGACTTTCTTTGATACCACAGGTCTGTAGACCTTCTGGAATATTCAGCCTATCATCAGAGCACATGAAGCCGACTTGCCCTTGACCCTTTATAATGACACTTGACTTATCTCTTTCTTTTTTTTTTTTTAATTTAAGTGAGAGGAGGGGAAATAGAGAGACAGACTCACATATGTGCCCAGGTCAGGAACCACTCAGCAACCCCTGTCGAGAGCCGATGCTCTGTTCATCTGGGGCCTGCTCACAACCAACCTATTTTTAGTGCATGAGGCAGAGGTTCCACGGAGCCATCCTCAGAACCCAGGGCCAATATGCTGAAATCAATCTAACCATTGCTGAGGGAAGGGAAGAGTGAGAAAGAAGAAAGGGAAGGTTAGAGAAGCAGATGGTCGCTTCTCCTGTGTGCCTTGATGGGGAATTGAACCCGGGACTTCCACACACCAGGCTGACGCTCTACCACCGAGCCAACTAGCCAGGGCCAACACTTGACTTCTCTTAAATCCTAGAAGTCTCTATGCTCTTTAAATAAGTGATGGTAATAATATCAGCTCAAAAGTCGATGGTTAAAAATTAATCATTGATATTAAATATTTAGCAAATGTTATGTATTAAATGTAACTTTATTACAGCAGTCTTGCTTAAAAATAAACACAACATGCCATTTCTTATTATTTGAAAAACACTATTTTATTTATAAAACCATCCCAATTAATATGTCTACATATAGTAAAAACAGATAGCAAAAAAAATTTCATCTTTCCCTTCTTTATGTGCTCATGCTCCAGTATACAATAAACAGGTGGGTCAAACCCTTTTCTATGAGTCCAGCCATGTGATGCAGTAGGAGGAGCACACCTCAGAATTGTAATCCCATGTTCTGAGACTGGTTCTGGCAACAGTCGCCCTGGAACTTGGTACCATTTTTCTGTATATCCCTTTGACCTTTGCTTTACTCATCTTTAAAATAGGGAGAAATAGAGTTCCACATGATGGCCAAGTTCCCTTCTGGAGCTAAAATTTCAGTTTTGAATATATCCTAGGATATTATTCTTTAATCTAAAAATGATTTCCCTAACCTTTTTTCAGTTGACAAGTGGCAAGAGTAAAATTAGTACAGTAGCATTAGCACTGCCCTGGAATGAAATGGCAGATGAGAGAAATCCATAATTTTGGCATAGGGACATTTTCCTTGTACTCAGAAGAAAGCAGTAAGGAGCTCACATAGAAGTATTCATGTGTCAGAGAGCTTCAGATTAACAGGCTTAAAAGAAACTATGCAGACATTTAGGGAAAAGAAAAGGCAATAGAGAGTTTTCAAGATGGAAAGAATCAATGACAATGAGATTCAGAGAAAATACCCCAAGAAAGGACCCAACCCAATATCTGTCATTCTCTCTGATATGCTCATTGCAAATTCAGGTCACTTTGGTAAAATATCTCCTACTGAGTTTCCTCCAGTTCCCAACTCTCTCCAATGAGCTTGGCAGAACCGTAGACAAACTTTTAGCTGCATGTGGAAGCAAAAATTAGAAATCTGCTAATCAGCCAACAAACAAACCAGCTACACATTTCTATCATTGTTAGGCTGCCACATTGGGCAGGGATCACTTACAGCCAATGGAAACTACTCTGGCTATTTTAAGCAGAACGCAACTTTATATAGGGAACTAGGTGCTTATAAAATTGTCAGAGGGATTGGAAAGTGAATCCGGACCTCTAGGAATCACTCAAAATGAGAAACCAAACTGGCCCCCAGGGGAAAAACGACCCCTGCCACAGTTAGATATGGGTTCAAAAATCCACCCAGCATGCCTCACTAAAAAAGTACTGTCTCCTCTTGCTCCCACCAAGGGACACACGTGCAACACTGAGTTCCCCCCCACCACCTTCAAAATGAGCAAACCTGGGAAGTTGAGCCAGCTGCCAGCATTGCTGCGGTTTCACACTATCCCTGGGAGTGTAAAACACTCCTGCAGCAAAGCCCTAACTACAACCCCCCTTGACAGCAGTGACAGCCAAAGCCACAAAAAGAGGGGCTCCGCACCTGCACTTCCAGATCTCGGTGAGCAGCTTCTATGGGCAGGAATCCAACTTATATGCACAACCAGAGCTGCAAGGGAGGCGGACAATGTGCCTTTTAGTCTTCTGGACTTTGCAGCACAGAAAGGCAGGCACATTTCAGAAAGAAGCTGGAATAGATGTTGAGTACCAGTCCACCCTATCCCATAGTGATGGAAGTCACTAGTAAAATTCTCTACAGGATCCTAAAAATATTAATAAAGTATACTAACAACTCACAGCTGAATTATGACCTTTCCAATTTGATTTCTTATCACATGTTTTACTAGATGAAGACACAACATTTTGGGGATCAAGATTTTATAGATTTGTACATATAAAATATAAAACCTTAGGTCTTATCTACTACCTGTAAAAGTTTTTAATTTATTTTCCATAAGTGGAAAAAGCAACAGCATAAAATAAAGTCTGTGGCTTCATTCATTCACTTACACATTTACCAGGTTCCTGCTAGGTGTAAGGCACTGGGAAAGCTATAAAGACACCATGACAAATGGGAGCAGTAGTCATGGTGTTAAGATCATTGGCTTTAGTGTGAAGCAAGCTCCAGTTCGAGTCCCATCTCTGACACTCTCTAGCTGTGTGACCTTGGACAAGTTTCTACCTTTTCTATGACTCATTTTATTCATCTATAAAATGGGAGTACTAATACCTACCTCAAGAGGCTGTCATGAGGGTTAAATGAGATAATACATGCATGGTACAGGGTTTGGGCCATGTATTAGTCAGGCTTCTCCAGAGAAAACTAACCAATAGGATGTATAGCTAGGTATACATTGAAAGAAGACAGACAAGAGATTTATTTCAAGAAATTGGCTCACGTGATTATGGGAACAGGCAAGTCTAAAATCTGCAGAATCGGCCAGGAGGCTGGAGACCCAGAGAAGAGTTGATGCTGCAGTTTGAATCCAAAAGCAGTTGGAGACACAATTCCCTCCTCCTCAGAGAAGGGCAGTCTTTTATTTCCCCTTAAAGCCTTCAACTGATTAGATGAGGCCCACCTACATTACAGTGATTAACAGGCTTAAGTCAAAGTCCACTGATTTAAATTTTAATCTTATGTATAAAATACCTTTCAGCAACACCCAGACATGTTTAACCAAATATCCAGGTATTATGGCCTAGTCAGTTTGATACATAAAATTAACCATCACAGTTTATTAAGAACATTCAGTAAATAATAGCTATTATTATTAAGCTACAATTGCTGGCTTGAAACCGCTTATATCTGGTAGAAGAGACACACAATTGCAATACAATGTGGTCAGCTGCATGGGAAAAATGCTCAGGTGACTATGAGTGTGTGTGTGCAAGTAAAGATGCAAAAGAGGTTCTGATAGCTGAAAAGACTGCTGGAGTTACAGGTCCCTGGGTGAGAATGCTTGAATGCTTTCTGGACACAAGAAAGATCAGAGATGTTCAGTTGCCCTCACCTGACCTGAGCACATTAGAATGAGGAGGGTCCCCCTGCAAATCAGGTAGGGGTGGGTATCCAACACAGCCAAGGCAGTAGAAATAAGGATGGGTGGTCAGAGTCATCATCAGGAAGAGAAAAAAAAAGTGTTATGGTCAGAAAAATGGGCTAAGCCTTAATTAAGCCCAAGAGAAAGTATAGACAGGACAGAAATCTCCCTTGCCGGGTGGTGGAAGAGTAGAAGTGAAAGAGAATAAAGAATAGGGGACAGGGTAAGAAAAAAACTCAGAACTCAAGAGGCAGATGGCAAGTCTGTGCTATACCACACTCCCACACCATTTCATACCCTTATATCCATGGTAAGTACAACTAGAGTAGCATTTGCTTATAAAGCCCACATAGAAATGGACAAGAAGAATCACAGGTCCCTAGAACGAAATGGTGATGATCAGCCACGGTTGCAACTAAAAAACTTTGACAAGTAAAGCAACTCATTTCCCCAGTGCAACATGGAGGCCCACAAATCCAGAAGCCAACAAATAGCCACTGTTGCCCGTGTCGCCCTGGGTAAAACAGCCATCCCTTCTCAGGGCCTCAACTCCAAACACCCGAGTGTCACAGATGGCATTATCACTAGTCATTTCCCCCGGCCGGGTCCATCTTCAATAATGTAAAGATTCACTTTTAAGTCAAAATTTCCAAATGTTTCTCATGTCTGTTCACTATAAATGGAATGCTTGGCCCAGGTAAGATCCTATGCGCTCAGGATGGTTTGGTGACAAAGATTTGACCCAAATCCCCAAAGACATCCCTCTGTACTAAAGATCCTAATAGGTTTTGAGTGAATGAAAAATATTTGACAACAACCTGAAACTTGTCCATATCAATATATCCATCACTGACAGCAAGAGACACACAGAAAGACAAGTGGGATTCATCTTGAGTAACATATGGCGAAGATAGTGCATAGTCTGAAATTTTTCCTACAGCCTGTGTGCTATAAATTGAAAAGGGGGAAGAATGCTAAGCAGCCAAAGCCCTTTAGGCTTGTTTTTCAAAATAAACAGATAAATGGACCAATGGGCATAGATGTTAGAAAAGACTGAAGATACTTAAACCTAAAAAAGAGTTATATGCATCCTATTTTACCTAAAATACCCTATATTTCTTACTGTTCTACAAATTATAGATGGGTATATGAATTGCTTAAAGCCATTTCTGTCTTTTTTTCTCTATGGTTCCGATTATACCACCCACAGCACCAAATAGAGAGAGAATTTTAATCAATTTCTTAAATAAATTCATGTAAAATAATTTAGACCCAAAGGATCTGAACAACAAAGCCATTTTATTTAACCAAGAAATCAGATTTTGACAGCCAATGCTTTTTAAAAAATTGAATCTATTTTCCAGAGAATTTATTCAAGTGCTCATTTTCCAGAGAATTTATTCAAGTGCTCACTGCCTCCGGGCATCGTAACAGAACTATAATGAAACCACAGTTCCCATATGGGTAATATGTGTAACTTGAGAACACATTAGATAGACAGGTGACACAGGTTTTTATCCCAACTTGACCACCAAGCAGCTGTGGACCTTGAGGAAGTCACTTCATCTCTAAGCCTTTGTTTTCATACTTGTGAAATAGGGTGCTGTTCATGCACTATGGCCCAATTTTTCACCCTTCTTGTAGCCTCATTTTTTGTCAAATAACTTGGTAATTCTCTCACATTCTTGACTCTAGACTCAGCCATATGACTTCGGTCAACAGAAATAAGAGTGCATTGGTTTCAAATCCAAGCTAAAAGGCTTGGCCCATTTCCACTTGCTCTCATGAGCTTCTGCCATCACCATGGGAAGAACATGCTTGGGCACACCTCCTAAAGAATATTAGAGGTATGTGACCAGAGCCAAGTGTTCCAGTGAAGTCTGGAACCAAGTCAAACTAACTTCCACTCCACAAAAGCAAACACATCTGAGATGAGCAAAGGCACCCAACTGAACCATCTTTGAGAATCAATAACTCAGAGTAGATTGTTACACAGCAAAACTAACTAGTACAAGGACAATACCACCTGCCCTGACTGCCTCACTGGAATGTTGAGAAGATCAATTAAAATCATAAAAGACAATAAATCTACCTCTGAACCATGGGTAGGACCAGGTGTTCTATAAGCTATTATGTTCTCTTCCTGCATCTTGGGTAGTCTATCCAGGTGGACCTTCCATTGTGAACCTTTTTTTCCTACCCTGGTAACCCGATTTCTGTTCTATGCCTCAAACCAAGAAGTAGGTGACCTAAAAACTCCCTATCAGCTCAGAAAGAACTATATTCTTTAAAGTTATTCAACCATTTTGTATAGAGCACAAGCAGAGCAGACTTTTTGGACATCTTTGACAATCCAATGTGGAGTCACTGTCAGTCATGACAGTTATGTCAAGTGCTATATCAAGACGGAAGTAACAAGGTTTAATAGGAATGCCCTTAGGAGGGTCCAGTACTGCCACAAACCACAAGTCTGGATACTTAAATAAGGATTCCATCTGGACACCAATGTGAGTGGAACCATTGTGGGCTGTAAGAACTCAGAGCTCCAACTACCCAATGCACAAGCATAGCTGTACCATGGGTCACACTCAGAGCCCTGCCAGTCTTCCTCCTCACTAGAAACATGCTGCTACTGTAGCTGCCTGGCTTGAGACCAATGCCCAGTTCTCCACCTGTGGACACCACCAGTGACCAGCACTTCACACTGGATACTCATTCTGCTCATTTCTATCACATATGATCCCCCCCCATGTGTAACCTGCACGTGACTCTCTTGGCTTATTGGGAAGTCTCCCCTAATAAGCCTGGCATTGTGGGAAGACAAAAACGTGTGAGTGAATCCTTTCGCAGATGCTACCATGCTGATGACACATCTCAAATTATTGCTTGAGGCTGGTTTGTAGGCTTTGTGTTATCAAAGTTCCTGTCTACCTCAAATAGAAAGCTTCCTAAAATATATTCCTCTTTTAGCAAATTATGATCAATATGTGAGACCTGAACCGATTGATATTTTCTGCCCTTCTATAAGTGCAAATTAAACGGAATGATATAGGTTTATATTAGATGATAAATAGAATCTTATATTAGACAGCTTAGCTCAGTGGTTCTTAACCTTTTTTGAGATACCAAACCCACCGGTTTCATATGCGCATTCACGAACCCTTCTTTAGTGATAAATAAAATATGATTTTTTTCCAAAAGCAAGACATAGGTATATGTTTTTTTACTGGTGTACAAAATGAGCCATGCATGAACATCACCTTGATCAAAGAACAAAACCAACAAAGTGCATGAACTCACAACAAATTACAGTATTACTTTATTCTGGCCTCCACGGCAGAGGCTTCTCTGAACCCCTAAGACCGACTCATCAAACCCCTAGGGTTCGATAGAACACAGGTTAAGAACCACTGGCTTAGTTGCTATGACAAAATACCACAGACTAGTTGGCTTCAACAATAAGAATTTATTTTCTTCAGTTCTAGAGGATAGAAATCCAAGAACAAGGTGTTGTCAGGGTTGCTGGTGAAATTGTAGACAGCCATCTTCTCCTTTCGTCCTCCCACGATCTTGTTTCTTCACAAACATGGAGAGAAGGGTCTCTTCTCTTCCTCTTCCTACACAGACACTAGTCTTCTCAGATTAAAGCCCCACTCTTGCAACCCCATTTAACCTTCATTACCTTCTCAAAGGCACCATGTTTAAATACATTCACATTGGGGATTAGGGCTTTAAAATATGAATGGGAAGAGTGGGGAGGAGGAACACAGCTCAGTCCAAAACACAGTCCAACGAAATACTCAGACAAAACGAATATGCACTGGCAAATCCACACCTTTCAGCCCTAGAGGAGGCAAGTCACTAGGTTTAAATGCATTTTTTTAAAACATGCATTTACTTACCAAACACAAGCTAAGTGTCCATCTTTGTTAAGCACTGTACCTGGAACAGAGGATGCAGTAGTGAGCAAACCAGACATGGTCCCACACTCTCAGATATCACAGTCTGCTGGAGCAGGATTCTGTTAACCACCCAACTACTGAATGAGGTGGGAGAAGGGACTGGAAAAATGATGTGACGGTCATCCCAGAGAGCTAGATCTTTCAAAACCAGAACACAGGCATCACTTTGGTCTATGCCATTTCCCTCGTTCCTACTAAACTTCTCTCCAGGATAGCTACAGGTCTACAGTACCACCCACAAGATACAGAGTTTCCACCTTTAAGTCAGTACTTGATATTTTCCAACCCTATAGTTCTTGACAGTTGGGTAGATCTTGATTTAATGCATTTCTCTGATTACTAATGAGATTGAATATCTGTCCTTAGGCTTACAAACATTTAGCTTTCCCCTCTGTGAATTGCCCTTTGCCATATTTCTATTGCTTTCCTGCCTTTTTTTCTCATTGACTTACAGGTGCTCCTTAAATACTGTAAAACTAATTATTCATTGGTTGTGTGTCTTAAAAAAACCTTCTCCCAGTCTATTAATGCTGGCTATAGTGTCCAGATATATACTCATTGATATCCACACCTTAAGGGTGTGATCCATTGATAAAAAGCTTGGCCACATGGCATCTTTTGGCCAGTAAAATGTGAGCAGACATGATATATGACCTTTTCAAGCAGCAGTTTTAAGATTTATTGCTGAAACCACCATGCACTTTTAGACAACTAAGTTAGGGTCTGTCCTTTTGGCCTGGACCCTGGAATTGAAAAGAACAATGGAGCAGACCCACAGCCAGCCTCCAGTCACTTCAGCAGACATAAATCTGTGTTACTGTAAGCCACAAGTTTAATTGTTTGATTTTGGTGTTGATTTTTATAGTAGAAGAGCAGAACAATTCAAAGACTGACAGCAGAAGTGAGATGCCACCATAATTAAACACAAAATATGTGCATAGGATGTTGGGTAGAGTGGCACATGGCAAGAAAACTGGTAATAAAGGGTGTTTTTATGCAACAGTAAAACATTTGGTAAGACTATAACTTGTGATAACCTAAAAGATGGAGAATATAACTAACGAAATTATGGTTTTCATAAAGTGGAAAAGCAGAATGTTGGTAACACTGGGTATTGGATAATGGCTATTTTTGACAAGGCACAATAAGAAAGCAATAAGCTCACAAAAGAAATGGCCATTTTGCAAGCAGAATTGAAAGAAAAATTGGAGAAGCCATAAATTCCAGGATTTGCAGGTTAGAAAATAGACCTGTTTCTCATTGCCAACCAGTAACAGTTAAAACTGAGAAAGCCTTGAGCTACAAAGCTCAGTTAAGACTCACTCTTGGGGCAAAGACAAAATCAAGTAGCCTTATCAGCCCATTATTAAAACTTTAGTAAAATAGAAACAGGAATAGACTAAGTGCTGTAAGTAAACTAACTCTTCACCCATCAGAGGAAGAAGTAAATAGGATGCCTAAAATCAATAATTCCATAAATAGCAACACAAGCAAATTATTTAGAAATATGAAAGTATAATTACTTTTTATTGCTGTGTAACAAATCCACAAACTTAGCTGTCTAAAACAACACACTCTGTCTCACAAGTTCCCATGGGTCAGGTAACTTTGCACAGGTTAGCTGGGTCTTCTGCTCAAACTAAACCAAGGTGTCAGCCAAGACTGTGATCTCACCTGAGGCTTAGGATCTTCCAGACTCACTGATTCTTGTTAAAATTCAGTTACTTGCGGTTTTAGGACTGAGACCCTCAGCTCCCTGACCCAATATATATTTCAGATGCACTCAACACAAAAAATAAAAATAAAACAGATAACTATGAGAGTTGATAATATGTTAATTAGCTGACTGCAGTTAATCATTTCACTGTATATGTACATCAAATCAACATGTTGCACATCTTACATAGACAGAAAAATACATAAATTTTAAAAAGAAAAATAGTATGGTTAAAACAAGCACATGGGTAGGTTTTTCATTGGACAAAGAGTTAGTTCACATTCATGAAAGGCATTCTCAGTGAACATGTTACTCTTTGCTGTGTAGCCAGCCATGCAGAACTTAGTAGCCTGAAGCAACAACTATTTGTCTAGCTCACTATTCTATTGGGTTGGACTCAGCTAAGCAGTTCTTCTGATGGTCTTAGCTGGGCTCACTGTTCATTTGTGATCAGCTACCACGGTCCGCAGCTGGAGCTGGCTGTCAGTGGGACCAACAGTAGGAATCAATCAATGTGTTTTTTCTCATCCAACAGTTAACCAGAGCTTGTCTTTGTGGCAGTGGTGGCGGGAGTTCCGAGGGCAGCCAAAGAATAAGCCCCAATAAATAGGTGCTTTCCAGTCTGGTCTGCCATGTTTGCACCATGAATCTTTAAAAGTAACTTAGCATAAAAATAAGCCATATTAGAACTGTCAGAAATAAAAGGAGAAACAAAAAACACAATCAGCATTATCCTGAGTTCTCAATCTTCAAACATACAAAAAGCAAATAAAGAATTAGAATTCAAATAATATAATGAATACGGTCAGTAACACCAAATTGGTTTTCTATAGAGACTATATACATCATTTTTCAATGTCTTTGGAACACTTACAAAAATTGGGCATGTTTTTAGGCCATAAAAGAAAAACTCAGTAAATCTTTTAAAAAAGAAAAGAAAAAGAAGTTGTATAGACAACATTCTCTGGCCAAATGCAATAAAACTAGAAATTAACAAAGCTATAAACAAGAAAACTTAAGCCACCTGGAAATTAAGACATTTTCTTAGATAACTTTTGGAAACTATAATTAGATTATTTAAACAATAAAATTAATGACAAAATTATATATCAAAAACTATGGAAAGCTTTATATCAGAAGTCAGCAAACGTTTTCTGTTAAAAACAGAAATAGTAAAATAGTAAAATATTTTAGGCTTTGTAGGCCATATGCTTCTGTTGCAACTGAGTTCTGGCATGTGATAGCAGCCATATATATATATATATATACATATATTAGAAATATATATGAATGAATGTAGGTGTGTTCCAATAAAACTTTATTTACCAAAGCAGGCAGCAGGTTGGTTTGGTTCATAACCTTAGTTTGTTAATCCCTACTTTACATTAATTAAATGTTAAGCACTGAGAGAGAAATACTTAACCTTACATGTTTTTATTGCTAAAGAAGGAGTAGAAATCAATGAAATAAGCAATCACTCTAGAAGTTAGAAAAATATCAACAACAACCAAACAGAGAAAGTAGGAATTAAACATGTGGGCAAAAACAAAAGTTAATAAAATAGAAAACAGGAAAACAACAGCACTGATAAGTGAATCCAATATTGGAAAAGACCAATAAAATAAACAAAGCACAAATAAAACTAATCAAGAAAATGAGAGGAAAAGACACAAACACACATTATTGAGAACGAGAAAGGAACCACAACTGCTGATATAGAAAATACTTTTTAAAATCATAAACAAACACTATGAATGACTTTTGTAATAAGTGTTCAACTCTCAGTAAAAAGGTTAATTGTCTAGATGTATTCTATTTGCTAAAACTGACTCCTGAAATAGGATCAAATCTGAATAGCTCAAGAGTAAGAAAATGGCTAATGTTTACTAGTATTTGCTATTATTATCAGCATTCTTTAGCTAAGTGCTTTATTTTTATTGTCTCGACAACTTTATGATGAAGGTCCCATTACTATTCCTGTTTGTTCAGATGATGACAGAGAAGTTTAGAATGATTCAGAACCTTCCCTACACTAGTAACTGGAATAGGCGCATTTTGACCCAGGTGGTCCAATGGCAGCACACTGCAGAAAAAACTGAATATTATGTCAAAGAATAGCCCTCAAGGAGACCAGGGTGGGGGGTCAACATGAGTTCCTTAGCAAGATGCTTCAAACTCTTAAGCAACTGATAATTTATATTGAGTTAAACAGTTTCAGAAAAGAAAAAGGAAACTATTCTATTTGAGAGGCTTGACCACAATAAAGTCATGAAAAACTGCAAACTAATTGCATATAGATACAAAACTCCTAGTATATCAAATCTAAAAATATATCAAAATAATAACATGCCCTAAATACATACAGTTTGTAACAGGAATGTATAAATGGTTCACTGTGAGAATTAAATTTTGGACATCAATTCATTATATTAGCAGGTCAAGGGAGGAAAACAATTCATCTCAATAGGTGCTACATGTAATCTATTTTTCTTAATAAATAGAAAAATAGGAATAGACCAATACTTCTTTAACATTTTCAGTGTCTTTTCTTTTAACCAAAAGTCAGCGTGATGTTTACTGATAAAATACTAGAGCAGCATTTCTCAGACTATGCTTTATAGAATATCAGCCTCAGAAAAGAAAAACTCTTCCTCTATGAAAGAATTTTATATTTCAACAAACACAGAAAATGATATATGTTATATCACCATTTGGGAATTCAAAATATACCTTACTGAATTAATTCTAGAAAAATAGCAGAAATAGCAAATAAATTCTGAAAAAGTAGATACAAAAATGAGATTATAAATATTCAATATTAAAATATTGTGGTAAAAAAATAAAAAATAAAATAAAACATTGTAGTAATAGTAATTGAAAAAACAAACAAAACAAAGCATTCCAAAAAGAGTAAATAAAAGATTGTAACATATGACAAATATACTATTTCAAAACAAATAACAAAGATCAAATTATTTGATTAAACATATTGGGACAACTAGAAAAATATCTGTCAGAACTCAACCTCACCTTTTACTAAATGTTAAGGCCTGAGGGCTTAGTTTTATGTCAAAACTGAAACCATAAAGGTTGTTTAAGAAACCACAGGCAGACTTCAAGTGTGAACATGTAAGTCTACACCTCTCGCCTTCTCCTAAAAATCATAAAAGCAACAAGCTTTACCAAAACAATACAGAAATTCCACTCCCAGTGAAATTTGGAGAAAAGTGTAATTGATGGACTTTAAAATTCATGTAAAGAATGACAAATGCAGCTGAAACTGAGCGGACGCCTCATAGAAGGAAGTAAAAGAAGAACTCAGAACTCAGAGGGTGGAGGAAGACACAAAGCAGCCAGGACTCAGAAAATGCTCCAGGATGCACCTCTTGTACCAGGTGGGTTCCTTGTGAACAGCAGCATTTGTGGGACATGGGAGGGGGCAGAGCCTGTAGTGAAAGCCCACCTCAACGGCGTTTGGTTGAAAAAAAGCAGAGAAGGTTTGACATAACAAATCACACAAAAAGTCATATGTGCAAGAAGCAGTCTGTCTCTGAACATCTAGCCCCCACGTACCCCATCATCAAACAGGAACAGCTCACCAGCTGGTCAAGAAAAATATGGTCAGTCAATGATGAATAATGACAGGAGAATTAGTACAGCATTAATATAAAGATACCCTAGGAGATAACAGGAGAAAGAGGAACACAATGCATCCTAGATGAAGAACATTCACCAGAAAAAACAGTGACAGTGCAGGTAAAGATTTTTATATTTCACCATGAATTTTAGAATATTCAATGTGGCCATTATCTTTGTAAAGGAAGATAAAAAATTCAGAAATGGAGGGAAGATATGATCATTCAAAAGAAAAAATATAAAACATAAGCTGGTCTAGGAATAAATGAATACATATTGAAAGGAGTAGAAATGAGTCTAGATACTCTGAAAACAAGCTAAGACACATAAAGAATAACAATGAGAAAAATAAATAGTATAAAACAAAATTTTAAAGTTTTTTATTTTTATTAGAGAGAAAAATGGTAGATCTGGAAGATAAGTAAAAGAGATTCAACATGTATGTAATTGGAATCCCTGAGGAAATCCAGAGCAATATAACCAAGCAAATATTTAATGATATAATTCATGAAAATGTTCATAAAATTAAAAAAGAAGACTGTTATCGGCACAATTGCAAGGGTACACTGTGTACCAGGAGAGAAAGTTGACCTGGACTTAATCATAGTCCCTGGACTTCAAAGAAAGAAAAATAATTCCAGACAGGAAATCATCTTGGTTTCAGACTTACCCACCATTGAACACCAAAGATAAAGGAACGGCATTTATAAAGTTCCCATTGTAAAAGTACGGCCTGTCTTTCAAGTATAAAGGGTGCATTTGTGTTTAATTGAAAGAAATCAGGTCATATTGTTCCCATGTGTACTTCTTGAGAAAACTAGCAAAGGACAAACTTCAGGCAACCAAAAGATAATTAAGAAAACCACATGGCAAAGCACCTAATGATGAGCATCACATATATTTAATAGAAAATAAGACCAAACAAATGTGAAATGTGTGGTCTAGGGTTACAGAGCAGAAGAAGTAAGTGGTATATGCCATGACAATTCAGAAATGATGTAAAAACAAAAGTCAGCAGAAGCAAGTGATGAGACGGGAAAAGGCAGAGTAAGTCCGCTTATTGCCTCATTTATAAGAAACAAAAGGCATTACCGCTGACAAACCGAGAAGTACAAACCTACCTTGCAAGGATAAATATTAAGACAGATGGGAAGTATTGACTAAAACCAGGCTTGGGGGGCGGGTGGTGGGGAGTAAGAAGACACACTAACTATATCATTACTTTATAGAGAGGAACAAATGTACACTGTGTAATCAAGAGAAGGCCAAGGGTGTTAATTTCATAAAAGTAACCATTAGAATAAAAATATTAACTTTCCTAGACTTCAGGAAAATTTTTGAAGAAACAGACCACCTGGTGGATGACTTTACATAAATGCATAAAATCAAAACAAAATGTAAAATAATATGAAAAACTACGATTAACCCCATCTACCAGTAATAGAGGTAAATGAATTTAGATGATCTATGATGGAAGGAAGGGAGGGAAGAAGGGGGGGAGGGTTGATGCCAAAGCAAAACCCAACTCTAAGCTGCAGATTAGAGTCATTCCAATAACAAAATATTTCATAAAAATTGTTTAGTCTTTATAAATAAAAGGTTTTCAAAACTCAAGTACAAACCAATAAAGGGCTGGGGTTGTGATCTTAAAATCACTCAAGACAGACTGCAGACCGCAAAACATTATTTTAAAAGACAAAAATGAGCACTTTATTAAATTAAGTGATATAATTTCACAAAAAAAGATGTAACAGCTCTGAATCTCTGTGCACCTCCCTCTGACCTTGATACATAAAGTGGACCAAAAATAAATTAGAAGACCTAAATAGCATAATTAATAATAAAGTAGGTCTGGTTTATACATACACAAACACACATATGCCTACATTCACACACAAACCATGAAAGAAAATCTTTTTAGTTCAAGTGCTCATGAAAGAATCATAAAAATTTAACACAGGCCAAAAAGAAAATCTCTGAAAAATAAAACAGGGCAGTAAACTTCCCATAATCACACTGCAATAAAACTAGAAACTGAAAATGAAATCAAAACACAAAAGACCTAGGAGGGGAAAAAATATGCCCTTAAATTATCCTTGAGTCAAAGAGAATAAACAAACAGAAACATAATGTCTAGAAAACCATAACACAATGGTCACCAGCAAGAATCCATAGGAGAAAGCTAAGCAAGCTCAGCAGAAACCACTTCAATTTTATTGATTAAAAAGAGACAAAAAAACAAAGAATAAATGGAAATTAATGAATTAGGCATCCAACTCAAAAAAATTGGGCAAATACAGAGTAAACTCAAGGAAAGCTAACATGAAGAATTATAAGAAAAAAGCAGATGTTAAGTTCAAAAACAGAAAAACAGTAGAAAAAGTAAATCTGAAAGCTGGTTTTGCTCAGAGGAGGGTTTCTCTCGGCTGAGTAATTTTTTATGGTACTGGCTGGATTTAACTGTCTGTACAATGTTAAATGGCCATGCAGTGCAGTCAGAAGGGGGAAGAGAATTTCAAATAGAGGGGTTTGGCTATTTATAAAAGTAAAAGAGAATTTCCCAAGGAAGAACCAGTGTGGGCCAGGGAGACAAAGAGAAGAGTGATTTGCTTTAGAATAAAAAGTGGAAGGGGCTTTGTAGGGACCCTGAAATTAGGAGTCAGCATTCTGAAGAAGAAAGAAAGCAGGAAATAAGAGAAGTTGGGGGAGAGAGAGACAGAAATAGACAAAGAGAGAGAGAGAGCCAGAAAGAGAGAGAGAGAAATAGAGAAAAAGGCAGCAACAGGAAGAGATGGAGACAGAGAGACAAAGATAAACAGAGACAGAAAGAGGTAGAGACAGAGACCGAGACAGAGCAATAATAATGTAACAGAGGACTGAGGAAGGTTAAGCCTCTGGGTGCTCCACTGTCACCTACATTTTGCACCCACTTTGTTGCCTGCTTGCTCCTTACTCTTGGAGCACACCCTTTAGTAACTCCCTAATACTGGGAAGTAAAGTATGTTCTTCCATGTCTGAAAATGTCTCTAAGTGTCCCTCAACCTTGATGGATATTTTCAGCATAGAATTCTAGTGTGTTTCTGGTATGAAATCACTTTCCCCCAGGATTTTCAAGGTATAGTGCCCTATTTGTCTTCATAACCTGCATTGAGCCGTTTTTTTAAAAAAAAATGGATCAATATGTACTAAAATGGATACCTCTCCAAGGTACAATATTGAATGAAAACTACAAGTCTCGGAGTAATTTATAAGGTGTGAAACTTTTATATAGAAAGAATCTAGAAGGAGATCTACCAGTGGCTCCCCTGGGGGCAGGGGAGGGGCACTGGGATTGTGGGGGTCTGTGTAGTGTCTGTGTATTTTTCAATTTGTCTTAGAAGTACAATTTCCTTACTAATCCAAAAAAAAGTTTGAACAAAAATTTTCTCCCACCAGGAACTCAGTAAGTACACAATTCTTTTTCTTACAGCTTACCACTTTTATCACTTTTTCATTTAACTTTAATACAACTGGGATTTATTTAGTTGGATAGTATGACGATGTCCCACAATGATATTTTTTCCTATTACCTTACCAACTGTTCCCACACCGATCATTGTCTATCCTTTCCATTCTGTACCGGTGTACTGTCTCCTGGAGGAATGTATCCAGTTGAAAATATGTAGTTCAGAACTCAGGTTTTTAACCTGGTGATCATTCCACTGCACCACCAAGTAGTTTCTAAATTATTTTTATTTTAGACACTGTCTTTTCCCCAATTTTTAAAGTGTTTCATATTTCTAACTCTCTATTTTATTCTTGGATTTAACTCATTAGATTTTTATTCTCTGCGTTGGAGGATGTTTTTCTAGAACATGGACAGGGATGGAGAGGAACCCTTGCAGGCTCATTTACTCATTCATTTAGCAAACATTTCTTGAGCACTCACCATGTTGGGCATATCAGGAGATGAGAGCAAGGAGTTTCCTCTTACTTTAAAGTTTGTCCTTTTATTTCAAGCTATGTAGCCTTTCCCCAAGTCTTTGTAGTTTAATTATTCACTCCATCTGCCCCATGGCCACCATTCTGTTAACCAGCAGCTGACAATTCCTGTTCTTTTGTTTGAGATGATCAGTAGTTTTGATACTTAGTGACTTTACATTGGTCCCCCCATTGCTTCAAAAAGCTACTTGCACCCAGAACTTGCAAAGACGACTGCCCTCCCCATAATGGGAATAAATTTCACTCTGTATAAGTGAGAGAGTTCAAGATGCTGGCACCTGAATACTCATTCTTTTTACCCCTATCTCTACTAAAAACAAGAGAACACTTACAAGATTAATAGTGCACTTTCTAAAGAAGTGTTCTCTGAAGCATTGACAACAGTCCAGGGGGCACTCTGAAACCTTTTCCAGTTAGTTCTGATTTATTATACAAACTCCAGGCCTCCCATACCACGTGGTTTCATAGAACTCTCTGCGGTGGTCTGGATCTATAAACCAGTGAATAGATATAACCACAGGAATCATCTCCTCGTCTGTGGTGAGTATAGCATTTAATAAGCCGTTTAGATGCAATAAGTGGCAGAAGTACAGAGGAGGCACTCTTCACTGTAGGTTAGACTTTTGCTCAGATGAATTAGGCTCAATGGGAATTAAAGCACCGGGTATTTTGCATTTGGATTCATGACGAATCTGAAAAATTAACACAAATAGCGGTATGTAGTCATCACACTTCTGTGTGAAGCAGCTTATCATTTTCCTTACAACTTGGACTGCACACATTACTGCCTTACTAATAGATAATGTTTGAGAGCAGGGTGCAGATTTCTTAATAAAGATAATGATTTGAACTTGAAACAGCCCTCAAGAAGAGAGCTTCCTAAGCTGGTTGGCACCCTAGTGGCATTTGGCGAATAGGTTAAAAAGATAGTTGTGGGTTTCATCTCCTTGGTCCCAGAAGATCCAGAGCTCAGACCCCTTCCGCCCTGGCCACGGGCAGCACCTCCTTTCACCCCAGTATCTGAGCTCATACTGTCACCTTCTGCACCTGCCACAAGGTAAGGAAAGTGAGGAAGCCGTGCTACAGTATAACGAAGCCAAGGAAATAACTGTATTGATCTTATAGTAAACAGAAAAAAATGTTCAGCAAAAAATGTTCCCACTCTGCAGTTTTCTTCCCTTCTTCCTTATACTAGGTACGCTAAGCAGAAAACCCTCCTGCCTCAGATTGTCCAGGGCCTGGAGCTACAGTTAGACATACACAGCCCATTTGATAGACACTCTTCCCATCACTTCTTCCTGCTTACACTGAGAAATATTTTCCCTTATTCTGAGAAATGTTTCCCCCTCACTCCAACCACATGTTTCCAGGGGGAATGCTAATTACCTATAGCCCGCACCTCCTGTCTGTGCTGACTGATCTGCAGTGGGCACCTAACCAAGAATGGCTAAGCAAATTTGACACCTCCCTGGCAAATTTGAGCCTAGTCCCAGCGAGCCATAAACAGACAAGGCAGACTTGTAATAAGGTGTCACCTGGGGCTCTTCATCATGTGACATTACACTGGGGAACAAACTTTTTGTTGCATCCACAAAAACACTTGTTTTTACCTAATTCCAGTGTGCTGATCTCAAATCTGACATTAGTTTTTCTCTGTAAGCTACAAATCTTTTGCAATTTAAGATTGTATGTTTTCATCTTATTGTAAAATTTTCAACATTTAGTTTAACATAATGAAGTAGAATGTCTTCTTGGGCATCATCTTTGTGAAAATATAATAATTTATATAAGGCAGTAAATACACTAATACACTAAAAGATATGATTGCATCAGAATTTGTCTACAATTTCAAAATAGAACATATTAAAACACTTATTTTAATCATAAAATTTGCACAAAACTTAAATTTATTAAGGCAAAAAGTTGCATTTGTAGCTTTTGCATTTGTGTACTTATTGAGGACAATCTTGTTTGATGCTCCAGTGGTAGTCTGTCTTATCATATTTCTGTCTTATTGCCCCCCTGATAATGCTCTTCCATCATCTTCAGATCTTTTCTTCTTTTTTACAAGGAGAGTCGGAGAGAGGGATAGATAGGGACAGATAGACAGGAACAGAGAGAGATGAAAAGCATCCATCATCAGTTTTTCGCCCTGACACCTTAGTTGTTCATTGATTGCTTTCTCATATGTGCCTTGACTGCAGGCCTTCAGCAGAAGTAACCACTTGCTCGAGCCAGTGACCTTGGGTCCAAGGTGGAGAGCTTTTGCTTAAGCCAGATGGGCCCACGCTCAAGCTGGCAAGCTCAGGGTCTTGAACCTGGGTCCTCTGTATCCCAGTCTGACGCTCTATCCACTGCGCCACCGCCTGGTCAGACATAGTCTTCAGATCTTGAGGAAAGCATTCACCCTGCTCATCACTAACAGCTCCAAGATTTTCAGGAAACTTATCAAGGTGACTGTTCAGGAAGTGAATCTTAATGCTCATGTTACATCCAATGTCGCAGAAAGCCAACAGCATTTTTTGAACCAGAAGTTCATAGTTTTCTGCTTTTTTGTTACCAAGGAAGTTCTTTGTAACTGCCACAAAAGACTGCCATGCTGCTTTCTCCTCCTTATTCATCTTCCTGGAAAATTCTTTGTCATGTATAAAGGTTCGAATTTGAGGTCCATCGAATACACCAGCTTTTATCTTCTCAAAAGACAAGGGAGGGAAAACAGAAATAGTATGTTGAAAGCATTCACTTTCTCTATTCAAAGCCTGAACAAACTACTTCATTAAGCCAAGTTTGATGTGAAGTGGGGGGAAAATGATACTGTCTCAATTAACTACAGGTTCATTCACAATATTTTGCATCTCTACTTCTAGAGCTTCACGTTTCAGCCACTCCTTCTGTGTCCAGTGTTTCTCCCAAGCTCGGCTGTCCCACAAACACAGAAAGCAAGGATACTTCGTGAAACCTCTCTGCTGTCCTAGCAGGATATTTATCATTTGAAGATCCACACAAATGATCCAGTTATGCTCCTCATACTTCAGAAAGTCAAAAACAATTTTTATGTCATTATAATCTTCTCGCAGATGAGTTGAATAACCAATTGGAACCACTGCATAAACATTACCATTGTGTAAGAGAACACATTTCAGACTCTGTTTAGAGCTGTCAAGAAATAGCAGCCATTCTGTTGGACTATAAGTGGTAACACTTGGCTGGCTGAGAACACTACTGATATCATGATAGTAAATAAAGTGTTTGTCTTTGGAAAAAAAGTCCACAAAAATTTGTTCACGCTTCCTGAAATGGGATACTTTAGCTGACTGGTGAAGTACATTCTTTTCTTGAAGGCTGGAGGCTAATAACTCAGCTGCTTTCTTTGATAGACCCAAATCTCTTACTAAGTCATTTAATTCAGGTTGGCTAAACTGCTGAGGGGTTAATGACTGCTTGGCATCAGAAGAAGACCTTTCAGATTCTACAACCATTTTCTCATGCATCTTATCAAAATATACTTGATCACCATGTTCACTTCTTTTGTTCTTAGAAGAAATAAAACCATTGAAAACTGGAACTTGGAGTGTCTCAGAGTGTAGGATAGGTTGTATTGCTGAAGGAATATTAGGATATGTGATCATATGCCAGTTTTTCTTGCCGATGCCCTTTGTATGGATCAGACAGAAATAACAGTCACTGCTGTGGTCCTTAGGTTTATGTCAAATCATGAGAATACCAAAAGGTATTCCTTTGCATTTTTCTTTTGTCCATTCACCAAACATTTCCTCACAATTATGACACACAATATGAGGAGCCCAATTTTTGTCTTGATCGCCAAGGGGAACTTGCAAATAGGCAATATATGTACATGTCACAAATGATGAACTATCGCTCCTTTGACGTTGAAGTATGTAACAGCCACATATATAACAGAAGGTGTTAGGACTATTCTTACATTATGCCTACTTGAAGAAGCCATGGTTCAATCTGAAAACTAAATAAGAGGGTGTTTTTATCAGATAATAATTTTTTACATTTAGAAACAGGTATAATTATATAAAAGTGATGTTTGTAAAACATTAATTGCCTATAGTTATTTATGTTCAATCCAAGAGTCATTGCCCTTTAACCCCAATTTAAAAACCAGTGCATGCCATTAACTGTAACAAAGAGAAATTAAAATTGCATAAAAACTAGGGCATCCACCAAAAACGAATTTTAGATTTGGAATCAGCTATGCAGAAATATATAGAAAAAGTTCTAAAACCTCATGCAACAGAAAATGAAAAAAAAATTGTTTCCCGGTGTTATCGTTGTGAGAGCTGGAAGTCAGAGACGCTGAAAGGTGCAAAGAGAAAGTTAAAAAGACCGTCGGGCCTGGAGGCCCAGCCGCATCTCACTCTACTCACAGTGACGTGATGTTGCCAATGTCTTTTCCCCTGTTTTCTAGGCCTCTGCTAGTCAAAGAGTGGTACTCGGAGAGGCAGTGACTTGATTATACAAAGTAATTCACTGTTCCCTAAGCCTCTCTTGGCCATTCCCTGGGAAACTTCACACCAGAGCATTTTGTTTAGTAGCCAGCACTATTAAACATCTGCAGGTGCTCAGACCTAAGTATTATCATGAAATACCTAGTCAAAAGGGTATCATCCATAAAATCTATTATGATCTATTATGTGCTATTCAGGCATAGAGAATTTGTTTCACCATAACTTATGGAAGCCACATCTGCAAAGCTGTGTTAATACTTTACCCATAGAATGGGGGGCTGGGGGGACGGCAAAAGATATTTACTGAGCAAAATGGATAAATAAATAAATGAATCAAATATGGACTATCAGCCAAGACATGGAAATAACCTCATTACTAAGAACTGAGTGTTTTAATGTTATTCATTAAAATAGATTGTCTGTATTTGTGATATATGTGTACTTAAAATTCATGCAGAAAATGAGCATTTTAATTACAAAATGCTGAAATCATTAATAATTTAAAGATCATCATTCAGCATCCCTTTCTAAATAACAAAGTTTGATAAATTCTTCTAGACAAATCAGACAAGTACAAGGGCACAGCAAAAAGGCAGCTAGCTGCAAGGGGAAGGAGGAAGGGGCTTAAGACCAACCGACCAGAATGTATGAGGCTCAGAGATGCTGTGGGACAAGAGGAAGGCCTAGGGATCCCAGGGGGACTATGTGTCCCAGATGATCCCAGCCTCTGCTGAGAGATTTGCCCCCAACCCTGCAGCCACTCCTAATCTAGATAGTCTCTCCCAA
The DNA here is from genome assembly GCA_037038555.1 of Rhynchonycteris naso. Classification (NCBI taxonomy): domain Eukaryota; kingdom Metazoa; phylum Chordata; class Mammalia; order Chiroptera; family Emballonuridae; genus Rhynchonycteris; species Rhynchonycteris naso. The sequence continues at coordinate 253,179,975 of CM072995.1, forward strand.
TGCCAAGGGCAGATGAATTCTCCACCTTGATTCCTTCATAGACTTTCCCTTCACCACCAGGAAGGCACCTCCCCTCAACTCCCATCTACTAAATCAAACCCACCCTTTAGGATCCAGTCAAATGCCACTTTCCCCAAGAAGCAAATGGGCCCCCATCACCCAACCCAGTATTTGGTTTCACCTCCTCTGGGTTCACCTGTTCTCTGTACTGTCTGGGATACTATGCTTATTATATTCTCTTGTCTCTAAACAATCACCAAAGCCCAGCATTCAGATGCCCTATGTCCTTGCCAGCTTCATCTCATCCACTCAGCAGCCTTGTCAGGCACTGGGACTGGGCCTGCCCTCATTTCACAGAACTATGGCCAGAGGGTGAGCGATTTGCTCAAGGCCACATAACTAGCGTTTGAAATACAGATGAATGATACCCATCAGTCCATGTGATGACCAATCATGAGGTTACCTGGAGTGAGAGACAGTGGCCTCAATAGGAAGGTCATAGTGGCACCCCCATATCAGGACTGGTAGCATATTGCGGTTACACCTGCCGATTTACAGTGATATGCAGATTATACGCCTTTAAATAGCAGAATATGTAATGAAATAAGGGACTACAGATATTGTTTGTCACCTCACAGGGATTTGTTAGTGAAGGCAAGATACTATAATAGTTGGCAAACATAAAGAGGTTAGTTACACTTTACTTGCACCAAAAAAATAAGTTTTCCAAAGTGGCTGGACTTTATTTCTTTTTAAGACAACTAGAGAGTATTCAGTTATCATACAAATCCTTTGGAAAAGATAGACATGATCCATCTGTACCTTCAAAGTAAAAGTAATATTTAATATGAGCATAAAAGATAGTTATGCTATGCAGAGAGCTTCTGAATACAGATATATGGAAATGTTTTTATTACTACCTGACTTTAGTGCCCAAAACAAAAAAAGATGTTATCTTTTAAACCCTCATGTCTACACACTTAAAACAGAATTTTCTAGTCAGTTTAAAAGACTTTAAAATAAATATTTTTGATGGATTTTTTCCATAAATTTTAAATTGCTTAACTACTGGATGGGATTTTAAAAATGAATTCCATCAAAGCCATAAACCCAATTTCTAGAATTTATCATAAAATGGGATTTTTATGAATCTTTGCCAAACTTATCTATTAACATCTTAAACATGACTTTTTCTTCTTTGTATTACTAAATGATAAAAACGGTGTTCTTCAAGTACAAATGAGAACAGATATGCGCTAGCCAGTTGGCTCAGTGGATAGAGCGTCAGCCTAGTATATGGACATCCCAGGTTTGATCCCCAATCAGGGCACACAGGAGAAGCAGCCATTTGCTTCTAGTCCTCTCTCCCTCTCCCCTTTCTCTCGCTCTTACGATCTCACAGCCAATAGCTCAGTTGATTTCAGCAGCAAACACTGAAGATAGCTTGGTTGGATTGAGGTACATGCAGAAGTCTGTCTCTCTATCTCACCTCCTCTCACTTAAAAACAAACAATTAAATAAAACTAAAAGAATAAAAGGAAATGGAGAAAACTGGCTATATTAGGTATTAAAAATAAATATGCCAAGATCAAAATTTTTAAGTCATTGACAACCTTGCAGAAGTTAGGCTTAAGAACAGAAACTCTAGTTTAATATTTGCCACGGGGGGGGGGGGGGGACACTAGCATGTACATATAAGTTTTTCTCTTTTTTCATAAATATATGTTAATGGAATTTTAGAAGTATGAATCCATAACTTTTTTATTTTTCACTATAATTGTTTATTTTTAAAAAATAATTGTAGTGGAATGATTACAAAGTTCAATACAGAAAAAATTTTCACTGTTTCATCGTTTAGTAAGCATAGCCACTTAGATGCACATATATTTGTGAAGTCTCACTCTCAGATAAGACAATATTAAAAACCATATCAAAATAAGCTGAACTTAGAATCAAGCCTTTAGGTAACTATATTGTAATAGATTAATGATATTTTTTTCTTAAGTGAGAAGTGGGGAGGCAGAGAGACAGACTCCCACATGCACTCCAAACCAGGATCCACCCAGCATGCCCCCTATGGAGTGATGCTCTGCCCATCTGGGGCCAGTTGCTCTGTTGCCTGACAACTGAGCTATTTTAGTGCCTGAGGCAAGCTCATGGAGCCATCCTCAGTACCCAAGGCCAACTTGCTTCAACCAAGCCATGGCTGTAGGAGGGGAAGAGAAAGAGAGAGAGAAAGAGGTGTGAGGGAGAGGGGTGGAGAAGCAGATGGCCACTCCTGACCAAGAATCAAACCCAGGACATCCACACACCAGGTCAATGCTCTACCATTGAGCCAAACAACCAGGGCTAGAGATTTTTTAATAAAGCATATTTTAAAAGTTCAGTACTATTATAAACAGAAATAAGTTATTTTTAAAATATATATTTTATCTATAGCTCTTTCTTTTTATTTAGACAATTAAAGTTAACAGGATGACATTGGTCAGTTAGAGTACATAGATTTAGAGAAAACATCTCCACATCCTTTGGACAGTCGATTATGCTGTGTACCCATCACCCAAAGTCAAATCATCTTCTGTCACCCATCTTCTGTCAACAATTATAGTGAAAACAATTATAGTGGGATAATTATATTATTTGATTTCTCTTTAAGCCTCTCCCCTTCCTCCATCCCCCTCCCTCTCCAATCCTCTTTTCCTCCTGATAACCACTGCATCCCTGTCTATGTTCATAAGTCTCAACTTTGTGCCCCACCTATGTATGGAATCATACAGTTCTTAGCTTTCTCTGATTTACTTATTTCACTCAGTATAATGTTATCAAGGTCCATCCATGTTGTCATAAATGATACTATGTCATCATTTCTTCTGGCTGAGTAGTATTCCATTGTATATATACTGTATACCACATCTTCTTTATCCAATCCTCTATTGAAGGGCATTTTGGCCACTGTGAGCAATGCTGTGATGAACATGGGGGTGCATGTGTCTTTACGTACCCATGTTTTCAAGTTTTGTGGGTATATACCCAGTAGAAGGATTGCTGGGTCATATGGTAGTTCTATTCTTAATTTTTTGAGGAACCACCATACTTTCTTCCATAATGGTTGCACTAATTTACTTTCCCACCAACAGTGAATGAGAGAGTTCTTTTTTCTCCACAACCTCTCCAGCACTTGTTATTACCTGTCTTGTTGATAATAGCTAATCTAACAGGTGTAAGGTGGTATCTCATTGTAGTTTTGACTTGCATTTCTCGAATAGTTAGTGATGATGCACATTTTTTTATATATATGTTATTTTTAAAAATATTACATATTTTATCTATAGCTCATTTTTAATTTCTATTTTCATATATTTTACATATGTGTATTGTCACATATTCAAATTTGCCCTCCAGCAAAAAACCACCAGAAACACACTTGTTGTTGGACAAATTTCATTTATTATTCATTGTGATGAGAGAGACCACACACAGTTGGGAAATAAGAGGGGTGTGTCAGTAAGAGGGTGTTAGGAAGGACCTGTTATAGAATTTGGGCTTTGATTTGGTAATTTGGAGCTAAATGAGATGTTTGCTCAGTTTGGATGCTGTCAGGAAGAGGGTGCAAGTCTATGGTTGAGCATCTCCATACATCTTATATGGGAGAGCCAACTAGATGAAGTTGCAACTGATAAACTACCAATCACTCATTTTGACCAAGAGAGGGGTGTTAGGTATTCTGTGAGTAGCACAGTGATCTTGTTTTTGTTTGTGCTTAGACAAAATTCTGAAGTGGGCTTGCTTGGTCTCACTTTATCAAGCTCTCAAAGTAACCTTGTCTGAGACTGGTGTTCTGTGATATTAGGTCCCACAGGAGAACAACATGCCTGGCTGACAGTGGGACCATTTTTGGATGTCAGGGCTGCTGTTTCTGCTTTCCTAGTATATTAAATCTGTATTGTATAGTAATATAGTAGTTCACATTTGTGATTATAAAAAAATAAATATACATATATTGCAGGTGCAGGCTCAAGATCTTTTTACTCATTGGGTATTGGATCAAAAACATTTGGAGACTAGCTTCATCAAATCCAGCTGAGAAATAATGTTTTTTGATGATGTATAAATAAGATCCATTGGGCACTTACTATATCTCAGGCACTCAGCTTCATATTTTACATGATTTTATAGAAACTGCTTTATTGAAATATAATTTACAGACCATTAAGTTCATCATTCAAAGTGTACAGGTTTCTACTTGTTCTTGAGTCAGTTTTAATTATTTATATTATCTTTAGGAAGTGTTTGATATCAGCTACATTCTTAATGTATTAGTACAGAGATATTCAATTCTTTCATAATTTTTAAATAGCTATAGATCCTTATTTGTTTTCCTCATGATATTTCTGCTTACTTTCTTTTTTCTTGATTATACATGCCCAAAGTTTGTCAATTTTATTAATCATTTCAAAGAACTTGCTTTTGGTTTTGTTGATTAACTCTACTGGACTTTCTGGCTTTCTCTTCACTAATTTCTGCTGTTATCTTGTTTCTGTCCTTCCACTCTCTTTGAATTTGGTTTGCTGTTCTTTTTTATTGTTTCTTAAGTTGAAAGCTCAGATAATTTCTTTTAAATCTTTCTTGTTTTCTAATTAATGCAATTCTGGTTCTAACTTCCCCTGTGAGCACCAACTTTAACTCACAACTTTATATGTAGAAATTTTACAGTCATTTGGTTTTAAGCACTGTTAGTTCCATTTTTATTTTCTCATTAAAACATCAATTATTTAGAAGGTATTTTTAATCTCCTGATGTATGTGGGAGATCTTCTGCCTATCATTTTGGCAGTTACAATTTTTACTGCATTGCACTCGAAGAATAAGGACTTGATGACTTCAACTCTGGTAAATTACAAATATTTCTTTGTTGCCTAGGGCACAGTTAATTTTTATAAATTATCTTATGTATTTAAAAAGAATGACTAGCCCTGACCAGTGGCACAGTGGATACAGCACACACCAGAGCACCAAAGTTTACCAGTTCAAGCCCAGGGTTGCCAGCACAAGCCTGAGGTCACCAAGCCTGGGGTTGCCAGCTCAATCTTGGGGTCACCAGCTCCATCCCAAGGGTGATGACTTGACCCCAGAGGGTTCAGTTCAAGCCCCAGTCAGGGCACATGTGAGAAGCAATCAATGGCACAACTAAGTGGAACAATGAGTTAATGCTTCTCTCTCCCTTTCTCTCTCTCAAATAAATAAATAAATAAACAAATAAATAAAAAGAATGACTATATGCAGTTGGATTTAGTTAATTTTTTCAAATCTTTGATGTTCTTATCAATTATTCTTTCACTTGATTTGTTCATTTTTGAGAATTGTACTTGTTTCCAGTGGCTGCCATAATAAATTACCGCAAACTTAGTGGCTTATAACAACAGAAATTTGTTCTCTCATAGTTCTGGAGGCCAGAAATTCAAAATCAAGGTGTCAGCAGGCCCACACTCCTTCCAGATCCTGGACAGCTGCCTTTTGCAGCTCTGGCTGGCTGCCCACATTCCTTGGCTTAAGGCCACATCACTCCAGTCTCACTCTGTCTTATCACCCTCTCTTCTATGTGTGTCTAATCTCTCTCTGCTTCTCTCTTATAAGGACACTTGTGTTGGCATTTAGGACCCACCTGGATAATCCAGAATGATATCATCTCCAGATTCCTAATTTAATTATGTCTGCAAAGACTCTTTCTCCAAATAAGGTAATACTTAGAGGTTCTGGGAATTAGGACATGAATGTATCCTTAGGGCCACCACTCAGCCTGGGATTGCAAGGGTATGTTAAAATCTCTTCACTTTTGGATTTGTTGATTTCTCTTTATAATTCAAAGAAATTTTGCTGTAAATATTTCAAAGATGTGGCATTAGGTGTGTGTATATATATATATATATATATATATATATATATATATATATATATATATATATATATTTTTTTTTTTTTTTTTTTTTTTTTTTTTTTTTACAGGGACAGAGAGAGAGGCAGAGAGAGAGATAGTCAGGGACAGACAGACAGGAATGGAGGGAGATGAGAAGCATCAATCATTAGTTTTTCGTTGCCATTGCAACACCATAGTTGTTCATTGATTGCTTTCCCACATGTGCCTTGATTGCGGGCCCTCAGCAGACCAAGCCACCCCTTGCCAGAGCCAGCGACCTTGGGTTTAATCTGGCAAGCTTTTTCCTCAAGCTAGATGGGCTCATGCTCAAGCTGGCAACCTCGGGGTCTCAAACCCAGGTCTTCCGCATCCCAGTCCAATGCTCTATCCACTGCGCCACCGCCTGGTCAGGCAGGTGTATACATTTTCAAAACTATTATATCTTCTTAGTGCATTTTCACTTTTATTAATATGAAATGTCTGTCTCTGCTCGTCTTAATACTTTTCATCTTGAGTTCTATTTTATCTATATGAGTATTGCTATATTATCTTCTTAAATTAATGTTAAGACTTTCTAAGTCATTTTGTTTCAGCCCGATTTTATTTCATTTTCATAGTATCACAAATGAGAAATCTTGGCTTATCTCTATCATTATAACATATTTCTTCTTTTCACTCTGCTTTCTCTAGTTTCCTCTTGACCCTATCTTCCCAAAATTTGACTTTATTTACTCCTCTGTACAGGTGAAACCACAGCCTCAGGTGTTTTCAAGTTCAATTACAATTTCCAGGGTAGGTTTAGGTTATAGGAAAAATGCCACAACTCTCCCCAAAGGGCACATATCATGTTTCTTTCCAGCATAGTTCTGAGAGAGCTGTGAGTGACCAGTTACACTGTCATCTTGCCAGAACCACCATTACTTCTGGCTCCAACCATGACACTTTTTGCCTGATAAGGTTTTCAAGTAAATTCACTATTTTAAAATTCATCAGGTCATCCTGTTCTCTTGCTGAAAAGTAATAATACATTTCAAACTATCCTGAAGACACAGCCAAAGAACACCTTATAAGGGTAAGCAGTGAAAGGTGCTGAGTTTTAAGGGCAGCAAATGAGAGCTGAACAAACCCTGTCATTTGAAATTGTTTTATCATTCACTGGTTTTTTGTTTGTTTGTTTATTTGTTTGTTTGTTTTTTAGCCAAGCTGTGGAAGAATTGCTTCTGAAAAGGACAGAGTTACATAAGGGGACCAGTGTGCTGAGAGAGAGCAGGGCCACGAAGGCAAAGTTTGTGAGCTGCTCCGCCACTCAGAGCAAGTATTCTTGGCTCAATTTAGCTGCAGCTGCTGAGCTAGTAAAATCCAAGAAAAGAGGGAACACAGTGAATAAAGAAGACAGAAATGAAAGAAGAGAGCTCGGCCAAGAGGATCTTCAGATATGGCAAAGGCATTAGAGAGAAAAGGAATTTATAACCCAGAGAATACACTTAGCTGGGCTTTCTCACACATCTACTATCGGAGTTACAATCATCTGGGTTCAAATAAAAGAATGCTCTGTCCCAGTCATTATTCTTTTTTTTTTTTTTTTTTTTTTAAGGCACAAATTCCAGCATAGGCAATTTCAGAAGGAACTAAACTTTTTTTTTTTTTACTGGAGTCTTGCTTATAACTGTTATATCCAGGCAAGCAGAAAAAGATCTAACACACCCAGAAAGCAGGGCTGCCTTCCTTTCTGTGATGACTCTGAAGGGGGTTCTGCCTGTCCCAGAACGAGTGCTGGTTATGAAATCTACCCAAGGCCAAGGGCAGAAGCAGCACCGCTGGGCCAGGGAAGCCATAAACCAGACAGAAAGACACCCTGGCCTTGCACTTCTCAGAACAGTCCCTCAGGCTGGGGTTTGTAAATCACATTATTAAGCAGTTTTCACATCTGTAAATAGGTCACTGGGCATCCACAACTTCAGAACTGCTGGGAGGAAAATTTTGTAAGGTGATTTAAAAAACCAGCCCCAGGAAGTGCTGGGGTGGAACGCAGCATCCCTCCCCAGAGTCTGGGTACACCTGGGCCTCTGCCGTTGGGGATGGGGATGACTAAGGGCTGCAGAGAAAAGGACCCTTAGACAACTCAGAAGTTGTCCAGGTCCCCAGTTATCTGAGAATACCTAAAAGTTGTCTATGAAATGACTAAGGAGTTTGTCTAAAAACCTACAGATGGACATTTTGACAGAAGTAACAGTGAATACAGTGAAAATAGTTTATAGGTGTGTTTTCCTGCATCCAACGTAAGCCCTGCAGAATGAGGAATGGATACTCCCTGCACCAATGGACCACTCCTCTCACCCCAACCCTGGCTTGTGGTGTGCACAGGCGTGATCAGCGTTGAGAGAGTTCATATCCTAAGAATGCGATGATGAGGACCTACAGAGTTCAAGAAATGTTGGAAAGCATGCTCTTCTACATGTATGCTATAAAATTAGGACATTCAACATGACCAAAAACGTATGATCACTCACGTTGCACTGCATTCTCTGGGTCAGACTTATATTTGTGGTCATTAATGAGGAAGCCCAGTAGCCACCTTTGAGAGTCCCTGGAAGCCAGTGTGGATGGATGGATGCTGCATTGTCATAAATAACGGTATAACCAGCCTTCAGTAAACAGTCTAGGGAACTGCAGAGGCAAGTGAGCAGTATTATTTACAGGGGTCCCCAAACTTTTTACACAGGGGGCCAGTTCACTGTCCCTCAGACCGTTGGAGGGCCACCACATACAGTACTCCATACACTGACTACCAGTGAAAGAGGTGCCCCTTCCAGAAGTGCAGCGGGGGGCAGATAAATGGCCTCAGGTGGCCACAATTTGGCCCGCGGGCTGTAGTTTGGGGACCTCTGGTTTAGTATAAGCAGGTTCCAAAAGCCATGGTGTTATGAGCAGCCAGGTGGGAAGATGTGGAATTATAGGGGAATGATGTCTTTAGCAATAAAGATGATGAAAAGATGGTTCCTAGACCTGCGCAGGAAGAGGTGGAACCTGGAGAGAAAGGAGAACTTCACCCGCATTGATTGAAGGATAAACAAGTACATAATTGTCTCTTTGGCACCCAGATCATTCTAAATATTCATTGATAAATCAATATGCCTCAGTGGATCCATACATTCTATTACAAATTTTTCAATCAAATTGCTAACATAGACAGGGGCTTCACAAAAGAATATTTACCCATTGTCCTGCACAACCGAGGGGAGGCCCTGGTAAGTACCACGGTAGTAAATACTGCTTGAGGAGGATAAGGAAAAGAAATTGATGGGCTGAAATATGAGAGTTGGGAGAAGCCAAGAGTATATACATCAGAAGGAAAAGGAAGAACAAGATAATAGGAATGAGATAGTAAAAAATAAAATAAAAAATTGATGGTACACTTTGCATTTCAGAATAGTTATGTCATCCCTACGTCCTTGATTCTGGGTAGGAGAGAAGAAAAGCAGTTTTATCGTCATCAGAAAATAAGTACATTGAGATTTAGAAAGTATACACATGGCTGGGACGTTTTCTTTTCCAATAATACTCCACTAACGTACCCAACATAACCAAGAGAGACATTAATATAGGTTTAAACAAGTGTATCGCCTCAGCAGATCCTTAAATTTCTTTAATTTTACATTAGAATATAAAATTGCTCATTCTAATGGGTGAGTAAATGCATACTCCTTCAGAAGCCCCATTGACAAAATACAGCATAGGCAGAGAAAAATATACTATTTCTGCTCTAGCTGTTTTTCCATTTCCTAATAATAATAATGAACTTGAAGCATCGTATTTGCATACAGATAGGTCTAGATTCCTGTTTTGCTGCGGCTGTACAGTTAAACATGTCACTGATGTGCCAGTCCCGGCCTCAAAACACAATTTAAAGACCACTTTAGAGAGAGTCGAATTACAGTAATGTCCTTAAGCATTAGGGCTGTGGCTTTTCCAAAAATTGTTGGCAACAAGGCAAAGTTCTACAGCACATAAGTCAATCACAAAGTTCTGAGCTATTACATCTCACTGATTGTGGTTGTTCTTTAAGTTTCTTAATGTCACCATGCATGCAATATTGCTACTCATTCATTCCCAAATCTTGACTCTGTCCCTTCCTTCCAGCCCCCTCCTTGCCCTTGTATTTATAAAGGAGTGCGGGGCCATGTACACCTCCAAGAACTAGTACAAATAGAGTCCTACATAAGCCCTGCTTGCCAGCAGTTCAGAGTCTCCTTAGGCCAACAGGACAAACAAGAGCAACACAATGTGAATATCCATGTGTTCCGGTTGCCAAGAAAACACAGAGAAAGGAACATCTGTCACTGCCCATGCAAACCAAGCTTCTGTGACTATGAGTTCAACAAGCAAAGCAATGGCAAAAAGTGGCATCCCCAATAGGTATAAAAGCAGAGGTACATTTAAAAACAAATCAAAAACAAATGCACAACTTTCTCAGGAAACAGGGGCATGGGCAGGTGATATGGCTGACCTGTAAGACAGGGGAAGGGGCTGAAAAGTGAAGGACAGATAATGAACATCTTTTAACGTCATCCTGCAGGCAACCAAGGGCCACCAAAGAGGTTACATTAGTTTTGTTGCTTGGTTGGTTGTTGCTGTCCTTATTGTTGTTTCTTTGCATATTAGAAAGAGATAATAACTTTGTTTTTATAGAGAAGCAGTATGGAGGATGATTATGATAGGGTAGAAAAGAGAGCCAACAGGCAAGGAGATTTGCTAAAAGGGCTGTAGCTGTACTTGGGCACAAATGCCAAGCTCAGAGTGAAGGCAACTGCAGGGAGGGCAGAGATCAGTAGACAGCTTTGAGTGATAGTTAACAGAAGGATTCACCAAGGGTTTGGTGTCCAAATGGATGTGAGGAAGAAGAGAGTGACAAATGGCCACAAAGTTTCTACCTTAAACAAATACACAAAAGCTTGTGCCACTTTTAAAAATTCAGGAATGTCAAAAATAAAACTGGGGAGAGATCAGATTATTTTTTACCTTTGACATGACTTTCGGATATCGACATGGAGAGTTTCAAAGTCAAACTAAAGAAAACTAGGCTTAGGAGTGGAATTTTCATGGGACCCAGGAAGGGATGGTGAGGACATGACAGTGGAGAAATGATTTTGCCAAAGGAAACCAAAGTTGAGACATACCTCCACCCCCAGAGGGAAAAACTGGGTTAAAGACCTTAAGAAATGCCTAAAGGTAAAGCCCATGAAAGTCAAGGACTGTCAGCCGATGGCTGAACCTAGAAAAAATCATCAGGGGTCATGGGCCTTAACAGAACTGAGCTTCCCTCAAAGAGAATAAAAACAAGGTCACAAGTGAAGAGAGGAGGTGCTAGTGCCAGTCACAGGTGAGGATGAAGAACCTGAGGTTGGTTTTATCAACTAGGCATGAGTGGAATGAGCTCAACCAAAGATGTATCAACAAGATGGTTACCTGAAGGGCAAGTGAAACATGAGTCTGGGGTTCAAGAAAAAAGTCAGAGAAGTATGGATGACTTTGGCAGTTGGCATAGTAATTGAAAACAGGCATGCTAAATACAGTGAGGTATCTCAAATAAAAGCATCTTAGCTACAGGATGGCCCAGGGGTGCTATTAACCTCAGTGATTTCTCCAAGGTCTGGGGCTGCCCTTTGGCTGGACAGCCCAGGAGCCTCCTCTGTGCAGGATGTCAGAGGGTGTGGGCCTGGGATGCTGACTCATGCTAACAACGCAATGATACTTAAAACTAGATTCAGACTTACCAATGAATTCACAATGAGAAAAACAATTGTTAAGTGGCTTATACCTCTTGTTTAGAGTGGTTGTTTCATTCTTTCTAGGAGTAAACTGGGTAGAGGTTCCCTGATAAGCAGGGAACCGCCCCATGAGCTATGTGCTCGCCTGGGTAGTGGAACAGGCAGGTGGTCTGGTGTGCCACAGCCTACAAGTCACTGCCACCTTGCCCTCCCACCTGGGCATACCTGACAAGGCCCGGTGAGCATTTTTCTTGCTATCTCCTTCCCCTTTGTTCCCTCCTGATGAGGTCTCTGTTCTGTCTCCACCATACCACACTCCCTACACCCTACCCTCTCATTCCCAGTCTCAAGGATCTTCTGTGTTCCCTAATACCAACAGAACAGAGCTCAAATGCTCTCATGAGGCCATCTGGGATCCCATCTTTCCAGACTCACCTCCTTCAGTATTATCATATACATTTGATTCATTACAGAAGATAGTCATTGCAACTTTGTCTCCTGCTCTCTCTGTAAACCCCGAGTCCTCATTTCTGTGAGCTAGTGATGACAGTTCACATCAGTTGGGCACCTTCTCTGCTCCAGATACTGCATTAAGGTCTATATACCTACGTGTCCGACTAATCTTCATCTAGTGCATCTAGTACTCAACACTAGGAAGCTGGTACCATCATCAGACCCCTTATAGAGATGGGAAAACAGGTTTAAGAAATAAATAAATTTATTCAATGCCAAATAGCTATCAATCAATAGTGCAAGCCTTTTTACCTAGCCCTATGTCTGGAGTTTACACTCTCAAAGATTCTGCCTTTCTAAGGCACTTACATGGTCTGCACTGCAAATGTTTCTTAATCAATATGTAAATAACTTACATTTTTACTATGAGAAAACATAGATTAGAATCATGAAAGCAAGACCTTAAAATAAAACTTTATTATTATCAAAACCAGACATTTTCCTTTATAGTAAAGTGAGATCTTCAATATTGCTTGCTTAATCTTAAAGCCCTTATTTAATTTATTCTATGCATATCCTCTTGGAGGTGTAAGATGGCATTTATTTTCAAACATCCTGTCATTCAGATTGCACCCTCCCCAGATCCCCAAATTAGTCTGAATTGATGAGGTTTTACTATGAAGCAATCTGCAGCTGTTGTGCAGAATCATATAGGAGTGAAGTGTCTCCACTCCAGAGATTGCCTTCTTGAGTGTACAAGTTGGCTCTATCATAAAATTTCTGGGTGAGCTTAGGCAAGTTAGTTAACATATCTGACCCACATTTCTGCATCTGTCAAATGGGGATGATCATTATGGACCATTCACGCTTCACCGGTGAGGTACACAGATGACCAGGGTATGGAATGGCACTGAGTAAACACTCAATACTTACCCTTACTATTCCATACTGTGTCCTGAAGACAATGTTAGAATATTTCATTCATATTTAAAGTGAGATGTAAGGCTGTCTTTGTTCAATTCTAGTTAAGAAATTCTTGGGGAAATTGTTGAAAAGTAAATAAAATAAAATAAAATAAAATAAAAGCACATGCTTTTTTGGCCAGTTGGCCCACTCTGTTTTCCCCTCTGTGGCTCTCTGGGAAGAAGAGACCCGTTGTGCATCTGAGCTATAATCAGCAGCATTGACTCATTGCTAAAAGAGAAGAAAGCTCAGTACTCCAAATTCTGAACTTTTTAGACAGTCCTACCATTTTCCAAACATGTACCAACATCATGAAATACTTTAAAATCCATAAAAATGGATCTGGCAGCAGAAAGTGATCATTCATACATTACCTGAAAACAATAAGGTAAAATATACATTCCACTCACCTTTTGAAAGTATATGTATTACTGGTGAGTATTTATTTTTAGCTAACTTTCACCCCTTTCTCTCTCTTTGCTCCAGTTGTTAGTTGCAGAGGGTCAGAGAGAGTTCAGTTATATAGAGAAAGTACTAACTGCTGAACGGCTCTGTCAGGTTCCTGTATTTAAGGAGACGGAATTGCATATTACAAGAAAATGATTGTTCAGCTACCTTTTCATTAACAATATGTCTAAAAGGAGACAGACTTAACTACTTCTATTGAAGTTGGGAAGCAACAAATTGAATGTGTCCCATAAGGATTATGTCATACTTCAAACATATGGTGAGATACAGACACCATGATTCTGCATTTGGAAATGGTGGTGGGTTTATTGTCATTTGGTGGCTATTTAATTGAATAGCCATAAATACCACAAATCTCAAGCGAAAACTGCAATAATTTCTTTTTATAGATAGATTTGGACCGTAACATATTGAAAAAAATATTTCTTCTGGGGACCTGTACTGAACGTTATCAAGAAAACATCACCTACAGAATGCATCCCAGGTCAACTCCTATGATGGGTTTCCATGTGAGAGAACAGGAAAGACACCCACAGGTGAAGTGGGGAAGCTTCTGAATGAGCCCAGGGTTGATGCAAAGAGGGACTTCACCGAGTGTGCCCTGACACTGAGGTCCTGGGGCACATGTGTCAACCAGGCTTGCTTCTATGTCTGTCAACAGAAAGTCCTGTCATTCCCCACTATCATCTCATAATGTTCTACCTTTTGAACATACCAAATGATGACATGAACTTGCGCTGTTATATAGCCAACAAGTCCACAACATCTAAACGCCCCTAAACCCCACCCATGGTTTCAAGGGGTCCAGAATTATTCCACTGTGTCTATGAGATGTATGTCGACCAGGAAATCCACTGTTGCTCAGCCATGAAATATTACTAATTAATGCTTATTGTATGTAATATTCATGTACTCAATGCCAAAATAGCTATTCAGTTCTCCTATTTAATACAAAGAGATCACTTATCACTGTAGAGGGAAAAATCATACTAAAAAATACCTAATTCCTCACAGAACAAAGAAAAACAATAGAGGCTGCAATGGGCAGAACTGGCCCACATGTCAGCTGTGGGAGAAGCAGAGGGTTGCTAGAGAGAAAGAAGGAAGAGGTTGTCTTCTAACAAATATTTAAAGATAGTATATCAAAGAAGCCTGGCCTGTGGTGGCACAGTGGATAAAGAGTCAACCTGAAACACTGAGGTCTCTGGTTCAAAACCCCGAGCTTGCCTGGTCAAGGCACATACAGGAAGCAACTACTATAAGTTGATGCTTTCTGCTTCTCCCCCTTCTCTCTCTTTCCTCTCTCTAAAATCAATAAATAAAATCCTTTTTTAAAAAAAAAAAGAAAAGATAGCATATTGATATGACCATTGAGACCAGGAAAACAGACATAAGAGCAGTTGTTTTCAATCCTTTTTTGATAACAAGTATTTTATAACTACCCCTTTACTAACTTGAAACAGAATTCATACAAAATATAACCTAAAACAACACCCATAGATGTCTACTATTAAAAAACAGAAAGTAACAAGTGTGGATGAGGATGTGGAGAAATTAGAACCCCTGACTGTTTATGGGAATGTAAATGGTGTGGCCACTATGGAAAACAGTTTAAAGATTCCTCAAAAAATTAAAAAATGGAACTACCATATGATCCAGCAATTCCACTTCTGGTTGTATATCCAAAGGGATTGAAAGCAGGGACCCTAAAAAATAGCTGCATACCCATGTTCCTCACAATATTATTTACAATAGCCAAGAGGTGGTAACAACCCAAGTGTCCATCAATAGATGAATGGATAAACAAAATTTAATCTATACACACAATGGAATATTATTCCACCTTAAAAGAGAAAGAAATCCTGTGCTCGCTTCGGCAGCACGTATACTAAAAAAAAAGAGAAAGAAATCCTGTCATATGCTACAACTCGGATAACCCTACATACAATTCCACCTGTATGAAGTTATAGAAACAGAAAGTAGAATGGTGGTTGCCAAGGACTGAGGCAAAGTAGGAATGGGTTGCTGTTTAATGGGTATAGAGTTTCAGATTTGTAAGATAAGAAAATTCTGGAAATCTGTTTCACTGCAATGTGAATATATACTTAACACTACTTATTGTGTACTTTAAAATGGTTAAGGTGGTAAAAAGAAAAAATATATAGATATATATCTTAACATAAACATAATTTTTTATTGTATTTATTTATTTTAGAGAGGAGAGAGAGAGAAGGGGGAGGAGCATGAAGCATCAACTCCCATACGTGCCTTGACCAGGCAAGCCCAGGGTCTCAAACCTGTGACCTCAACTTTCCTGGCTGATGCTTTATCCACTACACCACCACAGGTCAGGCACAAACATAATTTAAAGAATAATCAACACAATGCCCTAATTGTAGTAAAAGGGGTAAAATAAATTTGTAACAAAACATACATATATTTCAATATAGAACTGCTCAGAGAATGCACTAGAGGATAAATGCAGTAATCAGATACTTACTGCTGTCCCTAGAAAAACATAAAAGCCACAGAGGAAGATGGACAGAGGTGGCCTATATGGGTAAGTCAACCACTATAAGTAACTTTCCAACTCTGCAAAGTTCCAAGCATAATTACTTACATAGTGGATATCTTCTTGGAGAATTTAGGGCACATACAACCAAGGAAGCCCCCCTTCAATTTCCATTATGTAGCACCCCCCAGGAAAACCACCCTGGAGGAAGCAATGAGAATTGCCCACCTAAACCATGAGACCCAGAGAGAAAAATCAAAGGGTGGTGCCTCTTATTTGGAGTTCTGTCCTCTGCCAACCCCACATCCCAGGCTCTTGCCAGAAGTTTCTAAACCAAAAGAAAAAGGAAAAAAGAAAGAACAAATAAATAAATAAAAGATTCTTCTTGGTAAACCCATCTTAGGACAAAATTTAGATTTTGGGATTTTGTGTATTGATTTCTTTGCCACTTAATTTATGCCCTCCCTACACACATTTCTGAAATGGAGTTTTATGTCAGTTAAGACTCTTGGGCCTGACCTGGCGGTGGCGCCGTGGACAGAGTGTCGGACTGGGATGCGGAAGACCCAGGTTCGAGACCCTGAGTTCGCCAACTTGAGTGCGGGCTTGAACATAAAGCTCGTCAGCTTGGACCCAAGGTCGCTAGCTCCAGCAAGGGGTTGCTCGGTCTGCTGAAGGCCCGCCGTCAAGGCACATGTGAGAAAGCAATCAATGAACAACTAAGGTGTTGCAACGGCAATGAAAAACTAATGATTGATGCTTCTCACCTCTCTCCGTTTCTGTCTGTCTGTCCCTATCTATCCCTCTCTCTGACTCTCTTTCTGTCCCTGTTAAAAAAAATAAAATGACTCTTGGAAGCAAAAGTCTTCTGCCTCAGTGGAATGAAGTACTACTGGTGAAAACTGGTATGCTGTTGTACCAGTAAAGGAACCATCTTTGGTTTTCCTGACTATCACCAAATAATCCTGTGCCTGGAGCCACCCATTCTGCCAACGATTGGCATTGATCCTAGATTGAATGCTAATGTCTGTGCATTTTTACTCTGTCATTGGCATCTTCATTCCTGCTTTGCTGAATTGTGCAGCTGCCTGGAGGCTGAACAGAACTGCCACAGCTACAATGGCACCACCAGCTTCTCCCAGCTCTCATAGCCCACAGCACTTACTAGTGTTTAGAGGACACAGGGACAAAGGACCTAACCAGGAGTTATGCCAAGGAGAAAATAATAGTTAAAACGCCAACCGGACTTTACTTAACATCTTAACCACATGCCCTACACATAATGAGTGGTTCAAGGGGCTCCCTTCCAGAGCTAGGGCCACATAAGGAGGATCTCTAGAGGCTTCTTTGCCAGGCAGTTCTCTCTACACTCATGCATTCAACATACATTTACTGAGACCAAGGGTGTGCTGCTACTACTGCTCAACACTTATACTGTAGTAAGGTACCAAAGAATTGCAAAGATTAATATTTTAGGAGGAAGAGTCAGGTATTTTGCCCCCTCCTTTCTGTACAGAATGAAGGGAGAGGAATGTGGGAGTTTCCTGGATATACTATGTACTGAGATAAGAAACCCCTTTTTACTAAGAGGCTTAAAAGGCATTTTTTTTTTATTTAGACCAAGCAGTCAGAGAGATTTTGTAAATATGATTTTTATACTTGTGTGTGATTTACACCAACTCAGGATGGATTGACAGCATTGTATTGTAAATGGAGAGGGTTTGTACTAGGTTTTGAATGAAAGTAAGAAGGAGACTTATTTCTTCCCCCCACCTTTGAGAAAGAAGGTAAACAGCTAGCCAGGTGCAGGGGAAGAAAAGAAAGATTAAGCAGCCTTTTCTTTTTCCCCTTTCTTTCTCCTTAATGGGAAATTTACAAACGATTATCCTCTGACATTATGTAAGCTGCCCCATCCTGAAATCATGTGATTGATGTATGTACCTCTAAAAAAAAGGGATGGCAAATAAACACTAAAAAATTAAGAAATGTCTTTTAATATGTAAAACAACATTTTTTGCTATTATGTTACCTTATAAGTTTTAATATGTAAGAATGTTTTTTATAAATCCTATAGGCAAATGTTTATAATTATGTCATACTCTCGTCCTCCTACTTTTCCCACCAAACTGTATGTGATCAAGTGTATATAACTAGTCTCAGAGCTATATTGGACACTGCATGATTTGGGTCAGCTATACCCCATGTTTGTCATATGCAGCTGGCTTATTAATAAATCTCCTCCTATTAATAAAACTCCTAAAAATTCATTTGGACTTGGTGTCTCTAGGTAAACCCGGCGGAACACTACTTTACAACAATACTAAGGTGGGACCCATTTCGAACACCCAAGCAATTCCAATTCAGGGTGCCGGCTGCTGTTACAGAGGTAAATGCCACAATTGCCAAGGAGAGGAATTAACAGCAGGCAGTGAAAACCTCCCCACAAAATGCCTGAGATCCTGAAATGATTGGGGCAAATGAGTTTCATATGCCTGAACGACCAGCAACATTAAAAACGGTGGGCAAGTTTTGTGTCTAGACAGAGCTGAGTTTAGGAACTGTTAGCTGATACACAATTTTCTACTTAGCAGGGCAGGTACACAGAATCCAATTTGGGGGTGATCTGTATTCTATTCAGTTTCCACTATAGCATTCAAATGTAGGCAGGGACAAGGGAATTCATCTTCCTGCAAATTCATTCCCTAGGGGTCCTCCAGCTCACAGCAGGTTTCCTTGCTAGGGAGGTGGGTGGTAGAACAGACAACAGCAAGAAATTACAGCCACAAATCGCCCTGCATGAGCCACTGGCTCCTGCCTGCTTCTATAATTGCAGACCCAAAAACACTGCCGGCACAGGGCTAAGCATCCTGAAAAAACAGTGCTTCCCCAGCTACCCAAGGAGCTGGTCTGGCTCTCGTCTACAGCAGAAAATCCCCTTTTCTAACATGTTTCCTTCAACTAAAGCATTTTACCGTTTCATCACATTTTATCATTTCTAAAATGTGGAATGTGTTTCACAGTTAAATTGCACATTTTAAACGGTAGGACTTTATTTTCCTCCTCACACAAATACTCGTATTAAACTGATAGCGTGTTTTACAATTAATGATGCCTTAGAATCCATGACTTTAAACTTATTCTATAGGACAACTAGAAACATAAAGCTGAGAGGCTAAGCATGGCTTTACACACATTTCCATGTCATCAAACATCTTTTGTTCAGATCTCAGCAACCTAGAGGTTCAGCTTTTTAAATCCCCAGGGCAATCACCCTTTTGTGAGACCAACTTTACCTTAAGTCCCTGCAAGGTCAGGCCCCTGGCCAAGCTCTCCCAGGCAAGAGCAGCCAGCCTGTCAGTCTTAGGGAACATTCCAAGACCAAGCTGAGACAAAGGGGTGGAGTCAAACCCCTGAGCTCAGCCAGTGTCCAAGAAAGATGTGACCAGGAACTGTTGACTTCTGCTTCTGATGGGGCCAGGAGGGTAGTGAGGTAGATCAGTGAAGGCTAGAGTTTGTTCCAGCACCCTCCCACACTACACAAAGCTCAGCAGCCAAACTCCATGAACATCCAGGGACAATGGCATATTTCCTGAAAGCAGTAACTCATAATGCTACTAAGAGAGAGGTACCCAGAAAACAAATACGATAATGACCTGGTCCTGGGACAGAGCTAATGGGTGGGGAACCACTCGTGACATGCTGGGATTAACTTTAGCCCTCATCCTCTTGTTCACCCATCATCCTTCATGGCTGTTTACTCTCAAGCCCCTCATCTTGGGCCCCAAAGGGGCTTACTAAGAAAGATTGATAACAATGAATTACACACTCTTCTTTTCAAAGTCTTGATCCTAGGACTATGTAGATAGAATAGGATTTCCATGAGAAACAGCTGAATATGTAACAAGGTTCAGAAAGCCTTAGGAAGTACTAGAAACATCACCACCAGCAGGCAGCAAACTTGAAAAGGCCAGTGGTGACTTGAGTCTTGGTGCATCCCTCGAAGGAACTGACGGGAGGCGAGCAAAGGAACATCCAGTCTCCGTGGGAGCCTATCTGAGCCAGACATCTGTCAAAACACTACAGACACAAACTCTGAAGGTGGGAAATGAGACGGGAAGCAGTGCAGAAACACAGACTCTGCCGGGAAATGCAGTTTTACTGAAAAAAAAAAAAAAAAAGCTAAAGAATAATATAAAGCTAATATGTGAGAGTCTAAAAAAGATACTGCTTCTCTGTTTCATTTTATTGTTGTTGCTGTTGTTGTTTTTGAAGTAAAACGTCAGGAGACAAAAATTTCCAACATTAAGTTTTCCAAACTTTATTTTTTAAATGTGGTTAATAGCATAGTATGCCAAAGCAATACAAAACTATAAAAGTCACCACATGTGAACACATCTGTGCATCTTCAGGGGAAAAGGCAGGTTCCAGAAGGATGAAAAGGCACAAGTTTAGGTGGAAGCCTACTAAATGTTCCAAGGGCCTCGAGAAGAGCAGATCCACAAGATGGAAGGACCCTGGGGACAAAAGTCACCCACCAACTAGGAACCCCAGCTGGTCTGTCCCATGAGTGAGAAACAAAAGTCTGTGTGTTCGGCCCTAATGTTTATAGGTGTACTTATTCAGCCACTAGTGTGACCCCAGTGAGCATGCAGCTCTGTCTCTATTAATACACGATCTTAATGACATTTTCTAAGTTCTCTGAGCTTCTGTGCCTGCATCTGTAAGATGACACCAATAGACCCTTCTTTACAGGTGTGTTGCAATTCCATTAGCAAGGGGATGGAAATATAAACCTAGCACATTATAAGTCTTTGATAAAGGTTTGCATTTATTTGTATTTTTCCAAGGAATAGAGATTGGGAATGACTGGGAACTGCAATGAGGTTAATAAAATTTAACAGCATCACTAATAACTAGAAATAGCTTACTAAAAACAGATATAAAGGGGAAATAAAAATTTGTAAATATGGTTTTGTTCCATATAGCAGGAAACATTGTGTTTCCATCTTAGAGCTCTTTTCCTTTGAGTAGTTCTTAGTGTTGGGGCAATTTGTAATTGTACAATGTGGGATATAAGGCAGAAAAACTATTGCCTAAGAACTTTTCTGGCCCTGGCTGGTTGACTCAGCTGTAGGGAGTCGGCCTGGCATGTGGACTTCTTGGGTTGGGTTCCCAGTCAGGGCACACAGGAGAAGCAACCATTTGCTTCTCCACTCCTCCCACTTCTCTCTCTCTCTCTCTCTCTCTCTCTCTCTCTTTGTCTCCTGCAGCCATGGCTTGAATGGCTCAAGCAAGTTTGCCCTGGGCACTGAGAATGGCTTTGTGGCCTCATCTAAGGTGCTAAAATAGCTCAGTTGCCAAGCAATGGACCAGCAGCCCCAGATGAGCAGAGCATCGCCTAGTAGGGGGCTTGCTGGGTGGATCCCAGTTATGGTGCACGCAGTAGTCTATCCCTCTGCCTCTCTACCTCTCACTTAATAAAAAAATTTTTTTTAATTAAAAAGAGAACTGTTTCTCTTTTCCCTTTGGTTCATATGCTGATCTTACCCAGTCAAACTGAGCACATCTTGAAAGCACAGAAACTTTGTGGAAGAAAGGAAGGTGAGCAGAAGCAATGAGTGTCACTTCCAGACTTGATCCCTGAAACCTTACATGTGTCCCCCACATTCTTTTCCCCCTCTTGTCTTGAGTGACAAGATTAGGGTGGCCTTGAAAGCCACATGTTGGAAATTGCAGAGACACTGTCAGTCAAAATCCCTGAATGTCCACATGGAGCAGAGCCACTACCAACATGAAAGATTCCTCTGAGAAATAATACAAAACTCTGATATGTGCAGCTTCTTTAGTCTGAGGTCTCTTTGTTACAGCAATTAGTATTACCTTAACTAATACAGATTTATCCATCTTTGTATCCCCAGGACCTACAAAAGAGCGTAGCTGTGTTGTTAGTCAAATAATCTAAATGCAACATCCACACTTGTGAAGCAGAGCTATCCGGAACTGCTACCAGTTCTAGAAAAACAAAACATATACTCTTTATTATGAAGAAAAAGGGTCATAAAAAATTAAAGCACTGAAGTCTACAAGTATTTGGTTCGGCCATCTGTAAGGTACACACAAACCAGAACATATCCACGTATGAAGGAGACAGTAGCAACGTCTTCCCTCAGTATGATTTCTCTTGCTTCAAGATACAAAATTTCACAAATCTTTACAAACCTCCCCTCCATCACTCAGCTGCCCCATCCCCATTCAAGGTTTGTGCCTAACTGGCCAAAGTCAAATAGATTATTCTATTCCACTAGTCATGGAGATTGATTTGGACATGATTTTGGGAACAAAGGCAGACCACAAAGTCTAGCCAGTTTATTAAGACTGACTAGAATTGAAAGCATTAATTTAGTCCATTTCAATATACTGAGACAGCAAACTGTGCAAAAGACATTCCTGAGATTAGGTTACATGTCCAAGAGCAAGATCCTGTGTGTTCCTGATGTTCTATCTTAGAGGGATGTCAAAGAGGAGGATGACTTGGTCTTTCTGGCTTCTTCTACCATTATCATCTCCCCTGGTGAGGCCTCCAATGAGCCTACCTATCAGAGATGGGAAAGAGATGGCTACAAGGTCCAGCAAGCTGTCTGACTTCTCTAATGAATGTACAATTTAAATGATGCACTGGGCGTCCAGAGTGGGTGAGGCCTTCTCCACAGTGCCTCTTACCAAGTGCTGACATAACCAGGTTTAACTCTGGGCATGCCCTGAGCTACTCAAGCAGTGAAACTGGGGCAGGGGGTGCAAGGAGACAGGAGTACCTGTGTTGAAACACTCCACAGAGGATTCTGACAGCAACCCCTTCCCCCCCAGGTGAGCTCCAGGAATAAAAAGCAAAATCTTACCTCCCTAATCTGTGCTTTATATTTTTAGATTCTTTTCTGATAATAGGAAATAACACTTATTCATTATGAATTTTAAAAGTTAAGTAAAAAGTGAGTGAAGTAGAAAATGAAAAGCTTCCAAAATCTGTCCCCACAAAAAGAAAAAAATCATTTTATATAATAAGTGAATGTATATCTTAGAGCTTTCTATACCTATACAAATATATAACTTTTCTAATCAATCATTTAGCCAAGCTACCATTATGCCTTAATGTTGCAGCAATAATGTTGGCTTATAATCCTCTGAAAATGCATATTATTACTATACATTTAAGGGTGGGTCAATTTTTTATAATAATGTTCTGGTTTCTTATATTTTTCTTTTTTTCTTTTTGTTTTTTTCTTTTCTTTTCTACCTACTTCTACCTGTGGCAAAATTCCCCGTACTCTGCACATAGTTTCCTAACTTCCTTGGGTCAAAGTGTACTTGGAAAATCATTGAAGGAAGAGGGACCAAAACGATGAAATCACTCTCAGCAAGGTAACACCCAATGTAACACAGAGCAAGTACAACAGCTTTCATCTGTGTGGTTGGTATTTATTTTTCTACTTCCAGTTATTTATCTGAACGTATTTTCCTTTTTATTTCCAGTTAGCATATAAAAGAATTTTTGGCTCCATAATTTAAGGTGTTTGAAATTTTGGTATAACTATATTAGCCATGATATTCTTGGGTTGAATATTTCCAATAGCAACAAAATCTCTATTTAAAAAAATAAAAGTAAGCCTGACCAGGCGGTGGAGCAGTGGATAGAGCGTCGGACTGGGATGTGGAAGAACCAGGTCCGAGACCCCGAGCTCGCCAGCTTGAGCACGGGCACATCGGACTTGAGCAAAAGGCTCAGCAGCTTGGACCCAAGATCGCTGGCTCCAGCAAGGGGTGGCTCGGTCTGCTGAAGGCCCGTGGTCAAGGCACATGTGAGAAAGCAATCAATGAACAACTATGGTGTCACAACGGCAATGAAAAACTAATGATTGATGCTTCTCATCTCTCTCCATTCCTGTCTGTCTGTCCCTATCTATCCCTCTCTCTGTCCCTGTAAAAAAAAAAAAAATTAAAAAAAATAATAAAAGTAAAATGATGCAGTATATCATTTTTGATTCCATATTATTCCTGGTTTAACTTATGACGTTTGTAAAATTTTTTTGAGAGGAAGGGAGATAATGAGGCAGAATTCAACATTTGGTCCAACCAGAATCTACCCAGCAACCCCATCTGGGCCCGATCGATGCTCAAGTACTAAGCTATTTTTAACACCTGAGGTTGACATGCTCAGAACAACCAAGCCATCCTCACCACCCAGGGCCACACTTGAACCAATCAAGCCACTGGCTGTGGGAAGAGAAGAGGGAAAGAAGGAGGAGATTGGGAGGGAGAGAAGCAGATGTTCACTTTTTCTTTGTGCCCTGACTGGAACATGGGAAATCCATATGCCAGCCCCACACTCTATCCACCAAGCAACCCGCCAGGGCTGACATTTACATCTTTAACAATTTTATCTAGCTTTGTGCAGATAGATGGGAAAATATCTAACATGGTACAAAATATAATGATGAAATAAAAGCTCTAGGTTAAGGCACAAAAGGGAATAATCAGCTACAAAAACACTTCTCAGGATGAATAAAATAGTTAAAGTTTTAGCTGAACTATCAACTTTGAATATAATTATAGCCCCATAGTTAGATCACTCAGAAATGGAGATCTTAATGTTCTACTTTTCAAATTATAATGTGGAACTTTCGGCAATAGAGGGCAGTTTGTAGGAGTGAAAAGTCATAAAGTGGAAATTGTAACACATCTAGCTTGAACACAAAGAGAAAGAGGTATGTGGAGCGGTAGGTGGGCCTGTTGTCCCTATAAAGTTTTAGGAACAGCAACAGCTCTGATCTGAAAGTCCCAAGAGATTGGACCAGAACAGAAAGCTGGATGAGATGAGTTTTAAAAAAAAAAAAAACAATACTTAGTACTCTGAAATAACTAGTGAGGAGAAAAATCATAGACAAGGTCTGCTAAAATTAAAATCAGAGCTGTTTAATGGGAATTATCAATAGTCAATTGCTAAACAATTGCACCTTCAGGACTATTCACATCACCACAAAAAAAAAGTGATTAAATACTCAAGACAACTTCATAGAGAGATTCTTTACTTAAATTTGATACACTTCCTGTCTAAATGGTAATCTCTATGTTCCAGGCCAAAAAGAAAAAGACAAAGCTGGGTTCAAAACATCTCCCACCACAAACAGGAAGAAAACTCTCAATACCCTGGGAACAGCTGGAGACCCTGAGGAAGACATAATTCCAACTTCCAAGGTGCTGAACAAAGCTACCACTTGCTCCAGAAGGAAACACCATCTCTAACCGTGAAGGCTCTTTGCTCTACAAATATCCTTAAAATGACAGCCCAGGACAGTGGCTGTCAGTTCCTCCTTTGCAAGGCATACAGAAACGCAGATGACAATTATAGTGACACAAACTTCTCTTCAACAGCATTAGATGTCAGAAGACAGTGAGATAACATAATTGAAGTGATTAAAATAATAATAACAATAATAATGATGTCCTAGAATTTTGTCACCTCAAGGTAAGAGCAAAATAAAAATATTCTCAGATAAATGTACCCTTATAATAAACTATCCAAGCCTGACCTGTGGTGGCACAGTGGATTAAGAATCGACCTGAGCCTGACCAGGCGGTGGCGCAGTGCATAGAGCGTCGGACTGAGATGAGGAAGACCCAGGTTCGAGACCCCGAGCTCTCCAGCTTGAGCACGGGTTCATCTGGCTTGAGCAAAAGCTCGCCAGCTTGGACCCAAGGTCGCTGGCTCCAGCAAGGGGTGGCTCTGTCTGCTGAAGGCCTGCGGTCAAGACACATGTGAGAAAGCAATCAATGAACAACTATGGTGTCGCAATAGCACTGAAAAACTAATGAGTGATGCTTCTCATTTCTCTCTGTTCCTGTCTGTCTGTCCCTATCTATTCCTCTCTCTGGCTCTCTCTCTCTGGCTCTCTCTCTCTCTTTTCTTTCTCTCTCTCTCTCTCTCTCTCTCTGTCCCTGTAAAAAAAGAAAAGAAAAAAAAAGAATCGACTTGAAATACTGAGGTTGCCGCTTCAAAACCCTGGGTTTGCCTGGTCAAGGCACATATGGGAGTTGATGCTTCCTACTCTTCTCCGCCTTCTCTCGTTCTCTTTCTCTCTCCTCTCTAAAATAAATAAATAAAAGGTTAAAAAAAATAGTGTATATTAACTAGAATTCAATTTATAAAAAACTAAAAAATAATAATAATAAACTATCCAAATTGTGAGATGTAATCAGAAAGCAAATGAAGTTTACTAACATTCACTCTCATCTCATTTTTACTTTAAAACAGCTGGTGGACGCCTGACCTGTGGTGGCACAGTGGATAAAGCGTCGACCTGGGAACACTGAGGTCACCAGTTCAAAACCCTGCACTGGTCTGGTCAAGGCACATATGGGAGTTGATGCTTCCAGCTCCTCCCTCCTTTCTCTCTTTCTCTCTCTCTCTCTGTCTCTCTCACTCTGTGTCTCCTCTCTAAAATGAATAAAATAAAAATAAAAAATAAAACAGCTAGTGGACAAGTTCCTCTTCTACTGTTGGAGAAAGCTCAGGGCCAAAATTGCTCTGGTCACTGTTAGATTAAAAAAGTGTTAAAGGCCTAAATCACAAAAGCTCAATTGCACATTTTAATTCTCCATTGTCATGTAAGCATCAAAATTCAAACTTTGATTCCAAGCTGAGATCTCTCTACCTCCCCAGGTCTGGAAGGGCTGTAGCAGTTACACCACCTGCAGCCTGGGGAGGAGCTGCTATCACCCTCCTCCCTCCCAAGCATGTGCCCCTGCTCCTGCCTGTGAGAGGCAGCTCCTGACCAGGTCAGGCGCTAGGGAAATCAGTGCTGTTGGGGTTCAAACTTGTTTTTACCTGACTCTTTTCCTCACAGTGTATTATAAACTGAATATTTGCTCCCCCCCAAAAAAATAAATATGTTGAAATCCTAGCCCCCAATGTGATGGTGTTAGCAGGTGGGGCCTTTGGGAAGTGATTTGGTCATGAGGGATTGGTGCCATGAGAGAATACAATAAGAAGACATGCATCAGATTGCTGGAAGTAAGATTCATGAACTCCAAGAAAAAAGATAGGGACATCCCAGGAAAAGTGCCAGCACAATAGCAATATCTACAAACACTGACATGTGAAGTCTCGCAGTGAATGGCCACATTCCTGCATGTTCACCAGACAGTGAACAAGCCCCATGGATGCAGAGTCCCGATCAATATTTTAGTGTCCCACACTTAAAAATGAACCACCAGCCAAGGATCTCCAGACATATGAGAAAAGACTCAGATGTACAGAACAAATAACTACAAAATCTGAAGAGTGAAAATTAGACAAGAAAAAGAAATAAAAGGCATCCAAATCAGAAAGGAAGAAGCAAAATTGCCTCTGTTTATAGATGGTATGATCTTAAACATAGATGAGTCTAAAAACTCCACCAAAAAAATGTTTAGAATTAATAAACAAATTCAATAAAGTTGCAAGATACAAAATAAACTTACAGAAATCAGATGCATTTCTATACACTAACAACAAAATATCTGAAAAATAATAAACCATCAATCTCATTTACAACAGCATCGAAAACAGTGGAATACGCAGGAATAAGCTCAATTGAGGAAGGCCTGGCCTGTGGTGGCACAGTGAATAGAATGTTGACCTGGAAAGCTGAGATCACTGGTTCAAAAGTTTGGGCTTGCCCAGTCAAGGCACACATGCCAAGCAACAAGCAAGCAATGAACAATTAAAGTGAAACTGAGTTGATACTTCTCACTCTCCACTCCCTCCTCTCTTTGTAAAATCAATAAATAAAATACCTTTTTTAAAAACTTAAGGAGTTGAAGATTTGTACACTGAAAACTGTGAGATTTTGATGAAATAAACTGAAGAAGATACAGTTAAATTCAAAGATATCCTGTATTAATAAATTAAAAGAATTCAATTTGTTAATATATCCATACTACCCAAAGCTACCTAGAGTCAATGCAATCCCTATCAAAATTCCAATGGCATTATTTATAGAAATAGAAAAAAAATCCTAAAATTCATGTGTAACTACAAAAGACCCAAATGGTCAAAGCAATCTTGAGAAAGAATAACAAAGCTGGAGGCGTCACACTTTCTGATTTCAAACTTTATTACAAAGCCATAGTAATCAAAACACTACAGTTCTGGCAAATATATACATACACATAGACCAATGGAACGGAATCAACAGCCCCTAAATAAATCCACACAGTTAACTAAATTGTGACAAGAGAGCCAATAATATTCAATAAGGAAAAAATAGTCTCTTCAATAAATAATGTTGAGAAAACTGGTAATCCCATGCAGCAGAATGAAATCAGGCCCTATCTTATCTCACTCACAAAAATTAACTCAAAATGATTTAAAGATTTAGACCTAAGATCTGAAACTGTAAAACTCCTAGAAGAAACCATAGGGGAAAATCTCTGTGATATTGGTCTTGACAATAGTGTTTTAATACAACACCAAAAGCACAAGCAACAAAAGAAAATATAAATAAGTGAAACCAAATCAAACTAAAAGGCTTCTGCACAGCAAAAGAAACAATTTAAAAAAAATTAAAAGGCAATGTATGGAACAGAAAAAAATATTTGCAAACCATCTATTTGTTAAGGAGTTAAGATCCAAAATTTATAAGGAACTCATACAACTCAATAGCAAAAACACACAATTCAATTTAAAAACAGGCAGAGGATTTGAATTGATATATACTGCTCACAAAAATGTGGGGACACTTCAAAATGAATATGAAGCTATAAAATATCCCTTCATTTTTGTGAGCAGTATATTTCAAATGAAGACATACAAATAGTCAACAGGTATGTGAATAGATGCTCAATATCACTAATCATTGGGGAATAAAAACACTGGGGACAAAATTTTTGTTGCATCCACAAAAACACTTGTTCTTACCTAATTTTAGTGTGCTGATCTCAAATCTAACATTAGTTTTTCTCTGCAAGCTACAGTTTTCTTTGCAATTCAAAATTTTAGGTTTTCATCTTATTGTAAAATTTTCAACATTCAGTTTAACATAATAAAGTAGAATGTCTTCTTGGGCATCATCTTTGTAAAAATATAGTAATTTATATAAGGCAGTAAATACACTAATACACTAAAAGATATGATTGCATCAGAATTCATCTACAATTTCGAAATAGAACATTAAAAAACTTATTTTAATCATAAAATTTTCACAAAACTTATTTAAATTTTATTCAGGCAAAAATTAGCGTTTGTAGCTCTTGCGTTTGTGTACTTGTTGAGGACAATTTCGTTTGATGCTCCAGCAGTAGTCTGCTCATCACTAACAGCTCCAAGATTTTCGGGAAACTTATCAAGGTGACTGTTCAGGAAGTGAATCTTAATGCTCATGTTACATCCAATGTTGCTGAAAGCCAACAGCATCCTTTGAACCAGAAGTTCATAGTTTTCTGCTTTCTTGTTGCCAAGGAAGTTCTTTGTAACTGCCACAAAAGACTGCCATGCTGTTTTCTCCTCCTTAATCATCTTCCTGGCAAATTCTTCATCACGCATGAGGGTTCGAATTTGAAGTCCATCGAATACACCTGCTTTTATCTTCTCGAAAGACAAGGGAAGGAAAGCAGAAATAATACGTTGAAAGCATTCACTTTCTCTATTCAAAGCCTGAACAAACTTCTTCATGAAGCCAAGTTTGATGTGAAGTGGGGGAAAAATGATCCTGTCTCAATTAACTACAAGTTCATTCACAATATTTTGCATCCCTACTTCCAGAGCTTCACGTTTCGGCCACTCCATCTGTGTCCAGTGTTTCTCCCGAGCTCAGCTGTTCCACAAACACAGAAAGCAAGGATACTTCATAAAACCTCTCTGCTGTCCTAGCAGGAAATTTACCATTTTAAGATCCACACAAATGATCCAGTTATGCTCCTCATACTTCAGAAAGTCAAAGACAATTTTTATGTCATTATAATCTTCTCGCAAATGAGTTGAATAACCAATTAGAACTGCTGCCTAAACATGACCCTTGTGTAGGAGAACACATTTCAGACTCCATTTAGAGCTGTCAAGAAATAGACGCCATTCTGTTGGACTGTAAGTGGTAACACCTGGCTGGCTGAGAAGACTACTGATATTATGACAGTAAACAAAGTGTTTGTCTTTGGAAAAAAAGTCCACAAAAATTTGTTCACGCTTCCTGAAATGGGATACTTTAGCTGACTGGTGAAGTACATTCTTTTTGAAGCCTAGAGGCTAATAACTCAGCTGCTTTCTTTGATAGACCTAAATCTCCTACTAAGTCATTCAATTCAGGTTGGCTAAACTGCTGAGGGGTTAATGACTGCTTGGCATCAGAAGAAGACCCTTCAGATTCTACAACCATTTCCTTGTGCATCTTATCAAAATACACTTGATCACCATGTTCACTTTCTTTGTCCTTAGAAGAAATAAAACCATTGAAAACTGGAACTTGGAGTGTCTCAGAATGTGTGATAGGTCGTATTGCTGAAGGAATATTAGGATATGCGATCATATGCCGTTTTTTCTTGCCGGTGCCCTTTGTATGGATCAGACAGAAATAACAGTCACTGCTGTGGTCCTTAGGTTCACGCCAAACCATGGGAATACCAAAAGGCATTCCTTTGCATTTTCCTTTTGTCCACTCACCAAGCATTTTCTCACAATCATGACACACAATATGAAGATCTCAATTCTTGTCTTGATCGCCAAGGGGAACTTGAAAATAAGTGATATATGCACATGTCACAAATATTGAAATGTCGTGCCATTGACATTGAAGTGTGTAACAGCCACATATATAACAGAAGGTGTCAGGACTATTCTTACATTTATGCCTACTCAAAGAAGCCATGATTTAATCTTAAAACAAAATAAGAGGGTGTTTTAATCAGATAATAATTTTTTACATTGAAAAACAACTATAATTGTGTAAAAATGATGTTTGTAAAACATTAATTGCTTTGTGGTTATGTTAAATCCAAGAGTCATTGCCCTTTAACTCTGATTTAAAAACCAATGCATGCCATTAACTGTAACAAAAAGAAATTAAAATTGCATAAAAACTAGAGCTTGCACCAAAAAACAGATTTCAGATTTGGAATCAGCAATGCAGAAATATATAAAGTTCTAAAACCTCATGTAACAGAAAATTTAAAAAAAAATTGTTACCCAGTGAAATCCGAACCACAATAACATATCACCTCAGACCTCTTAAGATGGTTATTATCAAAAAGATAAGAGATGAAAGTATTGGTGAGAGCGTGGAGAAAATAAGAGCCCTTGCACATTGTTGGTCAGAATGTAAATTAGTATAGGCATTTTCCAAAACGATATAGAGGTTCCTAAAAATTAAAGATAGAACTATTATCTAACCCAGCAATCCCACTCTGGGTCTATACCTGAAGAAAACAAAATTAGTATTTAGAAGAGATATCTGCACCCCCATGTTTATTGCATCATTTATTACAATAGCCAAAATATAGAAACAACTTAACACATACACACATATATATACAGTAAATTCAGGCTTGAAAGTGTTTTTCTTGCTGCATTAGTTAATATAAAATATATTATATACACTATATATAATGGAATGTCAGCCATAAAAAAGAAGATCCTGCCATTTCCAACAACATGGTAGATGGAAGAATGTTTGGACCTTGAAGGCATTATGCTAAAAGAAGTAAGTCAGACACAGAAAGTCAAATATCCTATGATTCCACTTATGTATGGAATCTAAAAAAGCTAAACTTATAGAATACATTGTACAGAGAGTACAATGGTAGTTGCCAGCTGGGGGTAGGGAAATGGGGAGATGTTGAACAAAGGATATAAATTTCCAGCTATAAGATGAATAGATTCTGGGGCTCTATTACTCAGCATGGTGACTATACTCAACTATAGTTGATATTACATACTTGATAGCTGATAAAAGAATAAATCGCAAATGTTCTCACCATAAACAAAAGTAATTATTTGAGGTGATGGGGTGCTAATTAACCCTACGGTGATAATCATTTTGCAACATATAGTGTTATCAACTCATCACACTGTATACCTTAAACTTATACAATGTTTTATGTTAATGATATCTCAATAAAGCTAGGGGAAAAACCTACAAAATCTCAGTTGTTTGCCAAAACAAACATCTGAGAGGTTATCTAGAGATCTGATTTTGCAGAAAGTTGGAATATAAAAACTGGTTGAGAGTGTGGAAAGATAATGTCAGAGAGGTAAAGAAAGACAAAAGGGAGAAGAAAAACATAATCTCTAATAGAAGTGGAAAAAATGCATTGAACGGTGCTTCAGAACTACTGTGATACTCTGCAGTACTTTTATCATAGAGAACTGTTCACAGCCTTGTGATTTTTGTAACTGCTTTGAGCTGGGATGCTTCGGATTTAAGTAAGCTTTGATTTTAACAAACACTGAGAAGACCATACATGGATCCTAGCCAGGAGCTTTAACTTTGCTCTACAGGACCCTGGAGGAAGGAGAGAGGCTGGGTAGGAGAAAGGGGTGAGCAGTCATAGCAGTTGAGGCATCTCTGCTTCCACAAGTATGGATTTATTTTATAGTTTGTCTCCTGGACTTCTGCAACTGATTTAATATGAACCAAGTACAAAACCCACACACCCAAGTGCTATGTTGGTGCCAGGCTGTCAGGCAAGACATGATCCCCTCAGGAACTCCTCCAATGGTCTTGGACAGGTGCAGCACATTACAAGATACCAAGAGCCTCAGGGAGACAGAGCTGATGAATTCTCAGAGGATAAGTAACTACAAATCTGGAGCAAAGATCCCAGTTGCAAGCTTGGCTCTGTCATTTCTCTCAATAACAGCTCTGCCCCTTTAATTACAGGTTGTGGATGGATATAGCAAAAAATAGAGAAGAAAGGTTAAAGAGGTGCCTGTAGAGAGGTGGAGGGTGGCAATCTATACACAACCTCATCCAAATTTGTTCCTTGCGCCTGGGCTTCTGATACTTCATCACCCACCCTTTATAATACAAGCACTGAACTGGAGGTCAGTAAAGTATTCTCTCCCATTTCTCTGCAAGTACCCCTCGCCACATAATTTCGGGCAGGAACAACTATTTGATCTGTGAGACCTAGTGCAAAGTGGAAATGCAAGTTTCTTTGTTCAAACACTATTAATTTTAAGACAGCAAGAGCAGAGCACTAACCAAAGAACCTCCGTCAAATCGCGGGACCTTGTACCATGGCCAGGTGGCATGGCCCTGTAGCCAGCCCTCATTCCAGACCACAGGAAGACCACCGCTAGCGAAGGGGAGAGTAATAGTCTGATAGGAAAGGGCTTAGTACTGAGTTCCCCAAAGTTCATGGCCAATCCTAGAACTTTGGTTTTCTTACCAAATAATTGCACCAAAATAGCAAGTGAATGTGAAACATAAACATTACTAAAAGAAGCCATCTTCCCTCCTCCCATATTCCAGAAAAATAATCAAATCTCTGCTTCATGTGCCCTGAGAAGAACATGCAGGGAAAAAAAGAATAAACTGTAGCCCCAGCCTTTAGTAATAAACCTCCTCTCTCACAAAAGACATTGTCTCCCTTTAAAGGAATGACAGGCATCCATGAGAAATGGAGAGGTATTCTGGAAGGCAGACTGTTATTTTCCCCAAAGAAGTTCTAAAATCCATGTAGGCTGTTAGCTGCTTAGAATGAAGGTCAATAATTCACAATTACTTCTTTGTACATCTCAATGCCTAGATATATTTTTAACTCTAATGGTACGGTTTATATATGAACACTATCATTGCCCTTTGCTCATCACCAATAGCAGAGAAATTTTTTGTTGATGCTGTCACAACGGTATAACTTCGGAGTGGCTAAGAACTCTGGTTCTGGAGTCAGAAAGACTCTTCTCCAGCCCAGTTCTACCATTTTCAACACCTCTGACCTGAGCGAGTTGGTGGGATTCATTAAGCCTCACTTTCCCAGTCTATAAAATGGGGATAATGGCAAGTGAGTATTAAATAAGATGGTACATGTAACATGCACTCACAGCCCAGCATATCGTAAAGAACTCATGAGGATACTCCTTCTCATGTCAAGTTCTCAGGGGTAAACACAGGAACAGAAGTGAAACACCAGGTGTCCAGGGCCCTGGGGATACTCTGTTCTGGCTCCAGGGACTCTATTGAGAGTCCTGACTTGAGCCTGCCCTGGTCCTCTGCCTCCCACCCATCCCTGAATAAAGTCCCATAGGCACTGGGCTCAGGCTGGAGCTACTACAGCCACTTCTGCTCAGGCTGCCCTGCTGTCATCTGCCCTCGTCAAGCCTCTGCCAGACCAAACTTCCCAAAACACAAAGACTGTGGAGATCCAGTCCCAGCCCTGTTCCTCATCTCTGTGGCCTGGTGTTGAGGGGCTTCCATAGCATGACTCCCCCCTGGTGGGCCAACCTTATTTCTTCCTCTACTCCACACCCTCAGCCTCCCCTCAACAGACTAGTCATACTCCCTGCTATGAAATAGCGAGCTCACTCCTGCCTCCGGCATGGCCCCTACTGGAAAAGTCTTTCCTGGTCCTCAGCCTGCCCATCCAGACCTGGGATTGCTCGAACCCCTATCAGACATTTGGGAATTGTGACTTCTAGAACTCATTAGAAAGAATGTAATTTAATCTAGAGCCCTCTGCTTTTCTTTAATTCATGTGGAAAATATTAAGTTGGATGCCTCACACACTCATCATAACAAAGTAAATTACATATAGGCCAAAGATTAAAATTATTTAAATCTATAAATATTATCAAAGAAAACAGACAAATTCCCTTATTTTCTCAAAGAAGGCCTCTTTATGCATGACACAAAATTCAAAAGCTATAAATAAAAGACTTTACACATCTGAGTAAAGACTATTAAAATTTTTTTCATGAAAAAAATAGCAGTATTGATATATGCTTGCAGCCCTAGGACAAAGGGCTCCTATAAATCAATAAGAAAAAGAACAGCCACTAAATACAAAATGGGCAAAGGATATAAAATAGACAGTTCACGGGGGCCGGGGGGGAGGAATGACTTTTAAAACCATAAAAAATACCCATCTTTATCATTTAAAAATACAAAGTGCAAACTACAATTGAATATTATTTTTCATCATTAGTTGAGCAAAGATTTTTGTGTAATCCATTGTGTTGGCAAGAGCGTAAGGAAAGAGGTGTGCTTATGAATACTCTTTCACCCTCTTGGCTAGAGATATAGACGAGTACAACCTCTTGGAGCTGCAATTAAGCAATAGTCAATTAAAGTTTAAAGTTCACATACCAACTGACCCAGCACTTCTCTGCACATTGCTGGCACTGGATTGTCTGTTGCTAGCTCTTCATCACCACCACCCACTTCAAGTCTTTGCATCAAAGAAGAAAAGCGAGGGGCTCTGCTCCCCGGAAGCCCCAGGCCAGGTGACTCTGAGTTACTCCTCCAAGGAGAAGCCCTTGCAGGCAAAAGGCAGAGAGGAGCCTCCGTTCTTTTCCATACCCAGTTGGAGCCAGACACATTGGAAGATGAGAGGCAGATTGAGGCTCCTGGCAAGCTCTTGAGAGCCACCCACATTGCCCTGCACACATAGCCGTGGTGAGAGCTTTGAGCAGGGGTCCCCAAACTTTTTACACAGGGGGCCAGTTCACTGTCCCTCAGATTGTTGGAGGGTCGGACTATAAAAAAAAACTATGAACAAATGCTTATGCACACTGCACATATCTTATTTTAAAGTAAAAAAACAAAACGGGAACAAATACAATATTTAAAATAAAGAACAAGTAAATTTAAATCAACAAACTGAACAGTATTTCAATGGGAATTATGGGTGCGGATGCATCCTGTGCTCCTCTCACTGACCACCAATGAAAGAGGTGCCCCTTCCAGAAGTGCCACGGGGATGGATAAATGGCCTCAAGGGGCTGCTTGTGGCCTATGGGCCTGAGGGCCCGTAGTTTGGGGACCCCTGGCTTTGAGAGTCCTGGAAACAGCGGTTTCCCAGTGCACTTGTAAGACCCACCCTCTCAGGTGCTTCTGGTTGAGATCCCGTTTACTTCTTCCCTGATCTGCACAGCTCCAGATCTGCCAAGGATGGTTAAGCTCTCACTCCCTTTATGAAAACCTTTACCACCACATAGACTGGCTTCTATTCTTCTGACTGACCTGTCTGACAGATTTATCCTTGAGGACTTTATCTTATAGATATACTCATACATATGTGAAATCATATATATGCCCCCCCAAATTCACTGTTTCTAATAGCAGTATATCAATGGTGGATGATTAAAAACGCCATGACACCTGCATATGGTCGAGGTCCATTTCTCATTAAAAAATACACAGTGCTTCATGGGTCCATATGGACTAATCTTCAAGGTGAAAACATTTCAAATTAATTTATATTGTATGCCACCACATGAATAATAAAGAAAAGCACAGTATATCACCAGGTGTATACATAAGAAACTAGTGGCCATGGGTACCACTGAGGAAAAATTAGGGAATTTGGAATGGGAGGTAGAACTACATTACCCCAAATATTACATTACTCTTTTTATATTTAGAAATTAAATCTAATGGGGTGACATTGGTCAATAAGAATACATAGGTTTCAGGTAAACATTTCTACAGAATTTCAACTGTTGATTACATTGTGTGTCCATCCAAATACCCTTTTTATTCTTAAATATTCTATCATGTACATATATTTTTCAAAGAAACTACTAATTAGTTAATATGATACTGTAGTTATTATGAAATGCCAAAAGGCATCAACAAACATGACACTGCTTTCTTCCCTTCTCCTCTCTTTCTATTTTTTATTTCTTCCTGAAATTTAAAACAAATTAGACATTTTTGTTACTGTACTCTGGAATAATGTCTATTTTGTTTTTTTGGAGATTAATTTCCTATATTCATCTATATCCATATAGAATGTAAAGTTCTCTCCTTATACCCCAAAATATTAGATAGAAACAATATTGAGATTTTCAAGTTTCCTTGTGTTATTCTAATATGGGATTACTTAAATTTCAAACCCATGCACTTTATCTTATTGAGCTCAAATGACTAGTGTGTGTGTGTGTGTGTGAGAGAGAGAGAGAGAGAGAGAGCGAGCAGACAGACAGGGAGGGAGAAAGATGAGAAGCATCAACTTGTAATTGAGGCACTTTAGTTGTTCGTTGATTGCTTTCTCATAGAGCATCAGTCTCAGTGTCCCAGGCCAATGCTCTATCCACTGTGCCACCACTTGATCAGCTGACTACTGTTTTTTGATTGATAAATTCTAGAGAATGACTTAACCGTTCTCTGATCTTCTCTCTGCATGACCAGGCAGTGGCGCAGTAGATAGAGTGTTGGACTGGGACGCGGAGGACTCAGGTTCAAAACCCTGAGATTGCCAGCTTGAGCACAGGCTCACCTGGCTTGAACCCAAGGTCACTTGCTTGAGCAAGGGGTTACTCAGTCTGCTGTAGCCCCCCGGTCAAGGCACATATGAGAAAGCAATCAATGAACTATGGTGCCACAATGAAGAATTGATGCTTCTCATCTCTCTCCCTTTCAGTCTGTCCCTCTCTCTGTCTCTGTCACACTAAATAAATAAATAGAGAGAGAGAAAGAAGAAAGAGAATGAAAGAAGGAAAGAAAGAGGGAGTAACTTGACTACTTGTAAATAAAATCCACAGTCTTTAAGCTTGCCACCATTCTCATCCTTGTCTAGAATTTGGAAGTCCAAATGGATGCCCTCCATTGAAGGGTGACTATTTGAATTCCAGTAACACTACTGAAACTGGGGTTCAATATAATTAGCCCCCAAAATTCCAAGTTCCAATCATGATTCACCAAATATTGTTGCTTCTTTAACTCCTCTATGAAACTTTTTCTAACTATTCCAGCAAAAATTTCCTTCTTCTTTCATTAGACCTCTGTAATCCATATTATGTATAATTTCAGCAATTATTTTAGTGTCTTTTCAGTATAAAAATTGGCCATTCACCAATATGTTCAAATATATTTATTTGGTAGTCATTTTTTAAAATATTATTTCTGTTATCATTAATTTCTAGACAGTGATAAAAAGAAATTTCCCGGTACTTTCTGACATTTCCACATAAAAACCAATGGTTGTGCTTTATTCTGCTTTCTATATTATGTCTCCTATCTTCCTGGTTATGTGTCAGTAATTCCACCTCCCTTTCTTTACTTAAGCAGTTTTGTGCTGGATTTCTCTGCCTTCCGAAGCTCTGCAAGAGTCCCAACAGTGCTAATCACGTCTTACTGTGGAACCAATAGCACGCGCAGCTGCACTCACCTCCCCTTTGAGCCATTCTCGTAACTCAGATCCCAATCAAGCACTTCCTCCTGACACTGATTAATCCTTCTGTAACTCCCTTCAGCGCCCCTTCCCTCACACTCATCTGCCTTCAGGCCAAGTTCTGCCTCAGGTGTCTTCTCTGATTACCCAAGTGAAATTGCGAGAGACAGAAATTACTTCCAAGAAGTTTAAGGAAAAAGACATATTACAACGTATTATGGGTCAAATTATGTCCCCAGCACCCATGAATGTGACCCTATTTGGAAACAGGGTCTTTGCAGATGTGATCAAGTTAAAATAATGTCATTAGTGGGAGCCCTAATCCTATATGACTGGTATCCTTATAACAAAAGAGACACAGAAAAAGAGACACCGGAAGAATGCCATGTAATTACAGAGGCAGAAACTGGACTTATGCATCGCATCTCCAAGTCAAGGAATCGCCACCATCCCCAGAAGCAGGGAGAGAAGCATGGAACAGATCCCCTCTCTCAGAGCCCTCAGAAAGACTCAATTCTGACAACACCTTGATCTTGTACTTGTGGCCTTCAGAACTATGAGAGCATAAATTTCTGTTGTTTTAAGCCACCCAGCCTGTGGAACTTTGTTATAGCAGCCGCAGGACACTGATACACACATCCTTAAGGACAGGACCACATGAAGGCAAGCCGTTGAACACTGTCAGGGCTCTTTCTTTGTGTCCATCTTTTCCTCTCTCCACTCCTGCTTTATTCTTCCTTCTCTCACTACTGATGTTGCAGAGGGACAAGACCACTCTGTCAGCAACTCTCAGCTTTGTTTCTTACAACTTCTGCCACCTGAGAACGACAGGCTTAACTTTCTAGGCCCTCAGTCAAAAATCCAGGGAAAGGGCTAGTTGGGTCAAGAGCCTCTTGCAGCAATCAGTTGTGGCCAGAGGAGGAAGGGTAACACTGCACAAATGACTGATTAAGCAATTGTGGCTGGATACAGCTTCCAGAAGGAACAATGCTTTGATTTATACTAAAATTCCACCTTCTCCCTCATTGCAATTCTTTCCAAGATTTCTCTCTCTCTCTTTTTTGTTTGTTTGGTGCAGGTAATCTCTCTCTCTTTTGTACACTCTTGAGGACCTCTGCTTTCTGAAGTATTGTTAGAGAACAAACACCCAACCATACAACAAACAGCAATTCATTCTATTCTATAGAATAGGTTAAGCTAGTCTTAACTTCCTAATGTAACAATGCACCAGACAACTCTTAGAGTTTATCAATGAGTTATTGGAACTGCATGTGATAATAGTTCCTTGGAAATCTCATTATTTAAAAAAGCATGCAACAGGTATTCCTCAGGTCACTATACAGCTGGCCCTTGAATAACATTGTTTCATTCAACATCATTTCAATATAACATGGATGAGATTCTGTGGAAACTTAACTCTTGTTTTTATCAATCAGCCTATGGTAAACTGCTTTCACATACATTATTTTACTGCAATTCCAACAGCCTATCAATGATGTTGAGGACTTACTGTAGCTTGCTTTTACAAACATTTACAATCTGTGCCTTGCCCATCCCTTTTCCTGGTTGGTGGTTCACTTTGAAGCTAAACATGACCTGAAGATTCATTGATGATTCTGTCTTCTTGCTGTTAACTGTTCATGCCCATTTGATGCAGCACCCAGTGAACAGAACTGACCTGGGTTTGAGGTCCAGGCTTGTTCTAATCAATGATTACATGAGACTCTTGCCTTACTAGAGGCAGCTGAATGGAGAAGCATGAATGGTTTTCAGAGTATCCTTTACTACTACAGACAAATTGACTTACAACATGTTCTTTGGACAGTGATTCAAGAGTGTCACCTTTGAATACAAAGGACAGCTCAGTGATTAATGAGCATCCTCTGATGACAGCTCTACTTCAACTAATGAAGAACAAATTCCAATATACTGAATTAATTGATTGTATTACACAAATTTATGAGAATTTTGAAAACTTTTCCTACCTTTACCTTTATCATTGATTAGATCAGTCAAGATAAATTAGGCTATGCCACAATAATAGTCTCCAAAATCTCAGTGTCTGAAAACTATTTCTCACCCATGCTTATGATCATTGTTAATTGGCTAGGACTCTTCTCCAATGTCATCTGCATTCAAGGACACAGTTTGACAGACACTCTACCATCTGAAACATCACAGATGCTGTGGCAGAGAAAAGGGGAGATGGCCAATTGTGCATTAGCTTTAAGGGATTCTGCCTACAAGAAAAATCTGTCACTCCTATTCACATTTCAATTGGTCAAGTGAGTAACATGACCATACCTATCTTCAAGGAATCATGGATGTACAATCCTACCATGCTAGAATATTGGTGAATAGGTAGAGTCCAAATAATAACTTGAATCCAACTCTCTCTAGTTTCCAAACACTCAGCTTAGTCTTCTTCCCTTAAACAAAATTTACTTAACTTCCTTCCCAGAAGAGATAACTCAAAAGTTCCCTCTAGTCATGAATCAAGTCACCTCTGGATGATGTGGAGTAGTCTCTTCATCAGGAGGTGCACGAATCTGCTCAAGCTGGCATAAACACATTACACAGACTAGGTGGCTTAAACAACAGAAATTTATCTCACACAGTTTTGGAAGCTGGATGTCCAAGATCAAGGTGTTGGCAGGATTGGTTTCTCCTGAGGTCTCTCTCCTTGGCTTGTAGATGCTACCTTCTTACTGTAGTCTCACATGGACTTTTCTCTGTGTGCATTCCTGGTGTTTATTCCTCTTCCTATAACATCACCAGCTCTATTGGATGAGGGTCCCGCTCTTATGACATCATTTAGCCTTAATCCTCTCTTTAAAGGCCCTATCTCCAAGTATAGTTTCATTGGAAATTAAGGCTTCAACATTTGAATTTTGGGAGACACAATTAGTCCATAGCAGGAGGTGATACAGTGACTAAATAGGGCTTAGATGTAGCTCCTCTTGTTCTGGAAACTTATAAACTAATAAGACAAGTTATCTACCCCACAAACAGCCAATTTACAAGGATAAAGGAAAATAAGAGTTATACAGCTCTGGCCAGTGGTGCAGTACATAGAGGGTCATCCCCGAGTGCTGAGGTCACTGATTTGAGCCTGGGGTCATTGGCTTAATCCCAAGGGTGCTGGCTTGACCATGAGGTTGCTCGTTTGAGCCCTGATCAGGGCATGTATGAGAGGCGATCAAGGGGTACATAACTGTGTGGAAGGAGTTGATGCTTCTCTCTCTCTCCAAAAAAAAAAGAAGAAGATAAACACTGGCCTTTCAATTCTGAAATCCCCTAGACAAATACCACGATGTCCATCCTGGAGGTGGGGGATATTGGTCCCTAAATATGGTCTCTGTGAGAAGGCTCATTCTCCATACTGTCCATGGCCCCTGTCTTCTATTTACCTTGTACTCTTTGACTGATGTAGGCATTAGGAAATACGTTTTGCTTGAGGGCTTCACAGCTTCCTTCCATAAATCTCTGGGACCCAAGGGTCATTTTAGGTCTTTAATATTTACAATTTCTTTTAGTTCAACCTAGTGATTCTTTTGGACATACACCTGTTTTTACAACTTAACCTCTTATCTCTTTGATTCCAGAACTCTATCTGCCACAGTCAAAGCTGTAGATACTTTTAGGACATCTTATTTGGATCTTTACTCTGACGGCACCTTAGTCCTTATAGAGGGTATAATGGTGTGATAGCCAAGGAAATACAGTTGAATGGTTTTTAACAGTAGGCAGAGAGATCATGTCCTTTGCTGCAAGACTCAGACTTAGCATTTCTTTATCACCATAAGGTCCTCTCAAATTTATTTTCTGCCTTTTAGACTCTAAAATTAGTCAGCCTTTTCAATATTTCAAAACCTCAAATTTCCCATTAATGCCTACTAGAAGTCCAGCTAATTCTCTTCTGATCTTGTCTCATAATACCTTATCAAATGCAGCCTGACCTGTGGAGGCACAGTGGATAAAGTGTTGACCTGAAGTGCCGAGGTCACCGATTCAAAACCCTGGGCTTGCCTGGTCAAGGCACATATGGGAGTTGATGCTTCCTGCTCCTCCCTCCTTCTCTCTCTCCCCTCTCTAAAATGAATATAAAATATTAAAAAAAAAACTTAA
Organism: Rhynchonycteris naso; assembly: GCA_037038555.1. Taxonomy (NCBI): domain Eukaryota; kingdom Metazoa; phylum Chordata; class Mammalia; order Chiroptera; family Emballonuridae; genus Rhynchonycteris; species Rhynchonycteris naso. The sequence continues at coordinate 253,222,539 of CM072995.1, forward strand.
AAAAATATCTTATCAAATGCAGCCAACAGAAACCACCACACATTACTAACATTCTGTTTTCCTGTCTCTTTCTCTAGAGCTACAAATTCATTAGGCCTTCCAAGTCACTGTGGGCAACAGTTTAACCCAATTTTTTGCCACTGCATAACATGGGTTGTCATCTTTCCAGATTTTATAACAATTTTTCTCTGCCTAAACTTGTTCTTCATGCCAATAACAAATTATAATTTTCCTGCTATGTTAGCACCCCAATCCTGGTAGCAAATTCTGTATCAGTCAGAATAAACTAAATTACACTACAGTAGGAAACAACCCTACAATTTCATGGCTAGAAAAAAATAAATACCTCTTTCTCTCTTGTGTGACATGTACATTATGAGTCAGTTGGTGAGGAGGCAAAGTGCAAAAACCTGCTCCATGTCTGACAAAGACTCTACCATCATGAACTCTTATGGCAGGAAGAAGTGAATGGAGTGATTGATGAACTAGATCTTAGAGACTTCTTCCCACATTTTATTGACCAAATCAAGTCACATGGCCATGCCTAACTTCAAGGGTTTAGGTAAGTCCAGTCCTCCCATGTGCATGGAAAGAAGAATCCCAAAATAATAGTAAACAGTCCTCATGATTATCATACTCATTTGGGGGGGAGGGGGATTGAGAAATCTAAGAATAAGCTCCAATGAACTTCCCAAAGGATCATACTCAAAAAGAAGGCATTAATTTTTGTTTGTGTTTCTATATGAGTGAGAACACCTTAAGACCTTTTCCAGACTCATCTTCAAAATGTAGGTTCACTGAATTTTAAGAGATACCATATGGGGGGGGGGGAAATGTGTCTCAACAAAATTGGGAAAAAAAATGGATAAAAAGAGTAACAGGTTTCTTCACTGCAGAACTTCTCAGGAGCATCTCATGGAACTTGTGTACCTTGAAATAAATGGCTGTTATTTCTAAAAATAGAATTCAGTAAGTGGATGTATTCTGTGTTGTGTCTAAATTTTTGTCTCTTAGGTGAATTAACTCTAGGCATAATTATTTTAGAAAATATGAGCCATGGGGTCCAAAGAATTACCTGGAATTAGAGAAGGGTATCTCTATGTTAGGGAACCAGCACTCACATGCCAGAGTTTTATATCCTCCACTACCATGACTTAGGGAGGCACCTGACAGCTCATGTGGAAAGACTTGACATTCTGTATAGATAATTCTCCATTCACAGATCCTCTCTGCTCTCAACCTCTGACCACTAAATCAGGCAAAGGTCTGAAGTTGTTCCTCCTCTACACAATGCTCAGGTTGCCCTTTTAGGAGTTCATATTAATGCAACTTTACTTACTTAACAATAGAAGAAAGCTACACTTAGATTTCATAACCTCCATGGGACTAACTCAAACTTACCTGTGTAACCTCATTGATCCTGACCTATTCCTCATATCTTATCCAACTGTGACTGGAGATTTCTTTACTTTTGGCCACAGTATAACTTCCATGCTCTCTTTTTTTCTTTGGGATACAAGGAAGCTATGTACCCATTTATATCCAGTTCCCACTTGTTTATGACTTTAAAAATGCAACATGAATTTTCTCCTGATACTAAACTGCACTATAAACAATTTATTCTGATACACTCTCAAGAATGAGTGTCCTCTCTTCTTGCTCTTCTTCCTTATTTACTTTGAGAAGAACATTGGCAGCCTACTCAAGAAAGATAACGCTCTGTGGTTATGTCTTCTCTGGGAGTTGCAAACAAGACTCCATCAGCCTGCCAAACATATGCATGAGTATTCCAATGCGAAACAGAAGCTTCACTGATCAGTGAACAGAACAAACCACAGCTGCTAGTTAGTTCTGGCTCGAATCAGAAGCTATGACTTATGCCATCTCCAAAGGCTGGTTACAGCTCTGATTCATGCATGAGCTTCTCAGTCCATATGGGGTAGGCAACTCAGCCTGAGCTGAAACTTTCTATCTGAGTTTTATAGGTCTCAGGAAATAGTACTTCTAAAACCAACCCACTGCCATTTTCTGATCACTGACTGAATAGCATCATTCAAAACCACACACTTTTAGTCTCTGAAGACACAATCTGATTTGCTCGTAATTAAAATTTGTGAAGAGCAGCTAAAAGTTATCCTCTCAACCAAACTACCATCTCTGTCTCTTTAAGTGAAGGCATTAGTCTCTGGAACTTCCCTATCCTAGCATTAAAATGCCCTTGGAAATAAACCCATTAAGTCTGTGCTTCTCAAACTTCCCCACTAATAAAAGACAATGAAGATGTCCAGAAGGGGATACAGAAAGAATTTCTAAAGTGATGTGAAATTCCTTTGAAGAAGTTTCTGCTTCATCTTTTAAATGTAAATAAGTCTTGTGTTCTACTCCAGAGATTTTTATAATCATTTTAACATAACAGTAAATACTGACTGAAGTACTTGTATCAGTCAGGGTCTGCTCAGGAAACAGAAATCAGCCCCATTATTTTAACAGATAATTGAACATAAAAAGTTGATAACCAAGCATTGGTGACCTAAAAATTGCAAATAGGGGACACTAAGTTTCACAGAGATTGTAATGCATAAAACAATTAGCAAACCAGGAATTGAGAACAAAGGGAAGAGGGGGGGATTATTAAACTCTAGAAGCAGAGGGAGGAGCCCCATAGACAATGGAGGTAACTGAGGAAGGGACACAAACTGCCAGTGTGGGTGCTTCCAAGGAGGCCAGTGAGACTGGTTCTGGGCACGTGGGAAAACTGCAACCTGAAAGCAATCATTCCTACTGGGAAATCTGATGCTGTCCGTGACAGGAAACAAACGGAAGTAGATCCCGCCTTCCTTCCCAAGTCTTGCAGCCACCCTCTAGCACTACCTCATGGCAGAGACTAGAAGAGAGCAGCTGCCAAAGCAACCCCAACACCACCACACTAAACGTGGAAGGGGAGCTGAGAGACAACTTAATCAGCACAGTACTTACTTTCCAATGATAGTTGTAGTTGAACTGATGCTCTAAGAAGAGGTACCACATTAATTCATCCAATGGCTTTATACACTTCTGCAAAACATTTCAGAGACGTGCAATGTGCCAGCATTGGCTTTTACTAGCCTAGTATGAATTAACTTACCAGGGGTTTATTTAGCAAGGTCCAAGACACCTGCATTCCCACTGCAGTCCAGCCAGTTTTTGTATGGCCTGGGGCACATCACTTCTCAGTTACTTCATCTAACATGAAGGAGCTGGATTAAATGTCTTTAAAGCGCATTCTAATTTTATAATTACTGAAGATTATTATGAGAAAGCTCATCTTTTACAAGCATGGTTTTTATAGGGAGAGGAATCCAAAACAGTGAGATTTCTAAGATGTTTTTGGACATCCAGGAATAACTTGAGGGTACTGGGAGGAGAGCCTTGGGAAAAGGAGATAGGGGGAAGGAAACAAACTGGGAATGAAAGAGTGCAGAGATGGTATTTGTAAGGGAGGCTAAGAAAGAGCAGATGTGCCAAGCAGGACAGAGCACTTGGTGTTTCTGTGATTCTGATTATTTGAATTTTTCTCGATGGTTCATCTTATGCTTTCTAGTGGTTGTGTGCCCTATCATCCTGTGTGGAAACAAGATAGAATGGGCACGAGTCCACTCAGGAGAATTAGAGTCCAAGATTGAACACTTAATCCTCTTCTCCCTTCAGGACTGTAAAAATGGAGGGTGGGAGGGAGACCTGTACATATTGCCATCTGACACAAAGCATTCCTTGACATCAAACTGCCTTCATATAGATGAAATACTTTGTGCTTCTTGGCAGAATGGTGGTGTTATTTCAATGCAATGGACATGTAACTCACTTCCTTGCAGAGGAAGGATTGCTTGTAACTGAATCACCAGAAAAGCCAGGTGAGCATCAAAGGATAAACAATGTTTGTGGCTAGACTTTGTGTGTGTGGTGTTGATGTCAAATGCTTACAATTCCTCTATAACTCTCCCACAAATCTATTACACATCACCTGTTAATTAGATATCCTCTTTGAGATATCATGGCCGATTTAATGTGGGCCAAACCCATCAAAACAGATTTTTTAATCTGAGCTGGTTGGGTTTTTTGCCTTTGTTTCATTTTGAAAGATTTTTATTATGGAAAGATATTTGGTAATATTCTTTATTAGGCTGATAAGTTTTGAATTGCTTTTCATTTTATTATCACATTAGTTCCTTCTTAATGATTTTACTAGAACTCTGAAGTCTCCCGAGTTTTAATAACCTCTCTTTTTTCAGCACTTATAGTCATGAAATTAATTGTATAAAATCATGATCCTTTACTGAATGTGTCACCAAGCCAAAAGAAGAAAATGCAGTAGGAAGAATTAGACCTTGAAGAGTGATTGACGATTCATCTCACTACAGATTTTTCACTATGAGACTTTCATTTGCTTCTCTATAGCACAATTTCCTTTCTTTCCACCTCTAAGAATATCATTCACATTGAGGAATACTTTGCAATTCTCTGAACTGGGGTTATTAAAGTTAAACTATTTTTAAAAGTATCTGAAAGATATGTTTTTATTCACTGAAAAATACTCTATAGTGCTTTGTTTAAAGGAGAGACAACAATAAAATGAACTATAAGAAATTATCAAATTAGCAATTAGAAAGTTTTCTTAGAGTCCCATTTTTGTGTTTATTTTTTTGATCCATGGTGGTAGCAATTCTCTTTAAAATGTCTACTAATTAAAGTCCTCAATTTAACACACTTTTGTTAAATCATAATTAATTATTTAAGGAACAAAATGTCAGATATAATAGGCTCAGAAAGAACAAAAATTTTAAATATTTTATCTTATATTTTTGCAAACAATGAGACTATCAAGTGGAAATCAGTGGCCATGATTTTAAAAGGAATAAATAATTAGATACCCAATAAGACAAAGAGTAGGGCAAATTAAAATCATAATTTAAAAGATTCATTATCAAATGAACAATTATTTTTAGTGATCAGAGTTTCTGTACACTTTTAGCTGTGCACAGTTTATTATGTACATGACAGGTAAAGTCTCTCCAGCAGAGGCAAATTAGAACGTTATCCTCATGTCGAAAGTTCTCTCCGAAATCTACCACATGATAGATGTGCAATAATTGTCTACTGAATGAATGGGTTTCTTCAGTTAATGGTTTTAATCAGCTAAAAGAGAACTGAGTCTATCAACCATAACTCCTTGGTCTGACTAAACTTTGCAACTAGCCACTTATTGATGGATCTGATTTTTTAACAATTCACTTGAGAGATAAGTTATTTCTAAAGATCTTTAAATAAGCAAACTATAAAGGTGATACCAAACTATGACACAAACTATTAATACATTGGTCCTTGATGTATGTAAAAATAAATACATACTTTAAAAAATTATTTTTTTCAAAATCACTGTTGAATTCCACCAAATGTTTAAAGAAAACTTAATCTCAATCTTTCACAAACTCTACCAAAAAATAGAAGAGGAAGAAACATTTTCCCAACTTATTCTATGAATCTGATATTACTCATATCAAAAGCAGACAAAGACATCACAAGATAACTACAGACCAATATTCCTTAGGACTACAAACACAAAGTTTCTCAACAATATAATGGCAAAACAAATACAGTAACATAAAAAATATATTTTTTATAAGATTGATTTTATAAGTTCACTTTATAAGATTGATTTTTATAAGGTTGATTATAAGAAAGGCAAGGTTGTTTAAAAATGTGAAAGTCAATCATTGTGAAACACCATAATAATAGAATTAAAAACAAAGACCACATTATCATATCAATAGACATACAGAAAATATCTGACAAAATCTAACACTCTTTCATCAGCATAATGCAATAAACTCAAAATAGGAGGAAACTTTGTCATCCTGACAAAAGTTATCTACAAGAACCTCAGAGAGGGGCACCCACCCTGGCATGGTGCACGAGTCCTGCAGCGCGCAGCTCACTTCGTGGCGCCGAGAGCACTGGGACATTCCGCTGTCCACCCGGTCGCTTTCCCACCTGGGTCAGGGGCCACCCTTCCCCTCCGGCCCGCTGCGGAGGAGCACTCGCGGAAAGGCTAAGAAGAGAGGGTGAAACTAAATTGGACTGTGAGCTTTCACTAACTTCTCACAAGAGCAGGAGCATGAGGAGGCACAGTTGTGATGAAAACCAATATTTCAATCTTCCACAATATGCCATAGTGGACGGCAAGATGGCGATGGAGTAGGCAGACGTACCAACTTCCAACTCCCAGAACCAAAGTGGATTATAACTTAATTTTAAGAACCATCATCTGGATAAACCAACTTTGAACTAAACTAAGTGGACTCTTCAACCAAGGAACACTGAAGAAGCCACATTGAGACTGGTAGGAAAAGCGAAAACGCAGAGAGGACTGCCCAGCTCCCCAGAGCAAAAGGCAGCCCGGAGAGACCCGTGTGGCAGGAGGAGAGTTTGGCAGAGAGGAAAGGACCTGGGTCCCAGGAGAAAAGCCCCCGTCTGCAGTCCCAGAGCCTAGAAGAGGTGTTTGGACAGTATTGAGCTGTGCAACAAGTGAGGATACTGTTTGTGAGAAAGAGACAGTTTTCTCAGACCCAAGATTCTTCTTAAAGGGACAGTGCAGAAAACCTCTCTCACAACCACTCACCCAGGGATCCAGGGAAAAGGGACAGAGGAGAGGACCAGAGCAGCGGGAAGAGAGTGTGGACTGGAAGGCACAGGGAGAAACACTCTGAGGAACAGCCACCCTAACCCCTGGACTAAGTCACTTCCCTAATCAAAAACAAATATTTCCCCTGGAACTAGCAATACCAGCAAAGGGAGACAGGACACTAGCCAAACAAGCTCTCCCGCGGCACTTAGAGCAGAGCTGCTTAGACAGAGGGAGCTTCCAGGACTACAGTATGGAGTGTTAGGGTCTGAGCTGCAGTGCACCCACCCACACTGCTGAGGGACGGTGGCTGCCGGACGCTGAAACGCAGTTCTGTTGGCGGGGGTGGAGGCCCAGCCGGTGTGAGCTCGGTCTAGCCCAGCAGGGGTGGAGGGGACGTGCAAAACCAGTCTGGCAGCTGCGGCCCAACTGCAGCCCCACCTGCGGGGGAAAAACGGGAGGCCAGGAACTGGCAGAAATCTGCTCTGCGACCCTAGACCCTGCTCAAGCCGGCCCTGACCGTGGGGGCGGGGCTAGGACCAGGAACAGGCAGAGGCTCGCGGCTGAGCTGAGCGTATGGCAGCAGCCCCGCCTGGCCGAGAAACCGCGGTTTGCCATCCTGCGTACGTGAGTTGGCTCTGAACACGGGGGTGGGGCTAGAGCCCCGGATGAGCAGAGGCTCACAGCTGAGCGCATGCCAGCAGCCCCGCCTGGCCTGATAAACCGCAGTTTGCGATCCTGCACAGGCCAGCCCTGGCCTTGGGGGCGGGGCTAAAGCTCCAGATGGGCGGAGGCTCACAGCTGAGACCACGTCAGCAGCCCCATCCAACCCGAGAAACTGTGGCGAGACGGCTCTAACCGCGGGGGCTGGGGAGAAGCCCAGGAACAGACTGGGTCCGCAGCTGAGCAAAGGTGCTCACCTCTACCCTTGGTGCTGAGGCTTGTGGCTTGAGTGGCGAGACAAAGGCCCAGGCAGGCTGAGGCTTGTAAAGCTGGGCACCAGAACACAGCCCCTCCAGCGGAGGAGAGGCGGAAATTACAGCAACAGCTGCAGTAGGCCAGTGCTGGCAACGCCCATACCCAACCACCCTAGGCAGTGGGAGAGGGGGTGGTGGGCCTGCAGACAGACCACACCTAGAGAACAGAAAGGCAACACCCATAGGACTCAGTGGACACAACCTTCATATACACAGACAAAATGGGCAGGCAGAGAAATGCAACCCAAATGAATCAAGAGAAATCCCCAGAGAAGTACCTGAATGAACCAGATATAACCAAATTACCAGATGCAGAATTTAAAATAATGATAGCTAGGATGTTCAAAGAAATTAGAGCAACAATGGATAGTCATTATGAACACCTAAATAAAGAGATAACAAGTATAAAAAACAAAATTGAAATAATAAAAAAGAATCAGACAGAAATGACAAATACAGTATCAGAACTGAAGATCACAATGGAAGAAATTATAAGCAGGATGGATGAAGCTGAGGATAGAATCAGCAAGTTAGAGGACACAATAAACAAAGGCACAGAAGCAGAGAAGAAAAAAGAAAAGAGACTCAAAAAATGTGAGGAAACTCTAAGGGAGCTCTGTGACAACATGAAGAGAAATAACATTTATTTCATAGGAGTTCCTGAAGAAGAGGAGAGAGAACAAGAAATAGAAACTTTGTTCAATCAAATCATAGCAGAAAACTTCCCTAAATTAAGGCTGGGAAACATTTCACACGTTCTAGAAGCACACAGAACTCCATTAAAGAGAAACCCAAAAAAATCTACACCAAGACACATCATAGTTAAAATACCAAAGCTAAGAAATAAAGAGAAAATTTTAAAAGCTGCTAGAGAAAAAAGGCTATCTCCTACAAAGGAGCGCCATAAGGATGACATCAGAATTCTCAACAGAAACACTTGAGGCCAAAAGTGAATGGCAAGATATATTCAAAGTAATGCAGAACAAGAACCTACAACCAAGACTACTCTATCCAACAAGGCTAATGTTTAAAATTGAAGGAGAAATAGAGACCTTCCCAGACAAAAAGCCTCAAGGAATTCATTAAAACCAAACCAATTCTGCAAGAGATACTAAGGGGCCTGTTGTGAACAGTTCAAAGGGAGGAAAGAATATAGCAAAAGAAGAATACAGCTTTAAAGAATAAAATGGCAATAAACAATTACATATCAATAATAACCTTAAATGTAAATGGATTAAATGATCCAAACAAAACACATAGGGTTGCTGCATGAATAAAGAAACAGGACCCATACACATGCTGTCTACAAGAGACACACCTTAAAACAAAAGATACACATAGACTGAAGGTAAAAGGATGGAAAAAAATATTTCATGCAAATGGAAATGAAAAAAAGCAATACTTATATCTGACAAAATGGACTTTAAAACAAAGGTTGTAGTAAGAGGTAAAGAAGGACACTACATAATGATAAAGGGAACAATTCAACAGGAAGATATAACTATTATAAATATCTACGCACCAAATATAGGAGCCCTGACATACATAAAGCAGACTTTGATGGATATAAAGGGTGAGATTAACAGCAATACTATAATAGTAGGGGATTTCAATACCCCACTAACATCACTAAATAGATCCTCAAGAAAGAAAATTAATAAAGAATGAGCAGACTTGAAGGATACACTAGGTCAACTCGATTTAATAGATATCTTCAGAACTTTTCACCCGAAAGCAGAAGAATAGACATTCTTCTCAAGCGCTCATGGTACATTTTCTAGGATAGACCACATGTTAGGACACAAAAATGGTCTCAATAAATTTAAGAAGATTGAAATCATATCAAGCATTTTCTCTGATCACAATGGCATGAAACTAGAAATTAACCACAAAAGAAAAACTGAAAAATACTCAAACACTTGGAAACTAAATAGCATGTTACTAAATAATGAATGGATTAACAATGAGATCAAAGAAGAAATAAAAAAGTTTCTAGAAACGAATATAAAAGCATACATCAACTCAAAATTTATGGGACACAGCAAAAGCAGTACTGAGAGGGAAGTTCATTGCACTACAGACATACCAAAAGCAGCTAGAAAAAGCTCAAATAAGAAACCTGACCCTGCATCTATAAGAACTAGAAAAACAACAGCAAATAAAGCCCAGGACAAGTAGAAGGAAGGAAATAATAAAGATCAGAGCAGAAATAAATGACATAGAGGCTAAAGAAACAATATAGAGGATCAATGAAACCAGGAGCTGGTTCTTTGAAAAGGTAAACAAGATTGATGAACCTTTAACTAGACTCACCAAGAAAAAAAGAGAGAGGACCCAAATAAATAAAATTAGAAATGAGAGTGGAGAAATAACAACTGACACAACAGAAATACAAAGCATTGTAAGAAAATACTATGAAGAACTCTATGGCAAAAAATTAGACAACCTAGGTGAAATGGACAAATTTCTTGAATCATAGAATCTTCCAAAAATCAATCTGGAAGAATCAGAACACCTAAACAGACCAATTACAACAAATGAGATTGAAATAGTTATCAAAACACTCCCAAGAAAGAGAAGTCCTGGGCCTGACGGCTTCACAAGTGAATTCTACCAAAAATTCAAAGAAGAATTAAATTCTATCCTCCTCAAGCTATTTCAAAAAATTCAAGAGGAAGGAAGACTTTCAAACTCCTTTTATGAGGCGAGCATAATTCTGATCCCAAAACCGGGCAAAGACAACACAAAGAAAGAAAATTATAGGCCAATATTCCTGATAAATTTAGACGCTAAAATTCTCAACAAAATATTAGCCAACCAGATCCAGCAATATATGAAAAAAAATCATACACCATGATCAAGTGGGATTTATTCTGGAGAGGTAAGGGGGGTTCAATATTCGCAAATCAATCAATGTGATTCATCCCATAAACAAAAGGAAGGATGAAAATCACATGATAATTTCAATTGATGCAGAAAAAGCATTTGATAAAATCCAGCACCCATTCATGCTCAAAACTCTCAGTAAAATGGGAATACAGGGAACATTCCTTAACATGATAAAGTCCATCTATGACAAACCCACAGCAAACATCATATAAATGGGCAAAATTAAAAGCAATACCCTTAAGATCAGGAACCAGGCAGGGGTGCCCCCTTTCGCCACTCTTATTCAACATAGTTCTGGAAGTCCTAGTTACAGCAAATAGACAAGAAGAAGAAATAAAAGGCATCCAAATTGGAAAAGAAGAGTAAAACTGTCATTATTTGCAGGTGATATGATATTGTATATAGAAAACCCTAAAGTCTCAGTCAAAAAACTACTGGACCTTATAAATGAATTCAGCAAGGTGGCAGGATATAAAATTAATACGCAGAAATCAGAGGCATTTTTATATACCAACAATGAACTGTCAGCAAAAGAAATTAAGGAAACAATCCCCTTCACTATTGCAACCAAAAAAATTAAGTACCTAGGAGTAAATTTAACCAAGGAGGTTAAGGACTTGTACTCAGAAAATTATAAAACATTGATAAAAGAAATCAGGGAAGATACAAACAAGTGGAAGCATATACCGTGCTCATAGATAGGAAGAATAAACATCATTAAAATGTCTATATTACCCAAAGCACTTTATAAATTCAATACAATACCAATTAAAATTTCAATGACATACTTCAAAGATATAGAACACATATTCCAAAAATTTATATGGAACCAAAAAAGAACACAAATAGCCTCAGCAATATTAAAAAGAAAAATTAAAGCAGGAGGTATCACTCTTCCTGATATCAAGTTTTACTACAAGGCCATTGTACTCAAGACAGTCTGGTACTGGCATAAGAACAGGCACATAGATCAGTGGAACAGAACAGAGAACCCAGAAATAAACCCACAGCTTTATGGACAACTGATATTTGACAAAGGAGGAAAGAACATACAATGGAGTAAAGACAGCCTCTTTAACAAATAGTGTTGGAAAAATTGGACATCTACCTGCAAAAAAGTGAAACTAGACCATCAACTTACACCATTCACAAAAACAAATTCAAAATGGATAAAAGACTTAAATGTAAGCCATGAAACCATAAGCATCTTAGAAGAAAACATAGGCAGCAAGCTCTCCGACATCTGTAGCAGCAATATATTTGCCAGTTTATCTCCACGAGCAAATGAAATAAAGGCAAGATAAACAAATGGGACTATATCAAACTAAAATGTTTTTGCACAGCTAAAGACAATAAGAACAGAATAAAAAGACAAAACACACAATGGGAGAACATATTCAACAACACGTTTGATAAGGGGTTAATAACTAAAATTTATAAAGAACTTATAAAACTCAACACCAGCAAGACAAACAACCCAATCAAAAAATGGGCAAAAGAAATGAATAGAAATTTCTCCAAAGAGGACATATAGATGGCCAATAGGCATATGAAAAAATGCTCAACATCACTAATCATTAGAGAAATGCAAATTAAAACCACAATGAGATATCACCTCACACCAGTCAGAATGGCACTCATCAGCAAAACAACACAGAACAAGTGCTGGCGAGGATGTGGATAAAAGGGAACCCTTTTGCACTGCTGGTGGGAATGCAGACTGGTGCAGCCACTGTGGAAAACAGTATGGAGATTCCTCAAAAAATTAAAAATCGAACTGCCTTTTGACCCAGCTATCCCACTTTTAGGAATATACCCTAAGAACACCATAGCACTGTTCGAAAAGAAGAAATGTGCCCCCATGTTCGTGGCAGCATTGTTCACAATAGTGAAGATCTGGAAACAGCCCAAGTGTCCGTCAGAGGACGAGTGGATTAAAAAGCTCTGATACATACATACTATGGAATACTACTCAACCATAAGAAATGATGACATCGGATCATTTACAACAAAATGGATGGACGTTGATAACATTATACGGACTGAAATAAGTAAAACAGAAAAAAACTGAGAACAGCATGATTTCATACATAGGTGGGACATAAAAGTGAGACTATGAGACATGGGCAAGAGTGTGGCGGTTACGGGTTAGGGGGAGGGAGGAGAGGGTGGGAGAGGGGGGAGGGGAGGGGCACAAAGAAAACCAGATAGAAGGTGACAGAGGACAATTTGACTTTGGGTGATGGGTATGCAACATAATTGAATGATAAGATAACCTGGAGATGTTTTCTTTGAACATATGTACCCTGATTTATTAATGTCACCCCATTAAAATTAATAAAAGTAAAAGAACCTCACAGAGAACATTATACTAAATGCTGAAAGACTGAAAGTTTTCCTCCTAAGACCAAGAATAAGATACAGATATCCAGTCTCATCACTTCTATTCAACATTGTACTATAGGTTCTAGCCAAGACAATTAGACAAGAAAAAGAAATAAGTATATCATCCAGGTTAGATGCTATAATCTTGTGCATAGAAAATCCTAAGGGATCCACAAATATACTATTAGAGCTAATAGACAAGTTTAGAAAGTCAAAGTCAATAGACAAATACAAAGTCAATAGAAAAGAGTAAATTGCATTTCTATACACTAGCAATGAACAATCTGAAAAAACAATTTAAGAAAACAATTTTACTTTCAATAGCATAGAAAAGAATAAAATATTTAGGAATACACAAGAAAATTGTGCAAGTTTGAATATAAAAAACTACAAAACACTGTTGAAAGAAATTAAAGATCTAAATAAAACAAGATTCCATTTTCAAGGATCAAAAGACCTAATATTGTTAAGATGACAATATTCCACAATGTTTCACAATGATTGACTTTCACATTTTGAAACAACCTTGCCTTTTAAAAATCAACCTTATAAAGTGAACTTATAAAATTAATCTTATAAAAAATGTATATTTTATGTTACTGTATTTGTTTTGCCATTATATTGTTCAGAATCTTTGTGTTTGTAGTCCTAAGGAATATTGGTCTGTAGTTATCTTGTCTTCAGATTCAATGCAGTAGCTTCTTTTCTCCTACTTAACATTTTACTATCATGTTCTCCACTTTTAAATGGTATCCTTTGACTCTCACCTATTAAATATACAACAATTTTGTACCATTTTCCCTCTTTCTCTCTCTTCTTTCCTATGTGTTGGTAACATTTTATTTCAAATTTTTCAGAAGATAAGACTTTTACATATTTTTTTCTGCAAACATTTTCACTCTTGTTTTTGTCCTAGGTCTACAATTAAATCTATCAAATTGCCAACATCAGTGCTTTTGCCAAAATTCCCCCAGTTTTCTGTTGGTTTGATAAAGCTTCTCCTCTAGTAGTACCTCAGGAAAGTTTCCTTAGTCTTTGTACTTTAAGAACAATTTTCATACAGCCTTAATTCATTTTTTTTAAGATTTTATTTATTGATGTTTCAGAGAGAGTAGAGGGGCAGGGAAGAGCGAGAAGTATCAACTCATAGTTGATTCACTTTAGTTATCCACTGCTTTCTTGTTGCTTGTCATATGTGCCTTGACCCAGTAAGCCCAGAGTTTTGAACCAGGGGTCTCAGTGTTTCAGGATGAAATTCAATCCACTGTGCCAACACAGGCCAGGCTACAGCCTTGATTCTTAAAGAACAGCTCAACTGGATATAAAATTCTTGGCTTGCACTTTCTTTCCTTGAGTTTCTTAAAAATAGTGCTTCACTGTTAACTTGGTTTTTTATGTGGCTCTTGAGAAATCTAATGCCAACCTAATTTTCTTACCTTTATTAGTAATATTGTCTTTTTGCCTAAAGACCCTGAGGAATATTTTGTCTTTAAAACCAATCAGTTTTATTTGACTACTAGCTGTACCTGGCCATGCATTGATGAGGCTCAGTCTGGTTAAATGAAAAAGAAAGAAAAGAGAAAGTGCACGTTTCTAATATGTTTAATTTCTCAATGCTTGTGGGTATACAATATTTTTTCTTGTTCCATTGTCTGTGCAGATATAGAAATTGTCTGGTTTGCTGACTCTAGAACACGCAATATATAATTGTCCATATGTGAAGCAATCTGTGTCTAGATCTAAACCACACAGTTCTAAAGATTGGCCCTGAGCTTTGTTGAGGGTGATTGCAAATGCCAATCGAATTTGGAATTGCAATCTCTTAAATTGAAATGTCATATCCGTTGGAATCATAGGAATGCAAGGAATGAGGACATTTTCACCTTTGAAAGGTCCTGTCAAGATTGTTGCTTGTACAATGTTGCCCATTAATTTTTTTTACTGCAAGCCACGTGCCGTTGCAAAGCTTTGGCTGGTTGATATTTCACAACATGGTAATTGGCACGCCGATTTTCAATTGCAGTACGTGTGGTGGCATCCCTGGCAGATCGAGTGAATTCAAAATTTCTGTTGGATAATTAACCGCTTCATCTGTTTCCACAACAGTGTCAACAGCCTTGTATGTGACTGCCTGCCTCGCTTTGAATGTTACACTGAATAATATTAAGTTTGTAGATGTATTTGTTCTTGGCCGCAAGAATAGCTCATTCACTCAGCCAATCGTGATTCTTATAATTGGTTTGAATATTGGCAAATATTTTTTCAATCAATTCTTCTTTTGACGTCACTAACTTGCAGAAGTTATGAGGCAATACAATTTGTCCTGAGGTCAGATCAACTGGCACCTTTCCGTTCCCAATTTCCAGCAATTGATGTGAGAATATCTCAGCCGATTGATTGTTTTGTAGCTGGACATGCATATTTGTGGTTAATTTTAACGTCTTTATGTGTCGCCACAAAGTAGAGTATTTCAGGCAAGCATTTATTTCATCCGCTGGTGTCGATTGAGGAATTACAGGTAATGTTTGCCTGAAATCTCCTACATGCAATATTAGTGTGTTACCAAATGGTCTGATGTTTCCACACAAATCTTGCAATGATCGATCAAGAGCCTCGAGCTATTTTTTTGTGCACCATTGTGCATTCATCCCAAACAGTTTGCATTTCTGCAATACTTTTCCCATGCCAGATGCTTTAAAAATGTTACACATAGGAGTTTCAAGGAATTGCATGTTCAATGGCAATTTCAAAGTGGAATGAGCAGTTCTTCCACCTGGTAGCAATATTGCAGCTATTCCAGATGATGCAAGAGCTAAGGCTATGTCATTTTGGGATAAAAACACATGCGTATTTGAATGCAAGGCTGTGTCAAAATTTCAAAGCAATCGGTGAATAACTTTTGGAGATTTAAGATTTTGAACAAAAAAAAAAGAAAAAGATTTTGAACAAATGAACATTTACATTTTATTTATATAGATTATAGTCCAGAGTTAATTATTATAGTTTATTGTCCCAGGCATACTATGAACCATTTCAATATTTAGATTTCCAGAAAGTTTTCTTAGACTATAGTTTTAAGTATTAGTTATGTCCCATTGTTTTGTTTTTCTTCTTCAAATATAGTTTCATTTACTTCTTTTTCTTGAAATATGGTTTTAATACTAGTCCTGGTATACTAGTAATATTGGTTTTCTCCTTCTCCTCTTGTCCCCCTTTTTTTTCTCTCATTCTCCCATCCCTTTCCCTTTCTTCTCTTCCTCCCTCCTTCTTCATCTCCTCCTACTACTCTCCTTCTCCTTTTCCTTTTTCTCTTCTCCTTCCTCCTTATTCATTTTTTTCTTCTTTTCTTCACACTTTTCTTCAATTAGTCATGTGTTAGATCTACTGAGCTCCTCTTCTAATTCAACCACTTGCTATCTGAATTCTTTTACTCCTGTCTTATCTCATTCCCAAAGTCTCAGTTGTTTTCCTGCTTTTATTCAATACTCTTATTAAAATTTCCGAGTACAAATGGCTTCACTGGTGAATTCTAGTAAGTATTTAAGAAAAGAATAATACAAATTGTGTTTAATTCTACATTAACTCTTCCAGAAAAGAGATGATATAAGGACATTTACAAGCTCACTTTATAAGGCCAGCATTATCCTGATACCCAAACCAGACAAAGACATTGCAAGAAAAGAAACTAAATATCAATATCCCTTATGAATATAGGACACAAAGATAATTATTAAAACATTAGCAAAATGAATAAAGCAATTTAAAAGAAGGATAATACACCATGACCAAGTGTCATTTATTTTGGGAACACAAAGCTAGTTCAACACTCAAAAATCAGTGTTTACAGAGTGTCTGCACCTGTCTGCATTCCCACCAACAGTGCAAGAGAGTTCCCTTTTCTCCACATCCTTGCCAACACTTGTTGTCTGTTGATATATTAATAATAGCCATTCTGACACGTGTGAGGTTTTAATTTGCATTTATCTAATGATTGGTGATGTAAGCAGTATGAAGTTACCTAAAACAATATTAAAAATTGAACTGCCTGATGACCCAGTGATTCCACTACTGGGAATTTTTTTTAATTGAACTTATTGTGATGACAAAGGTTAGCATAACTATACAGGTTTTAGGTGCCCAATTCTACAACACATCTCTGTAAACCATATTGTATGTTCACATCCCCCCAAGTCAAGTCTTCATCCATCACCCCTATATCCTCTCCCAACCCTCCCACAATCACCATATTATTGTCCATGTTCATGAGTATTTTTATTCTTTTTTTACTCAGTCCATCCAGCTCCTCACCTGAGACCCTGCCCCCTCCAATAGCTATCAGCCTGCTC
Source organism: Rhynchonycteris naso (assembly GCA_037038555.1). Classification (NCBI taxonomy): domain Eukaryota; kingdom Metazoa; phylum Chordata; class Mammalia; order Chiroptera; family Emballonuridae; genus Rhynchonycteris; species Rhynchonycteris naso. The sequence continues at coordinate 253,239,794 of CM072995.1, forward strand.
TCTGTGTACAAGTTGTTTCTATTTTCAAAGAAACTGGAAACATTAATTCAGAAGAATATATGCACTTCTATGTTTATTGCAGCATTATTTAAAATAACCAAGGTTTGTAAACAGCCCAAGTGTCCATCAGTAGATGTAATGGAATACTACTCAGCTATTAAAAATAAGGAAACCCTACCCTTTGCAACAGCATGAATGAACCTGGAGGGTATTATGCTAAGTGAAATAAGCCAGTCAGAGAAGGAAAAGTACTATATGATTTCACTTATATATGGAATCGAATAAACAAATTAAACAAACAAACAAAATAAAAACAGACCCACAGATACATAAAACAGACTGACAGCTGTCAGAGGGGAGGGGTTTAGGGATCTGGGTGGAAAAGGTGAAGAAATTAAACAACAAAAAAAGAATAACTCATAGACACAGACAACAATATGGTGATTGCAAGAGGGGAGGATGGGGCAAAGTGGAAGGTAAAGGAGGGAAAAGGGGATGAAAAGAGACTTGACTTGGGGTAGTGAACACGCAATGCAATATACAGGTGATGTATTATAGAATTGTACAATTAAAACCTATTTAATTTTATTAACCAATGTCACCCCAATAAATTCAATAACAATTTTAAAAAACAATTCTGTTTTTAAAACAGGTACATCCTTCACCAAAGAACATATATGGGTAGCAAATAAGGTTTAAAAAGATGCTCCATAAAATGCAGAATGATACCCTAATAAGAAATCAATACAAACCTAGTAGAATGAAAGGGGAAAAGAGTGAGAAAACCGGGTACTGAAGAGGACACAGAGCAACTGAACTCTCACACCCTGCCAGTGGGGATGCCAGTGGCAGACACAGTCTGGCAGCTCCCTATGACGTTAACACACAAGCCAGCAATCCTACTCCTAGGTATTCACCAAAACAACAAAAATGTATGTTCACAAAAGAAAGCCCGTATAAAATGTTTATAGAGGCTTTATTCATAATCATCAAAAACTGGGGAAAATCAAAATGGTGTTCTTCTGATGGATGATAGTCAGGTACATTTATACAGGCCTACTCAGCAATAAACAGTAACACAAATATGCAACCTCCTGGATGAATCTCAAACGCATTACATTAAGTGAGAGAAGCCAACGCAAAGGGTTACGTTCTATATTATTCCATCTATATGACACTGGAAAAAGCAAAGCTGGAAGGAAAGGAACAGATCAGTGGTTGCCAGGGGGTAGGGTGAGGCAAGGGGCAGACTATAAGGGAATTTTGTGGGTAATGGGACTATTCTATATCTTGATAGTACGGTCAATATGTGGCTGAACTCATTGTTAAAATAGCACTGTAATCTAAAAAAGGGTGAATTTTTCTGTATGTAAATTATATCTCAAATTTTCCAAGTGTATAGCTTTCATACTCTATACACCTTAACATCTTAAATCATTACCGTAAAACATTTCTGTATAGTATTTATATATGTTATCATTTTCAGCCTACACTTGGAATATATTTCTCTTTTCTTGGGCCAGAATATCGGTTTTTCTGAACCAAGGATTGAAAACTGAGAGAATAATATATCACGCCCACTTTGAAACTTTGAAGCATTCTGCTACTGTGGGGGGAAAATGCAAATAACAAATTACTGTCCTTCATCATTCCCTCCACATACAAATTGAACTGTAAAGTTCTCTTTTTTGTTTTAATTCCAGCAATAATTCATTTGATTCTGAGAAAGGATTCATCATGATCAGTCTGAATTATATTCATGTTTGCTAGCAGTTTGCAGGCCTTGACCAATAGTCATATGGACAATTTGAAATATTTGTTTACTCATCTCAGTCTAAACATAATCCATTGTGTTCTGTAACAATGTAATTCTTTATGACTGAAAATAAAATCAGGACCTTGTTTTAGTAAAAGTTCTCTTTATATTGGATCAAAATTCATGTCTTACAAACATTGAATAAAAACCCAAACAAATAATCATCAAACTACTGAAGATACAAAATGCTGACATGTGAACCAAACCATGAAGCAAAATAAATGTAAATTCATCCCATACTTATCTCAGAGAATTGCTGAGCACTCCAACATTTTTCCTTCTCTTTGCCTAACTGCTAAGTGGGTGGAAATGTTTTCCTTACATTTACTGGAAACAGAAGTGATGCTGCATCAGCAGATAGGTTACAAAATAAAACATAAAAGAATAAAATGACGCCTACTTACATGTGAACAAAAAACGACAAGAGGCTTTATTAGGGCATGAATTTTGCAATTGAAAATTATATTCAAAAAAATTAAAATGTGGAAGGGAACAGCCTAAGACACCATTAAAGACAGAGCACATGGCACAAGGCAGGACCTACAGGCCTACAATCCAAGAGAGTCAGGACAGCAAAAAACATGAAGGTGAATGTCAGCGGAACAGGAGAGAAGGCAGTCCAGCTGAACTGATGGATGGAGAAATAAATTGCATTTAATAGTGATAAATATAATAAATGTGAAATGCATTGATAAACATGAAATTCATTGTTCTATATTTGAAATTCCAAAAATAACTTCTTTTGACATATTATAAATGTGAAAATTATTAGTAAAGAGTTTTCTCTCAATGAGTGATTATGCTAAGAGAAAACTTTTTCATTAAAAATTATAAACTTAGACTCATTTACTCAGGAAGAAACCAGTATTGTGAGAATTTTATAGCCATAAAAAGCAAAAGAAGGTTTTTAAAAAAACAGAACAGAGGGCAAAATGTATCCTAACTTGGGTTTCTTCAATCTACTGAGAGACAGCTATGTCAGCTAACTGCTCTAAATAAATCCAGTCTCCAAGCATGTGAGGATAAAATGCTACAGCACATTTTTACTGGGGAATATGGCAGATACTGTGTAGAACAGGAGAGGTGCCAGAGATGTACAGTGGTATGCAAATATTAGTGTAAGTCATGAAGAGGTGAGAATGATCAATTCTGAAAACCACAGGCTAGAAAGTGTGATGTTACCTCAGGAGAGAGACTGGCCTGGAAGGTTTCTGCAAGCCTGCAAAAATGAAGCAGAGGCTGCAGCAGTATGTGACGACATGGGTGAACCAGGGGACACTCTGCTGAATGAAGTGCACCAGTCACAGAAGAAACACTGCACAATCTGCCGTATATGAGGAATCTAAAATAATCAGACTTGTAGAAACACATAGTAGAGTGGTGGGTACCAGGGGCTGGGGCAGGAGAAACAGGGAGTTGCTCTTCAATAGGTATGAAGTTTCAGTTATGCAGGATGAATAAATTGTAGAGATATGCTGAACAATTGAGCACCTAGAGTTTATAGTTCAATAAACTTCAAAATGTGTTAAAAGGGTAGATTTTATGTTATGTTTTCTTTCCAACACAAAACAATAACAACAAACAAGAGCAGGAGGAAACTTTTGGGTATGATGGATATGTTTACTACCTTGATTGTGCTGATGGTTTCACAGAGGTATGCTATGTTCAAATTCATCAAATTGTATGCGTGTATGGTCTCTGTCTCATTCAAAGCCCATGGCTATTTCTTTAAAACAATGTGTATGAGGACACTGATAGCATGGTTATTAAAGTTCTGTGTGGCATAAAGTCCACAGGGACAACCAGTTAGGTCCTAGAGTCCCTTGAAAACCCACAGCAGTAGGGAAAATCTAACATGATAGAATTTATAAAGGAATATATTTAAGGTTCTTCACTTGCTTCAAAACCTTAAAACTAACATGGGTCAAAAGACAATAACTCCAGGCCCTGGCTGGTTGGCTCAGTGGTAGTACGTCAGCCCAGCATGTGGAAGTACAGGGTTCAATTCCTGGCCAGGGCACACAGGAGAGGTACCCATCTGCTTCTCTACCTCTTCCTCTCTCCTTTCTCTCTCTCTTCCCCTCCTGCAGCCAAGGCTCCATGGGAGCAAGGTTGGCCCGGGCACTGAGGATGGCTCCATGGCCTCCACCTCAGGTGCTAGAATGGCTCCAGTTGCAATGGAGCAACACCCAGATGGGCAGAGCATTGCCCCCTGTTGGGCATGCTGGGTGGATCCTGGTCAGGTGCATGCAGGAGTCTGTCTCTCTGCCTCCCACTTCTCACTTCAGAAAAATACAAAAAAATAAAAAGATAATTACTCCACTGATGTTGTTTGTATTAGACTATGGAATGTGACAGATGATTTAGATATATAAGTAAAAATCCCATGTGAGTCAAACAATGGCTGTATCAGTCTAATTTGAAAGCAAGTTCAAGAGCCAGAGAGATGGTTGCCTGCACTGGTCACTGGACAGACTACACCTGGGAGCTGTGTTTATACTTAAGAAAGATCATTTAAAACCTAACTGCTAAGGGGAGAGTCAGCAGCCTGGGGAGTGTCAGTTTATATGAAGAACTATGAGAATGGAAGAGTCTCTGGGGACAATGAACTTCAAATCTTTGCAGTTCTATCCCACAGAGGAAGCATTAGGTTAAGGATGGCCCCAGGGGGTAAAATTAGAGCCAGTGGGTGGGAAGGGCTAGGGAGCCAGGTTTCAGCTGGGTATACAGAAGGCATTTCCAATGGGAATGCACTCAGGTAAAACCAGCGCATTAAGAGTTGGGAGTGAAACACAATTCCCTGAAGCATTCACACAGGGCTTCATAACCACCACAAAGGAAGCGTTTCCCACTGGAAGTGAGGCTGGGAAAGGTTGAAGTTCCTAAAGGTTCTATTCAGCCTGTTTGTGTATGTCACTCACCACTCTACCCAACATGTCCTTTTTCAGACAATATAATAAGCAAGACAGAAAGCATAGTGGCTTTTAACTTGTAGTCAAAATGTAGTGTTGGGAGTAACTAGTCCTAAAAGTTAATGGCAAACTCTCAGAGAAGGCAAGAAATGACAACGAGGAAAAAGGCCATGGAGAGAGGGATGGACATGACCCAGAGTGGGTGGGGAGGGAGAAGGGCGGAAGGAAGTTTTCACCAGGGAAGAGGCACTCCCAGACTTGCTCCTCTCATCCCTCCATGCAAAGTCCATGGCCATGCCCCACCCTCTACCTCCTGTCGCAGTGCCCTTCCAACTTTGGGTTCTTTAAGCTGCTGACCTAAATCTCACAAATTACATGTTTCTCTCTTTCCATTTTATGATAAATACATACTTGGGGGGTAAGGGAGAAGACTTGGAGGTAGAGAAAAAAACCAGGAACTAACAACATTTAACCAACACAAGTCAGTGAAATTCAGTTCTTCATCTTTATAGAAGCTCTGAGTGCTGACAGATTTGCCCTGAAATGTCCCAGCTCTCTGGTTTTCCAGGGTCTTGTTTACCAGTGTCCACAGTCACAACAGCTCAGGGTATCTCAACCCCACATCATTGTTGAGTAGTTCCTCCCCCCTGTGTCCTTTAAAAAGTGGCATCTCCTATGTGAATAAAAGCTATCTATACATGTGAACTGGAAAACATTAAGTTTTCATTAAAAAGTAAAATACACAGTAAAAAAGTGAAAAAATTATTTTAAAATACATAATGAAAATGTCTTCCTCTCACATCACATTTCAATTCCCACCTTCCCTCCGAGAGGCAAAAGCTATTACCAGTTTCTCATATATTCACAGGTTATTTCTGGCAGGAAATGTGCACGCGCTCCTTGCACAGTCCTGGGCTTGCAACAGGGTAGAAGGCCTCCTGTGCTCATCTGCTCTCTGTTGATCCCCCAAAGCAGCCTTCCCACACTATTTTATTATTATCCCCTGGGGCAGTCTGCAGCACTACAGAGCTGCCTGACTGCACTGTCTAGGTAATCTCCAGGTGCTAATACCTGTTCCCAACAATGCTGCTGTTTCAAGGCTGCACCCATTCTGAGTAGTCCCTTATTAACCCTCCTTTTTCGGTAAAGCTGTTATGTTTAATGTGCATTCTTGCAGAATGTGTTACAGTACAGGAGCATTTATGTGGAAATCACATGTGTATTGACATGAGTCACTCTGCCATCTTTTTCACAGCAGTTCCACACAGATTCACCAAAATGTGCTTAGTCTCCACTGATGCACACTGAGTCTGGGCCCAACATTTTACTTTTAAAGACAATGCTGTAACATTTTATTAGGGACTAAATAGTCCTCTCAAAATTCATATGTTGAAGCCCTAACCCCCAGTATCTCAGAATGTGACTGTATGTGGAGACAAAGCCTTTAAAGAGGTGATTAAAGTCAAATGAGGTCATATGGGTGGGCCCTATTCCAACAGGACTGGTGTCCTTATAAAAAGAGAGATTAGGGCACAGACACAGAGAGGAAATGCCATGTAAGGACAAAGGGAGAAGGCAGCCATCTGTAAATCAAGGAGAGAGGCCTCAGGAGAAATCAGACTTGCTGACACCTTGATCTTGGACTTCAGTCTTCAGCCCAGGAGACATAAATTCCTATAGTTTAAGCCACACAATCTGTAGTGTTTTCTATGGCAATGTGAACAAATTAATACAGATGTGCACTGTCACAAATTTCTCTTCTCTCTTTTTTTTTTTTTTTTTTTTGTATTTTTCTGAAGTGAGAAGAGGGTAAGCAGAAAGACTCCCACATGCACCTGACCAGGATCCACCCTGCATGCCCACCAGGGGGCGATGCTCTGCCCATCTGGAGTGTTATTCCATTGCAACCAGAGCCATTCTAGCACCCAAGGCAGAGTCCATGGAGCCATCCTCAGCACCCGGGTCAACTTTGCTCCAATGGAGCCTTGACTGCGGGAGGGGAAGAAAGAGATAGAGAGAAGTGGGGGGGGGGGTGGAGAAGCAGATGGGCACTTCTCCTGTGTGCCCTGGCCAGGAATCAAACCTGGGACTTCCACACGCTGGGCAGACGCTCTACTGCTGACCCAACCGGCCAGGACCACAAACTGCTTATTTTTCAACACAGATGTTATTTTTGCACTAGCCTGCCCCTAGGTAGGGTAAACTAAAAGGAGGGTGCTGATTCAATTCTGCTTTACCACATTCTATTTCATCTACCTACTACTGCGCAAGCAGAACAAAATTCTGGAAAATCTGCTGCTTTACCCTTCTCTCAGGCTGATGCTTCTAGCTCAAGGACCACCCTGTGCCTACAAAAGAAGAATTATTCTGATTCAAAGAGGCAAGGAACTCAAGCTTCAGAGTTATTCAGATGTTGTTAATATCTACTCTAACTGGACAGATGGGATCAATTCCAGAGCAGGAGAGCCTTCGCCATGCTCTGGTTAGGTAGAGAAACGGGAAATCACACCAGTTCTCACATTAGGCAGGCCTGGGTTTAAACACCAGCTCCACTTCTTGCTAATTAGTACATGGGACTTACCAAACTACTATCTAAATGCCTGTTTATCCAACTTAGAAATATCATATCTACAATGCAGAGTTAAAATAAACACTAAAAATTATGTATATAAAAGACCTCAACATGATAGACAGTCTCAACATGAAAATTAGCCTTGTTATAACAGTTACTGAACTATGAATTTCCATTCAGAAGTAACACTTCCAGATCAGGAGACACTATGGTGACCACAATGTGCCTTTCTGAGCTCTCACAGATATGCAGGTTGGGCAGGTTGGACTTGGGTAAGAGCCAGGTGAAGACAAGCAATCAGGCATTTCTCCATTACACATCCATCTCTTTCAGGCTCACTAGAATTCAAATCCATACTAAAGCATTCCTTAACAAAATTCAAATGCCCTTGAAAATGGCAAAACGTAATGTAACACAAATCAAAGATGAGTGGACATGTGGGAAAAAGGCCATGTGATCAAATGATGAAAGTTAAGTGCCTGGGACAGGTAGTCGTGGGGGAAATACAAAGGAAAGATCACCAAAACTGTAGCAAGTTCACCGGCCTTACAACTGGCTGACGGCCTGCTCTGCTCTACCAGCATTCAGCCTGATGCCTATGACACAGTCTCTTTAGAGGTCACGTCCCCCACGAACACTGCAAATCTGTCTTTACAGAAAACCCTGCATGTCCTTCCCACTCAAATGTATCCACCATTTTTGGGGGCTATACATAAAGGTTAAATTATTCTGACATTAAGATTTTTTTTTTATTTTTCCACTGATTTGAGAGAGAGACAGGGATAGAGAGACAGAAAGAAGCATCAACTCATTGCTCCACCTCGTTGTTTCCTTTAGTTGTGCACTCATTGGTTGTTTCTTGCACATGCAACATGTGCGAGATCAGGGATCGAATCCACAACCTCAGCACTCTGGGACGATGCTCTATCCACTGGGCAGCCTGGGCAGGGCCAGGATTCATTCTTATAAAAATTTAATTTCGCTGCCCAATTTTTTTCCTCTCTATAATAAATAATATTACAGAGAGGAAAACTAACTTGATTCCTCCCTCCCACCCTTGAATTAAATCTAATAATCAAGTTATTGTTTTCCCAGTTCACACCATATTAAATTAGAAAAAGACATCAAATTCCCCTCACCTATAAAAGTTATGTGATTTTTTTGTTCTTGTTCAATTTGCATCAGTCCATTAGGTCACAAGTGTGCCCATTCCAATATAACTATGCCATTATTACAGGAACACTTTGCTCTGAAGGAAGATGTTCTCCCTAAGAGAATCTCAGATGACTAAAGCTTTCTGTTTGAGTTCAGAAACTTTATTGTGTTCTTTAGATAGAGATGTCCCTACATTTATATAAATATCCATTTTTCCCTTTGTGTTTTCTCTTTTCAGCCAGCATCAAGCCATGGGCATCTCTCTGGACAACAGATATAAGGGCCCCAAGATCGGGAGCAAGAGAAAGCCCTACTACAAGAAGTGAAAATATGAACTGGGAGGCCTGCTGCCAACACTAAGATTGGTCCGTGTCACACCCACAGTCCGTGTGCAGGGAGGCAGCAAGAACTGCCGGGCCTTGCGGCTGGTCACGGGCAACGTCCTCTGGGGCTTGGAGTGTTGTTGTACGTGCGAAACAAGGGTCATTGATGTTGTCTACAACACGTCCACAACAAACCGATCCATACCAAGACCTAGTAGAGAACTGCATCGTGCCCACTGACAGCACATAGTACCGACAGTGGTCTCGCTATAGCCTGCCCCTGGGCTGCAAGAAGGGAGCTGAGTCCTGAGGAGGAAGAGATTTTAAACAAAAAATGATCAGAGAAAATTCAGAAGAAAGATGATGAAAGGACAAAGAATGCCAAAATCAGCATTCTTCCAGAGGAACGGTCTCAGCAGGGCAAGCTTCTTACATGCTTTACTTCAGGACCAGGCCCGGGTGGCCGAGCAGATGGCTCTGTGCTAGCGGGCAGAGTGCTGGGGTTCCAGCTGAGGGAATGTGAGGCCCAGAAAGGCAATAGATTCTCCTCCCTATCTTAGCTCATGTAATAAAGGTGTTTATTCTGAAAAAATAATTCATTTTTCCATTTAAACATACAGCCCACACCATCTTTGGGGATAATAAGTTCCTTGTGTTTAATACCTATTAGGACAAGTAGTATTTCATTCATCATAAAATAACCTATTTCTTAAATGGAGTCCTTCTAGGAATACGTCATTCAACCAAATGTGATGTGGAGGTGAGTTGAGATGTTCCAGGGACAATGACAGCTCTGCTCCTGCTGCCCTGGTCCTCTGGCCCTGCTGGCAGTGGCTGGAGGTGGACCCCTGCCAGGGTCCTCTTACCCCTCAGGACTGGACTGCTCTCTGGACTGAAGCCTTGACCCAGAAAAAACTCTGTTATTCTCTTGTCTCTTACAGCCCTCCAAGCTCCTCTGACCTCAGGTTCATGGCCTTAACTTCCACCTAGATGTTCCTAATCTTTGTGTTCCCCAACATAAATTTACAACATGGACTCTTCATCTCATCTCTGTGGCCTGCCTTTGACTCAGATGCCTAACTCTGGGCCCATCAAATGAAGAGGGCTCTGGGTCCTCATAAGGCTGCTCCTTTGACAAAGTTTTGGGTGGGGCAGTGTCACTTAGAAGAGGATGAGGCATCATTAGGGACATGTTTCTCCCAGGGCTTCAAGAACAGTCCCTGGTTCTAATCAGGACTAGGGAGCACAGCTATTCTCTCTCGCAAAGCCCTCTGGGGCTTAATGAATTCCCACTTTCTTCTCCTAGCACCCACCCTTCTTCACTGGAGTTTAGATACAGCCTGTCTTCATTTATCAGCTTCTCCAATGTTCCAACAACAGGCACACCTTGGAGATGTGGGATCAGTTCCAGACCACCACAGCAAAGTGAGTCATAATCCTTTTGTTGGTAGAGCGTCTTGCCTTTAAATTGTAAAAACAAACACATCTGTGAAGCACAATAAATTAAAGGGCGATAGAACAAGGTATGCCTGTACTTTGTTTTTCAATATCAGAGTCAAAAGTTGCCGCAGCCTCCTCACGCTCGGGGGATGCTGAGTTCTATTGGAGTTGAAGACTTCACTGCTGAAGACAACTCTGATGCCTCACAGACCCAGAGGTCAGCCAGAACGACGCAGGCCGGCGGCCCTGCTAGGGCTGGAAAGCTTAGCAGCATTTCAGGACCTGTTAGCACTCGCACCTGCTTGCAGATATATCCCTTCTGCAACATCCCCACCAAGTGGCTGCCCAGCCTCTGTTCCAGTATCTCCAATGACAAGGAACTCACCATGTCCAGAAGCAATGCATTCTAACTTTAAATGATTTTAAGACCATGCTTCAGACTGAGCTTAATCTTCATATCTCTTTAACACTTACTCAGTGACAGAGTTTATACCCAGAACCGGTCAGAGCAGGTCTAATTGCAGGGAAGCAAGACCCTGTGCTCCTGTGTTGATGAGACCAAGCAAGGTGACAACTCACTTTGGTTAAAAAAAGAAATGAAGACAGTGTGTCCTCCTTGAGGATGGGAGCAGGAGAACATGGTCATGTTCACGATCACTTTTCCTTCTTTTGTTTGGCAACCTTTAAACTATTGGAAAACACGTGTCCTTGTTCCTTCAAATTCTCTCATCCAGGCAAACACCCACGACCTCATAAATGGTTCTTTCAGGTATGTTTTCAAGAACTTTCACCATCTAGAATCCATTTTGGCTTTTCACCATGGCTTTGTTCATTCACTTATTTCTAGTTTTTTTATATCATCCATGTTAATTTAGGGACAGTGTCAAAACATCTGCCTTGTGAGCCAGGAGGGGGTGGCACAGAGACCTCCCAAGATGGCCTTTCCTTGTGCGCATGGTGCAAACTGCACCCCCAACTCAGCCAACTATCACATCAGGGGGACAGCACCCACCCTGCCCAGCCAGCACCTGGGAGAATCCTCATGGAGCTCGGCTCCCTGCCCACTGGTGCATAAACAACAAGCATTTATTTCTCCCATTCAGGGCTGAAAAGTCCAATATCAAGGCGCCAGCTGGTTCAGTGTGTAATAACAACTGCTTCCTGGTTCATAAATGACTGGCTTCTCCGTGTCCTCCCTGTGATGGAAGGGAAGACACAGGGAGAAACTCTCTGAGGTCTCTTTATGAGGGCACTAATCCCATTGATAAGGGGTTTCCTCTCATGACCTATTACCCAAAGGCCCCACCTCCTAATACCATCACACTGAAGGTTAGAATTTCAACACATTTTCAGGATACAGACACGCAGTCCACAACACAGCTTCCCTTCTTGGCAACCCTACGTGCCAAGGACAGCCTAAAGGTGACTTCTTCCCTTCCTTTTCCTAATTCCTAACTAATCAGGAGAATTCACCCCTACCCCTTTAAAACTCCCTGGGTGCAGGAATACAGCGAAGACTCTGCTGTTCCTCACCCCTACCCACATATTTAAGAACAGGATGCTCTTCTGAGGTGACTTGTCAGTTGTGAAGGCCAGGTCCATGTTCACAGCCCTCTTGACTTGGTATAATTCCCCAAACACCACTCTGGAAGCTACTCTGGGAAAGATCCCCCCCACCCCCCACCCAGTGTCTCCACCCCTCTCGCACTCCAGATGCACCTTCTGACCTGGCCAGCCCGTGCTATCCCTCAAGTATTCTCAGGCAGGGAAAGTGGGCTCGCAGGCCGGCACTACTGGGCTCCCCTCACTCCAATTCAGCCTCACACCCTCCTACCACTGTCAGGCTTCAGCACGGCACAGGTAAATAACACAACACCCAAGTCAAAGCAGCTTAAAAACAACATGTGTTTATTACTCCACTTAACAAGATATGTTGAAGTTGTAGGCTCCAGGTCAGTTCAGCAACTCAGTGGCATCAAAGACCCTGAGTTGTTCTGTTTTTCTGCTTCACCAGCCTCAGCACCTTGGCTTTCATCTTCAGTTTCCCCAGGAATTGCTAAAACTTCAGGTGTTACCACTGTATGTAGCCTGTCCAAAGACAGGATGCTTACACCTCAAGTATCTCCTAACAGCAACAAAACCTTCCCTGAAGCTCCCAGCAACATATCCCTCAAACCTCACTGGTAGGAACTGGATCCTACCCACCACCCACTCTGATGCCCGAGAGATGGGACCAAACAACTGGCCAGGCCCATCGTCTCTGAACACATCAATGCCTGACACCTGAAAAACTGGGGATTCTGTTACTAAGGAAGAGGGGCCATGATGGTTGGGTGGAGGGAGCAGTGTCTGCACATCTCTGGCAGACCCACTGGCTTCCCCTGCTCCAGAGTGGTCAGAGGCCTACAGACTCTGCTGCCTGGCCCAGCTGACTTCAACATCTGAATGAAGAGCTGGGCACACTGTGGCTCCTACAGATGAAAGACACACCATGCAGCCGAGCTCTGTGCTTCTTGTCTGCTGAGACTTAAGTAGACTCCTGCAGTATACACTGCAATGACTTAGAAGTCTTCCCTGGGATGCACTAAGCCAGGCCTAAGCTTGGAAACTCATGTCATGGCACAAGCTTAGAAGACTCCTGGACCTGAGAACATTGATTTCTTTACAGAGGGTCTTTCATACACCTGACCGTTAGGGAACTACTTTGGCAAAGGGGTAGAACCTAGATGTGTGGTTTAAATGTCATGGATCTTGCATTTTTTCTATTATGGTTGGTTATAACTTGTCGCAGTGTATGTGAATCAGCCAGCAATGGTAAACACAGAGAATGTAGAAGACAGTCTCATTTCTTAAATCTTTTAAACTTGGTTGCCCATGCATATGTGGAGCTCAGCATTTCAAGAAACTGAGTGACTGACTGAGGGTCTCATGAGAACTCCCCTTGGCACACCTAGGTTGCAATCCTGAGGCCATGCTTTTAGAGAAAGACATTCAGTTGGTAATGAGCTCAAATCATGTACTTGAGCATTGGACCCGGCAGGTCTTTCTTCACAATGGCTCCCATTAGGTGCATCACTCCTAAGCAACATTTCTATTTATCTTAACTTTAAATTTTATCACATTAGTACTTATTCCTGATTTCAACCTGCAGAGACACTTTTGAACTCTGTTTTTGACATCAAACATACCAGGTGTTATTCCCTACCTTGTATCATGTGCAAATTTGATCAATGTCCTTACCTGAGTAACTGATAAAAATTCCAACCAGCCGGTCAGGGAAGCCACAATAACCTCTACCAGAAAAACCTTACTGACTAGGTCTTACTTAAAGGCACAATTTTAAGAAGCAGTTAAAGATCTTGCAGATTCCATGAATCTTAATACTTTTACAAAACAGTCTGTTTTATTAAGGTTGCAGGATCCAGCATCATCTAATTCTTGGGAAGCTAAAGGAGAAACCTCAAAAGTGGCAAATTATGCATGACTGCATATAAGCTGATGCCTCTGGTTCTATCACCAGGAACATATCTGCCTCTGCCCACCACACCATCCTGGCAATGAGCTACACAGGCCCCTCTCCAAGCCTGCCCAGCCAAGTTATGGGGAGCAGAAGTGACAGTGAGGGGCAGACACAAAAGCTGCACACCATGGCAGAGAACTCATTCTCCATCAGGAAATCAGGGCCTAGGGAAAGGGAGAGATGGTGGCATCCAAAAACCTGACAAATATCCACAACATACTATCCTGTCACCCAGAACTCATACAGTTGCTCTTTCTACTGTCACACTGTTAGTTCTTTCCAAGAACTTCACACCAACATTTGCTCACCTCTGTCTTTGTCCCCACACTTGCTGAATATAAATTAGGGAGGGGCCTTGCCTGTCCATTCACCATTGAATCAGAAAAGCTCATTACACAGAAGACACTCAATAAGTATTTACTGAATAAATTAAAGAGTCCTCAGTTGCTTCTCATTTAAATAAAAATTATCAAATTGATCGTATTTTAATCAGTTTAGTAAAAGACACAAACCATCTCATTTTATCAGATTTCTAAGACAGTTTGGTATTTAGGTTACAAGGTGTATGGCTAGCAGTTCAATTCTTTTCTGTGATAAGCAGAGATTAGTTGAGCCACCATTCAATATTAATTTTTCAGATATATGAAGCCTGTCTACTCAAATTCAAAGGTTTTCCTTAATTTGTCTTTATCTAAATCGGTCAAATCTCTTCTCATAAATGAGAAATATTAAATAAAGGGCTGCTCTCATAAAACCAAGAAGTGACCAGCAGAAATAATCTGCAACTTCTGTGAATAAGCTTTTCAATAGCAACTAAGGTAATAATAATTGCTATTTACAGACCAAAGACTATATGCCATGAGTTTTGCAAATCGGTCCCCCTGTTCAGTACATCATTATTCCAAAGACAGGGATACTCAGGAAACCAAGCCTCTGAGAGAGTAAGCCATTGTCCAAGGCTCCTGTTGAGGGCCCAGCAGGAATCTGAACCCAGGTCCAGCTTACACTAAAGCTCACAATCATTTATTTTATTATTAAATCATTACCAGCCGCTCCACTACACCATGTATCTTCTCTGAACACCCTGTTTTGTGAAATTCAAGATTCTATCCATGGTATCTGATTATGTACAACAGTGCCATCACAGCTATAAAACACCATCAGTTGGAAGGTACCTTACAATTTCAGAAATTTTAAAATATGTATATACACATTCACATCTTAGATTCAATAAAATACAGTAATCTACGATCCTCAGAAAAAATTATTCCTAATAAATGTTATAAAATATAAATGCCTCTCTAAATTCCTGAGAAAATTAATTTTGTTAAAACATATAGAGAAGAAAGAGATAAATCTTAAGTATGAATCAAGTTAGAAGAAACCAAATGTTTACTAATACATACCTCTTTAAAATGGTTTCTTCTCGATGTGCTACATATGTACTATGGAATACTACTCAGCCATAAGAAATGATGACATCAGATCATTTACAACAAAATGGATGGACCTTGATAACATTATACTGAGTGAAATAAGTAAATCAGTAAAACTAAGAACTATATGATTCCATATATAGGTGGGACATAAAAATGAGACTCAGAGACAAGGACAAGAGTGTGGTGGTTACTGGGGGTTGGGGAGGGGGAGGAAAGAGACGGAGGGGTGGAGTGAGGGGGAGGGGAGGGGCACAAAGAAAACCAGACAGAAGGTGACAGAAGACTATATGACTGTGGGTGATGGGCATGCAACATAATCAAATGTCAAAATAACCTGGAGATGTTTTCTCTGAACATATGTACCCTGATTTATCAATGTCACCCCATTTAAATTAATAATAATAAAATAATTAAATTAAATTAAAAAATAAATAAAATGGTTTCTTCTCATCTGTGGCATTAAATCAGTCTTTATAATGTAAAGATCTGCTGGCATCCTTCCCAACCATCAACATCCATCACTTACTTATATTTTCATACATCCAAGTGCAAGAAAAGCCATAAGCACATTTTTTAGGATATACTATGAAAGGGGACATTAAATCTACCTACTGTTCTTAATTTTGTTTGTTTTCTCCAAAAATTAAGGAAAGTAACAGTAAATTCTCATGCCATGCCCAACAAAAATATACTCTTTGCTAAACACACAGCTTTAAGTCTCTGTGAAATCAAAGACCATCGACACTACAGAAAAAAAGAGTCTCAATAAATTTTGTATTTGAATGATCAAGGGGAAATACATCAACGTTCAGGGCCTCCTTTCACTTCCTCTAAAAGTCCTCCTGTCATAAGCCCACACAGTGTCTATCCCCTCTCCGGTGACCTGGGCCGGGGTCCAGTTTGGAAAAGGGAACCGGCAAGCGATAACTCTAGCATCACCCTCAAGTTCAAGCTCAAGTTTCGTCTCCAATTGCGGCATCTGTGGAGAAAGAGAGTAACTATTTTAGCAGTGAGTAACAAGAATTGATTCCCAAATGCCCTCTGTATTTGAGTCCCTGAAAATACCTTTGCAAAAATTGCTAACTGTAACAAAGATCACCTCAGGGCAGACCTACATTATCAGACAATCCATCAAAATACAGAAGTCACACTGACAACAGTTATAAGAACATCTTCTGTCTGACCAGGCAGTGGCACAGTAGATAGAGCATCGGATTGGGACATGGAAGTTCGAAACCCCAAGGTTGCTGGCTTGAGCGTTGGCTCATCCAGCTTGAGCGTGGGGTCACCACCTTGAGCGTGGGGTCACCAGCTTGAGCACAGGGTTGCTGGCTTGAGCATGGGATCATAGACATGAACCCCTGGTCACTGGCTTGAGCCCAAGGTTTCTGACTTGAGCAAGGGGTCACTCGCACTGCTGCACCCCTCAGTCAAGGAACATATGAGAAAGCAATCACTGAACAACTAAGGAGCCGCAATGAAGAATTGATGCTTTTCATCTCTCTCCCTTTCTGCCTGTCTCTATCTGTACCTCTCTCTGTCTCTCTCTGTCACACAAAAAACAAAACAAAACAAAACACTTCTAGTTCAATTATGAAATATGCCATTTTTAGCAAATGTGCATCACAGATATCTGGTTTTTGAACTAAAGTCATGATGTGGCAATAATTAAAATAAGAAGCAGGTTTAAATTATTTACCAACCTAAACATTTCCATCTACTCTGTCTCTACTATTTAACATATTTCTCCATATTTTTAATATCTCTGAAATCTTACCATTGACATTGTCTTAGAATTAATTGGCATTTTTTCTTTCTCAATAGCAAACGTGCATCTTAAAATCAATAGCCTCTAGATTTAATGAACTATAGAATAAATATAGACTAGAAAAAATATACACATTCTACCAACCTGAAATATAAATATTTTATACTTTTTAAAAAATGTATCAATAATATACTGATCACTGATTTCTTAATAGTCAACACAACATATAAACAGTAAAATCCTCTTATTTATCACTTCTGTGTCATTTTATTACCAATCAACCTGTGGAGAAAGTATTTTATTGTTTGCTAAAAATACTGACATTGTAATTGCATCGGCAAATTAACAATCACTTAAAATTTATTTTCAATTCCTAAAAATATATTACCACCTCCTAAGAATATTTTTTCCAATCTTTCCTTTTAATTTCTTTTGAAACAATTTCAAACTTACTGAAAAGCTACAACAAAAGTTTTTCATATTTGCTTTACGCTATTTGCCCTTTTCTGCTCTGAACATCTTTTTAAAACATTTTTTTAACTGGAGAATAGGTTGCATGCAACATGCTTCTTTATTTCTTGATACTTCAGTGCTTTCTAAGAAAATATCTTCTAAGAAATAGCCCCAGCACAGGTATTACATTCAGGAAATTTAGCATAATATTCCAATAAAATAATTCCAATAGTAACATTCCGATTTTGTCAAATGTCTCAAAAATTAACGTCCTTTATAACATTTTCCCCCAATCTAGGATTCCATATTATATTCAGATGTAATGATTCCTTAGTCTCACTTTTTTTTTTTAAGATTTTATTTATTCATTTTATGGGTGTGGCAGGGAGAAGTATCAACTCATAGTTGCTTCACTTTAGTTGTTCACTGGTTGCTTGTTGTATATGCCTTGACTGGGCAAGCCCAGGGTTTCAAACCAATGACCTCAGCATTCCAGGCCAACGATCTATCCACTGCACCTCCACAGGCCAGGCTCCTTGGTCTCTTTTAATCTAGAACAGTTCCTCTATCTTTCTTTTCCTCCCATGTCAATAACATCCTTTAGAATATGGGCCAGTTATTTTTTTGAACGGCCCTCAACAGGGTTCCTCTGAAGTTCATTGAAGTTCATGACTTAGCACGTGAGTACCTGGCAATGATCCTATAAGTGGGGCTATGAACATCTCGGTCAGACACCCATGGGCTCCTCTTGCTTTGAGGGTGACAGTCACCACTTGGTTGAGGTGGGATCTGGTATCTCCTCAGTATAATAATTTGTGCGAAAATATCTTGAAAGGATGTACATATCCTGTTACATATCCTGTCCCTACTAGGATTCACTGATTAGTGAGGCCTAAGTCAATCAATTTTTTTTGCAGTGTGGCTTTGCTAATTCCATCATTTCTTCTAAGTGGAATTCTACTTTTTACCGCAAGAAACAGCTTTCCCTTCTAACTACCCAGCTAGTTTTACTGTAGGATGAACTCCTGAATTATTTCACTTAGTAAGTGACAATCCACTTTGTCTCTTTTATTCTAAAGCTCAAATTGTCCCCGTTTGGTCCCTGGGAGCCTCTTCAAGTGGGCTTTTCTTTCCTTTGGACATGCCCCTATCAAATATTTTAAGCACTTCCTTATATTTGGGCTCAACAAAATGTTACAGGCATTTGTATCTTCCCTCCTCAGCCCTGGGATGAGCTGTCTGTCAAAGATTCCTGATTCCTCTCCGTGGGAAAAGGTATTTAGAAACCAAAATCTGCCCTGGAGGGATAGCTCAGTTGGTTAGAGCGTCAACCCCACATGCAACAATTGCAGGCTTGATCCCCTGTCAGGGCACATACAGGAACAGATCAATGTTTCTGTCTCGCTCTCTCTCTCCCTTCCTATCTCTCTGAAATCAATTTTAAAAATTAAAAAAATAAAGAAGATCTAAGCAAAAACTACTCCCTTTACAAGTACCAAAATAAATCAAGACAAATTGACAGTACTTCTATGAAGATTTTATACCTTTAAAAAGTAGCTTGGAAAAACTCCTCGATATGACTTATGATTACAGTGAGCTAGAATTCTGATTCTTTAGTCTCAATACCAAGATAACAAAGAATCAGTTACAGCCTGACTAGGCAGTGGTACAGTGGATAGAGCATGAAACTGGGATGCAGAGGACCCAGGTTCGAAACCCCAAGGTCACCGGCTTGAGCGGGGGCGCATCTGGTTTGACCACAGCTCACCAACTTGAACCCAAGGTCGCTGGCTTGAGCAAGGGGTCACTCAGTCTGCTGTAGCCCTCCACTCTTCAAGGCACATATAAGAAAGCAATCAATGAACAACTAAGATACCTCAACAAAGAATTGATGCTTCTCATCTCTCTCCCTTCCTGTTTGTCTGTCCCTATCTGTCCCTCTCTCTGTCTCTGTCTCTGTCTCAAAAAATAAAATCAATTCCATTAAGGATAAAATATTTCCATTCTTTTAACAACCAAGAAAAGATGACTTTAAAAAAAAATGTTTTGTTCCTTAGGGAAAAAATTAAATAAGCAAAGAATGAGACAATAAGTATTTTTCCAAAATACCAGGGGTTTCTTATGGTAATTTTGTTCATAAAAGGGATAATTGTAAATGCATTCATATTACCATTATTCTTTTCTCTTTTACAGTTTCTTTTATTTGCAAATGACTGTCATATGCTAAGTCAAGATAAACTTAAAAATGAAAAGGAGCTATTTCAATCATAAGAAATTAACTAATTTACACATAAATATGGAACAAATCTGGGTCTTGATATGATACACAAAGAGAAGCAGTGATATGTCATGTATGTCTAATGAAATTCAAACATATTCATACAATTATAGTTTTCAAAGTGACACAAACTCATCATACCCTAATTACATCTTTAAAACTTTAAACATAAGGTGAAACCAGCTCAAAGGCAGAGAAGGCAAATTAGCCATGGCTGTCGAGGTTCTGAACCCCTTCCTCACACCCTCTTCCCTAAGGCACGGGCTTCACTTGCCTTCTAGGTAACACCCCCACCCCTACCTTTATCCTCCCCAATTCCTCCTCTCCAGCCCTTTGCTGAGTGCCCCTCTTCTGTCAGAGGCCAAGGTTCAGGACTTGGATGGCTCTTCTTCTTTCTTAGTGATCTAAGCCACCCCTCTGCTTCAACTTCTGGGCGCTGATGCCTACAAACCTGAGCAGCTCTCCCTCCTGAGCCCCAGAGCCCTCCATCCACCACTACCCACTTCACAACATTCCCCACACACATCTCAAAGGTCATATGCCACCCAAAATCCCCGATCTCCAAGCCTCTCTACCAGGCACCTTACCCAGCTCACCATGGCAATGCCAAGCTTCCAGTTGCTCAGGCCAAAAAACCTGAGATTCACCCTGGAAGCCTGTCTTTCTCTTGCCACAGGGCAGCCTGTGATCCTTTTTACCCAGTCTCTTCCTCCACTCCTCTGCTCAAGCCTTACAAGGATTCTTCCCGCCTTACAAGGACCCAGAGTCCTTAGAGTCTGAGTCCCAGCCCTATTTCCTCTCTGACCTCACTCTCCCCTGCTCCCCAAACTCACCCTGCCCCTGCCACCACCCCCTCATGGCTCCTAGAACCCAGCAGGCTCAGGCAAACCAGCACCTTCAAAGTGACTGCTCCTGCCGCTGGAATGCTTTCCCCTTTTCCCGACATAGAGCATATGTCTCTGGCCCATCCTTTTCTGGCTTTAGTTTGCCCCATAGCACTTACCCCCTTTTCTTGCTCAATGTATTACATATAGGCCTCTCATTTAATATCTGCTCTCCCTACTAGCTTAAGCACCCAGGGCAGGGATGTTTTTCTCTTCTATTCACTATATTATTCTAAGTAGGCTCTGCATAAATACTGGTCAAATGAGTGAAGACTAAATAATCCAATCATGAATGATTTTTCTTTATCAGAACATACTAATATTTTCATTCATCAATTCAAAACGGGAGTCACAACTAAAATTAAATTAGTCATTCTTTAAAGTTACAAAATTTAATAGCCCACTGGGAAAAGTGTACTTAATGGGTATGTTTATACCACATTTATTTATTCACTTAACAAATATTTTCTGCGTGATTACTCTCTGCCAGATGCTGCCATGCTGGAGGTCTGGCAGCAAAGAACAGAGGCCAGCCTTCACTCTCAAGCTTGTAGTCCAGTGCCCACAGCAAACACTACCAAAGCCATCACACAGGAAATGTGCAATAACTCACACAAGGAGAGGGAAACAGGCACCATAAGAGTGAAAAACAGGGGGTACTAGAGCTCATCCCATTGGGGGATCAGGGACCACTCTGAGAGGAAAAGATACTGGACCAGGAGTGGTCAACAGGTGTTCACCAACTAGGCCCAGAGCTGGGGGACTGAAATCAGAAGAAGGACATGGCCCCACATACAATGGAGCCCAGGAACCAAAAGAAAAATGGGGGCTGGTACACAGGCAGCTGAGGGAAGCCAGGGCCACTCCATACCAGGTCTCAAGGCCATGCGGAGGGTGTAGGCCTTATTCTCACTGCTGTTAGAAGCAAGAAGCCACAAAAGGGTTTTAAGACCACAAACAATCTGTTCCACATTTTCAAAAGATGCTCTTGGTGGATAAGCTTGCCTTAAATGTGAGTATTTATAATCCTACTACAGGATTTACCAGGTCCAATGGGATTCCTCATTCCTATATATCAGTGATGGGCAATCTTTTGAGCTTGGTGTGTCAAAATTCACCAAAAAACCGAGCATAACTCGGGTGGTGTGTCACTTCGAGAAAAACAGCCTAACCGGAAGTGCCAGAACTAGATGCTCTGTGTGGGAGTTCTGTTGTTTTGGCCTACAGATCTCTGGCACAGAGTGTTTACACTACAGCAAATGTTTTATCCTCAGCTACTGCACCTGGCCGTGCAGGAGCCGAGGATGAAACGTCCTTCTTGGCATGGTATGTGGCCGCATGCGGCTGTGTGTCGTCAAAAATGGCTATGCGTGTCAGTGCTGACACGTGTGTCATAGGTTCGCCATCACGGTATTAGATACACATCCATGTTGAAATGTTATAGTACTTGTGATTTTAGCTACGACTGCTATTAGGAATAATCAGTCCACTATCAGAAGCAGGATGAGGACTTATAGCACTAGAGTTTCTACCTCTGAAGTTCCCTAAGGGAACTTCTGGCTCTCTCAACCTATGTGTGCTTCAGCTGCCCTAGAAAACAGTTCATGCTACACTGGCTTTGCTGAGCCACCTCAGCATGACTGGAATACTGGCCTGTGCCCAGGGAAGGGAAATACATTTTAATAGAAGAGTGAATGATGAGACCTAGACAGATATAAGTAAGGAGTTTTCAGGGCATACACAACTCATCTCACTGAGGGAAGACCCAGCCCCTGGACCCTAGCCACTGCTCTCCCTCCTGCCGACATTCTCCAAGTAGGCAAAGCTTGATGAGGGCAGGAAGTGTGGCCCCTGACACTTGAAATTGGGCCTCCAGACCAACAGATGCCACCTGGTCCCTCTGCACCTGCGGTCGATCCACCTGCGTGGAAAACTGCACGGTGGCTAAATCCCTGTCATTCCAGGGAATGTGGGTGCCTCCTACGTTTCAGAGGCTCCTCTTTTTCTTAGGAATAGTAAAATACTGCAAGTCCCTTATTTAATAACTTCTCTATGTACAGAATAATAAACAGTAACTGCAAAGCATTCATCAAAATATTAGGACCACTATTTCCCTTGAGTGAACAGCCCCCAAAACTAACTATACTTCAAACATGATAAGAGAAGCACAAGGACTTGGAGGCAACCAGGTACGTAGTGACTGTGACTATCAAAGGCCACTGCTGCCCCCCACAGGAACACAGCTGCCATGGCTTCATAAGCCCACATCTTGAGCCGTCATCCAGCCTCCTAGCACGGAATGCAAGTCCCAATAAACATCAACTTTCTATTTTTAGAAAGCGTGGATTTCAAATTAAAGGGATCTATCCCCAAATGCTAATTATTCTGAAGGAAGGGCCCCACAGAATAACTAGTAAATACCCATCGAATTCCACAGCAAGTCTATGATCCTCAATTGTCTTGTTTTGCTTCGTTTTGTGTTTAATGGTCAAGGATCATGCCCCTCTACATCGTTTCCGTTTCTGTAACCAAAGAGCAGACACCCAGAGTTCATCTTCCTTATAGGGTTACTAAAAATTATAAACGTACAGAATGCTGTCACTTTCAAGAATATGTAACAAAACACTCCTAAATAGACTTCAAAAATATAAAAGAAAATGGCATTACACTGAAGGCTCTAGTAGTAAGAATGAAGTTCTCATGCATTAAAACTTCTTATACAAAAATTAAGATATGAATAAGAAAACAAAACAACAAAAAAGTAAAATTCCCCTTGTTTAAAGTAGAAAACCATATCAGTTTTATAGTGGCATTTCAGCAAACATACAATTTCAACAAGTTTATTATGGCTACAATTACAGACTTTGCAAAGTGAAAAGGGATTTCTTTCCATGGTCTCTAACCCGACAATTACAACAAAAGCATCCCATCCTGGTCATCTTCCCAAAGGCTAAATTTAGGACCATTTGCAGTGCAATGCTGCGGTATTTCCACTTTTGAAAGTACATAATCAAAGTTCAGTAGAAATCAGTCATCTGAGGTCAATTGAAACTAGCCAGCACTCATCTGCACTGAAAACTATCTTACTGCAAAATCGGAGGAATGATCGACTCAAAGGGAACATCCCATTAACTTTCCCAAATGATTTCCGCTGGATGGAGTGGGCGACCATGAAAATCTCCAACTGCATTAGACACTGGGAGCTCATAAAGCAGTTCTCAGACTGGAACTTTTAGGGCTTAGAGAGATAATGTAGATTTTTATCTGAAGCAAAAGTTTAAAAATAAGACTGACTCTTTTATGAGCAACCTTTTAAGGTCCTGAAGTAGTTTGTCTAACCAATAAACTGAAAGCTAGTGTTCCCTTGTCATCTCTGGGAGGCCGTCACTTTACCTGTGGGTGAGCAAAGTGAGAGCCTGTGAGAGCTAGAAGGGTCTTCACAACCTAAAACCTAATAGTCAGGGGACAGAAGAGTGCATACTTACCATCTGAGGTACCCCAAAAATAACAACGTTTGAGTACTGCGAAAATGTAACCTGAAGGAGAGGAGGAAACAATTCATGGGTTATTTTTTTTCTTCTTTTCCAAGTGAGAGGAGGGGCTATAGAAAGACAGACTTCCACATGTGCCCCAACTGAAATCCACACAGCAACCCCATCCAGGGCTGATGTCTCTGTCCATCAGGGGCATGCTCACAAATGAGCTATTTTAAGCACCTGAGGCAGAGGCTCTACGGAGCCATCCTCAGCACTCAATGTACTCAAACCAATTGACTCATGGCTGCTGGAAAGGAAGAGAAAGAGAGAAGGGGGAATTGGGGGGTGGAGTGGAGAAGCAGATGGTTACTTCTCCTATGTGCCCTGACCGGGAGTCAAACCCAGATATCCACATGCCGAGGTGATGCTTTACCACTGAACCAACCTACCAGGGCCTAGGTTGATTTTTAAAAGCCAAATATCCAGCTCAACTTTTCTTTCAAAATGAGTATCAATTTTACATTTTACCAAACAGCAGGTTTTCACAAAGGGGCCCCTCTGAGATTTCACAAGGAAAAAATACCATGTGCACACTTTCATTCTTACTGTTTCAATCCATCACTTTTCAAAATGCCTCCCCATAAGTCATCTCATCCCATCCTCGCAGTGACTCCTTGCAAGGCCTGCCCCAGGGGTTGTCTCTCAGAAAAGCCAGTGACTCATCCAATGACCAGCTGGTGGTTGAGCCAGTTGGCCCTGGGCCATCTGTGGCCCTGGTCCACACTTTCCTACTCTACTCTGCACCAAAGTAGCTTTGCAAGAACTCGAGGGATCTCAGACTACTTGTTTATGTTGAACCATCCTTATTCTAGTCCCCATCCTCTTCCTAAAATACTAAGTAAAAAATGCAATAAAATGGTCTTTAGTTAAAAAACTGGAGGGTGGGGGGAGTGCTTTGCCAGTCAAAATTCTTATTGCCTGATAAAAGACTTCTGTACTCTACAGAGAGATCGTTTATGTATATGTGGTATAAAAAAATGCAAGCAAAACTCAAATGAATTTTTATAAGCTACTGATGACACCATTAAAATGAGAAGTTCTTGTTTAAGAAAAAGCATTTTATGGAGCAGTTCTAAAGCAAAATTACAGGGCGTTTTTTTAGAGTACAAATAAACTTGGAAGTATCTTGTACTTGATGGTGACCAGAAGGAACCACGACAGCATGGTTGGTGGATTCTTTTTTCTCTGCACCCATCTCTGCCTCTCCAAATACTCACACAACACACAGACAAGTCTACTATTCACCAAGAACAACATTAGTAAGTTAATCCCTATATTAAAATTTACAAGATTTCCAAATGAGATTTTAAAAATCTCATTTTGTTTTATATGAAACGAGAACTTTTCTA
The DNA here is from genome assembly GCA_037038555.1 of Rhynchonycteris naso. Lineage (NCBI taxonomy): Eukaryota > Metazoa > Chordata > Mammalia > Chiroptera > Emballonuridae > Rhynchonycteris > Rhynchonycteris naso. The sequence goes on from CM072995.1 coordinate 253,265,239, forward strand.
ACTGAGCAAATTCTTAAAATTCACATGATCTATTATGTCATAAACCTTAAGCTCATACTTTAAAGCAGTGTTCTTGTAATCTTCATACAACATCAGGAAAACTCTTTTACGGACCAGCACAGAATTTCTGGTGGACTGGTGGTTGAAAAACACTGCTTGCTCTAAAGTGGTCAATTTGCAAATCTATCCATTTAAAGTTTTATACATTTCATTATGCTAAAATATACACTTGTATTTTAATTATGGTTCTTTTTATACATTTTTTCAGTTTGCAATCACACCAATTATGAATTATAAAGTCTCAGTTGGAGTTTCCTAGAATTGTACTTTGCCTTACATACCTTCCACAAATCTGAAATATGAAATCTGGCCAAGTGCTGTACCCCTTCTCGCCAAGCCCGGTATCTGGAATACCAAACCAGCCATGGGTTTAATTCATAGCCAACCGCTGTGAATCCTTCCTTTGCAGCTGCTATCACCTGCACAAAGAGGCAGATATTCAAGCAAGATAAAAAGAAAAACATCAAATTACTGGGGAAAATGATATGAATATTTCCTAATTATGCTCTATAATCATAAAATGTCGAATTCAGAGGTACCTCCTTTGTTCAAGACACCATTTAAAGATAGATTTCTAAAGTTATGTTGCTTTGTGGATAAGATACTCCCAGACAATTTTAACGCAGTTTCACATTTTTGTCCAAGATTTCATCTCAAGTGCCAGAACAGATAGGCAAGCCTGCTTCAGACAATTATGTGATTAATTCAGAATTGCCCAACCTCTGGGTCAGTCTGAAAAAGGTTGCTAAAATCCCCGCCTCTCTCCATCAGTGACAGCACACCAGCGGGCGAAATGAATGTACCCAGGAGACTGTATTGCAAACTACATAGTTGTAATATGCAATAAAAATAATCTGTCAAGCCTGACCAGGCAGTGGTGCAGTGGATAGAGCGTCGGACTGGGATGCGGAAGACCCATGTTCAAGACCCCGAGGTAGCCAGCTTGAGTGCAGGCCCACCTGGCTTGAGCAAAAAGCTCGCCAGCTTGGACCCAAGGTCGCTGGCTCCAGCAAGGGGTGGCTCGGTCTGCTGAAGGCCTGTGGTCAAGGCACATGTAAGAAAGCATTCAATGAACAACTAAGGTGTCGCAACGGCAACAAAAAACTAATGATTGATGCTTCTCACCTCTCTCCGTTCCTGTCTGTCTGTCTGTATCTATCCCTCTCTCTGACTCTCTCTCTGTCCCTGTAAAAAATAATAATAATCTGTCAATAAAGGCCATATTTCCTTTGTATTTAAGATTGTTCATTCAAAATTCAAAGCAGGTAAAAGTAAAATGAAACAATCAGAATTAAGTCAGCTGCAGAATGCCACTGCCTACGTGACAGGGAGAGTGGGCTGGTCTCTGGGGCCTCTCTGCTCTTTGGTCTTCCACCACTCTTAAAGTGAGCATCCCGGAAGGAGCTGTCCCACCCACAGTAATTTCCAGAGAACTATAATGTCACCCCTTAAGAAGAAACCATTTTCTTCTATATACCCGTAAAGATACTTACTATTCAACTATGCAAAGCACTCAAATCTGGATTTTAAAACTTCCTCCTGATTAATATATATATCTGATTTCTTAAAAACACAAGGCACTTTTTAACCTCTTCCTAATTATTCCAGGTCACCACGACAAAAGTGCAGGGGCAGGGGCTGGTGAAAACATTGTGGCCTGCTGGTCTCTACTCGAAATGTCTCCAGAAAACTGTGTTGGACTACTGCTACCCTCACTTTCCAGCTCATCATGAATGGAAGCTGAATACCTTAGGTGCCATCTTGTCCATGGAGAAACATGCTCTGAGACACCCGTTTGCCAGTCAGTGGCCTTGAGTCAGTAAAACAGCTCCCCAGTAGTGCCCCTATTTTAACACTGTTACCCCTAGGAATTGTACGTGTGCAAGTATAGATAAATGTAGAAGCAAACATTTATGGTGCAAAAAATGTAAACCAGTGAAACTCCATGATTTAACATGTTTCTTCTAGTTACACCACCTCTATTGGCCCAAGTTTCTTAACAGGCAATCTCATAATCACCAATTTGTTGTTCCTTTTTACTTGGCATACCTACAGAGCACTTTCTCCTTTAAGAAAAAATTAAATCTGAGAAAAATACATTTGAAATTCATGCTGGGGGGTTTGATAGTTTGGCCAAACAAACACGAAATGAAACAACTACTTTATTAAACAGGTTTAGAGAGTCTACATAAACCTCTTAAGAAACATAAAAGAGAAATTTTAGCAATCCTGGTGCCAAACCTTAAAATGTCTTACTTAGCATAACTCACAATCCTTCCGTCGCCACTACCAATGTCCACCAGAGGGCCACTTCTGCTTTGCAGCATTTTCACAACATTCTCAATCTGCTTTGTAGTTGCAGGTACAAAGGGCAAGCAAATTTTTCGGAGAGCCGGTGTTATAAACGGAGTAGCCACGGCATATACAGCCACGAGTGTTCCCCCAACAATCCCAGTAAATAAGAAGCCCCAACTGCTCTTCTTTAAACCGTTGGCTTCAAGACTTGTAGGTAGAGCATACCCTGACTGACGTTCTTCTTCAAGTGTTTCCGGGAGTGTTCCTAAATTGAGAGCAAGCAGAAAATACATAGGCAGCCCCAAATCTGAAATTTAAGATAGTACTTTTCTATAATTCTTATTGACAAATAAAGTCATGTTATTTTATACATTTTTTTTTTTTTACAGGGACAGAGAGAGAGTCAGAGAGAGGGACAGATAGGAACAGACAGGAATGGAGAGAGATAAGAAGCATCAATCATCAGTTTTTCGTTGCAACACCTTAGTTGTTCATTGATTGCTTTTTCATATGTGCCTTGACTGCGGGCCTTCAGCAGACCGAGTGACTAACCCCTTGCTCGAGCCAGTGACCTTGGGTCCAAGCTGGTAAGCTTTTTGCTCAAGCCAGATGAGCCTGTGCTCAAGCTGGCGACCTTGGGGTCTCAAACCTGGGTCCTCCACATCCCAGTCCGACTCTATATCCACTGCGCCACTGCCTGGTCAGGCTATTTTATACATTTTTTTAAGTGAGAGAATGGGAAATAAAGAGACAGACTCCCACATGCACCCCAACTGGGATCCACCAGGCAACCACCTATGCTCGAATCAACTGAGCTATCCTCAGAGCCCAGGGCTGAGGGTCAAACCAGTTAAGCCACTGACTGTGAAAGAAGAAGAGAGAGAGAAGGGGAGAAAAAGAGGAAGAGAAGCAGAGGGTTGCTTGTCTTGTGTGCCCTGACTGGATATCGAACCCAGGACATCCGCACACCTGGCCAACACTCTTATCCATTGAGCCAACTGTTCAGGGCCAAACTTATGTTATTTTTTAAAAAATAATTTAGTTGAATACAATTTAAATTACAAATATAGGATCCCACAATGAGTTCTAAATTCCAGAACTAAACGACGGTGTTTTAGAGAAAATTATTTGATTCTAATGGAAGACTAAAACCTTTTTAACACTTTGTCTCTAGGAGTCAATCTTAGAAAACAATGTACTCATACCTATTTGGTATTTTATAAAATCAATACAAATATAAACCATTAACTCCATATTTTTATGATTCACAACAAAGCCTCATAAACAAATAAACATGAAGATATTTAATTATTACTCAAGTTTAAATAGGACAAAAGGATTTCATATTGAAATTGGTCTGGCATCTCTAATCCAGTTGCAAATACACAATTTGAACCAATTGAGACAAGAATCAAGTTTTGCTAAAAATCTTAAATAAGTATGCTAATACTTTTTAAAGCAGATATAAAGAACAAAAAATAATCATTTCAATGCTATCACAAATATGGAATAAAATAATAAAACTCCCTCCACTGATTACAGAAAAATAAAGGGTACCTTACATATCCTCCTCTTGAGTTTTAACCTTTAAAACACATTCTTATTAAGATCTCAAGGTTTTTAAGATTGAAAGTGATTTAAAATTAATTTTGAAATTGATTAACGTGGAGCACAGCACCACAGGTAAGAGCAAGATCCTGCCCAATGTAAGGTATTTTTACCCCCCGCTGAGAAAGGAAGAGGGGCGGAGCCACAAAGTGTGGAATAGCAAAGGCTTTATTAAGTACAGAGCATCCCACCTGATGAGGTCCTCTGGTCCTGGGGTACAGAGGCCAGAGGAGTCGCCCGAATTAAACTGCGTGAGAGGTATTTAAAGGGGTCCTCTAGGGTAAGCGAGCTAATATGACGTGGTGATATCTCACTGGCTGATGGATGGTTGCTCTTTTCCCAAGGACCTCTGGGAAGTTTCTTTTGGAGCTCTTAGTTGTGGGCGACCCTGGCCAAAATCCCAGGTCTGAGTTCCCCACGTGACTGTCCCCCTTTATTCACAAATCTTACACCCAGGTTAGGACCTTGGTCACACAGCTTGCTAATGGTGTTATCCTTCACCTCTCTGAAACTTATTCTCACCTGTAAAGTGGGGATCTTGTAAGGATGAAATGAGTGGGTGCAGTACTCAGAATAATGCCTGAAACTTGAACCCCACGGGGAACAAGACCTTCCTGCCCTGACGCAGTTAATGGTCTAGCTGAGGAGCTAAAACCAAAAACAAAGGAATTCATAGGAAACAGGGAGAGCAAGGAGGGAAGACAACAGCTTCTTTTCTCTCAAAGGCATTAATGTTCAGTTTCAGTAATTTGCAAACCATTCAAAAGGCCCATTGAATTAGTTTCCTGTTGCCACAAATTTAGTGAGTTAAAACAACACACTTTTATTGTCATTCAGTTCTGGAGATCAACTGTCTGAGATAGGTTTTCTTGCCTTTTCCTGCTTCTAAAGGCTGCTCACATTCCTTGGCCAGTGGCCCACATCACTGCAAGTTTTGCTTTCATCATAACATCTCTTCTGACCCTCCTGCCACTTTCCTTTACAGGAACCCCTGTAACTACATTGGTCCCACACAGATAATCAATCCAAGATAATCTCCCCATCTCAAAATTCTTGATCCCATCTGCAATAATCTCTCATGTAACATGTATCCACAGGTCCTGGGAATTAGGATGTGGACTTGTTTGGGGGTAGGAGTGTCATTATTCCACCTACCGTACCCATGAAATGTGGTGATCAGTTACAATTTTGGGAGGTACACATTTGAACACAGGCCACACCAAAAGCTGGTTCACAGCAATGAGTCCCTGCTCCTGAGCAGCTCACCAACCATCAGCACCTCCCACACAACAGGTTTGTTCTTCTCATGTCTCAAGTCCCCAACTGAATTTTAAAACTGGTTCATAGTAGAAACTAACTCAGAAACAAAAACAAAAGTCTGCTGGTGCTAGGGATGTAGGTAAATAAAGTTTATGAAAGTGACGGTGTTTGATAGAAAGCAAGAGTTTTACAGATGTTTCCAGTTATACTTTCCAGCAATGTATAGAGGACTTTACATGCTATAGTAGTCATGCATTTGATTATTTTTATAGTCAAAGCACATCTGTCACACCTTCTGAAATTATCCGGTGGGCACCCCAATTGCACAGCACAGTGGTTAAAAGGATTTGAGTCACACAATTCTGGTGGCTCAGAACTTAATTAGGTGTGTGACATTAGGTAAGTTGTTAAGGCTGTGTTTCCTCACCTGTAAGATTTAGAAATAATATTGTAAGTTAATTTGGGGCAGTGAACACACAATATGGTGTACAAATGATGTGTTGTGGAATTGTGTACTTGAAACCTGTACAATTTTGTTAACCAGTATCAGCCCAATAAACTTAATAAAAAGGAAAAAATTAATTTTTTTAATTTAAAAATAAGTGATTTTAAAAAGAAATACTATTCTCACAGGGCTATTGAATCAGTTAAATAAAAAATGCACATAAAGCCCCTAGCACAGGCCTGAAAGGGTAAGTGATGACTGTTAGCTGCTATTATTCTCCATATTATCATGGCGCTGAGAATCAATCATTTTTAACAACTTTCTTGACATGTAATTCATACACCATACAATTTAATATGTACAAATCAAAGGTTTTTATTATAGTCATAAATATGTCATAGTCAATTTTAGAAAATTTTTGTGACGTCAAGAAACCCCTTAACCTTTAATTACCACCCTTCTATCCTCCCCCTCGCTCCCTAGCTCTAGGCAAGCACTAATCTACTTTCTGTCATTATGGAGTTCCTATTCTAGACTCACAGGAGTGAAATCACATATAGTATGTGGTCTTTGGTGACAGACCTTTCACTTAGCATAGTGTTTTTAAGATTCATCTATGCTATACCGTGTATCAGCACTTCATTCCCTTTCATAGCCAAATAATATGCCATTGGGTATATATACATTTTGTTTATCCATCTGTCCATTAGTGGTCAGTTTCTCTAGTCAGCATGAGCCAGCAGACAGTTAAATAGACAACCCAAATTCTATCTCACCTGTGTAGACTCGTTCTCCTCAATTCTTCATTCAGGTCTCCCATCTAACTGTGTGCATAGCAGGACCTAGTTGAGACATACTCAAGGCTATAAGGTGTACAAAATGCAGTGGAAATATATGGGGAGGTGGAGGAAAGATTGATTCCAACGACGGAACCAGGAAGGTGTTGAGAGAAGAAAACTGAGCCATGCATGAGGGTGCTGGGAAATAGGTATTAGCAAAAGAAGGAAGCCTTGGAACTAAGGCGGAGAAGGTGGGGAAACCATTTGCTGAGCAAAGTGATAGATAGCACGAGAAGGCAAGGGTGAGACTTTGATGCCAAGCTAAGTGTGCATTTTATTCTTGGGCACTGGGATGGAATTTTTTGAGCAAAGTCACAACAATATTTGTTTTTAAGAAAGAGAACACCTGCAGCAGTGTATCCCTTGATGAAATCACTGAATTTCCTGTCAGAATTTTTTATACCTGCAAGTCTATTAACTCCATAAAAATTTGTATGAGCTTCTGAAGTTACTACATAAATCCAACATAAGACTATATACCGTTAACATCATTCAATAAGAAAAGCCTTGATTTTTATCAGTGAAAAACAGTCCCTGAAGATTCAAAACTAAAATCAAGGCTGTTTCTACAAATTTTTAATCCTTTTAATGGAATATGTTTAGAGTCATTAGACTGATTACTAATATATAAATAAAAAGACTTCTGTCACATGTGCTCTTTGGAACACTGAGCCATTCCATTAGATAAAAGCTGTGCAAATACTGCTGGTGGGAATGCAGACTGGTGCAGCCACTGTGGAAAACAGTTTGGAGATTCCTCAGAAAATTAAAAATCGAACTGCCTTTTGACCCAGCTATCCCACTTTTAGGAATATACCCTAAGAACACCATAGCACTGTTCGAAAAGAAGAAATGCGCCCCCATGTTCGTGGCAGCATTGTTCACAATAGCGAAGATCTGGAAACAGCCCAAGTGTCCGTCAGAAGACGAGTGGATTAAAAAGCTATGGTACATATATACTATGGAATACTACTCAGCCATAAGAAACGATGACATCGGATCATTTATAACAAAATGGATGTACCTTGATAACATTATACGGAGTGAAATAAGTAAATCAGAAAAAAAGAAAAACTGAGAACAGCACGATTACATACATAGGTGGGACATGAAAGTGAGGGTATGAGACATGGACAAGAGAGTGGTGGTTATGGGATGGGCGGAGGGAGGGAAGAATGGGATAGGGAGGAGGGGAGGGACGCAGGGAAAACCAGATTGAAGGTGACAGAGGACAATTTGACTTTTGGTGATGGGTATGCAACACAATTGAATGATAAGATAACCTGGAGATGTTTTCATTGTACATATGTACCCTGATTTATTGATGTCACCCCATTAGAATTAATAATAATAAAATATATATAAAAAAAAAAAAAAAGCTGTGCAAATATATGATGATGGAAAATGATTTGACTTTGGGTGATGGGTATACACCATAATCAACAGTTCAAATGCTATAGAATGTTTACCTGAAACCTATGTACTTTTTGATCTATGTCACTCCATTAAATTTAATTATCTAAATTAAAAAAATTTTTTTAAACGCTGTGATGGCCATTGACAGTTTTTGTTGAGCACTTTCAGTTCTTGAAAGTAAAGGACTCAGAGGTGAACTTCCGTTGTCCCCATGTTTGCCTAGTTACTGACTTCTGATAATGGTTGAAAATCCCAATTTCCAGGGACAGACCTGGGTCACCTAAAGCTAGACCAGTGGTTCTTAACCTTTTTTGAGGTACCAAACCCACCAGTTTCATATGCGCATTCACCAAACCCTTCTTTAGTGATAAATAAAATATGATTTTTTTTTCCAAATTCAAGACATAGGTATATGTTTTTTACTGGTGCACAAAATGAGCCGAGCATGAACATCACCTTGCTCAAAGAACAAAACCAACAAAGTGCATGAACTCACAACAAATTATGGTATTACTTTATTCTGGCCTCCGTGGCAGAGGCTTCTCCGAACCCCTGAGACCGACTCATCGAACCCCTAGGGTTCGATAGAACCCAGGTTAAGAACCACTGAGCTAGACGCAGTGACTGAGATGCACAGAAAAGTAGACAGGGTTCTCATCCAAGTTCAAACATAAGAAAAAAAGGTCAGAAAGAAAAAAACAGACCTGTTTGGAACTGTGACCTGTCACTTTATCTGGTAAAAATATGCTCCATATTAAAGACAGATGAGCCTAACTAGGCAGTGGTACAGCGGATAGAACATCAGACTGGGATACGGAGGACTCAGGTTTGAAACCCCGAGGTCGCTGGCTTGAGCGTGGGCTCATCCAGCTTGAGCGCAGGCTCACCAGCTTGAGCGTGGGGTCACTGGCTTGAGCATAGGATCATAGACATGACCCCATGGTTGCTGGCTTGAGCCCAAATGTCGCTGGCTTGAAGCCCAGGGTCGCTGGCTTGAGCCCAAGGTTGCTGGATTGAGCAAGGGGTCACTCACTCTGCTGTAGCCCCCCTAGTTAAGGCACATATGAGAAAGCAATCACTGAACAACTAAGGTGCTGCAACAAAGAATTGATGCTTCTCATCTCTCTCCCTTCCTGTCTGTCCCTAGCTGTTCCTCTTTCTGACCCTGTCAAAAAAAAAAAAAAAAAGACAGATGATTATTTGTATATATTTTCAATTTATTCATTATAATGAATCCTTCTAGTCCCTGCACCTGCCTTTATTCCTGTTCAGGTTGGATGTTGAATTTAACAACCCCCATTGGGAGGGCTACTAGGGAGAACAGTCTGTTATTAATAATGCTGAGAGCCACTCAGCACCATGAACATGTTATTGAAATATGTAAGTAAGAAAGTTATATGAGTGATCTTAGTGAGGTTTTTCATAGAAAGTATATTTCATATTACTAAAGATTTAACTACTAACAAGCTACACAAGTTATTTAACTACTTCTGAGTCCTTCAAGTAACATCAATATCTAACTTCCAATTTCCATTCTTTAAAATATTTCTCCATTGTGCTCCTAGATTTCAAAGTGCCAATGTTCATGGTAAATACAAATTTCTGGGGTTTAAGCCACTGAACCAAATGTTTCATTTCTAGGTAGCTGCTGTGTTCACTATAAGAAATTCATTAAATTGAAATGTTTCCTTTACAGTGTGGGATACATACAACACATTATACTCATTAACTTACTAGAATGTGTCCACCCTGACCCTGGTCAGTGGCTCAGGGGATACAGCATCAGCCTGGTATATGGACTTCCCAGGTTTGGCTCTGGTTAGGGCACACAGAAGCTTCTCCCTCTCTTCCATCTCCCCCTTCCCGCTCTTCCCCTCCCGCAGCCAGTGTCCTATTGGTTCAAGCATGGCCCCAGGTGCTGAGAATAGCTCTGTTGGAGGACATCAGCCTGGTACTTGAGCATTGGCCCCACACAGGATTGTCGGGTGGATCCCAGTCGAGGCATATGTGGGAGTCTATCTCTCCTTCCCTCATCTAGAAAAAAAAAAGTTATTCCTGTATGTTGAAAAGCCAAATCTGATCGTATCTCCCATACTTCTTCAAATGACTCTGTAGACCCTTAAAATAAATTTGCATCATTGGAAGGTGAACCAATGAATTGCATTTATTTGTAGTGATGATGGAGGAAATTAATTTCTGGTATATTGAGTCACTGTAATGTTTTAAATTTTTCTCAGGACATGCTCACTTTTGAACCTAAATATCAGCAATGGCTAGGCAGACTTTCTCTTTTCCAACAGAATAAGTGCCACAAACAAGAGTACATGCCTCAAAATCAGTGTTGATGGCAAACTGGGTAACCTCTTGCTGAGACTGAAAGCAGTATTCTAGGCTTCTGCCACCACCCAGAATAATAGTGGATTTATTAGCTCCAGGAAAAAGGCGCAACAGTATCCAGCTCTCAAGCAATCCCTCTCTCTTCTACACATAGGCTACATACTGCCCAAGGTCCACTGGAGTTTACATTTTAATACGGTTTATATATTTAATCTTCAAGGCCTATTGTGTACTTGTACTCACATACCAGTTGAAAAACTACAGCCTATGTTTTGTCTCTTTAACATATTTTTTGGTTCCTTAAGAAGTCTTTCTTGTACTGCCCTAGTGTTATTTATGCCCTTTCACTATACAGCACCTAATGATACTGGAAAAACCCCTCCCCAATGTTCTGACAGGAAATAAACTGCATGGAGAACATCATTAGACATATCCTATATTGAACAACAATGTAATGAGCCAAAGAAATTGCAGAATTCACCATTTTGAATAAGAAAATACTGAACTGGCCAAGTTATAGTGAATTGAGACTTGACTCCAAAATCTAAAATGTCCTTGGATTACCACTCTGTTTTAATAGGTGGACCAAGCATTATTAGGAGAGATTAAATGATCACCAACCACCCTCCAATGACAAAGCCAGTTCTTGATTTTCAGACCAGGATTAACTGTTATAACACATGCACATTCATTTCAACATTTTAGTCTCTAATAAAAACCTGGAATAATACAACTGGGGTAAGTCCGTGTTCTTTGGCAGTTGGGGTATAGAGAGGCTGGAAATCCTAACAAATAGGCCATAAAATATTTGGTCCTGATGATAGTGCTCTAAAGAAAAAGCAGCCTAACCGGTGGTGGGGTGGCAGTGGACTGAGCCTCAGCCTGGGATGCTGAGGTCCCAGGTTGGAAACCCAAAGTCACTGACTTGAGCATGCGCTCTCCAACTTGAGTGTGGGATCACAGACATAACCCCACGGTCGCTGGCTTGAGCAAGAGGTCACTGGCTCAGCTTGAACACCGCTCACCCCACCCAAACCCTCCCCCCCCCCCCCCCCCCCCGCACGTATGAGAAGCAATCAATGAACATCTAAAGTGCGGCAACTACAAACTGATAGTTCTCATCTCTCTCCCTTCCTGTCTCTCAAACAAAATAATAATAATAAAGGAAGAAAGAAAAGAAAAAGAAAGAACAGTGTTTAAGTGTGAAGCATTCAAAGAACCAGAAACCATTAGAGTTGCCCAGAAAGAACTTCCCAAGTCATTCAGAGTGGAAAAAGCCTGTGCAATTTTAATTCCTACTAGCTTGGCTGTATAACTTTGGGCAAGTTACTGGACCATTTGCCCCAAATGGGTATTTATTTAACAAATACTTAAACAGAACTTGCTAAGAGCCAGGCACTGTTCTCCCTGTATCGTTCAGCCACTGTGCAAGGTAGATATCATTGTCGTTTTTTGCAGACAAATAAACTGAGGCACATAGAGGATTAAAGTCACTGCCTCAAAGACAATGAATAAAATGGCAGCGCTGATTCTCTCCCAACCATCCACCACTGAGACTCTAGTACCCATGTCACAAGATCGCAACAAACACTACGTGACTTAATCACCGTAAAGCTCTTAGAACAGTTCCTGGTAGCTAAATACCAGCAGCAGCAATTGCACCTGCAGCCCACAACCCAAGACAGGGACCCGGGCAAACCCCGGAGGGAGTTGAGGCGCGGCAGGAAAGAGCACTGTGCACCCAATGCCAGACACAGAGTTAGTGAAGAACAGCGCCAGTGGCTCCCACTCCTGCCTGCACCCAACACGGACAGGAAAGACGGGAGAGACCCAACAGACAGCGAGCCCCACGGCGCTCAGTCACGGCGCGAGCGCCGTATGAAGGAGCCCGCCTTGTCCTACCGACCTCACCTCCTCCTCTTCCTTCCATCGCGAGATTTCCTGCAGTTGGGGGAGGGGGAGGAAACACAAACCCGGAAGCGGATTCTACCATCCTCTTAGAGTCGGGGGAAGAAGGAAAGAGAAAAAATAGTGCTCTAAGTAAATTAGTTCCTTGTTGGGATCCATTATCCAGAAACTCCCAATTGTATAACTTCACTAACTGAATACATTCTGTCTACTCTTGGCTTGTGAGTTCTAAAGTTCCTGTCCGTGGCTTCAAACTCCCCCCCCCTACAGCTTCTTAGACGATAGAAGTTTTCCAAGGCCGCCGATTCCAGAAAGTACTATCTGGCGTAAAACTTGTCTCAAGTGAAAAATAAGTCTCATGCTAGTTGAATTGCGCATGCGCGAGCTGTTGAGTCCCACCCGCGAGCGGAAAGTGCGTTCTTGCATCCGGAGAGGTGTTCGCCGGTTGTGGGAAATTATCTTGCTCCGGCACTATGGCGTCCGTGGGGACTCTCGCCTTCGATGAATATGGGCGCCCTTTCCTCATTATCAAGGATCAGGACCGCAAGACTCGTCTTATGGGACTGGAGGCTCTCAAGGTAACGGGACCAGGGTACACTGGCGTTGGGATGAAGGGAGGCGGCCGAACCCAGTGGCTCTGCGCTTGCGCGAGCTTGGAAACTGTTCTACCATGTGCTTCGGGAGGAGGCCGAGAGTGTACCCCCCGTGTGCAGCCCGCACCCTGCTCCTCGAACCCGGGACAGGCCGGCGTGTCAGCCTTTAGGGGTTAGGGTGAGCCACAAGCGCCCTTCGGAGTTGGGTGGGGCAGTTGAAAATCACAGGCGCTGAACCCGCGTCTCGCTCGTTCCTCCATCCTGACTGCCTTAACGGTCCATTGTTTTCATCGGTAAAATGCAGAGAAAGTATTCTCAGGTCACCTAGACATTTAAGACTGCTGCTTAGTTTTCAGCTGCTTTACTTGTAACAGCCCTAAAAGAAATGGGGGTTCATTTTTGAGGCTCTTTATGCATAGCATTTTCCTGGATGCAGTGTCGTAAAAAAAGTTTACTAACTCTAGACCCTTAAGGAAGAAGTGTAACAGTAAGAAGTGGACACCAGTCACTAAAATACAATGCTGTCTGTGGCCGGAATCACCAGTTATTGGAGGGGGTGCAGACAAAAGTTGGAGGGTGTCTTTCAGACATTGGATACATACGGTTTTTGATCAGGGATGGGGTCAAGTTTGAAATGGTAAACAGCGAAAGCAAAGACCTGGAAAGGAAAAGGCTTGACACGTTGTACCAGGAGAGTGCAACCTGGTTTTGGTATAGAGCACAGTCTACTTTAAGTTATACTAGTTTTCATGGATGGAAGCCTTTGAATGCCCCACAGTCAAGATGTTATCCGTGGGAAGGAGGGGGTTTTGAGCAAAGTCACAACTTAAACAGAACTGGGTGTTAGGAGTAGAGTTTGGGATAGACTGAAGGGAATAAGGAAGAACAGAGGCGTTTACACCATTGCAGGATTGCAGGAGTCCAGGTAAAGATGGGTCATCTCAGCACATTGACAAAGAACAGAGGAAGGGAAGCTTTGAGAGGGTACTGACTTTAGTGTTTGTTATAAAGTGAAGTAATTTATGACATTAATATGGACAGATCTTGTCACTAGGTCTGAGATTCCCCTGTTCACTTAATGTCTTGGGGGTTTACTTAAATTAAGAAACCGTAGCCTGACCTGTGGTGGCGCAGTGGATAAAGCATCGACCTGGGAACACTGAAGTCGCCAGTTCAAAACCCTGCACTGGTTCGGTCAAGGCACATATGGGAGTTGATGCTTCCAGCTCCTCCCCCCTTTCTTTCTCTCTCTCCTTCTCTCTCTCACTCTGTGTCTCTCTAAAATGAATAAAATAAAAATAAAATTAAAAAAAAAAAAAGAAAAGAAACCGTACAGTTCTTCCACAGACTTGTTTCTTTGAGTTAGAACAAGTTACACAACCTGTATCTGGCTAGGAATGAGAATTAAATGGAGTAACCTAAGAAGTGATAACACAGTGTTTGACTTAAGGTAGGTACTCAGGCCACTTGTATTCCATATTTAATTTCATTAAAAGGAGCCAGCAGAGAAATTAACATTCAACACACACACCCAGTAAAATGGTACAATAGAAGCTACAGGTAGTTTTGTACAGGCCACTGTGTTAGCCACGTTCATTATTTCTGTAATTCTCGCACTGAGACAGGTATTTTACAGAATTGTAAACTTGGCTCACAGCTGTTAAGTCATTGCTGGCAGTCACAGAGCTAGTAAAGAACAGGCCCATGATTGAAGCCCACCTCTCTCTGACTCCTTAGCTAGTGATCTAGACCTGGGTTCTCAGCCTTGGCACTGCTAATATGTGGGGCCAGATTATTCTTTGTGGTGGGGCTGTCCTCTGTGGGATATTTAGCATCCCTCTCCTCTCTCTACCCACTGCCAGTAATTGGCCCCTCCCCAGTTTTGACAACCCAAAATGTATCTAGGCATTGCCAAATGTCTCCTGGAGGAAAAAATCTCTCCCACGTGACTATTATCCTTTAAAAGCTTCATTTATAGGCATATCAAAGTATATTTTAAGAATTACAATATTTGAACTGTTTTAAAATTTGGTCAGGATTTTAGCAGGTAGTGAGAGTTTTGTGTGTCCATAGTCAGGGGGTCAAGAGGACATGTTTGGTTAACAGGCATTGACCATCCTATGAGTCTCAGGTTGTAGAACGCTTTGAAAAGCTCTTGAGGCAAATGGGGGAGGGAATAGTTAAGGCAGGGGTAGTCAACCTTTTTATAAAAACCGCCCACTTATTAAGGTTTGAGGACTGATAAGTGACAGAAAAATGGCTTAGATGGCTGTAGTATGCATCTGAAGGGTAAGAGGAGAGATAAGAGAGCCTGGGTTTCTGAAGGGTGCTGTGAATCTGGGTTAGGTTGTGATGGCAAGAACAGAAACAAAGGAAACAAGACATAGAGGTAAAATGGATCTAATTATGTGTGGAAACGTGTTTCCAGCAGACTCTCCCATGCAGTTTGCACTGCAGAGTGGTCTAATAATCAGTCATCAGCCAGGTGCTTTGAATTATTAAGGTGATGTGTAACTTGAATTTTTTTTTTCTGTTTCATTTAGTCTCATATAATGGCAGCAAAGGCTGTAGCAAATACCATGAGAACATCACTTGGACCAAATGGTAAGGGACTAACATTCTGAGTTTTTTAACATAAGTTTTAAATCAGACATTAGTCAATAAAACCTCTTTACGGAGGAGGGAATGGGGTGTCATTCTACTTCTGCAGTACAGGCAATTTTTTGGAGTATTCCATACTCTGAACATGGTTATAGTTGTAATGTGTGCACAATTTTTCTTATTTCCACGTAACATCATTTCATTCCAAATCGTGTGTGTGTTACATGCCACTGAGTCTGCTCTTACTCCTGGCAAACACTGACTAGAGTGTCTACAGTGTCCTGTCCTTAGCTGCCCTGCTCGGCTCCTGTAGACTCATGGCTATGGCTTCTTTTACGGATTTCAGTCCTCTTCTTCTGCCTTACATGTTTCCCAGCATTATTAATTCACTGGTTGATTATTGAATGTGCTCTGATCAGGGATTGACCCCATAACCTTGGCACATATCTAGATGACACTGATCAAGCTACCTGGCCAGAGAGTGGTCTTTATCTCTATGCAACAGTCATTTAAAAACTGCATTCAGAATTCTAACTCTACTTTTCTCACCTTTTGCCTTTGTCTGTCTCTAACAATTTTTAAGATTTTTCTGTCATCCATCTTGATTTTTTTTTTTACTAATGGCATTGTCATTTTGCATCTAGTTTTGGCTTATGGTTCCTCTGGCACTCAGTTAAGTGTAACAGTGCAAACTTGTTCTTTATGTGAATTTTAAATCTATCATCAGTGAACGTACATTAGATTTTATCACTATAATTCTTCTAGTGTTCTTCAGATTTACCCTAATGTTTGATATTAACAGTAAGTGGTCAACACCACAATATGGTCTGGTTTTGTTTTGGCGGAGACAGTTCACCTTCTCCACCTCCTGTTGCTAATTACATGGTCTCTAATTTCTGTATCCGCCATCTGTGATATCCATGTGTACAGTCACTTGTTCGGTTGTCTGAATCATGTGCTTGCGATGGACAAGTTGTTGGCTTGCAGAAATCCTTGAGCCAGTCTCCTTTATTTCTGACCTTTCTCTGAATTTTCCAGTGACGTTTGATTCTGCTGTATTTCCTACTTTTGTGTTTTAGTCACCTTTAATTACCAGCATACATATTTTGTTTCGGTGTGTGATCAATTTATTCTTGAATATTTGCGTAAATACTTTCAATTTCATCTTCTTTCGCCTCTGTTGGAGCATAGACTTGAATAATGGTTGTGGCTGTAGGCTTTCCTAGACATCCGATTGATATTTTTCTGTCGGACCTTGCGAAGTAGCCCCTAACTGCCTGTGCTACATCTTGCCTCGTTATTAAAGCCTCTGCATTTCTCCTGAACGTGTCATTTCCAGAGCAGAGCACTGCTGGAAACGCTCCATTCTAGCCCGTTTTAGTTCACTGACACTAAGCACTGCAATGGCGAGATGTTCCATTTCTTGCTTTACAGTTTCCCGTTTACTTTGATTCATGTTCCTTCCTTTCCCTGTTCCTGTTGTGTGTGTTGTGCAGCGCTGTAATTTCCTTTTGCTTTGTGCGCACCGGCCGCTGGGCGTCCTTTCAGCTTCGGTTCATGTGTGTCATTTGCAACAGTGCAATTTGTAACTGTTCTGTGCCCTTCCCCATTAACTGAGGGCTTTCTGACCCAGCAATCTCATCTTTCAGCACTATCGTACATTTCATTTTGGAATGTCTCCTCTTAGGGTTTTCAAAGTAAAATGAGAATTTTTTTTTTTTTAAATAATGAAAAGATATGGGAATGTGCCATTGGCCTCTGGTGCACAGTGTGTGGGTTCAAACCATAGGTACTGAGTCCATGGTCTTGCGATCTCCAAGTGCCCACGAAATGTGAGCACCCCTGTGTATTCCACATCAGAGCTGTGTCTTTTGTGATAGTACATTTTATGATGCTCCATCATGTTTCTGCCATTTCTCAGGTATTAGCCATTTTTGATTGTTTGCAATGTCTTGCTTTGTATTGACCAATCTAAAATGTCTTTGTGTGTGTTGAATTTTTATAAAAAGTTCCTAGATAGGACCTGGGTCAACACTTTTAACTTCCTTGGTAGATTTTCATATAGGTTTTGTGTTTGTTTCCTCAAAGTCATTCTAAACATTGCCGTCTTTTCAGGGCTTGATAAAATGATGGTGGATAAGGATGGTGACGTGACTGTAACTAATGATGGTGCCACCATTTTGAGCATGATGGATGTTGATCATCAGATTGCCAAGTTGATGGTTGAACTGTCCAAATCACAGGATGATGAAATTGGAGATGGAACCACAGGAGTGGTTGGTAAGGAAAGGCAAAATCTTTTCTCATTTAAGAGGTATTATTTAGAATTGCTTATCAATTGATTTTTAGACAGAGAAGCATTAATTTATTGTTCCACTTGTTTATGCATTTATTGTTGATTTTTGTATGAGACCTGACCAGGATCAAACCCACAACCTTGACATAATCTGGACGATGCTGTAAAGAGCAGAGCTACCTGGCCAGGGAAGGAGGTGTTATTTAAAATTATAGAGCTAACACATCTACTCAAAATGTATACTTTGAATCACATAGTGAGGAGAGACAGACAAATCAGGCAGAAGAAGGTCACCCTATAAAACAAGTGGCCCAGACCCTTCAATCTCTCAGTATCATGGAAGAACAAAAAGGTGGTTAGATTAAAGGAGCTAAAGAGAAATGACAACCAACTGTAATATGTGAAAATTAGATGTCAGCTTTTATTTAAGCTGTGGGAGATGTTTGGGGTCTTAAGTGGGATGTGGTTGTGGATAATTTATCACAACATAGTATGTTTTCAGTGTTGTTTTCTGAGTGACCGGTACATTAAATTGATGGAGAAAATGCTCTGGTTCCTAGGAGCTGTGTGTTCAGATATTTAGGGCTGACATGCCATGGTTTCTGCAACAGTTCTCAAAGAGTTCAATAGGAGAAGAGTGCTTATATAGACAAAACAGATGTGACAGAATGTTAATAAATAGCGTTCATTTTACTGTTCTCGCATATTTTCTGAAGTTCTAGAATCTTAAAACGTTGGAGAAGGTTAAAGAGATGAATATTTTTAATGTTACTTTTTCTGCAGATGGAATTATAATTTATTTATTTAGAAAATCTTAATTGGGTCCCAAACACTGTTTTAGATGTTCTTGGAGTGCAGCAGTATTAAAACAACTCATCTTCGTGGCTCTGTGGGGTGGTTGCTGGGGGGGAGGGGGGGTACTTTATCACGGGCATGAATTCACAGAATAGAGATTCCTGGTCCAGAAAACATAAGAGCTCTTTCCCCTTATAAAAATGTTTTTAGCGCCAGTTCAAGCCCCACTCGGCACCTATGAGAAGCAATCAGTGGCTACACAGCTAAGTGGAATAATAAGTAGATGCTTCTCTCTCCCTCATCTTCTCCCTCCCTCAAAAAAAACAGTATTTTTATATTCTGTAGTCACATTCTTTATATCACTGACAGTTGAACATCCATCTATAATGGGAGACCTTTGCTAGAACTGAAATAAGAGGCTCTCTTTTTAAAAATAGATTAGATGGTCTCAGCCTCTGATAACTTCCAGCGTAGTTCTGGAATCTTCAAATTTCCAGGGCAGCATCTAATTGTATTGACTGTACACGTTGTAACATTTTCCTGAACCTGTTGTGCCCTGTCTTGTCTGCAGTCCTGGCTGGTGCCTTGTTGGAAGAAGCCGAACAGTTGCTGGACCGCGGCATTCACCCGATCAGGATCGCTGATGGCTATGAGCAAGCCGCCCGCATTGCTATCGAGCACCTGGACAAGATCAGCGATAGTGTCCTTGTTGACATAAAGGAAACTGAGCCCCTGATTCAGACTGCAAAAACCACACTAGGCTCTAAAGTGTACGTTTTCATTGTTACAGGTAGCGTTTGCAGAAGTGGCGAGATTTGTTTGCTTGTTCTAAAGGCCACGGGAAATTATCTCAGTGGCTTTGTATTGATTTGATGTGTTTCTTTCTGTTCCTATTATTTTGGTTTTGTTTTCTTTTTAATGTAGGTATAGATGTATTCAACATAAAGCAAAATATTGTAAATCACCTACATAGAATACTAACATCATTTTTAGTTTCATGGTTATCTTTCTAAATAATATAACATTTCAAACCTCATTTCAAGTACTAGATTTCCCTTGTGGTTTTCCAGAATCAAAAGTAAATTTATTGAGCAGTCTGTTTAAATGTTTCAAAGCTTTCAAAAAATGATAATATCCCCCACCTGTAACCAGTGTTGCAGTGGAAATTTCTGCAAAGATAGGACCCTCCCACCAGTTCTCACTTCTCGTAAGTGCTACACCTCACTCTGGTGAGATTGGCTTTTCCTGGGTGGTTTCTTATCTTTCCCATTCTCTTATAGACTTGTCAAATATTAATCGTATTCTCAAAAAATAGCAGAATTTTGGGGAAATCTTTGTTCTTGCCATGCTTCAGTAGTTACGTGTACATTCATATAGAAGGAAATATTAAATTTTAGAGTTAGCGAAAATAAAGTTGTAAATTTCTTCCATCCCAAGTTACTGGTTCCCTTTGGATCCCAAGTGAAGAACCTCTGTCCCAGACTGTGTTGTGATGGCATTCCTTTCTGAGACTCTGAAAATCAATAGTTTTATAGAATATCTTTGAGTTATAATGTATTCTGTATTTGAGTTACCACATTACATTACATAATCTGCTTTGCTTGCAGTAACCATTAAGTGAATGTGAACAGTTTGTTTCGCATATTTTCTCAGGGTTAACAGCTGTCACCGACAGATGGCTGAGATTGCAGTGAATGCTGTCCTCACTGTGGCCGATATGCATCGCAGAGATGTTGACTTTGAACTCATCAAAGTCGAAGGCAAAGTGGGTGGGAGGTTGGAAGACACTAAACTTATCGAGGGTGTGATTGTGGACAAGGATTTCAGTCATCCACAGATGCCAAAAGTAAGTCATTGCCTTTCACAGCTTCAGGCTTTTTTAACTCTTAGAGCCACCAATTCAGATGTTTCTCTTTTTCCTATAGCAAGTAAAAGATGCTAAGATTGCGATTCTCACATGTCCATTTGAACCACCAAAACCAAAGACAAAGCATAAGCTGGATGTAACCTCTGTAGAGGACTATAAAGCACTTCAGAAGTACGAAAAGGAAAAGTTCGAAGAGATGATTCAGCAGGTGAGTCTTCCCATAGCTCCTGTGGGGCGAAGCGAGGCAGCTGTGGGTAGGGAGTGTGCACCCCTACCCTGTACTGTCTTGGTGCTTCGTTATGTGGTTACAGATAATACAGTAGCAGTATAGGTTTGCTTTTTGCACTTCTAAGTAATAAAAATAGTAAGTATTCACAATGATAAATTATATGGCACAAAAGGGCATAAGGACAGTGGAAGTCTGATTTTGTCTTAAAATGATAATATGTCTAGGGTTCCTAAAAGAGTGGGCTCAGATACCTAGAGCTGTGCTTTTCATTTTACATACTTGCTCTCCTGGACACATCTAAGCTAGTAAGTTAAAGGTTTGGACAATTTTAATATGGCTTACTACATATTTTAAGACATCTAAATAAATGTAACTCTTAGTCAAAGGAGTTGCTGGATACCATTAAACCTCAATGCAATTGTAGAAATTCTAGTTCTTTGCTCATACAGTCAGTACTATTTTATAAACACCTCTCTCTTCCCCTTGGGTGTTACTATTTGACATGTGCATGTTCTATGGCATAGCAATTCTCTGGAACTCTGTCCTTGAGGATTTAAAGCAGCAGAACTCAAAAGATAAATTAATGTGGACATTACCATAGCAAGTAAACTAGAGGCTAGTTTGATGTCTGTTTTTAGGGGAGTATTGAATTTAGTCCTTCACAATACCGTGTTCCCCATGTATAAGACGCACCTTAATTTTAGGGCGCTAAATTTGAAAAAAAATGTATTACGGTAATTACTGAACTCAAGTTTTATTTATCATAAAATTCATACTTACGACTGTCAAAACTCCCATCCATTAGCTTGTTCTCATCTGTGTCTGATGATGACCGTCTTCAACGAGTGCAAAAAAAAAGTGTAAAAAAGCAGGAAAAGAAAGTTTAAAAATATCTGCAAGACTGTATAAGACGCACCCAGATTTATATCCCAAGTTTTTTGGAAAAGGGTGTATCTTATACATAGGAAATACAGTACATTTCTCTGTGCTACTTTATATCAGGCACTGTTGTAGGCACTGAGGTACAGCAGTGAACAAAGCTCTCAAGGTGCAGAAGAAGGGAAAAGTGGGAGGAGGCTCTGTTACAGACACTGGCCAGAGGGCCTCTAAGAAGGCAGCGGGTAAACAGGCCTAAGTGAAGTGAGAGCAGCAGGTCTGGGTGATGAGAAGTGTTCAAGGCAGAGGCAGTGGGAGTGGACAACATGTGCAGATGTCCTGAGGCAGGATGTGGTTGCCATGTGCAGAGAACAGCAGACTGAGTGGTTGGAGCATGCTGGTAGGAGTTTGTAAGTAAATGCTCGTTACCTGGGAGGCCATGGGAGTGCTGGCCAAGATGCGGTAGAGGAAGAGCAATGAGAACTGAGGCCAAGGGAGTTGGGTGGATTGCATTGGTACATGTGTGACTTGCCAGGAATGATAATGGGAATAGTGAGGGGGCTAAAGAACGAGAGTGAGTGGCCCAAGAGAATCGGAGGTGCTGTAAGGAGCAAAAGGACCCTTCTCATTATTTTGAGCACATAGAAAAAAAAATAGCCACTTGAGTAGGAGTGGAGGGGACACTAGGGTTTGTTCACAGCAAGAATATAAGGGGAACATTACAAGAAGGAATTTTCTGTTGATGGACTGTGTTCCAGAGAGTTGGGGGGAAGGAGGAGAGTTAGAGATGCAGACGTGGTGGATGACCTGGGAGTCTTGGGTGAGGACAGAAGTGAAAGGGCAGCCCGGCCATGGCCCAGCCATCACCAGTGATCACTAGTGGAGGAGGATGGACAGTCGGCTCTAATCATTGTCTCCTTGGGACGAGTCAGCTTTTTGTGAAGGGTGGAAGGGTGCTTCTTGTTGAAAGTAGGATCGCCTTGTTGGTCTCTTAAGTCTTTATCTGTGGCTCCATAGAGCATAGCCCACTCAGGTAAGAAAAGCAAATTACAGAGCAATGTGTATCATAAAATGGTTTGTTATGCTCAAATGAATGAAACTGCTTTATAGTAAGTGTAGGTATCTATAACAAGATGCTGTTAACCTTGATTTTCTCAGAGCTAGCAGAGTGCTTAGATATTTTTACTCTCTTGTTTCATTTCTCTGTGATGATTCATTTAAATATGAATTAATGATTTTTAAAGCATAGTTTGAAAATGAGGTTAATTCCCAGAGATGTTCATTATTTAGAACAGGGGTGCTCAATACGTCGATCTACTGGTCGATCGCATGACACTAAAAAGACATTTGTCTTTTGATTGGCATACAGGGTAGCCAATCTGACGTCTGAACTTTTGACACCCTATGCATGCGCATTAAACCGCGCTAACTTGTTCAGTTACATTGCTGCATAGTTAGCCTTCAATTTATTTCAACTAAATACAACAAAGGGTATAAAAATGAGTGCCGTAGCTGGTCCGAGTAAGAAGCCTCAAACCTACCACTTTCATACAGAATGGGAGGGGTTTTTTTTCATTATATCATATTCTAAGTGCGTTTGCCTCATCTGTCTGTGTGCCATTGCTATCCCAAAGAATGGAAATGTGGAGTGGCTTTTTCGGACTATTGATAAAAACTGACATTGACTTTCCTCCGAAAAGAGAGCTGAGAAGGAGAAACGTGAAAGAAGAATACACAATATTAGATAGTAATAATAGTAACTTAAATAATGATAATATAGAAGAAATAAATTTATGTTTTGCATTTTTATTGTAAGTAGATCATTTTGACTTGGTCATCTTATAAGTAGCTCACAAGCTGAAAAAGTGTGGGCACCCCTGGTTTAGAACATGGAGCTAGACACAAAGCAGATAGTTGTTTCTTTTTCTGTGCTTTATCTCAATGCACCTGTCTTAGCCAACTATGCAGCTCACCTTTTGTTAACCTTTTTTCAAATATTAGAGCACAGAGAATACTTATATTTTATTAACATGACTGCGGCATTTCTTTTCCCAGATTAAAGACACTGGTGCTAACCTTGCCATTTGCCAGTGGGGCTTTGATGATGAAGCAAACCATTTGCTCCTTCAGAACAAGCTGCCTGCGGTTCGCTGGGTCGGAGGACCAGAAATCGAGGTAGGAATCTTTGTGGAAGGAGGCTACTGAATGTAGGGGTGAAGCTTACAAGGCATTTATTTATGTGGGCTGTTTTCTTAGCCTTTGTCTTAAACTATGTCACACTAAGGCTTTAGAAGGTAGAGGACAATGAGATGGGAGAGAGGAAAGTGCTAGAATCTTTATTGTTTTACTAACAGTGCCATCTGTTTTCAGTTTTCTGTGGCCTATGCTTTTTGTGTGTCATCCCATTTGGCTTCTTGGCTCTCAAAGTGGTCTTCCCCACTTCTGTGTCAGCTGAATGCTAACAGCATCGTGGACATGGTCTGTACCTGGACACGTACGGCTCGTCAGTCCTTATTGCAGCCCAGTGTGCAGATGGCCATCTGTGCAGGGCTCTGATTCAGAGGCGCAGTCGGGAGATAAAGTTGGGAACTATGGGGACATGTGCAGGGTGACAGGCAGCACCAGAGCCAAACCAAGACACTCGGTTCTTCAGAAACTTGTTCACTAATCAAGGCTTTTGGGATTAAACTTGAAATTTTTTGGCCAGAGTGGGGCAGCAGTTCTAGTGAACAAGGTCATAGATTGAGTTGTGCTCGTTTGTGATCCCGTTGTGAAAGTTCATTGTTGACCAACATTGTCTTCCTTCTCTGCACAACCCACCCCAATCAGTTGATCGCCATTGCGACGGGAGGACGGATCGTCCCACGCTTCTCAGAGCTCACAGCTGAGAAGCTGGGCTTTGCTGGGCTTGTAAAAGAGATCACATTTGGTACAACTAAAGACAAGATGCTGGTCATCGAGCAGTGTAAGAACTCCAGAGCTGTAACCATTTTCATCAGGGGAGGAAATAAGATGGTGAGAATTCAGTGGCTTTTTTCCCCCTGGTTTTGGTTGTGGTTTGGCTTTGCCCGTAATGTGTTTAACAGAGAGACAGTTCCCATAAGTAATACAGGGTCTGTTTTCAAAAACAGTGACGTATTAGGGTATAAAAAATCACTGAAGAACATGTTCCGTCTGTCGGTTCTGCAGAGCAGATTTGGTAGAAAGAGGGAACCTACGTAAAGAACCATTGACTATATCTGTTTCCCTAGAATGGATTTTTACTGCATTGTAGTAAATGATTTGTTGTGAGGTTTTTCTTTGTCAGTTTTATTTTGTTTGACCCGTTCCCTTAGTTGTGTGTTCTGGGGTGAGTTACTGGCAGCCTGTTTCATGTTTTTTTACTACATTATATGAAGAAGAGGTAAACAGAAACCATCTGATAACAAATATTCTGTCAGGCTCTCTTCATGTGTGAATGAAGCTGGTTTTAATGGGGGAGTTAGGACTAATTTCAGCAAGCACTTAGATTAAACAGGAGGTGCCAGGTATTTAACTCTAAAACGAATCAATCGTGATCACATTAATTTAGGCCGAACTGTTTTACCTAGATCATCGAGGAAGCAAAGCGATCCCTTCATGACGCTCTGTGTGTCATCCGGAACCTCATCCGTGATAATCGCGTTGTGTATGGCGGAGGCGCAGCTGAAATCTCTTGTGCTTTGGCAGTTAGCGAAGCAGCAGATAAGGTAAAATGCACGTCAGGACTCGCGAAGGACTAAGCTGTTCTGAACTATGAACAAGGTGCGGTGCTGCAGACAGTGGGCGCTAGGCTCAAAGTGAACTGGAACGTTAGGAGTTCAACAGGTGTTCAGTCTGAGTCAGTTTTCTTGCCCCTTTAGTCAAATTCAGGTCACCATAAACTAGCATTTCTCAACCTCATTCAGTTATTCCAGTCTTGACAGTTACTTTGTGTAGATCTCTACATCTAATGTTTTTTGAAATTCAGAATTAAGTGTATATTATAATGTAAGCAAATCATTAAGAGCCAGTTTTCAGATTTCTCTCCCATTTGTATCTTCTCCTTATTCCACAGCAACATTTTTAATATTCTGATAGATTAAGAATAATCAAGATAGGCCCTGGCCTATCTCTTCACTCCCTCTACCCCTTCTCTCCCTCTTCCCTCCTGCAGACAGTGGCTTGATTGGTCCAAGCTTCAGCCTCAGGCTCTGAGGATAGCTCAGTTGATTTGAGCATTGACCCCCGACGGGGGTTGCCCAGTGGCTCCCTGTCAGGGTGCAGGTGGGAGTCTTATCTTTCCTGCTCTCACTTAATGAAAATATAATAATAAAATAAAAGTAAGAATGGTCTTCTAGTCAGCACTGAGTCTAGAAAATGACTTTAAAAAATAATCAAGATATGTTTCTGAATTGCTTTGGGGGGGAGGGCGGTCGGGGTTGCCAAGCACGCTTTCCATGGTCCTGTATCCTCCAGTGCCCGACCTTGGAGCAGTATGCCATGCGCGCGTTCGCAGACGCCCTGGAGGTCATCCCCATGGCTCTTTCTGAGAACAGTGGCATGAATCCCATCCAGACGATGACTGAAATCCGAGCCAGACAAGTGAAGGAGATGAACCCTGCTCTTGGGGTTGACTGTTTGCACAAGGGTACAAACGGTGAGGAGCTATGCATCTGTGGGCTGTGGTTTGGAATTATCTTACACTTAGTCAGATTTCACGTATTTCAGGTTTACTAGATTATATGGTCTTGGATACTTTGTAGGGTGAGATGTCACTGAAAAGTTTCACCTTTTAGCGAGTCATCTAGCATTTTAGCTTGTGACTTAAGAGAGGTACCCCCACCCCACCACACACACCCTAGCTTGTAATAACCAGGTTCAAATTCCAGAATGTTCTTGGAATAAAGTTTATTCCTCTGGCCTGACCAGGCGGTGGCGCAGTGGATAGAGTGTCAGACTGGGATGTGAAAGACCCAGGTTCGAGACCCCGAGCTCGCCAGCTTGAGTGCAGGCCTATCTGGCTTGAGCAAAAAGCTCGCCAGCTTGGACCCAAGGTCGCTGGCTCCAGCAAGGGGTAGATCGGTCTGCTGAAGGCCCGTGGTCAAGGCACATGTGAGAAAGCAATCAATGAACAACTAAGGTGTTGCAATGAAAAACTAATGATTGATGTTTCTCACCTCTCTCCGTTCCTGTCTGTCTGTCTCTATCTATCCCTCTCTCTGACTCACTCTCTGTCCCTGTAAAAAAAATATATATTCCTTTGGAAATTTATCTGGCTTCCAATTTTAGTATGATACCATTAATCAAAACAAGTTTTCAATATTAAATGTGTGATGTTTTAGGATAAGTGATATATTTGTATTTTTCAGATATGAAGCAACAACATGTCATAGAAACCTTGATTGGCAAAAAGCAACAGATCTCTCTTGCAACACAGATGGTTAGAATGATTCTGAAAATTGATGATATCCGTAAGCCTGGAGAATCTGAAGAATAAAGGAACAATTTAGATTAAAGTGTAGTAGTAAGATCCACTACTGTGATTAAATAAAAGTGTGTCTTATGGTGCATCTATAGTTATTTATTATTACATTGTTTTTCAGACACTGTAGATACTGTGATAAAAATAGTTTGGTAACCCTGGTTTCACTTGTTCAGTATCCCTAATTATAGGGATACTGTCTCACAAGCTTTTGTATTCGTTATATTAAAGGGATCTCTTTAAAAATCATCTTTATCTTTTGCTTTTTAATAGGAATTCACTGCAATCAAATGCTGCCTTCATTTAAGAAATTTGTTGTTTTTAATAAGCTCTAGGAACTGTTTTAACAGCTAAACATTGAGTTTGTTCTCGAGATTTATTTTAAAATTCAGGTGTATGGGCTTGATCCTATTAAATGTATTCAATGCTGCACTTACCTAAATGAGTGGATCTTTTGGTTACAGAGACCTGTCATAGGTGAGTGTTGCTGCCACAAAATTATGGGCTATTTTAAAATAGGATATTATTATAGTGCTAGTGAGACCAGCAATGAAAGATTAACCTTCACATAGTCCCTACTACTTTACTGTGGTCTCGGCCCCATACTGAACGCAAGCCAGCTTGTGTAAGGAAAAGGCCAGAGTTGGCAGACTCCTGAAGCACCCACAGATTCTTAGAAGGGCAAGTCGGAACCCAATTGAGGTTTTTCTAATCAGAGGGACAGACCAAGGGGAGGATAGAGGGAATTCTAGAAAATAAGAGAAATGGATCAAGTGGAAGGAATGCCTTGCAGCTGCCATGTACAGGTAGACTGCTGTTGACCTGCATTAATTCTATACTCAAATAATAATGGCCAACAATTGGCTGCTGTTACCACGAGCCTGCTGTCATGTTCCTATGAAGGAGATTATGTTTCTTATTCACATCCTATAGGTGAGATTTGATCACTTGCCAGACATCTCGGGGCCAGTAAATTGTAGAGCCAGGTCAAACTCGAGCAGTCATTCCAGAGGTCTCCTCTCATCCCCCGCTCTTTTGCTTGTGTATGATTGTCTAGATTTTCTAAAAAGAATGTTTCTTATGAAGAATCTTGATGGTTAGAGTTCACGATCATGCTGCTCAGGGTAGAGGATTTGCTGATGAAGACTTGTCGGTTTTCCTAAAATTAGGAAATGGTAATTCCTGGTTAAAGTGTCAGGGCTACCCTGTGTGAACCTGGATGCTAACTGTTGAGTCTTCATGTTCTCTACATTAATGGGTTGGTTTTGCTAAACAAGTATACTGTAGATTTTGGAATAAGCACTGATATCAGTCTAGTTTTAAAATGTTTATGGAACTAGATAATCAAGTGTTGAAAGCCTAAAATCTACTAAACTTCACTTGAACATAAACCTAGTGCATATTACATACAATGGATTGGGAAGTCACACTATTATAATTTGTGTGACTGCGTTCTTGGTGCTGCATCAAGATGCATCTATTCAAGAATATGTACAAGGACTGACTCTAGTCTGCAGAGAACAAGAGTCTCTTGCCTGAAGGGATTTGAGGTGTGCAAGAGCCACTACACCAGTCTTTCCTTCCAAAAAGGAACCTCACAGATGTTCCTGGCACTTTTTGTCAAGAGAAGAAACTACATAGCCTGTGAACAGGAAACTGTAGAGATGTTTCACGGCTGTTGATTTTATTTCATTAAAAGCACCTCTTCAAGGCAGCGTTACTTTATCTTCAGATTACAAATCAGTTGTCAAATTCCACGTGCCCTGTACTTTAGGTGACCCGCATCTCATCTGATGTGTGGCAAGAGCAACTAAAGGCACAATGTCAGATTCCCACAGAACCCACCATTTTCCCGTTGGTTCCCAGTTCCTACACAGGTTGGACTTACTGTTTGTTAAATAGCCTGGTCGTTACAGACCTCTCAAAAGAATTGAAATGCCTCCAGAAGGGCCTAGACGCTAGTCTGTTACATGTGGCTGGATTTCTTTAATCCTTTTGCCTTTCTCTGTTCTTGTGAAATAGCTCCACTCAGCGATTGGGGCGGGAATGGTGTTAAATCATTTGTAATCATGGAGAAGTGTTTCTCCGTTTTAGGTGACCTTGCAGGCAGCTTTGCAAGATGAGAGTCATCTAAATCCTCAGTAAAAGCGGGTATGGAAGGAAACTATTGCTTAGAAAACGTGCGGGGTTAAGCAAAAACGGGGAGGACCTTAAAGCAGTAGTGTATTAAACATTGTATGTCTCCTAAGTGCTGTTGTAAACGGTTTCTATAGATACTAACTGGTTTTGAAAAGGTGGTCCATTAGCTGTTGTTGTCCGGGACCCTTTCAAGGGGCAGTGAGGGCAAAAGTATTCACATATTAACTACTTGCCTTTTTCACTGTGTAGACACTTAAACTGATGGTGCAAAAGCAGTGGTGGGTAAAATTGCTTTCATGTTAATGTGAGTCAGAGCAGTGGCCCCAGATCATACTAGGAGTCATATTCTTCACCACCACACACTAGAAACGCCATTTTTCACTGATAGATGGCCTTGATCAAGCAATGGATTACTAAATCATTAGATCTCAGCCCTTGACATAAGTATGCACAGATTCTGTGTAACAAGTATGATGGTTGTCTCAGCTGAACTAGCCCCTTACGGAACACCATTTTTACTTCAAAGAATGACTGATGAACTGGTTGCTCAGACTTGGAAATATAAAAAGATTTTCTCAAAAATGACTATAACGAGCCTGTCACTTAAATGAAACAGCTGTCTGTTAGTTCAGGCTCCCATAACAAAAATGGCACAGACTGAGTGGTTTAAACAACAATTTCTCAGTTTTGGAGCCTGAATGTCCAAGATCAAGGAACTGGCAGATCCAGTATCTGGTGATGGCCCACTAACCAGCTTGTAGACATCCACCTGTTCACTGTATCCTTGCATGGCCCAGAGAGCTCTACAGTGATAGCTCCACCCCCCTTATTTTTAAATATTTTGTGAAACTCCTTCCATGTTTTTCATGGAAGTTTTAGCTGTCCCCATGCATCCCTGGCTCCTCCATCTCACTTCTCTGAAGGGATAGAAGTCTCCACCATGTCCCAAGTCATACAAGATATGCTGATGATACTTCCCATATGAGACTGTCTATTCCCCCAACAACCCATAGTAATGTCAGTTTCCTCATTATAGATATTTTACATTGAGAAAAGTCATAGAATTTAGGTACACACTCAAAATCAACATGTTAGGCCCCGGGTACTTGGAGCTCCTCTTCTCTAGGCCAATCCTGCCTCCCACCTCTCCCTCTGTCCACACCTGGGCGATGGCTCCCCAGGCTAAAGGTCCGCTCCGGCCCACCGCTGCCAGACCTCCTCACCCCCTTTCTTCACTGTTCCCTGCCTGGGACCCAAACAGTCCTGGCCATAGACTCCCCAACTTACAAAAGCTTTTATTTCTTTTTTTTATTCATTTTAGAAAGGAGACACAGAGATAGAGAGAAAGGGGGGAGGAGCCGGAAGGATCAACTCCTATATGTGCCTTGACCAGACCAGTGCAGGGTTTTGAACTGGCGACCTCAGTGTTCCCAGGTCGACGCTTTTTATCCACTGTGCCACCACAGGTCAGGCTAGACTCCCCAACTTAAACGTGTGCTTGCTCTCAGCCTCTTTCAGGGCACACGTGGGAAACCAGCCAGAGGGTTTCTGGGAAAGAATTCCCTCCCTAATAAAGCAGTTACAGGAAGATCTATCTCTTACCACCCTTCCTGCTAGGCTGGTGTTTGGGGAGGCTGAGGCCTAGAGCCATGCCCATGAGGAGGGTCTGGAATGGCAGGCACCTCTCCACGTTCTGACATCAGTAAATCTTTGAACCACTCAGGTCCATTTAGGGGTGTTGTGGGAGACTGCAATATTATTCTCTTCACTGTTAGTTGAGCCATTTTGAGTCAGGCTTTCAGTTATCTGCAACCCAGGAAAACCGACCTGATATTCCAGGATGGGCCAAAACCAAACTTTTCTCCACAGTCGTGCCCCTCTTCCCATATTCCCTGTTCTGGGTTATTTCTAAACCGACCTCAGATACTTAATTCACCATGTCCTATGGCTCTGGAATCCCTCTCCATTCCTGGAGTCGCTGCTTCCTGCTGTTCTCACAGACAGAAGGGAAAACATCACACCTCTGGGACTTGGCAACCCCACCCAGCAATGGAAGAGGAGTGGGCGTGGCTCCCAGAGGCCATGGGGCTCCTTCCTGCTCCCCAGCTTCCATGAGTTTTCTCCAGGAGCTTCAGAGCTGACAAGGAATGGTTCCATGTTGAAATGGCACATGAAGATGAAAGCCCCACCCTTCACCCAGGGCCCAGACAAACCCCCTTCCCATTCCCGCAACCAGTGGAGGGAGTCTCCTGAAGGCCCAGGCCTGGGTGGGCCGGAAACTAAGCAGCCCTTCTGCTGTCTGCAGACGTGAGAGGTGCCAATGGCAGGACAGCTCACTGGTCTAGGCTCGGTTAGTTTGCCAAATCAAGTTCTCAGCAGCAACTGGGAAGACCAACTGCAGGGCTGTCACATGGGGGGATAAGCAGGATTAACAAAAGTCAACAGGAGCAGCTATAGAGGATGCAAGTGCCTTTACTAGTTGAGGTGAGCACTGCCCAACACATTCCCACTGGCCACACATGGCTACTGAGCACCCAACATGTGGCAAGGCTACTGAGCTGATGTTTTATTTGACTTTATTTTAATTAATTCTGATTGAAGGCATTTTTTTTTTAATTTATTCATTACAGAGAGGAGAGAGAGAGAAGTGGGGGGAGCAAGAAGTATCAACTCCCATTATGTGCCTTGACCAAACAAGTGCAGTTTTGAATGGTGACCTCAGCGTTCCAGGTTGACACTTTATCCACTGTGCCACCACAGGTCAGGTGCATCAATGATTTTTTATATATCCCCAGTCCCTGGGACCCAAAAATGCCTAGGGGACAGCTGGATGGTAAATCCAATCCTTTATTTTTCAATCAGCTTCTAGAAAAAGCCACAAATTCAAAACCTCAAGAAGTTTATTAGCTTGATATAATTAGGCCAATGGAACCCTATTTTAATCTTTATTTCTCATAACGCAATATATAAACATGATATTCACT
The DNA here is from genome assembly GCA_037038555.1 of Rhynchonycteris naso. Classification (NCBI taxonomy): domain Eukaryota; kingdom Metazoa; phylum Chordata; class Mammalia; order Chiroptera; family Emballonuridae; genus Rhynchonycteris; species Rhynchonycteris naso. Next base: position 253,297,269 of record CM072995.1, read on the forward strand.
TGTATTAAAACAAATACATCTAATTAAATTGGGCTTTTAATCTGAGTTTACTGGCCATGTATTCAAGGCTTCGCAACATTAGTCATTTTAAAGGATGTCTTCCATTAAAGACCTAGAATACCACACCTGAGCTGTCAGCTGGTCCAGAACAGTCCCAGGTTTTTACTGATAGTTAGGATATTACTCTATCAACCCAATTCTTCAGGTACTAACCTATTTTATTTTTATTTTTATTTAGGTACATGTTAAAAGTTAAATTATTTCATACAGTCACATTTCCTACTGAATTTGTGTTTCAGAGGAAATGAGGAATTTCAGGATTCCTTGATTTATTTTATACAAAGTTGAAATTAAATGATTTAAGTACTTCAAAGCTAGTTTCTGGACCAAAGCTGTCCTGAGAAAATTTTGCACTGGCCACTGCTAAACATACTTGTTCAGCCATTCTAATAAATTCCTTCTTGCCTCGTCAATATAGGGCTTGTCTTCAGGAGAACAATCTTCTCTCTTTCGATGCACGAACCCATGAGTTTGCCCAGAAAATGTTTTAATTTGATATTCCACTTTGCAATGTTCTTTCAACTTCTGGGTCAGCGAAGACACCTGGTATGCAAAGATATACATGATGAAATGATTCTAACTCTCTAGTAATATTTCCCAATCTCTTAATCTTCTGTAAACACTCATAAAAAAGATTCAACATCAATGTTTTAAATTGTATACCAAAACCATAATAAATTTTTTACTTTTAATGCTATAACCAACATGGTCCTTACCTCTGGCAAAGGAGAGAATTCGGGGCAATATACAAATGATACAATGTCCACTATTTGAAATTGTATTAATATCTTCAATATAACATAATATTCAATATATAATTTAATTTGTCCAAATATATATATTTAATATATTTAACAAAATTTAATATATTCAAGTATTAAATGTTTGAAATTTATACTAACAAATATTGGTTATAAATAATAATTTCTTTTTAAATTTTTAAAAATTTTATTTTGAAAATTAAATTTAATGGTGTAACATTGATCAATAAGAGTACATAAGTTTCAGGTAAATATTTCCATAGCATGTGAACTGTTGATTGTGTTGTGTGCCCATTACCCAAAGTCAAATCATTTTTCATCACCGTATATTTATAATTTCTAAATGACTGTTTTAGAACCTCCGTTTTCTTCTGCATTTCCCTTATCAACTTGAGGATTCCATATGTGGGGATAGGAGGCAGAGCCTCATCCATACCCAGTAACCAGGTCACACCAAGAGCACTCTGTCAAGGGGGATGGTTACAATCCCATCCTAAGTCCCCAATAAAACCCAACTTTAAAACAATGTTAAAAATTAAAAATAACCTTAATGCTAAAAATATTTGGAGCAAGCAATAAATGAACCCTTTAGTATGTTCCCCCCAAAATGTCAAATCCTATTATTATTAAATATAGAAATACGAAGAGGAAAGAGGCCAACCTACTTGCTCAAGAGGAATCACAGCATCATTTTCAGCAAAAATGAACAACGTGGGGTTCTTCAAACTGTACACGTCTTCAGAATCCTTGACGATGCCTATGGGATGGGGACAGAGACACGGGGTGGGGGGGGGGGATGATTTCCGCCCACACACATGCCGCAGAAAACTACACGAGTTTGGTTTGATTTTTCAGAGTAAAATATGTGCTTTGGGGGTTTTATTTTCTTTTTAAAAACAACTCCACACAAGTGGGCTGCCCTAAAGAAATTAGTCTCAAAGAAAAGCTGCTCTAATGGGACTTACGGTCAAGGAGCAAGGTGTGGGTCGGTGGATGGAAAACTAAGAAGCAACATCAAGTTAATGGGGATTCTCAGATATCGAAGGTGAGGGATTCTCGCCAAACGGACCCAGTGAGTAGGCCAAGGAGAGAGGTGAAGGTTGAAGCCTAGCCTGACTCAAGTTTGCTCAAGTATAGTCCTAGTCAGTAAGCAGGGGAAAATAACGGGTGGCTTTTTTTCCTGTTGGCAGCACAGCGAAGCCTCCCCTCACCTATAAATCCTCTCTAGGAAGCAGGGAGTCACAGGAAACATGGCCATGCTCCCTGCCCCGCTACATGGCTGGTGAGCAATTTGATGCCATCAGGCCTCTCTGAGTCTTGCCACGCTCCTCAGCTCAGGCACTGCGCAATGGCGGCCAGAAGGTGACGCCAGAGAGCCATCCACTCAGGAGCACCTTTTGCCAATTTGCAAAAAGGGATGGTAGGCTCTAGCAACCCTGGTGACAAATGGAAAATTTATTCCTTTCATGTTAGTAAATATTTAAAAGGATTTTTTAATGCTAAAAGTAAGCAAAAATACCATAGTGGGGAACTATTAAGCTAAATAAGAATCATTCGTATAACTGTATAACATATATTATGAGAGAAGGCCAATTTTTCTTATTTTTTAAACATTTTTTATGGTTTGAATACTTCTATATCATGAATTTAGTATGCCATTTTTATTCACAGATATAATGTTTTTATCAATGCTATGATACTTCGGGTTTGTTTGAGCTGCCAGGTTTATGTTGCTGTTTACATTTTACAGTAGGTTTTCCTTTTCTTCCCTTCTTTATAGAGTGTGTGTGAGTGAGTACACATGCGTGCTGTTGAGAATTATCTGTATCTTGGGGAAATCTTTCCATAGATATTTCTCATAAAAATATTGCTTAGCATCAGTATTATCACAGAAATAAATGTTATCCCCTCCATCCTAAGTGAAGAAACTGAGACATCAAGCTAGGTGACTTTCCAAAAGTAACACTGTTGGGACCCTGGTCTCTCCACTTCCAGTGACATCCTCTGGTTACTGCATTACAAACCTCCACCTCGACTATCAAATTTTTTAAGCCAATTTTGTGACAACTGGGTTTTGTGTTATACCTGGGACCCTTAGCTTGGGAAAAGGCTCGTAGTTACGGTCAGCTACAAATCCCCCTTTTCACTGTGGAAGTCAATACAAGGCAGATTTACCGTAGACCGACACCCCAGCCCTGAATTCTGGGTATTTCATCATCACATGATGGACAGCCACACCTCCCCAGCAGAATCCCACGACGCCAATTTTCTGGGCATGACACTGTTGTTTCAGATACCTCAGGATAGCATCAATCTCTCTAGAACAGAAAGAAAAGAGCTACTTTGTGAGGCCCTGGGAAGCAGCTGTTCCTTGAGGTTCTGAGAGCCTTACTTTTGAGCTCTGCCCTCACCACCTACTGCCTCAATGAGAAGTGACCCTTCTCCTGGCATGTCTCCCTGCCAAGCCCATCTCCGCCAGCCACATGCTGGGTGAGCTCCTTCCAAAAAACCAGCAAATCTGACCAGCTCACTTCCCAGCAGAAAGCTGAGCGACAGCCCTCCCCAGCCTCTGCATAAAGGCCAGGCCACAGCATGGCGCTAAAACCGGTCCCAAGATCTTCCCCTGCCCAACACCCCAGTCTCTTCTCTCCTTTCAACAGGCATAGCTGTAACTGGGCAGCTCCCCAAACCCTCTGACTTAGCACACCCCTGCCTAACACCCCACTCAACATCATCTGTCTCCTCCTCTTGTACCCAAAGAGCAGAGCGAGCTTTAGCCACCAGGACTATTTAAACCATGAGGAGACCAACAACAGTGGTCCTTGTTTCGCCAGCGGTTCATCTGCAATTGGTTATTTGGACATTTTCAACTAGAAGCAATGTACTTAATTCGAGGGTCTTAGCCGTCCAAATCCTTCTTGGAGGAAGGGTAGGTGTCTGAACCGTAAAGCCAGACCCACCTCTCTAGGACCAGACTCTGCTCTTCGCGTGCCCTGCAGGGCACCACAAACACAGCCTCCCTGCTGATACTTTACCTATCAATCTTTCTGGCATTTCTTGTTTTCAACCACTCCGGAAAGGTGGACCAGTCCCCGGAAGGGTGCCATGGCTCTTGCCCCACAAAGAAGTCTGGAACGATGGTTCTGTAAATTAGGGACATTTATTAATCTTAGTTTTGTTGCTGTTGGGATTTTGGATTTGCTAAAATTCATTAAGAAACTTGCCATATTGGTGATTCTTGCTCACAGAAAAAGAGAAGTCATGGTCACGAAGGACAACTTTGATCACAGCCAACTGGCACTAGGCCACGGCATCTTGGATTTCACAACTGAAGGTGCATGGCCTCTGGCAGCCTGCTTATAGCCCAGCCCATCTAAAATGACAAGGAGACTCAGCAGGACACACTCCCCACGAGATATTACAGAAGGGGCCCTGCCAGCGAAGGCCAGGAGCAAGGTGGCTACAAGGGGCCTTCCTGTCCCCAAACCTCTCAGATGGCCTTTCACATTACCCTCAGGTCAGAAGGGCACACCTGGTTAGCATGGCCAGTCACTATGACCAAGCAATTTTCCCTGCCTCCGCCCAGCATGCCAACAGGGCACAACTTCCTGCCCAGATGGTGTGGTCTAATGAGGGCTTTAAAAGGGGACTCGGTGGGAGAACAGCCAGCTCTCCTGAGTCCGTGCCAATTGTAGGGGTGGAAAAAATTTCCCTCCTTCCCTTCTAGGTTCTTTGGCTGGTCTAGTAATTCAATTAACATAAGACAGATGAACAGATGAAAAACATTCAATTATGTGAACAAAAAAACAGGGTTCTATGGAAAGTAACCTCAGTGATCATAAATTCCTAACTGGGCAGTTGTGGTGGTAGTCACATCTCAGGCATGAATTTTTTTTTTTTTTTTTAAAAAGGGCCTGACCTGTGGTGGCGCAGTGGATAAAGCGTCGACCTGGGAACACTGAGGTCACCAATTCAAAACCCTGCACTGGTCTGGTCAAGGCACATATGAGAGTTGATGCTTCCAGCTCCTCCCCCCTTTCTCTCTCTCTCTCTCTCTCTTTCTCACTCTGTGTCTCCTCTTTAAAATGAATAAATAAAAATAAATTAAAAATTTTTTTTTAAAAAAAGAAAAAGTTTAAAAAAAAAAGGTTTTTCTTTTTCTCAAGCAAGCCCTGTCCATTGTTTCTATGCATCTAGGTTAACACATCTTTGAAATAAGCATAACTACACCCGCAAAAGAGCACATAATCTCATTAACTCCCCTGTAATTCAGTTCCAACCTTGCTTCTCCCGCCTCCATGAACAACCTTACCTTCCCTCCATAATTCTGAATGCATGAAAGAAGCTCAGAACTCTAATTCTAGGGAGCATCTGAGATTTTGTTCCCCGGCATATGTCTTCAGTTTGATTCAAATAAACTCATAAAAATTCTCTACAGGTTTGAACATTTCTTTTTACATTATTTTATGATTTTTAGAGAGAGGAAAGGAGAGAGAGAAACATCCATCTGTTTCTGTACCCTGACCGGAGATCGAACCAGCAACCTTTGTATATCAGGACAATGCTCTAACCAAGCAAGTTATACAGTCAGGACAGGTTTGAACCGTTTCTTACATCAACAATTTCACACATAGGGGAACCGCATAAAAATAGGAGACCAAAGGCAGTCGGGCAATTGAGGCTCATCTGTCATCCTAAAGTTAGAACTGATAAGGGGGTATGGGGCTTCAAAGGGAAGGTTAAGTCACAGGACAATAAGAAGAGCAGATGTTTGCTAATTAGATGTTTGTCCTGACATACAGCTAAATCATTCAGGTAAAAGTTACTGTATTTCCCCATGTATAAGATGCCCCCATGTATAAGACACAACTTAATTTTGGGGTCTGAAATTTGAAAAAAAGATGTATTGCAAAAAGTTATTGAACTCAAGTTTTATTCATCATATTCATACAACTCCTCAAGCGGGAAACGCAAGTAAAAAAATCTACAACCACTGTAGAAGACGAACCCAGTTTTCAGACCCCAAATTTTTCAAAAAAGTGTGCATCTTATACATGGGGAAATATGGTGTCTCTGGTAATAGCTTTCTTTCTGGGTCAGGCCCTCAAACTAAATGTTTTGAGTTGGTTATGAGGGAAGTAAAAGTTTTTATTTAGTCTGTTGAGTCTTAATTGCCTTCAGCTCAAAATAATCCACATGCAAAAGTGTGAAGGGGCTTTTAAATGCCTGACCCGTGGTGGTGCAGTGGATAAAGCGTCGACCTGGGAACACTGAGGTCGCCAGTTCAAAACCCTGCACTGGTCTGGTCAAGACACACATGGGAGTTGATGCTTCCAGCTCCTCCTCCCTTTCTCTCTTTCTCCCTCTCTCTCACTCTGTGTCTCCTCTCTAAAATGAATAAAATAAAAAAATTTAAATCACAGGTCTCTTCACTCTATTTACTGTCTGTCTCCCACTGAAGCAGTGGTTCTTAACCTGGGTTTTATCGAACCCTAGGGGTTCGATGAGTCTGTCTCAGGGGTTCGGAAAAGCCTCTGTCGCGCAGGCCAGAATAAAGTAATACCGTAATTTGTTGTGAGTTCATGCACTTTGTTGGTTTTGTTCTTTGAGCAAGGTGATGTTCATGCATGGCTCATTTTGTGCACCAGTAAAAAAACATATACCTATGTCTTGAATTTGGGGGAAAAATCATATTTTATTTATCACTAAAGAAGGGTTCGGTGAATGCGCATATGAAACTGGTGGGTTCAGTACCTCAAAAAAGCTTAAGAACCACTGCGCTAAAGGAACCAAGCAAAACAACAGAAGCCACAATCCCATTCAATCTACAGGTTGCAATGGAGTGACCTGAGGCAACAGCGCTTCAGTCTTCACACCTAGTTTCCTAATCCACAACTGAGAACACTGACAGCTCAGGGCCTAAGGGGCTGGTGGGAGGATTGAGGAAACGATACTGTAACAACAGCCTTAGTAGGTCTGGCTATTGTTTATTTGTTTGTTTGTTTTCCCTTAATATTGGGTTTACCCCTGGGAAGTTAAATTGCCTCATCTTTAAAATGAAAAAGAGTAAAACCAAGATAAAGTCCTCTTTTTAGTCATTGCTAAATTTGCATCGCACAGCCGGGGGCCACTTCCTTTAAATAGGGTTCTCTTTGCAGGAAAACAAGGAAGATGCACCCTTTGCCTTCCAGCTTCTCTTTTGGAGAAAAAAAGGAAATCTCAGTGATGGGTTTTGTGCTTTCTGAAACTGGAGAGGAAGGAACAGTTCCTATTCTCTGTGCTTTACCGAGGCTATTGCCAACACCAGGGCCGGTGAAAAGCATTCACCTCAGGTCCCGGACAAAGACACAGCCTTTGGGAGATGAGCAAGGTCTCAGTGTCCGTTCTGGAACCTAGTCTGTAAGGCCAGGGGCCACGGCCACCATCACAGCTGCTTGGCCCCTGTAAGTTCACATTTGATTCAGATAGATCATAATGAAACTGCAGAGCCAAGAACTGGTGAGCCATCCTTTATTCTAGACTCGTACGGGCCAACAAGTAAAAACAAACACACGGGCACCAAAACCCATTCACATGTTCTCCTGTTCCACAACCAGAAGAATCTTTCCGGTTTTTCCTAGAGTCAAAGGCCCCACTAGCCTCAGCCACCTCTTCTTCCCCATCTGCATGCCTCCATCTTGGCTGCCTCCACTCCACCACCACATGGCCTCTCTCTCCTGCAACAATGTGGTCTCCTCCCATAATGGCCTCCTAACTCCTCCTTTTAAAACTTTTTGGCACGAAAATCCCTCCCCCAGCACACATTAGCATAACCAAGCCCTCTCCCAAGCAGGAAGGTAATTAGCTGTATCAAGGGGCAGTGGCCACTTGTAACAATAAAAGTGAGAAAACCCCAAAATACAGATTTCACAAACTTATTTGCCCAACACAGTCTATCTCAGAGCCATGGTAGTTTATGCAAAGACCAGGATGACCACAGGCGCCCTGCCTGTGAAATCTGACTCGAAGCTGACATGCTTCAAGGGCCAAGGAATGGGTCCATCTCAGAGCTAGCAAGGTTCTGCCAAAGCTGTCCTGTACCTGTGCCCAGCAGGACCCCACATCAAGGGCCTTCCTAGGAAGACCTGATGCCCAGGGTTTGGGTTAGGAGATAGATGCTGGCTTCCTCTGGACAGCAGGTGGTTGTCAAATTTCATGTGACATTTCCCGTTTACCTGCACCCCAGAGAGATAAGGAAGTCAATAATGTAAACTAAAATATAGTCAGGCCGTGGGCAAGTAGCTTGGTTGGTTAGAGCATCATCCCCATACGCCAAGGTTTAAGGGTTCAATCCCCAGTCAGGGTACATACAAGAATCAAGCAATGAATGCATAAATAAGTGGAACAACAAATCCATGTTCCTTTCTCTACCCCTCTCTCCCTCTCTCCTCTCTGAAATAAATTTTAAAAAACACAGGTTTATTGTTTTTGTTTTTGTTTTCCCTACAGGGCACAAAATGTAGATCACAAAAATTTACATGGATTGAAGCAAAGGAGCAGAACTTCATACGCACGTGTATCCATTTCCTGCAATCATGTCAGCCATGTATCTGGTATTGGGCAACTGCCAGCCGAATATATCTTGAATGACAATCACAGCTTTGCCAGCATCAACAGGGGATCTGGTGACATAAGCCTTGACGTGCTCAACTTGAACTTCATGCCCCATCCCTCCATACTCTATTTTATGGCCAATGTCACAAGGACAAGGATGAGCTTCGTTTGCCATTGGAGATACTGAAGTCGGGCTACAGAAAGAGAAACATGCTTTATATTCTGAATGGTGCAAATCTGCAGATTAAGAACAGTAAATAAACTAAAATCAAGAATACAAAAAAATATTAATTTCAACTCTACTCCTGGTGTACTCATGCAAGAAATGAATGATGATATGTGGTCCATCTGAAGACATTATAGAAAACAATTTTATATTAGCTTAACATGTTCGCACATACCTCTGATATGCTTAATATCTATTAGGCACAGATTTTATTTATTTTTTTTACAGAGAAAAAGAATCAGAGAGAGAGAGGGATAGATAGGGATAAACAGACAGGAACGGAGAGAGATGAGAAGCATCAATCATCAGTTTTTCGTTGCAACACCTTAGTTTCTCATTGATTGCTTTCTCATATGTGCCTTGACCGTGGGCCTTCAGCAGACCGAGTAACCCCCTGCTCGAGCCAGCGACCTTGGGTCCAAGCTGGTGCTTTTGCTCAAGCCAGATGAGCCCACGCTCAAGCCAGATGAGCCCACGCTCAAGCTGGCGACCTTGGGGTCTCGAACTTGGGTCCTCCGCATCCCAGTCCGATGCTCTATCCACTGAGCCACCGCCTGGTCAGGCTATTAGGCACAGTTTTAACATCTATTTTCTGAAGGAAAAAAAAGTAAGTCAATGATGACTGCTGATCTGGCAACACCGCAGACTGGAGCTAAGGAAGACACCGTTCCCACTGTAAACACTAGAAATACCAGAGTGAATGTAACCATCAAAGAAAAACAAAAAAATGGTGGGCTCATAAATAAAGGGGAACAGCACCCCAGCCAGGACTGGAGAGGAAACTGAAACCAGGTTGGAGCCGGTGCTGGTCGGCCCAGAGAGGCTGGAGACAGGGCAGACCGGGGAACAGCCCTAACACAGCCTGGATTGTGTCCAGTGAAGCCCTGGCACTTCTCCACGACATGTCAGAACCGTCCAAGGTTCAGAGTTAGTGGGGAAAATAAAAAACAAAGAAAGAAAAACTCTGCCAACCAGAACTAGGAATATGGTAAGGAAGGCCCGCAGAGAGAAAAGAAACTACCCACCCACCCCCCCCCTCCAATTTACAAGGTCTTTTCCAAGTAGAAAAACTTGGGCTGAGCAATTAACATAACAATTGGCCCTGGTCACCCAGCAGAAGCAGATGCAAACCTACTTTATAGAGAGACTTGCACAATCCAGGACAGAAACACCACCCACGGAAAAGGAACTCACTATAAATCACTACAAATAAACAATGATCTGGAGAAAGGATAGTGACAGCGTTGGGAGAAAAGAGGATGGGACAGGACAAGACTGACCAAACAAACAGAAAGCTGGAAAGGAAGAAAAAGAAAGTAAAACCTATCAACTCCAAAGGGGGAAATCACATGGCTGAAATAGGTCCAAATAAATATTAGTAAATTAAATTCATTATTTGAGACAGATTCTCAAATTGATTTTTTAAATACTGAGGTACTGTCAGAAAGGGGAACTCTGAGACTTGCTGAACCCAAAGATGTCCATGCAGATAAAGTGACCAGATGTCTGGGATTTGCTTCAGAAAAGCCCTAGGGTGATGGAGGTGGGAGGGAGAGTGTCCTTGTGTCACACTGTTGGAACTGGGTGGTGAGTTCAGGAGCCTTCTTTGTACTAGTTTCTCTACTTTTATATATGCTTAAGATTTTCATCAACAACAACAAAATTTATTTTTATTGAAATTTAAAAAATGATAAGATAGAAGCCTCCATAAACAAATCAAGAAGACAAGATACAGAGTAGGATCAGATATTTTTATCAAAGCAGAAGGTTTCCTATTTATATAAAATATGTGAAGTTGTTTTTTTTTTTTTTAGCGAGGGGTGGGGGCAGACACGGACAGACAGAGAGGAAAGTAGAGAGATGAGAAGCATCAGCTCATGGTCGTGCACCCTAGTTGTTCGTTGCTTTCTCTATATGAAGAATTCTTATAAATCAAGAAGAAAAAGACAACCCCAATAGAAAAAGCCTCCAAAGATATGAATGGGCAATTCACAAAAGGGAACAACTGAATGATATAAAACAACACTCAAGGTCACTATTATTTTAAGGAAGTTATACAAAAAACATCAGTGATGTACCATCGTACATCTTGCAGGCTGTAAATAAGTCTGTTAACACCAAGAGATGGCGCCCATGGAATGTAAACTGATACAAACTCTGGAAATATGTCTGGCAAGGTCTATCATGATGATGACACCCTGCAACCCAGAAATCCCACCACTTGTATTCCCTAGAGAAATTCATGTGTGCATGCAAGTGCATGTGTGTGAACCCATGCACGCGTGTGGTGGGTGGCTATGGAAGTATAGCATAGACATGATGGCAAAATTTGGAAGCAATCTAATTGACCATCAGGTGGAGAATGGAATAAACTGTGATTCATTCATTGTTGTGGGTTGAATTCTGTTCCCCCAAAAAGATAAGGTCAAGTCCTAAGTGTGGAACCTGTGAATGGGACCTTATTCAGCAATGGGTTCTTCTCAGAAGGTAATCAAGTTAAGAGGAAGTCATCCTGGATGTAAGTGGGTGCTAATCTAATTAATGACTGGTGTCATTATCAGAAGAGGAAAATTTGGATATAGAGACAGACACGCAGGAGAGGGCAGAAGCAGGTACTGGAACGATGCATCTGCAAATCAAGGAACTCTAAGAATGACCAATAATTACCAGAAGCTAGGAACAAGGCAGGGAAGAATTCTCCTTTAAAGGTTTGAGGAAGAACCTGGCCCTATCAACACCTGCACTTAGGACTTCTGGACTCAAAAACTGAATAATTTTTTTTTTCTGAATAATTTTTTGAGAGAATAAATTTCTGCTGTCCTAAGTCTCAGTTTGTGATAATTGATATGGCAACCCTAGGATACAAAAGAATTCATGAAAAGAATATTGCATAGCAATTCAGTGGACAAACTATATATATCAATATGATACATCTCAAAAACATAATGCTATAAAAAAGACCATGGCAACCCTAGCCAGGTACCAAGTGGTTAGAGCGTCGTCCTGCTACACCAAAGTTGCTGGTTCTATCTCCAGTCAGGGCACATACAAGGATCAACCAATGAATGCACATACACTCTCTCCTTTCCTCTCTCTTCAGAATCAATAAATAAATATAAAAAGTTAAGAAGACAATAGCTTTCTAAAACTCTATTGATTGATTTTTAGAGAGAAACATCGATTTATTCCATTTATTCATGCCATCATAGGTTGATTCTTGTGTGTGCCCTGACTGGGGATCAAACCTGCAACCTTGGCATGCCAGGATGACATTCTAATCAACTGAGATACCCAGCCAGAGCCAACAATAGTTTTTTTGATTCTAAGTAAATACTAAAACCGAAAATAAAACATTTTATTAATAAATATCGGGTTTTAAAAGTATATCACTCAAGAGAACATGTAAAACACCATTAGACAGTGGGAAGGAGATTGCTGACTTTAATTGCATTTGTTATATTTTACTTCCTTTAAAAGGTTTTGATTTGAAGTACATAGGAAAAAATGAAAAAATCTGGGTCATGTGAATATGAGTAGCAGCTATAGTACAGTGTGTACTTTCCAGAACATTCTAAATATTCATAACTAGAAATAACACAACTAAATGTTGAGAGAGAAATTAAGAGCTAGCCATTTGATCAAAGGAAACTTTACTCTATTTTTCACGGTTTTATGTTTATTAGCTACATCACAGAACTACAAGTAGTGAGAGAAGTCAGAAGAGTCCAGTATCTGTAGCAGTGAATTTTATGTCCACTGCACTGGTGTTGACAACTGATTTCTCCAGCTGATTTTTTTTTTTTTAATCTGGACTGTCCTGAGGACAGGGAGACCACAGAGAACACTGGTTGTTCCAAATTAGTCTTGTATCTGAATCTTTTAACTTTACCCTCAGTTGATATCCACTTTCCAAAATGAGTGTCCACAGCCAGAAGACCCACTCTCAGGACTGATCCTGCAAAGTTATTCTCCTGCAGAAAGGGCTGATGGCCAGGAAGGCTGGGCTCCTGCCAGACCCTTCACGTGGAACAGCAGCCTGTGTGACCAGGACCAAGGTCATGGTGGGTAGAGCAGTTTCTATGGACTATACCCATATAAAAAGGAGCATATATTTAAGGTTCTGTTTTATTTATCAAAGGAGAGAGCCAGAAAGATACTGCAACTGGTTCAAAAAAGAAATTAAGAAGCACACATTTATACGGAGTAGAAGACTGCTTGGGGAAAGGACATCTAAGGAGAGGAGCCAGGACTGGCAGTTTCTTGGGATTTGCACTTGAAAAATGCACCAATGACCTCCAGGGGCTTTGATTTGTAATTCTGTGGAGGCACTTGCTGTGTGAAACAGGACTGGAGGCTGTTCAGGAAAACTTTATTCATTCATGACACTTGTTAAAGAATGGCAGGGCAGACTTATTCAGGACCATCATGATAGGCTTAGGGACCACTGCCGTGGACTTTGCAGTAGGAAAGAGATGGGTCTCAACTCTGCACTTGATCTTAGCCAAAAGGCCAAGAAACAACGGAGCTGAACTCGGAATGCAGCAAGGAAAAGTGGGGATGTATAGCCAGGAAACAGAGTAGGGGTCAGTGGGTGAAAAATTACTAAGGGGAAGCTTCAGGCGGGGTGAAAGCCTCAGGGAACATACCCTTGACGCTCTATTAACTGTACTATACAGAAACTTTCTATATGCATAAGCCTATCAGGATTTTGCCTCTTTTCCCCCAAATGACATATTTGTTTAAAAAAAGTAAAACCATGACCCTCATATAGATATAAAAGTGAACACATTATGGATTTTATTTGAACATATGACAGGAGCGAATAAGACAGATGTTATAACTTGTTCAAAGGCAAAAAAAAGCACAAGCTTATATGGAATAAAGGAATATTGAGATGAATTGCAAATTGAGACAAAACTGATTTTTCCACTAAATGGGCAGAAGCCAATTACTTCTCTACCACGCCAGACAGAATTTACAAATCTATTTGTTACCCAAAACTTTCAAATTGCAAAAATTGTTCAAATACAGTACAATGAACAGCGCTAGACTAAGACAGCCCAGAAAGGGTATGCTACAAATGATGGATACTTTCCCACTGAAGCGGTTTTTGTGCATGACCCTACAGAATCATTCACTGTGAGTGGTAAGGTTTCGGTCTCAACCTAGAAGGAGATGGAATCTAACATGTATGGTGGGGTCCTGATAAAAAGTATGTCCAGAACGGCTTTTCTGTATCATGGCAAGTGGGTTTGGCAACACATCCTGGCTACGTTAAGGTGAGATCTTTAGTCCCACTGGCGAAGCCTCTTGAAGTCGGAGACCTCTTCATAGTATCAGGGTTGGCCAAGACATGCATCTGCAGAGGACACCCTGATGGGCACATTCTTTAGCAATGCCAGACTAAATTCACCACTAATACCCGTGATTCTCTTGTAACATTCCCACAAGATGCCTCCTATGTGTGTATGATTGCAAAGCCCACACCCCTACAGATTGATAGTCCCCCTCCCCAAAAAAGAAAAAATAGACTGTCCCTTGACAAAGAGTCTCTCCTTAACCAAACTCTTCTGAACCCTCTTCTTAACTAGGTCCTGACTTTTTTTTTCTGTAGTATATTTTTAAATCAATTTATTTTGTTTGGTTATTCATTTTTAGAGAGAGAGGAAAGAGAGAAAGGAAGAGAGTGAAAGAGGGGTGAAGAGCAGGAAGCATCAACTTCCATATGTGTCCCAACCAGGCAAACCCAGGGCTTCGAACCTGCGACCTCAGTATTCGAGCGAGGTCAAGGTTTTTATCCACTGCGCCACCACAGGCCAGACACTAGGTCCTGACTTTTGGGCTTCCAAGTTCATCTCTGTATTGTCCAGTTTCAGTAAGAATCCTGCTAAGTCACTTTCATAGAATCCCTCATCGTCCATATCTGATCTGGATCCTCACCCTCCAGCATCATCCAGCTGATGTCTAATCACCCTCTTCTGCCAAAATCCTGTCAAGTCAGTTTAGCTGGATTCCCCTAGTCTGAAGCTTCCCCTTAGTAATTTTCCATCCACTGACCCCTACTCTGTTATACATCCCCACTTTTCCTTGCTGCATTCCGAGTTCAGCTCAGTTGCTTCTTGGCCTTTTGGCTAAGATCAAGTGCAGAGTTGAGACCCATCTCTTTCCTACTGCAAAGTCCACTGCAGTGGTCCCTAAGCCTATCATGATGGTCCTGAATAAGTCTGCCCTGCCATTCTTTAACAAGTGTCATGAATGAATAAAGTTTTCCTGAACAGCCTCCAGCCCTGTTTCACACAGCAAGTGCCTCCACAGAATTACAAGTCAAAGCCCCTGGAGGTCATTGGTGCATTTTTCAAGTGCAAATCCCAAGAAACTGCCAGTCCTGGCTCCTCTCCTTAGATGTCCTTTCCCCAAGCAGTCTTCTACTCTGTATAAATGTGGCTTCTTGGCCTGACCTGTGGTGGCGCAGTGGATAAAGCGTAGACCTGGGAACACTGAGGTCGCCAGTTCAAAACCCTGCACTGGTCTGGTCAAGGCACATATGGGAGTTGAGCTTCCAGCTCCTCCCCCCCTTTCTCTCTCTTTCTCTCTCTCTCTCTCTCACTCTGTGTCTCCTCTTTAAAATGAATAAAAATAAAAAATTTAAAAAAAAAATTTTAAAAATGTGGCTTCTTGACTTCTTTTTTGAACCAGTTGCAGTATCTTTCTGGCTCTCTCCTTTGATAAATAAAACAGAACCTTAAATATATGCTCCTTTTTATATCTGTGTGAGAGTCATGACTTTACTTTTCTCTGAAAATTATGTCTTGACAGTATAATTGAACAGCATTCCCTTTTTCTCACCGAAAGTCAGAAAGGCAAAAAAAGGGGGGGGGGTAAAGTAAGTGTAGTTTTCCTGCTTTCACACCCCCAAGGATTTAAATAACTCGGAAGTCATACTTCCCAATGCAATAAAGATCTCCACCAGAAATGTAGGAAACAGATTCTGACGAGAAAAAGGGCCTGGCAGAGATGAGGATGGGACAAGCTAATAAGTCTAGGAATAACTTTCTGGAAGCTTCAGATTTAGAAATGGAAACCACCTGCAAGCACCACAGAAGCAACACTGAAAGATAATACCGGAAGGGCGGCGGCTCCCGGGAAGACTGGGCGTGGCTCCTTTACAGGATCAACAGTGCAGGAACATGCCTGGAAGAGCATTTTCTATCTTGCAGGGGAAGACAGGACCCTACTTCTCCTTAGATGATTCTGTGAACGTCAGCTCCTCCACTTATTTATTTTTCAGCAAGCATGCTTGTATTTTCTATAGGGTACATGGTCCAGACCGCATTAAATAGAAAGTTAGACATGTTGTGCACTCGCGGGCCAGAGAACACAGCTGCCTTTTAACCTTTCCTTGGGACGTTCCAAGGATTTCCCCAGACACCACAGGACTCACTTCTGATCACCTTATCTTAAATGGGCTTTGACGGCAACAGGTGGCATTTTCCATCAGCAAGAAACAAAAATGGCAGTCCCCAATGTTAGCAAGGCCTGGGCAAGGTGACACTTCTTCTCACGACCCATATGACTGTGTGTGTGTACTGTGCAGTCTTTCTGAGCAGCACAGCACGTACCCAGCAGCCAGGGCGGCACACTCCTAGACCCAGCACCTCATCTTAATATCCGTCCTAGTTTTTAAAAAATATTGCCAAATGTGGATGGATAATGATCTTGATGCAAATATGCTCATTTCCCCCATTACTTTATATTAGTAGTAAAAACTATACTACGTAAATGTTTAACTCTGGGGGAAAAGTTGCAAAGAGTATTTAATGGCACGTAGAAAAGGCTCTCACTAACGAGCTTTGGAAAAACAAACAAGTTTATATACAGTATGATTGCAATGTTTTTTAAATGTATGGGCTGGGGGGGGGGGTGTATTTCTACACAATACAGGGAAATATGCCAAGGTGGAATGGCGGGGGTTGCTTTTCTGCAATGACAATGTACTGCTTTGATAAAATTCAGGTTTTTGAAAACGGACTTCGACATTCTTTACCTGTGCACATGGCAAAGACCTTCTTTGCCTCATGCAATACCCGATCGAGTTAGAGTGGAGCGGAGCTCAGGGCGCGTTTGTGTGCGGGGGAAGCGCACGTACCTCGTCCGACGCCTGGAGACCGTCTACCGCGCGGAGGAGATGAGACCCTCGCGACAGCCCTACCGAACTCGGAGCCACAGTCAGGGGCGAGCCAGAGAGAGGAGGCACCTCCTTCCCGGGCGGAAGTGGACGCAGCGAGGGAGGGCGGCGGGATCCTCGCGGGCCAGTGGCAGCCCCGGATTCCCAGACTCCCGGGAATGCCGGCGGCGGGAGGGGGAGGGTGTCGGGGTGGAGGAGAGGCGAGTTGGGAGGAGTGAGGGAAAAGGGAGATTGGGAGCGAAAGAGCCAGGGAGGGAGGGAGGCTTGGAAAAGGAAGACAGCCAGATGGTGAAATTTACTAGTGTGCCTGGCTCCTAAAACTTGTAACTTCGTTGTAAATCAAAACTAGGCTAGTCTTAAAAGTAAGTTATTCGTACTTGCCCTACCCCACCCCAGCCCTACTCCATACTTTGGTCACCTGACTAAGGTTGTGATAACTGCCTTGTAAGAAACATCCAAACCTGTTGAGAATTTTCATGAGTTTATTTGAGCCAAACTGCTGCAAAACAAAATCTCAATGGATTGAGGAAACGCTCCAGAGAATAACAGCTTTGCAGCTTATTTTATACATTAGCGTAAAAAGAGAAAAGGGAAGGAGGGTTACATAAAATCCACTGGTGGTAGAAGGGGGCTGGAGAAAAGCAAAGTGGCAAATGTCTGGAACTGGATAAAAAACAAAGTGGAGAGACACGTACTTTTTTTTTACTTTGGTGGGTACAGCATTAGTTAACATTTACAGCGCATAGAGATGGTATCCCCACAACAAAATAACAACGTGGTGTTCTGTGGTCTCCTTCTCTGGTGCAAGAGGTTGTGTGTCTGCAGGGGGTCTAGAAAATAAAATGACTGAGGATTCAAGGGTATGTTATCTTAGATGCATGAAAACAGTAGACTCATTTAAGGTAAAGATTGTTGTTTATCAAGGAAGCTATAAGCCTAGAATAGGACTACCTGCCATGACCCACTTTTAGTTAGGAATCTATGATCAGACCATGCTCTATGGTTCCTTTCCATCTCTGAGTTTTTAACGCCTGCAGTACAGCCTCCCCTGAGCTTGTCAGCTTTAGTATGTGGCCCTTTTTCTGTCCACAAGTGCCACAGCTCTTTTGGTATTCCCTCATCTACATTTCTGAAAAAAAGATTCCTTTGACATTTTGTACTGTAAATTGGGTTACTGGACTGTGGATGGAAAAAAAAAAGCTTCTCAAAAAGAAAAAAAGGATTCTCTGGAGTAACCTCACAGGGTGATCTGATAATAAATTCTTAACTGGGTAGGTCATGGTTGGTAGTCAGGCCCCAGGTCTGTAACTTTAGTGGAAGGTTTTAAATCAGCTGTGCCTATTGTTCTTGTGTGTCTAGGTTAACACACCTTTGAAATACCAGAAGTTATAACCCTCAAAGGTGGTATTAACCCTTCTGAAATCCAGTCCCTGCCTTGTTTTTTTTTTTACTTTCAGGTAATATTCCTCGTGTCCCCTCATTGATTTTAAATGCATAAAAGAAGCTGCAAAACTGTTATTCTCCAGAGCATTTGAGATTTCGCTCCCCAGAGTATATCATCAGTTTGGCTAAAACTGATCGAACTCATAACTTTGGTATATCGGCACAATGCTCTAACCAACTGAGCTAACCAGGCAGGGCCTAAAAACAAATGAATAAAAATTATCGGTGGGGAGAAGTGGAGGAGGGTATAGGGGGCATAGATGGTGATGGTTGGGGACTTGACTTGGGGTGATGAACATACAATACAGTGTATAGAATATGTGTTATATGTGTTATAAAATTGTGCACCTGAAACATGTATAATTTTGTTAACCAGTGTCACCACAATAAATTCAATTAAAAAGAAAATAATTATCTACAGGTTTGGACATTCTTAGGTCGACAGGATCATGTATCATCTTCTAGTTGATGAGACTTATTTTCACATATATAGTGGTCTCAGGTTTCTCAAGACAGAAGCTGTAACTATTTTCCCCTTGCAAAGCCAAAGCTCAATGGGTGGCCTGACCAGGCGGTGGCGCAGTAGATAGAGCAGTGGTTCTTAACCTGGGTTCTATCGAACCCTAGGGGTTCGATGAGTCGGTCTCAGGGGTTCGGAGAAGCCTCAGCCAAGGAGGCCTGAATAAAGTAATACCGTAATTTGTTGTGAGTTCATGCATTTTGTTGGTTTTGTTCTCTGAGCAAGGTGATGTTCGTGCACGGCTCATTTTGTGCACCAGTAAAAAAACATATACCTATGTCTTGAATTTGAGGAAAAAAATCATATTTTATTTATCACTAAAGAAGGGTTCAGTGAATGCGCATATGAAACTGGTGTGTTCGGTACCTCAAAAAAGGTTAAGAACCACTGAGATAGAGCATCGGACTGGGATGCGGAAGACCCAGGTTCGAGACCCCGAGCTCGCCAGTTTGAGCACAGGCTAAACTGGCTTGAGCTAAAGCCCACTAGCTTGGACCCAAGGTCACTGGCTCCAGCAAGGGGTTGCTCCATCTGCTGAAGGCCTGTTGTCAAGGCACATGTGAGAAAGCAATCAATGAACAACTTAAGTGTCGCAACGGCAACAAAAGACTAATGATTGATGCTTCTCACCTCTCTCTGTTCCTGTCTGTCTATCCCTCTTTCTGACTCTCTGTCCCTGTAAAAAAAAAAAAAAAAAAAAAAACTATTTAAAAAAAAATAGCTCAATGGGTAGATGTCTCGTAGCCCTGTCAATTTTTGTTAGCCCTTCTTTTTGGATTCAGCTTCCTTAACTAGACAATGGGGGATTAGACAAGATTTAGTTCTCAAACTTTAACATGCATCAGAGGTCCTTAGAAGTCTTATTAAACCCAACCACAGAACCTCTGGTTCAGGACACCCAGGGTGGACCCCAGGAATTTGCGTGTCCAATAAGATTTCAGGTGATGACGCTGATGCTCCTGGGCCAAGGCCCACACTGTCAGAACCACTAGACCAGAATCACAGTGACTCGCATGTTCACTTGGTTGAACATCAAACCCATTAGGGCAGGCGCTCTTCCTCTCGGGAACACACTGTCCCTTGCTTTTCCCTGTCTATTACCCTGCCAGGCTAGTTGGCTCTTCTCTCTTCTAAACTCCAAGGGCCCTTCTTCTCCCTCTGTAACTTGTTTCCTGAACCTAGTCAGCCCAGCTGGCTCACTTCTACTACCTCTGTAAGTTTCTAAATAAACTTTCTTTTATAATTTGGGGGGAAAAAAACCACAAAAATACCCCTAGGGCACTTGTAAAATTCACATGTTTTGGTCTCAGACCTAGTGAACCAGAATCTTCAGGAGCACTGGGGAATCTGTATTTCAAAAAGCTTCCCAGCCTGACCTGGGGTGGCACAGTGGATAAAGTGTCAACCTGGAATGCTGAGATAGCTGGTTTAAAACCCCAGGCTTGCCTGGTCCAAGCACGTATGAGAAGAAACTACTATGAGTTGATGCTTCTTGCTCATCCCCCCGCCCTTCTCTCTCTCCTCTCTCTAAAATAAATAAATTTTAAAAAAATTTTAATTAAAAAAAATAAAGGTCCCCAGACAACTTCCATGGTAGACCACGTTTAGGAACCAGTTGAAGTAGAAAATCTGTATGGGTCATGTCAGTGCCAACCTTCCATAACTTTATGTTGCAGGTTCAGCTGAAGGAGGGTAGGTATAACTCTCAGGATGGAACAGTCCTCGTAGTGTGATTGAACTGGAAATACACAAGAAAAAGGGAAATCTGGGGAATAGCTCAACAAAGCCCAGTGGCTGCATTACCAAACCATTGCACCATGGTAGGCACTCTTCAGTCCTTCCCACTGCAGGAGTGTTATCTTGTTAGAGACACACAGATTTTCTATCCAACAGATCCCTTCACACCCCATTCGGAAACATCTGCAAACAAGTATTTTATTGCCTTTCAACTTTTCCCAAAATAACCGGTAGGTTTTTTATTTTCTATTTTGAATAATTAAAAGAAGTCACCTGAGTCTTATCACCCAGAGCCAACTGAGGACCAGGAACAAATCCTTGTTTCTATCCTAAAATGCACAAACTGCTTGCAACACCCAAACTGGCAGTTTTTCAGCTTCACCAATTGTAGTTTGTAAACCCCTCTGGAAAAGTCATCACATGAGTTAATATTTCAACCAGGCTCAAAAAAAAAAAAAAAAAAAAGAAGAAGAAGAAGAAGTAAAAGTTACATTCTTATAGAACTCAATAGGTAAACACTAGGATTTTGTGGAGTTCTTTAATAAATTAATGAGCTATGACTCAGCAGTCACAGCTGGTTTTCTTCCAAAGTTTGTTTTATTTTTCATTATGAAATAAGGAACTAGATTCCAGGGACTGAATGAGCCCAAGCTGAATTAACAAACAGAACAAAAGCAAAGTTGAACAAGACTGCTGACTCTGCTAAAACCTTGTGATTAACAATGATCTTGAAGACAAGGTCAGGCAAAGTATTTCATGGAGCTGCTCCTCTAAAGAAATTTTGGATCAAAATCAGAAAAAGTGCTGATGTGCTTCAGAACATCCCAAAACAGCTGAGGGAGAATGAATTCCAGTTTATCTGTTACCGTTCAGGGGAAGATGGTGCTGACTCAACCCTCTACCCGGTGAATGCAGCTGCAGGTAGCCGGCAGGGATGGCACTGAGTCTTGTGTGCAGAGCAGGTATTTGCTGGTGAAGTTATGTCAGGGGCTAGGTGGTAAAGACAGTAGCTGATGTCTAGAAAATTCTTGAGCCAATGAGTCATCACCTCCAGGCAGACAGAAAGCCCAAATTAGCTTCTTTTTTTCTTTTTATTATGAAAATTTACACAAATATAAAAAAGTAGAAAGAAGACTCCTTTATTCCCTAAAGCTAGGTAGAATTATTATTAATAGCTTGCTAGTCTTGCTTCATCGGTTTCTTTTTTTGCTGAAGTATGTAAATTATAGAGAACATGACATTTTGCCCCTAAATAATTTCGTGGTAGTCAGCCTTCAAGGTGACTCACAACACTCCCTGCCTCTGGGAATCCGCACCCTTCCCACATTGTACAGGGGCTAGTGGCTTTCATCTTCCATTCTCATTCTCTCTCTCATTACTTCCTCTGGGGAAGTGAGCTGCCATGTTATGAGTACCACCATGGAGGCACATGTGGCAAAGAGAACCTCTGACCTACAGCCGTGTGCCTGAGCCATCATGGACACGGATCCTCCAGCCTCAGTCACAATTCACATGACTGCAACCTCAGCCATCTGAAATGCCACCTTGGTGGTAACCTCCCAAGAGACTCCAGGCCAGAACCACTTGGCTGAGTCACTCTCAGATCCCTAACCCTCAGAAACTATGCAAGATAATAATTTCTACTGGGTTAAGCTACTGAATTTTGGACTACATTGTTACACAGCAATGAATAGTTAATTCATATTTAGATACCTGCAAGTAGGGTACTCAGACAAAAACCCTAAAATGTGGGAATGGCTTTGAAACTGGGTTAAGGATTCCATTGAGAATGTGAGTGAAAACCTGAAGTCACTTGAACAAAATGTTAGTAACAGAGTCAACGTACAAGAGTCATCACCAGACCTTGACAACGCTGGTACCCTGATCTTGAACTTTCAGCCTCCAGCACTGTGAGAAATAAATGTCTGTTGTTTAAGCCCTCATGTCTATGATATTTTATTATAGCAACTCAAGCGGACTAATGCAGAGGGACTGATGGGTGCAGATAACTTGTCAAGAAGAACCATACTGGAGGAACTATATTTTAGGAAATATAATTACACCTGGACTTGATTTAGATGATGAGATTCTGGACACTGAGCAGATGCTATAATATAGTAGGATGAGACTTCTGGGGACCCTAGAAGAGGCTGACTATATTTTGCACGTGGGAAGGACCTGAGTCTTTGATGGACAGTGGCAGTCTGCAAGGTGGCTCACATTCATGCTCACCTCCTGGTACTCACGCTCTGTGTAGCCCTCCCCCACAATTGCACCATAGTTAGTCTGTGTGACAAGTAGCACAAAGAGAAAGTGATGATGTGTCACTTCTGATATTAACTTATTTCCATAAGTGTGGCTTACCTCTCTCTCTCTGTCAGATCACTTGCTTTGACTGAAGCCAGCAGCCCGGTGAAGAGGCCCATGTGATGAAGAACTGAGGCTACTGGACGAAGTTAGCAGAGAATGGAAGCTTCTTACTAACAGCTATGTGCCCAGGCCACCTTGGATGTAGATCCTGCAGCCCCAGTCAAGGTTCAGATGACTGCACTTCTGGCCAGACCTGCCTCCTCAGAGACACTGAGCCTGAACCGCCTGGCTAAGCCACTTCCAGAATCCTGACTCTCAAAAACTGTATAAAATACTAAAAGTTTTAAGTCATTATGTGCATTAACCATGTGATTCTGATGCTTTGACATCTGGGGCCTTGCTGACCCAGGAAAAGACTATCCCTCCCAGGGCTAGCCAATTCCAGAGAGACAGCATGTGCCTTTCACAGGCAGACTCACTGGTCCAGAGTCCGCACTTCAACCACCTCCTTTATTGCACTCTCACAGGGCTCTCCCACTCTGGGCCACTGTCCACCTGCACTAGTCACCCCCGGGGCCAGGCAGCAGACAGCTAGAGACAGCCCCTGTGCCCCAGAGGCACTGACATGATTCAGACTAGCCAGTCCTAAGCCTGCCTCATCTCTTCCTCACACAGAAAACCACATTAAAGGCTCCTGCCCACATATTCCTCTGACTCTCTCTGCCTTCAAACTGCCCCTGGCTTCCCATGTAAACTACCTGGAACATGATGTGCCCCTCTCTCTTGGGTGGTGTAAGTATAATAAACTAACATTTTAATGGCAGGCTTCTCTTGATCTGTTGAACCTGCCATACCTAAATAACAATAAAGCTTACATTTAAAATACTACAGCCTGACCTGTGGTGGCGCAGTGGATAAAGCGTCGACCTGGGAACACTGAGGTCGCCAGTTCAAAACTCTGCACTGGTCTGGTCAAGGCACATATGGGAGTTGATGCTTCTAGCTCCTCCCCACTTTCTCTCTCTCTCTCTCTCTCTCTCTCTCTCTCTCTCTCTCTGTGTCTCCTCTCTAAAATAAATAAATAAATAAAATTAAAATACTACAGTTGGGCCTGACCAGGTGGTGGCGCAGTGGATAGAGCGTCAGACTGGGATGCAGAAGACCCAGGTTCGAGACCCCGAGCTTGCCAGCTTGAGCGCGGGCCCATCTGGCTTGAGCAAAAGCTCGCCAGCTTGGACCCAAGGTCACTGGCTCCAGCAATGGGGTACTCAGTCTGCTGAAGGCCCGCAGTCAAGGCACATGTGAAAAAGCAATCAATGAACTAAGGTGTTGCAACGGCAACGAAAAACTAATTATTGATGCTTCTCACCTCTCTCCGTTCCTGTCTGTCTGTCCCTATCTATCCATCTCTCTGACTCTCTCTCTGTCCCTGTAAAATAAATAAAATTTTAAAAAATACTACAGTTGGATAAAAAAGTTGTGACACATTTACTCAATTTGGCTATAACATAAATTATTTGGCCATAAAAAAGACGGAAATCTTACCCTTTTCAACAGCATTGATAAACCTAGAAAGCATTATGCTAAGTGAAATAAGTTAGTCAGAGAAAGACAAGTACCATATGATTTCACTCATATGTGGAAACTAATGAACAAAATGAACTAACAAGCAAAATAGAGACAGACTCATAGAAAGCAGGCTGATAGCTGTTGATAGGGACTGGGTGAGGGGGTTATAGGGATTGAGAAACAAAGGGGGGCTGGTTGGCTCAGCAGTAGAGCATCAGCCCGGAGTGTGGAAGTCTCAGGTTCGATTCCCAGTCAGGGCACACAGGAGAAGCGCCCATCTGCTTCTCCACCCTTCTCTCTCTCCTTCCTCTCTGTCTCTCTCTTCCCCTCCCACAGCCAAGGCTCCATTGGAGCAAACTTGGCCTAGGCGTTGAGGACGGCTCTATAGCCTCCACCTCAGGCGCTAGAATGGCTCTGGCCGCAATGGAGCAATGCCACAGATGAGCAGAGCATCACCCCCTGGTGGGCATGCCAGGTGAATCTTGTTCGGGTGCATGCTGGAGTCTGTCTGACTGCCTCCCTACTTCTAACTTCAGAGAAATACAAAAAAAAAGGGAGGGGGGAACTCATGGACATGAACAACAGTGTGGTGATTGCCAGGAGGAGGTGAGGGTAAGGAGAGGTGGAGGAGGATATAGGGGGATAAATGGGGATGGACAAAGGCTTGAATTAAGGTGATAAGCATACAATGCAATGTACAAATGATGTGTTGTAGAATTGTGCACCTGAAACATATAATTTTGTTACCAGTTTTACCCCAGTAAATTAACTAAAAAGGAAAATAAATAACATATTATAGTTATTTGAGGTAATATGTTGATTAAAACTAGATAATACATTGTTATAGATATATACTTTTCCATTGTACCACAATGCCATCTTCACATCTAACAAAATTAACAATCATTTCTTAATAACATCTAATGCCTAGAACATCTTATAAATGTTCTCTCTCCCCAAAAATGTCTTTACAACTGATTTATTGGAAGACAGAGTCCAAATAAGACCCACATATTATATTTGATGTTGAATTAGATCATTTGAGATCAAAATTACAAGGAGATACCACTTTATACCTGTTAGATTGACTGTTATCAACAAGACAGGTAATAACAACTGTTAGAGAGGTTGTGGAGAAAAAGGAACACTATTCACTGCTGGTGTGAATGTAAACTGGTACAGCCATTATGGAATATAGTATGGCTCAAAATATTAAGAATAGAGCTACCATATGACCCAGCAATCCTTCTATTGGTTGTCTATCCAAAAAAAACTCAAAAGCATTAGTATGCAAAGACACATGCACACCATGTTCATTGCAGCATTATTCACGGTAGCCAAGACATGGAAACAACCAAAGTGTCCCTTAATAGAGAATTGGATAAAGAAGATGTGGTACATCTATACAATGGAATACTACTCAGCCATAAGAAATGATGATATATGGCCATTCATGACAACATGGATGGACCTTGAGAACATTATGCTAAGTGAAATAAGTAAATCAGAAAATACTAAAACCTATATGATTTCATACATAGGTGGGATATAAAACTGAGTCTCATGGACATAGACAAAAGTGAAATGGTTACCAGAGGGAGAGGGTATGGGGAGTGGAGAGTAAAGAGGGACAAATACGCAGTGACAGAAAATGAGTTGACTTTGGGTGATGGACACACAACAAAATCAACAGTTCAAATGCAATAGTAATGTTTACCTGAAACCTATGCATGCTTATTGACCAGTGTCACCCCATTAAATTTAATTTCTAAATAAGTAATAAAAAAAGAAAAAGAAAACAAAGACTCTTAAGGTAGGTTCCCGAAAGCTCCTGTGTGACACTTCCACTTAATCCTAATGTCTGGATCTTAGCCGCATGTTCACAATGGATGCAAGAACAGCTGACAAATATATTGTATATTTTGAGCAACCAAATCCTCATCTAAAAATTTGAAAGTTTATTACTACAGAAGAAGAGAAACATTGGGATCACAGCCAACAGTCTCTGCCAAAATTTACAAATCCATAACTCTCAAGACCCCAGCAGGTTATAGGGACCCAATACACTTACAATTTGGTTGGGGAAGGTTTAGCTGTACCTCATCCTGAGGATCTCACGTTAGGGCTAGAATTAGCAATGGCTCCTGTTAGCACTGCTTCCTCTTAGAGAAGGTAGACTAACCCTAACCATGAAGTATGTACACAAGATGGATTGCATCAGCTTTGCCTGTCTTATCTTATCAGATGCTTTCAGGCACTCATTCTGCCAGGCTATTTTAAGATTGGTGAAAGAGAACAAGTGAAAAAAGGATTGGTACCTAGCCTAAGGTTACACAGCTAGTAACTAGCAGAGCCAGGAATTGAACACAGAGCTAAAGTTCTTCATTATATATCATCTCTTATGGAATACAAAACTGCAAATTTTTAAAGTCAATAATACATAAAATTTAAAACATAAGTAATATCTGCCTTCCAGAGTAAACATCCTCTGCCTTAAAATTTTTTATTTTAACATACATATTTGAAAGATGGATATTATAAACATTTATTTCATGAACTATACCTATTAATTGGTGACATTGTAAGTAATATAAATAAAAATATTATAATTTCCTCAATCAAAAATAAAGGGCTTTCAAGTCTTTTTTTAAAGTAGACTTTTTAAAAAGACAAAACCTGATTCTCTCATAAACGTAAAGGAATTAGGTATCAAGTATTTCATTCACACACGAATGAGGGCTAAGTCAGTTAAAAGAAACTTTGAGAAATTGAGTATACACAAGCATTAGAAAATGACTATTAAATTAGATTTAAGAAAAAACAAACTGGTTAATAACCTCCAAAGCAATAAAATTTATCATCAAATGCTTCTAGTTTTTGCTACCAGACATAAGTCATTTGCCTCTCTACCAGACAAAATGAATCTCAATTGCTATAAGAATCATTTGTATCACTGTCAGTTTTTGACATATTATCCTTCCTCACAAAATTGTAAAATATCTTAATTGATCTTAGAGTGTGAAGTAAAGGCACCCATCCCTCGGGTGTCAGTGCCCCAGCTGATGTTGAAAGGACAGGACAGCAAGTCACCTGTTTCTATTTCCAAGTTTTGAGATTTTATTTATTTTTTTCTTAACACTCTTTTAATCTAGAAACTGAGTCAGTATTGTATAGAAAGTGCCGCTTTCCGACTTGATTTGCTCTCTGGTGAACTTCAATCAAATGTGATTTTCTTTTTTTTTTTAACAGGGACAGAGAGAGGGATAGATAGGGACAGACAGACACGGAGAGAGGTGAGAAGCGTCAATCATTAGTTTTTCGTTGCCGTCGCAACACCATAGTTGTTCATTGATTGCTTTCTCACATGTGCCTTGACCTCGGGCCTTCAGCAGACCGAGCAACCCCTTGCTGGAGCCAGTGACCTTGGGTCCAAGCTGGCGAGCTTTGGCTCAAGCCAGATGGGCCCCCGCGCTCAAGCTGGCAAGCTCGGGGTCTCGAACCTGGGTCTTCCGCATCCCAGTCCGATGCTCTATCCGCTGCACCACCGCCTAACCAGGCAATCAAATGTGATTTTTAAATCAATATTTAGTTGCTAAAATAACACCACATTACTAAATGGATGAAATGATTTTGCGTCAATAAGATTATTAGATCATGCTGGGATGTGGAAATAATGTTTATTAATTCAGTCATTTTCGTCATGAATCATAAATTCTAATACACAGGATTTCCTGTGGGTACTCTCAAGTACAGGGTGGGGGCTTGTTTTTAAAGGCATAACCTTGAGATTTTTTACCTCAGACATAATTCTCCCTTCCTGTTCTTCTAGAGGTCCTTCAGTGTGCAACAGATAGAGGTTTCCTGGTGGTTTTCTTGAAGCCCTGGGCTGGACATTTGGGGGGCTCTCCTTGCCCACCCTATAGCACACTCTTCTTTTTCCTTAGACTTTCCCTGATCGTCCTGGAAGTCCTGATTTGTAAAGTGCATTGGCTTCTCTTCTCCACATCAATTTCTGATTTGTTCTGCTTCTCCCCTGTGCCCGTGATGTCTTCAACGTGGCTGCGTTGCCTGGTTTAGCAGAGGGATCCCTGCAAACATGCCAGGAATGATTACATACATGCTGTGTCTCCTTCAGAAAGAGAGTTCCGTGAAACTAATGTGGCAGCCACTGGCCAGGAATATTAGATAAAAGAACGTTTACCTAGAAGTAGAGGTTCTCATTTTGCTTATGGACAAACCAAGGATGAAAACCTAATTCTCCAGCCTTGAATTTGAGATTTCACTCTGAATTTGACTCCATATTATCTTAATATATTTCTCTACTTTTTATTTTAAAAGTCTTGAAAAGCTAAGCATTAGAGCAATAACACATTTATACTCTGCACTGAGATTCGAGTGTTGTTATTTTGTGTCATTTGCTGTGTCTTTCTTTTTTTTCCCTGACCTGTTTCAAAATAAGTTGCAGACATCATGACATTTCACTGCTAGTTACTTCTGTCTGCATCTTCTAGAATAAGGACCTTCTTCCACATCACCATAATGCCACTATCACACCTATTAAAATTATCAAAAATTCCCTAATTCATCTAATATTTAGTTTATATCAGGTTTCCTCAGTAGTCCCCAAAATAACTTTTATGTTTTTGGTTTTTTAAATCCAAGATACCATCAGGATTCACACATTACTTTTAGTTCCATTATTTCTTTTAACCTAAAATAATTCCAGTGGTAATTGTAAAATTATGCCCACAAATTCTTTGATTCTACCTATTCAAAAGACGGAACTTCCTGAATGTGAACTCTACTTAGTGACTCATTTCTAATAAATAGAATGTGGCAGAAGTGACAGCTTGAACCTTCTGAAACTAGGTCATATAAGGCATTATGGCATTCTCCTTGCTTTCGTAGCCCACCCTATGAGATATTGTCCATTGTTGCTTAAGTAGCTGTTTGGGGGCAATTTATTACTCAATAATAGATAAGTAATACAGTGCCCATTTAACTTATTCCTCTATCACTCCCATATTTCCTATGAGCTGGGGGGTAAATTTAGAGGCTTGATGAAGTTCAAGTTAAACATTTTTTAATTTCTTTTTTTTTTTTAATTTTATTCATTTTAGAGAGGAGAGAGAGAGAGAGAAAGAGAGAAAGGGGAAGGAGCTGGAAGCATCAACTCCCGTATGTGCTTTGACCAGACCAGTGCAGGGTTTTGAACTGGCGACCTCAGTGTTCCCAGGTCGACGCTTTACCCACTGCGCCACCACAGGTCAGGCAAGTTAAACATTTTTTAAATTGCTTTGTAGCCTGACCTGTGGTGGCGCAGTGGATAAAGCATCGACCTGGGAACACTGAGGTCACCAGTTCAAAACCCTGCACTGGTCTGGTCAAGGCACATATGGGAGTTGATGCTTCCAGCTCCTCCCCCCTTTCTTTCATTCTCTCTCTCTCTCTCTCTCTCTGTGTCTCCTCTCTAAAATGAATAAAAAATAAAAAATAAATTGCTTTGTAAAGAGAGAGGAAGAGAAAGAAACAGAGAGTGAGAGAGAGTGTTTCACAACCCAAAGGCACACAAGAGAGTATTCTGTGGGGGTAGAAAGGTTCTTGATCCTGATTATGGTGGTGGGTACACACATTTCCACATATGTTAAAACACACAGAACTGCCTGACCTGTGGTGGCACGGTAGATAAAGCGTTGACATGGAATGCTGAGGTCCCTGACTTGAAAGCCCAGGCTTGTCTGGTTGAAGCACATACAAGAAGCAACTGCTATGAACTGATGCTTCCTGCTTCTCCTTCCCTTTCTCTCTTTCTTCTCTCTAAAGTAAATAAATAAAATCTTTAAACACACAAACACAGAACTGTGTGCCAAAATAAAAAAAATTACACTATGGAAATATAAAATAATTTAAAATACATAAAGATATATATATATATAAAGATAAATATCAAATGTCTAAACAGTAATTTCTTAACTCACACTTTTTCTCTGAGTAAGTGTTGCCTAGTATTCTGGTGAGCATAGGAATAAATTCTGTCAGCAATTCCTTAATCTCAAGAGAACCCATGAAAGGAGTATTGTCCAGTCATGTGTTTCCTTTTCAATAAAAGAGCAAAGAGGGCATTCCTGAAATCATGATATTGGGAGATAAGTTTTCATTTAAATTCCTATGAAAGAGAAAGGTTATGATGTCAGAGTGAGAGCGTGGTGCAGGTCAGTGTGGTGAGAGCTGCTGGGTTGAATGGTTAACCTTGAGAGGGTGCAGAAAGGAAAGCACCATTTTGCTGATCTGCAAGGAAGGGCAGATTCAAACTCCTTTGAGTTAGACGCAGGCAAAGTACCCATAAGGACAAAATGAAAAGCAATCAAAGAACTCATTTATCCATTTCTTTTTCTTTATCCCTAACTAGCTCTTAGTCTGAATAACAAAACACCTCAAGTTTTTTTAATGGGTAAACATTATTGTACTTTGACATTCAAATCTAAATTCATAGACTTTCTTGAACAACTCTGCTTTCTTTATTCCAAAGGTGAAAACATTACCTTACTATACTGAAAAATGGGAAAATAATTCATTTGTTTTTAGAGATGAGGTCAGGTTTTATAAAAAGAAGACTCCATTCTGTCACCATTTAGGGTACTATTTGTATTAGTTATCTATTGCTGCATAACAAATGTCCCTAAAATTTAGTGGTGTAAAGCAACAATATATTGTTTCTCAAGTTCTGTGGGTCTCACCTGGCTCAGAGAGCTGTTGGAAAAGCTGAGGCTGGATGGTTTGAGATGGCTTTATTCACATGTCTGGGGCCTTGGTTCCACTGTCCCCTGGGCTTCTCTCTCCACATGGTGTCTTGATATTCAAAGAGATTAAAAATGGAATTTACAGTATCTTTTAAGATAGCCTCAGAGGTTGCACAGTGTCACTTGTGGTGCATTCTATTGGCCAAAGCAAACCCAGTCAAGGGGTGGAAAAATAGGTTGAACTTCACGATTTAGGGAGGAGTAGGAAAGTTACACTACTAGGGAGTGAAGATGAAGGACCATGATTTTTTGTGGGGGCCATGACTGTAACAATGCATCACACTTTATTAATGATGGTTAATGCTTATATAAAGATTAATTAAATTAGCTGTTGGCTCTGAAACTGTAAACTGAATGAGATTAGGATAAAGATATATTTTAGATCAGGAGCTCATAATCATTCCAGCTTTGATATAATTAATCCTTATTTTAAAACAATCAGAAACCACTTATAGATGAGTCAGAGCAATCTGACCCTGTGGTTTTTATGGGAATTCTAGCCATCAATGAAGAGAAAAGTAACGTGGAATCCATTAGCTATTTTAAAATGCACTATTATTATCTAATTGTATGTCAACTCCCCCTGGTTTCCTAATGTCTAAATATTTCACCATGTTGTAAAATTATGAAAGGATCCAAGTCCCAAGAGGATGTGGGCAAACCTGAACATAAATGCAAACTGGAGCTGGAAGGTTGGCAGGTCCCTGGAGCAGAAGGCACTAAGACCAGGATAACAACCCTTGTGCACACAGCTCAGAATTGCTCTCTGCCACCACAGGCTGCAAAAGCCGCCACTTCTGGCATTAAAGAGGGATGCTCCTATGGGGATCAGGGTCATGCAGATAGATATCTGACTGCATCTTCAATTTGGGCTACTCCCAGGAACTTCATGGTAAGAAATTGCCTATGGGTTGAAGTCCAAACTCTCTGGCGTGGAAGTCAGGCCTCAGTTTACCCTCCTGAACGGGTCTCTCCCACTCCCATCCTCCTCATTTCAACACTGCCCAGTGCACCAAACACTCTCCCATGGCTGGGCTTTACCACAAGTTGTTCCCGGCTCCCTGCTGTAAAGTCTCTTGGAGGCGGAGGTAAATATTATTTCAGCTGTAAAGCTGTGCTCCTCCCCACAGCCTCACCAGAGCCCCCACTCCAGCCAGCAACTGCTGGGTATTCCTGTGGATTTCTGCTCACTGTGTAAACCTCTGGAATGGGTTATAGCTGGGAATTAGAATGTCTGTCTCCTCACCAAGAGGAGAATGTCCTCACTGGATCCAGCCCTCCCTGAGTCTTACCTATTCTTCTCAATACAGTGAGCAATTTCTCTCATAAGTGTGGGCTTCCTGTATGGAAGGTTCTTCATCAACACCTGGGTTGCAGACTTACTCAATCATTTTTTAAAACTGGCTCCACCCCCTGTTTCCAAAATATTTAAAATTAGCTCTTTGATATTTCTTTGAAATTTTAGGCTTCGAGTTATTATATAACCCAGCAATCCACTCCCAGGTATATAGCCAAGGGATTGAAAATATATGTCCATACAACTATTTATATGTGAATGGTCATTGCTGCATTATTCACAATAGCCAAAAAGTGGAAACAACTCAAATGTCCATCAACTAATGAATGGAGAAATAAAGGGTGCTATGTCTATACAATGGAATATTTTTGGTGATAAAAAGGAATTAAGTATTGATTCAGGCTACAACATAGATGAACTTTGGAAACATTATTCAGAGTGAAAAAAAAAGGCTGCCACAAAATATCATAAATTATATGATTTGATGGAGAGGTCCCGGGGCTAGTGGGTGAGGAGAAAATGGGAAATGACAGCTACTGGGTACAGGTTTGTTTTTACAAAGAGACAAACGTTCTAAAATTCCTTGTACACCCCTGTGAATATACTACACCATTGAATATACACTACGTGGATGAATGATATGATATGTGAGTTATAGATCAAAAAAGAGGTTAAAATAAATGTATTTTGAGCGCTGTCAAAGTGTATCCAGTCTGTAGAGGCTTTTACATTGTCATTTCTGTTCTAAGCGCAACAAAATCGCCTCGGAAACCGCTTCCAGCGCTTGTCCCTGTGGGGTTTTCTTCAAGCCTCCATTTCCCTTTCCTCTTCTTCCTCTTTCGAATGGGGTGAAGTGGGGCTTTCAGAAACGCAGGAGGTGGAGGGGAACCTCCTGCCCCACATACAAGGGAAGGCTGTCTGCGAGGCCGCGCGCACCCGCGGCCAGGGCTGGTTCCCCGCCGCGACCCTTTGAGACGCTGGTGGGCCTGCACACCTGTCCAGCTCCCAGCGGTTGAGGTCCTGGAATAGGGTGGCACCTGACAGTAACAGAGTTGTTTGGATCAGACGCACCCCAGCGGCCCCGGAAGGTCCTGAAAGCAACCACAACCGAACCCCCAGACCAGAGAGGCGGTATCAGAGGGCGGGGGCGGCGGCCACCAGCCCGCTTCGCCACTGGGCACCTGGCTCCTGGAGCCTCCCGTAGTCGCTGCTGACCTCAGGCTGCGGGGGAAGGAGCGGACGGAGAGGAAAAACAGAGACTCTGCCAGGGGCCGAGATGAGAGGTGTTCTTGGGTGGGCGCGATGGCCCCCCAAGGCCGCTCGAGATTGGGGGGCTGGGGTGAGAAAGAAACCGGGAGCACTAATACGAGGTGCCGAGTCAGCGGAATCCGCCTACCTCTCCCAGAGTCCTGGCTCAGAATCTAAGGGAAGGCAGGGGGCAGGAGGCTTGAGAAACGGTAATATTGTTGTTAGGAAGAAATGCAAATAAGAGTGTCCGAGTAGCAGGGGTTCGTGGGGGAGGGGTGAAAGCAGAACCGAGGCGTCCAGAGCTAGTGTGGGAGGCAGGAGCGCGGCGGGATCACTAATACCTCCCCGCCCCATGGGGTGAGCAATGTGGGCAGGGCAGGCTGGACATGCGCCAAAAAGTCGAGCGTGTGCGAAGGGAGACGGCGGTGTAGACTCAACATGCATAAGATACAGGTTCAACTCCACCACGGTGTGCTTGCAATCCATATACTAGAATGGAAACCGCGTCTCAGGCGCCATGTGGTGTCCTAGTTTTGCCTCTAAAAATCATGCCAGCTGCAGGAATGTCAAAGACAGACAAATGGAAGACATCTTGCTCCGTACCCAGTCCATAGCCATTCACCCGACGGCTTGCCTTTGGGGCTTCCTTGGGGCCACCTAGTCACAAGTTGCTCCCTCTGCTGCCCTCCAGCCAAAGTGGCAGGGATGCTTCAAGAGCTGGTGGCAGATGCCAGAAAGAGTTGCAGGGGTGGCCCTGACCAGGTGACTCCGTTAGTAAGAGCACCCTCTGGATACGCCAGAGCTGCGTGCGGATTGGATCCCTAGTCAGGGCACATACAGGAAGGAGTCAACCAGTGAATGCATAAATAAGTAGAACAACAAAATCGATGTTTCTTTTTCTCTTTCCCTTTTTCTTCTCTCTCTCTCTAAACAAACAAAGAAACAAAAGAAAAACAACAACAAAAACCCTTGTGGGGGTGAACAAGGGGGCGGCTGTCCATCTAGACCTTTTTTTAAAATCACTTTTATTACCAAAATAATTTATGTTCATTATTTTAAAATATACAAAATAGACCATGATAGAATGATGGCCCTTAAAGAATTACACTTCGTAATCCCCCAAACCCATAAGTATATTGTATTGCTTAAAAAAAAAAATGTGGGCGAAGGCATGTTGCGTGTGTAACTGGAGGGAACAATGAGGCTGTAGTGATGAGTGAAATAAATCAGACGCAAAAGGTCCTTACTGTCTGATTCCATTCAGATGAAGTTCAAAAACATAACAAATTGATGGTGATGGAAGTCACATTCATGTCCGTGGGATTAGGTATTGAGTGGGAAGGGCAGGAAGGAATTCTGTGCGGTCTTAGGTGTTGCAATTTATCAATATGTGCGTC
Organism: Rhynchonycteris naso; assembly: GCA_037038555.1. Lineage (NCBI taxonomy): Eukaryota > Metazoa > Chordata > Mammalia > Chiroptera > Emballonuridae > Rhynchonycteris > Rhynchonycteris naso. Next base: position 253,332,415 of record CM072995.1, read on the forward strand.
GAGGCTTTGTGCACTTTTTACTTTATGTGTTAATCCTACTTTTTAAAAGGTTTAGAACGATCACTCCCCCACCTTGGCGCTTCAGCACTGAGACTGCAATCACTTTAACAAGACATTCACATTCACGCAGATTCAATAGAGATCGATTTACGTCGTTTGTTATTTCGTTGCTAAGCAGCACAATCAAGTGACGCCAACCATTAGCAGTCGACGTGGGGGGGTGGGTGGTGTTAAGCCAAGGATCCAAGACCGGTGGAAGTGGACAATCCTCAGCCCCAGTCCTTTTTTGGCTCCGGAGTGGTTGGTGTGAAGGTGCGAGGAGATGGGGTGGGGGTTGAGCAGCAGGGACTAGCAGCTGGCCCGGCCACTTCCTGACGTGAGCTGGCTGCACCGAGCCACTCTCCAGCCCGCCTGCTGTATCTATTCCTATGGCAACTGCTCCCCAGTACTGGGGCTAAAATGAGGCTCTGTGGGTGTCACAGCAGTGATTGGAGATCTCACCCGCTGTGGAATACAGCGGCCTGATGAGGAAATTGATGATGAATCACTGCAGAAAAAAGCTGATGCTTGTTGGGAAGAGTAATTCCTGTCAGAATGGGACGGATTTAAAACTGGGGGGCAGGCCTCAGAGAGTGGGGAAGATTATCTGGAGGGTAAGGGTGGGCAGAGCACTACAGAAAGATCTAAAGACTAATAAAAACTAAAACCATGTGGAAATAAATAAAGACCACCCTAATGAGAAAAAGCAAAGTCTTTACTCAGAGCTTGCTGGACAAAAGGAGTTAGCTACTCTCTTGTGTTTGGCAGAGACTCAGAGGTAGGCAAAGGAATGGGGAAAGCTTCAAAATGGAAAAAAGGACAGCGTCAATTGTGCTGACTGGTGGTTATTGGCCTGGGAAAGCCTGAGGCAGCTAACTAGAAGGGGAGGGGCATCCTATTTGATTGGTTAGGGGAGCACAGTTGTCTTTCTCTGGTTGGTCCTGAATTGGAAGAGGAGTAAAAAATTAAGAAAGCTGAGAGCTATTGATGAACTGCTGACCATTCTGGGCGACTGCTGCAGAGATTGAGGTCTGGTATTCTGGGCTGGTTGCAGCTGACTGTGGGTCAGAGTTCCATATTGTCATATATGGTCTGGCCCTTGTTCATTTGCATATCCAGTCTCTCAGTGACTTTCCGGAAGTTATACAGGTCAAGGGAGTGGACCTCATGGTCATACTAACAAGGAAATGAGGCACTGTGAAGAGTGAGATACAGCTGTGAGCCCCCCCCCCAAAAAAAAACCCTGAGACATGGAGCATCACATGGAGGAAAGTAAGAGGGGTAGGTAAGATTGAACACCCATCTAAACTCAGAAACACTGAGCAGGGGCACTTCTGATGGAGTATCAGTTTTTCTTGTGAGCCTGGAAGGTGTTCCCAGCATAGCCTGGAGCCAGACACTGAATGCCACTTCCAGGGTGTAAGAGCTGCGTAACTCACTGAACTCCAGTGTTCTCCTCTTCAGCTCCTATTCACCGTTGTGCTGAGAGTTGAATGAGTCAGTATGCATCAAGTTCTATGGACTGTGCTTGGTACTCAGCTAGTGCTCAATAAATGTTAGCTACATTATTATAAAGCTTTTGAATAACTGCTCAGAAATTTAAATTAAAATATTGTTAGGATCAATGTCAAATTGTGTTGATGTAACTGAAGTGTCAGATACCTGGACTCAGAGCTGGTTGGAGAAGGATGGTGAGTGCATTGAAGGAGCCAGCTGTAAACACAGAACCCATGGGCCCCAAGAGTAGACATTTGGTCCAGCCCAGACTGCATGCCCTTCTCAAGGGCAGAGGAGGAAGGGGCGTGGGCCAGTGTGGAGACTGTCAGTTTCTCTAGAATTTTGTGTTCAGGGGTGAGGGAGGAGCAGTTCTCTAAGAGAGGCAGATAGTGTTGCCAGGAGGAAGGGGGTGGAGGACTTCACAAACAAATATAGCATGTATGTATATTCATAGGCTTAACATTTGAAAATGTTGGTTCAAAAGAAGATTTAAACCTAAGAAATTCAGAAATTATAGTTAGAATTCAAAGCTCCATCTACGTAGTCAGAATGGCAATCATTATGTGTGTTCCACAAGTGAGATTGTAAAAAAGATTCTTTCTTAGTAAAATTAGGCCACAGTACCTAGTTCAAAGCTAACTTTCTTTAGGGGCAGGAATCAGGACTTTTATTACCCTGACCTGCTTCTCTTCCAGGTCTAAAACAGCGTATTCAACAGAAGAAGCTCTGAGTAAATGTCTGGTGATAATGAAGACATACAAAAGGATAAAAAAAGAAATTCAGCTTCAGAGCTTAATGGTTCTCATAAATACAGCAGTGAGAGGTTTTAGGTACTGTATTTCCCCATGTATAAAATGCTCCCACGTATAAGATGCACCTTAATTTGGGGGCCCGACATTTGAAAAAATTGTATTACATAAAGTTATCGAACTCAAGTTTTATTCATCATAAAATTCATACAACTCCTCATGACTGTGAAAACTCCCATCTATTAGCTTGTCCCATGTGTGTCTGATGATGAATCACTGTTTTCAACAATGAGTGCAAAAACAAGCGTGAAAAAGCATGAAATGCAAGTAAAAAAACTATAAACCGTATAAGATGCATCCAGTTTTTAAGCCCCAAATTTTTCGGAAAAGGGTATGTCTTTATACATGGGGAGATATGGTAATCCCTAAAAGTTCCTTTGGGGTCCATGTATCTAAGACAGGGGTCCCCAAACTTTTTACACAGGGGGGCCAGCTCACTGTCCCTCAGACCGTTGGAGGGCCAGACTATAAAAAAACTATGAACAAATCCCTATGCACACTGCACATATGCACATGCGTCATATAACACGCTTCCAGAGCCGAGTCAGGCGTGCATCTGTTACTGGAAGTAGTACTATGCGAGAGTGACGCCGCACTTAGCGGCGCTGCCACATACAGCACTCCAGGAGCACAGGATGCATCCACATCCTGTGCTCCTCTCACTGACCACCAATGAAAGAGGTGCCCCTTCTGGAAGTGCAGCAGGGGCCGGATAAATGGCCTCAGGGGCCGCATGGGACCCGTGGGCCATAGTTTGGGGACCCCTGATCTAAGATAAAACCTCTAAGGAAGAGCTTCACTTTAGGGCAATTATATAACTTCAGGTTAGAAACCAAATGTCAGATGGAAATGTATACTGTATTTCAAGAGACTAGTAAGAGAGACATGCCCTTGGGGTCCAGGAGCTGTCCCAAGTGTGGCACTTGTATATAGCCTCTGGAGCCAGCAAGTCAAGGTTGAAGTCTAACTTGGTGCAGAACACAAGTTTCCTGTGGCTGCTGTGATAAATTAAAGCAAACTGGGTGGCTTCAAACAACAGAGTTTATTTTCTCACAGTTCTGGGGTTGAGAAGTCTGTAGTCAAGGTGTGGGTTGGACCCAGTTTCCTCCAGAAGCTCTTCTTTACCTCTTCTTTTCTCTTCAACATTTGGTGGTCTGCCTGATTAGTGCAGGATGATCTCATTACAAGGTTCTTAACTTAATTACATCGGCAAAGACTGTAGTTTTTTCTTTTTAATTTTTACAAAAATTTAGTTGAGTCAAATGGAGGATACACCTGGAAGCAAGATCTCGAAAAACTGAGATAAATGCTTTCTTTTTTCTTTGTTTCTTTTTAAAGAAGGTAACATTCACAGGTTTCAGGGATTGGAGCATAGGCATATCTTTTGGGGGGCCACCATTTAGCCCACTACACCATATCCCAAACGCAAGAATATTTTTATTTTATTTTATTATTATTCATTTTAGAGAGGAGACACAGAGTGAGAGAGAGAGAGAGAGAGAGAAAGGGGGGAGGAACTGGAAGCATCAACTCCCATATGTGCCTTGACCAGACCAGTGCAGGGTTTTGAACTGGCGACCTCAGTGTTCCCAGGTCAACGCTTTATCCACTGTGCCACCACAGGTCAGGCCCCCAAACGCAAGAATATTAAGACATTCACTCCTGAATATGCTTGTTGATGGCTCCTATGATGTTCTTGAGCTGAGTCCATAAGTTCACATGGGTCAGCATGGCTTCCACTCTCAGAGATGGGACTCATTGCAAGCCTGAAGTAACCTGACTTCACATGGGAAATCCAACATAGTTCAAGAAATTCCTGGGCTATAGGACCCTCGGAAACTGGGGGTTCCACAGCCAATTTAGATTATTTTCTACTTTCAAAGGTGGATCTTTAGGTTCATTTATCCTTGGGGTCCATGGGTCTTGCATGGTTCAGCATTTTGTGGATTGTATGCTTGGGCACTTCAGTAATGTTAGACGGCCTCTTAGAGAAGATTTCAGTAACCATATTTCTCTCTTATAGATCCTCAACACATTTTAAGAGATTAAAGGCACACAGAAAGGCTTTTTCTATAGTAGAGAAGCTTTGCATTTCCCAACTTGCCTGCAACCCTTTACAACTCATAAATCACACTTTGCTTTGAAAGGGAGATCTCTGAAAAGGAAATGTATGGGCATGTGTTTGCATTGTTTTCTCTAAATTGGCAGATTATGCCTCTTTCTGAGCCAATCAATGTGCAACCCCAGGACTGGTGAAGACTCCAATGCGCTCTGTCCCTGGTAGGTACCTGCTCACTGGCTGCCGTTTTGCTTCCCTGCAGGGTTCATCCGTGTTTGCCCAGGGCTTACTGATCTTGCCAGATGTTACAGCAGAGAAGTTGTGCTAGCTTCTACCAGGTGCTTGGGGAACCTAGCAGTCCAAAATAATTTTGAACTAAATTCACTGTTTGAGATTATTTGGTCACTGAGGCAACCTGCTTGGGGGTATAATCCATGCTAGGGCTTGGTACAATTTTTCAGTAAGTTTCAACTAAGACAGCTTTTCCTAGAAGTTTCAGAGAGGGGTCAGATTTACTTTTGGCTCATCATCCCTCTGAGATAGCAGTCTAAAGCCTTGGGGGCTTTAGGCTTTGAGATTTATTCTTCTTACTCCTGAAAACTGTCAAAACACAAGTTCACACTTGCCTGGATCAGCAGGGTAATAGCAACTTTTATTTACCATTTCTCCTCAGATTTTGGTCAGGTAGTTGCTTTACTATTTCTGTCAACTCTTCTGTGTTTTTAAGAATATGTTTTTCATATTTTATCAAGTATTTTCAGATGTTGGTCTAAATAACCTAGTCTGCTGTATTCTTGCAAAGGAAGGGAACATCATTGTTTTGTGTGTTTTAAATCAATTGAACAGAGAGGTTTTGTGGGGTTTTTTTGTTGTTGTTTTTTAACCTGGGGTTTGTGCATGTACTTGAAGGCATCCATGAACTCCCCTGAAACATTTTTTGTTTATGAAATTTTCTGGGGAAAAAAAGTCCATAGATTTTATCAGCTTGTCAAACGTGTTTATGACTGATTCTCCAAAACCAAATTTGGGAACTATTGCTTTGGCGTTCCATCAGCACTTAGCAATTTTAACTAAAAAAAATAATAGCATAATTTAAGCTCACAGAAAAGCTGCAAGTACAGTACAAAAAACTCCCACATTACCTTCACCCAAACATAACTACTTTTAACTTTCTGTCTGTCTCTGTCTGTCTGTCTCTCTCTCACACACACAAATACACACACATCTTTTTCTGAACCATAAAGGGACCCCAAGAAGTCAGGAAATCAGTGTTGATACATTGCCATTCAAAAACCCTATGGAAATTCAATTTTTCCAACTTCCCCAAAAATGTCTTTTTAAATTTTCAGGTCCAGGATCCTACCCAGGGACATACATTGCATTTTTTTGTCCTACCGATTTGGTCTCCTCCAATCTGGAATATTTCTTTAGTCATTCTCTATCCTGTCTTTGACAGTTTGAAAGAAAACAGGCCTTACAACCTGTAGGATGACCCTGCACCTGAATCCATCTATGTTTCCTTATGCCCAGACTCAGATGTGCCTTCTTGGTAAATTTTGCTTGTCTTATGTCAGTCTGTTCATTCACTGGTGATGCTACCCCTGGTCATCTAGTCTTGTGGATGTATTCACTGTAAAGTTACTATTTTTCTTTTGTAACTGTTGGAAAATATTGTTAACAATATGTCAAAATCCTGTGCCTCATTGAATTTTGCTCAATTTTAGCTTCCATTGACAACTCTAGCCTATCATGTTTGTCAAATAATTTTCTATTTATATCATTCCTTTTACATTTATTGGTTGAAATTATACTGCAGTGGAAGAGTTTTGGCTTTCCCTTCACTTATTTCTTTATAGCATTATGAGCATGTGGATTCCTATTTTATTCCACAGATCATAATCTGTTACATTATTTATTTTCATGCTCAAATTGCTCCCAGTTGAGCCGATGAGAGCCTATACGATCTGGTTTCTGTGTCCTTTTAACATTTTCCTATTAGTCTTTGAACACTTCCTTAATTCTTTTTCTTTTTTTCTCAGAGACAGAGAGAGAGTCAGAGAGAGGGATAGATAGGGACAGACAGACAGGAACGGAAAGAGATAAGAAGCATCAATCATTAGTTTTTCGTTGAGAGACCTTAGTTGTTCATTGATTGCTTTCTCATATGTGCCTTGACCGTGGGCCTTCAGCAGACCGAGCAACCCCTTGCTGGAGCCAGCGACCTTGGGTCCAAGCTGGTAAGCTTTGCTCAAACCAGATGAGCCCGCGCTCAAGCTGGCGACCTCGAGGTCTTGAACCTGGGTCCTCTGCATCCCAGTCTGACACTCTATCCACTGAGCCACTGCCTGGTCAGGCTGAACACTTCCTTAATTTCTGTCACAAAGTGTTTTGGACCAATTTTGTAGTTTTCCTGCTTCAGCCCTAAATATCTGATATTTCCACAAGGAGTCTTGGTTTCTTTTTCTCCCATATAAATACTTTAAAAATATATCAGAGTTGCCTGACCTGTGGTGATGCAGTGGATAAACCCTCGACCTGGAATGCTGAGGTCACCAGTTCAAAAACCTCGGACTTGCCTGGTCAAGGCACATATGGGAGTTGATGCTTCCTGCTCCTCCCCCCTTATCTATCTCTTTCCTCTCTCTCTAAAAAAATGAATAAATCTAAAATATATATATATATATATCAGAGTTAATTTTCTTAGGGAAGTTTAAGGTTCACAGCAAAATTGAGAGAAAAGTACAGAGATTCTCATATATACTGTGCCCCCATGCGTGCATAGCTTTCTCCATTATCAACACCCCTCACTAAGTGGTATGTTTGTGAAAATTGGTGAACCTACATTGACATCATGACCACCCAAACTCATAGTTTATATTATGGTTCACTCTTGGTGTTGTATATTCTATGAGTTTGGACAAATGTATAATGACATGTTTCCATCATTATGGTCCATACAATCTTGGTTCGTTTTAGTGGAGTATGGCATTACAAACCAAAATCCATACACTAAATGTGTTTAAAGTTACTGGGGTATCACTGCATGTAGATCCTGTCAGAGAATAGAACTAGGAAATTTATATATTTCTCAGTATATGTATACTGCTCACAAAAATTAGGGGATATTTCAAAATGAATATGAAACGATAAGAAAAGAAGTATTTGATTTTTTATTATTAAACAAGAACATCAGAAAAGCAAATGACAAGTCAAAGAAAGTTGTTTGATTATGCAAATGAGGTACAAAACAAACTTTTATTTCATTGGTGAAGATGCACTATACAAAAGGCTGAAAATACTGAAGTATCTGCACATTCACTGATCCCTTAATTTTTTTTTTAATTTTATTTTTATTTTATTCATTTTAGAGAGGAGACACAGAGTGAGAGAGAGAGAGAGAGAAAGAGAGGAAGGGGGGGAGGAGCTGGAAGCATCAACTCCCATATGTGCCTTGACCAGACCAGTGCAGGGTTTTGAACTGGCGACCTCAGTGTTCCCAGGTCGACTCTTTATCCACTGCGCCACCACAGGTCAGGCTGATCCCTTAATTTTTGTGAGCGGTGGATTTAATATATAATATATATTAGATATAATGTTATAGACACATACATACATATATATACATTTGTATATTTGTTTATATTTTTAAAGTGAGTTCATAATGATACCTGCATTTCCAATCCAATACCTCAAGGTTCTTTCTAGCTTACCCCCTTTCCATACTAGCATTTTCTCTAATAGTGGGAAATTTACTCATCATTACTTACAGTATTTTTAGTTATTTGCTCAATGTAATTAACTGTCCAACAACACGAGTTTTCCTCTCTCTCTGCCACCTGCAGGTCTCTCCCTTTGGCTGTCATGTTCTTACCCACATCACTGTTGTGTCTCAGTGAAGAAAGAGAAGAGAAACAGAAAAAAAAGATGGAAGGAAAGGGAAGATGGAATGGAAGAGAAGATAGGAAGGGAGGGAATATTAAAAAGAGAACAAGGCCTGACCTGTGGTGGCGCAGTGGATAAAGCGTCGACCTGGAATGCTGAGATGGCCAGTTCAAAACCCTGCACTTGTCTGGTCAAGGCACATATGGGAGTTGATGCTTCCTACTCCTCCCCTCCCCCTCTCTCTCTCCTCTCTAAAATGAATTAAAAAAAAATTTTTTTTTAAATGTAAAATAAAAGAAAAGAGAACAAGGGCCCTGGCCGATTGGCTCAGCAGTACAGCGTCGGCCTGGCATGTGGAAGTCCTGATTTTGATTCCCAGTCAGGGCACACAGGAGAAGCACACATCTGCTTCTCCACTCCTCCCTCTCCTCTCTCTCTCTCTCTCTCCTTCTTCCTCCCACAGCCATGGCTCAGATGGTTGGAGCAGGTTGACCCTGGGTGCTGAGGATGGCTCCATGGCCTCACCACAGGTGCTGAAGTGGCTTCGTTGCTGAGCAGCAGAGTGGCGGCCCCAGAAGGGCAGAGCATCAGCCCCAGACGGGTTGCTGGTTGGATCCCAGTCGGGGAGCATGCAGGAGTTTGTCTCTCTGCCTCCCTGCCTCTCACTTAAAAAAAAGAAAAAGAGAGAGAACAGGAAGGGAAGAATTTTGTATTAAGATAAAGCCATAAATTACCTTCAATAATTTGTTAAATGTTAATAATTATAAGCTTATAGTAAGGTACTTTGCCTACTTAACATACCTATGTATGTCCAGCAGCAATTCTGTGCCACTATTGAAAAGTGATTAGTTCCTATGTATAATAAAATAGGCTCACATAAAAAAGCTGAGAGTTTAATGGCAGTGTTAAAAAGGTGGCTGCTAATGGCAAAGTGATGAGGTTTAACAGTTAGATGCCTGGAATAGGACGGACCTGTTTTTAATTTTGGTTCCTTTCCAATGTGCATGGCCAAGAGCTAGTTACTTATCAACTGTGAGTCTCAAATTCCTTATCTGTGTAATGAGTATATTTATTTCACAGGATTGCCATTGATGTTCATTGGACAAAATAGGGAGTTTGGTTAATTATTGTTATTGTTAGTTTGTTATAAGTAGTGCTCAAAAAATTATACTGTCTTGCTACACATACCCTCTTGTTCATTTTATTGCTATAGGAAACCCAGCATTATTATAGTATCCTCATGACACAGTAAACACACACACACACACAAATGAGATCGGAACATGTATATGCTATACCTTTAAGTATCTCATTTGATCAAAATAACATTTTTTTCCAGATTGAAATTTGTAGCACTTCTAACATTGGTTTTGTTATAAAAATGTTACAAATAAAAATGTTTCTATATAATATTGGTCTTCTCATTTGAAAACAATGAGAATTCTACTATAATGGGCATCTATTGTTTTGTTTTTCCCCTTATCTGGGAAATGCTTTCTCCATGTCAATAATGTAGTTCAGTGGCAGTGTCCATGTTCTTACAGATCCTAGTTCCTTGGCAAAATCATTTGGTTCAGGGATGGGCACTGCAATTAACTGTCATTCTCTGGGAATTTTTAACTTGGGACAAGAGATTATCACTGTCAGCCTGTCTGATGGTGAGGCTGAAGATGTGACCTTGAGAGCTATCAGTGGCCTTTTTTCCAGCCATGCAGAGGAAGTTGGTCTGACAGCATGAAGCTAATGTGCAGAGACACGCAGAGCTTCGGGATGGGGGCAGGGAGGAGAAAGTCTGACTGAGAGCAATCCCTGAGGCCTAGTGGACCATTGCTTTTGTCACAGTTTATTCATATCAACAGTACATTCTTCCCTTTTGCCTACCAATTTAGTGGGATTTCTCTCATTGGAGAAATCCAATGGGAAAGGTGTGACTGACTCATGTATCTCAAAGGAATGTTGGGAGGACCAGTTCTTGGCACGTCGCAGGGACTCAACAAATGTTGGTTTAGTACTCTTACATTTAACCTCCAAATGAAAAAATATTGCAGCAATTCTCATATCTAGATGTAACTTTTATTTGAGCATCACTAAAGAAGCCACCTAAAGACAAAAGGAAGGAATCCTCCACCCCTGCCACTTACACACACACTCCTCCAAACCTTACTGGGTTTTGCTGCTGGAGGTTCACATACTCGCTTTGAAAAACTAGAACTGTACTTCCTTCAGTAAATCTCAAAGTCCATCTCTCTCTCAGAATCCTTTCCCCTTATGCTACCCAACATCCGAGACTTGGTCTGGTGGTCCTGAACTGCACCCCTGGCCTGAGCTGAGTGAGACTGCTCTGCCACAAAGCCTTACAGGGTTGTAAGCTCATGAGGTGTATGTGTGTGTCTCATGTTGGGCTTGGTTGGGAGGGATGGGGGTTAAAGTGAGCCTCCTTCAAATTCAACATGAAAAGTGTAAACATGCTCATTTTTCTAGGTCAGCCATTGAAAATGGTGGGACTGTATTATCCTGTCAAGAATTTGCTTTCCTGCTGTGGCTACCAGTAGTCAAATCAGTGTGACATGTCTTCAAGGGCTGCTCTCTTTTTGGAGGACTCCATTTCATGATTTTTATTCCAAGTCTTATTCTGATTGATGAGCCCTGTGGTGGGGTCTTTCCAATTCCTCTACTCACACAGATGGAAAAAAAGTTTGCTAGCCTCCTTGAATCCATCTGCATATTGTTTAAAGAATTTTTTATTGGGGTTACAGACATCTTTGCTTCTACTCAGGCAATGCTAAGGTGGTGGCGTTTCTAATCTGTATTTTCTAGTCATTCATTTGGAGAAAAAGCCAAGATTACAAGGAAAGGTGGTGTACTGACAGAGGCAGAGCGCAACCTTTCATCAGGTGGAAGCAATTTAGCTTCCAGAACTCAGTATATCAAGCCCCGACTGCATTTGAATTGATTCCTCATAGGTTCTTATTTCTACCCCCAGCCTAAGCAGGTTATTTAAGTCGTCATTCCAACCAAAAGCAGGTGTCTGGGTGGAATCCTGATAAGAGTTTAGTGCTTGTCTTTACTTTTAGCGGTATTTTAGCACTTCCTCTTACACTTCAGTGATATTGTAATGCAGCGATTCTTAACCAATGTGCTGCATTTTAAAAACATGCAATACCTGACTATTTTGTCAGGTGCATTGACCTCTTTTCCCTTAGATTGTCAAATAAAAAAAAGTAACAGCCAACACAATAGCCATCTAGTGTGAATGAATCAAAATTATACCTATTTTTTTGGTCAGATCGGCAAAAAAGATATACTTTTTTGGTGTGCTGCAACATTTTAATAGTTTGTGTGTGCCACGAGATAAAAAGGTTGAAAATCGCTTGTTTAGTACTTCCTCAAAAGCATTAGAACCACCTGGGTGCAGAGCAAAATGCATCTCCCTGGGGCCACTTCAGGCATGCGGGACCAGAACCTCCCAGTGTGGCGGGGAAGGGCGCAGAACCCTTATTTTCAAAGCGCCCAGGGAATTCTTGAGCACCCCAGGGGACAGGTCTGGTGCGCCGCAGTGGCCAGCCTGTGCTGGGCTCCCTGGCTCTCCGCTAGACACTAGCGCGCGCGCGGATCTCTTCCTTCGCGTTCTCTGTCGCCTCCTCACAGGCCACCCTAGTTCAGCTTCTGCTTAGGTTACAAGCCCACTGCTCCGCACAGCCCTAGGGACAAGGCCCAAATGCGCCGGTAACTTCTAGAGATCGCCGCCTCTACCCACGAACCACCATCAAGAGTCTAGGGCCGCCGCCGGAAGTGACGGACCTCTGTCGTTGGGCACATTTCCGCCCCTTCCTCCCCGGGCCCCGCCCAGGCCTCGCCCCTCCGAACTCCCAGCCCCTCCCCCTCCCCGCTCTCGCCCGCTTTCTGTCAGCCACTCTCCCTCTCCCTCTTCCCCTCACTCCTTCCTCTTGCTTCCTCGCTCGCACCTGATCACACGCACCTGCCCGGCCCGGCTCCGCGCTCTCCTCCCTCCTCCCTACCCCCCTCCCTCCCCGCCCCAGACGGAAGGCTCTGGCCTCCGCCGCGGGAGCCTCGCGGCTGCGTCACCAGCGCCCCGCCAAACAAGATGGACACCGCCGAGGAAGGTAAGTCCGCTGCGCCCGCGCCCTTGCACCGGCGCCCGGGTTCCGGTCCGGCCCGCACCCGGTCCGCAGCGCTCGAAGCGTGCGGTGGGGCGCCTCCCCTCGCAGCCCGGGCGCGCGGCGACGGCGGCGGGACTAGCGCCCGAGCCGTTTGCCCGCGGAGCAGCCGGCGCGAGGGGCGGGGGGCCTCGTCTGGCAGGGGAAGGTGACCCCTCGGCGCCCCCGGCTGTTTCCCGCCCGCGCTCGCGTAGGTCGGGACCCTGCGGGGCCGGGCTGCGGGAGCCGGGCGGCCAGGCTCCCCCACCCCTGCATCCCGCCAGGCCGCAGGCTGGGGGACGAGGCCGTCGAGGCTGCTTGGGGTGTGGGGGCGTTTTCCACACCCTTCCCTTGCTCGGTTTTGTCTTTTTTTGTCGTTTTGCCCGTCGTTATCCTGGCTCTACCCCTTCGCAACAAAACTTCTTTGTTGACTCTGAAACTTCGCGAAAAATACCCCGCCAGGTGACGGCCCAGTGGAGTGAACTGAAGTGACCCCTCTTTAAAAACCTTGCCCTCTTGCTGGCGTGTCCCAGGAGAAGCAGTTTACTAAATGAGGAGAGGAAGGGCGGGAGAGATTATTCGGAGGAGGGAAGCTCTTTGGAATTCTTTTGTTTTGGTGTAGTTTGTTTTATGTTGAAGCCTTGACACCAAGACGCAGGGTTTGGGGTGTGTGTTTTGTTTTCTGCGTCCGTGTGTTTTGGATATGGTTGTTTTGGAACGAGCTGACCCTTGTAAACAGAATACATGGTGTACACGTCTGAGTACTGAAGTACAGTTGCTTATCCGGATACTGAAGGTGGTAGGTTAATTTTAAGCAGTTTTATCTTTTTTAGAGTCTGTGAAATAATTTAGTAAGTCATAGAGGAAATTCTTAGTTATCCTGTTTCTTGATGGTTTGGTTATCAGTGAAGATACAATTATGCTTCGGGTATATATTTACGAGGGGAAATGATAAATACCTTTCAATCTTATGGATTACCATTTTAATGGTTTTAGATGAAAATCATGAAGCACTGTCATTGCATGCAATAATGAATGATGAAAAGTTTGATATTGCCTCTGTGTCATGAATTGATAGAACTCGATTTATCATTTTTTTAAAAAGTCCTTCCTTTGATACTTAACGAGAACCTCAACTGTAATAACATTTGCATGTGACTTCTGACAGTTAAAACATACATACATTCACATATGATCTTCCCAAGAGCTCTGTGGAATAGGTGGGAATTATCTTTTATATATGTGGAAATTCAGGCTTAGTTATTTTATTAGGTTGTCCAAGTTTCACACCCTAGTAAGAGATTTGAACCTAGATATTCTGATTGCAAATAGTTTTCTTTTTATTATGCCTTAGTTGTTTGACAGAACCTTATTATGTATTTGTTTTATGAAACTATCAGTCATGAAATAAAAATGAATTTCAATACTTTTCATGTCTACTTTTGCAAAATTCTAAATTGGAAGTCTTCTGAAATTTTCAAAATTAATTTAAATTGAGCTTGGAAAAAACAATGGAAGGAAAGGATTACAGAAAATATCATGATAAAAGTTTTAGTCAAGATGCCAAAAGCTTGGAAACAACTGTTTTATTTGGTAAATTACAGATATTTCTTAAATGTAAGAAATGCAGTTGGGTTTTTATCTGCTTACAAAGGAAATAGTCTTTTTGTAGGAGACTTGGAAAATATGGCTAGATATAAAGAAAATGTAAGAATCTTTGAATTCTATCACACCTTATTAAAAACACTGATAATATTGTTTACTTTTTTGTTTTTTTAATGTGTAAATCTGAGCAAACAATAGGAATTCTACCGAAATATCTACCATGCAAACAGTGTAACTCTTCGCTTCTTTTAAAAATAGCATGTGCTTTTCTCTAGTGGTACCATATATGACGTTATTTCTCTAGTGGTACCATATATGACGTTATAATGTTCAGAATATTTTGTATTTATAAATTCAGTAAACAATACTGAATTCTATTAGAAAACTTGTTATGTGCCATATGGATTTTGGCTGTTTACATTGTTTAATAGATTTTAAAGATCTCTAAAGTGTTAAGTGTATTAAATTTTACTTATTTAAAATCAACAGGTTTATAATCTATTTTCATAATATAGGCGATGGATGAATCATTTTTATTGTTCTTGAGTGCAGATGTATTATGTAAACTATTGTCCATCATCAAATCTTTAAACTTCAGAGCTGAGGAGACCATAGATATGCAGCTTCCTCATTTTATGGATTAGGAGTCTGATCCTGCAATGCACCGAGATTTTTCATTTTCAAGGGGAAGATTTTATCCTTTTCTCAAGGATATGTTTTTTTTAAAATTTTTTAATTTTATTATTATTTTTAAATGGGTGCATTTTATTACTTCTTTTTTTTTTTAATTCATTTTAGAGAGGAGACACAGAGTGAGAGAGAGAGAGAAAGGGGGGAGGAGCTGGAAGCATCAACTCCCATATGTGCCTTGACCAGGCCAGTGCAGGGTTTTGAACTGGTGACTTCAGTGTTCCCAGGTCAACACTTTATCCACTGCGCCACCACAGGTCAGGCTTTATTTTTATTTTATTATTATTATTTTTTTACAGGGACAGAGAGAGAGTCAGAGTCAGAGAGAGGGACAGACAGACAGGAATGGAGAGAGGTAAGAAGCATCAATCATTAGTTTTTCGTTGCCGTTGCGACATCTTAGTTGTTCATTGATTGCTTTCTCACATGTGCCTTGACTGCGGGCCTTCAGCACACCGAGCCACCCCTTGCTGGAGCCAGGGGCCTTGGGTCCAAGCTGGCGAACTTTTTGCTTAAGCCAGATGGGCCCGCGCTCAAGCTGGCGACCTCAGGGTCTCGAACCTGGGTCTTCCTCATCCTAGTCCGACGCTCTATCCACTGCGCCACCGCCTGGTCAGGCTCAAGGATATATGTTTTTAAAACAGAAAAGCATGGTATTACTGCAATAGATTTTGCAAGCAAGTATTAATGTATGAAATTCTCATATGATATTAAACATTTGCCATAGTAGATTGCTTTCATTTTAGGTCAGTGTTTACATAGAGCTGTTTTGTTGTATTTCCATTTTGCTAAATAACTTCTTAGGCTAGCAGAACATAAAAAGAACTTACCAGCAGCTTTTAATTTTTAATGAAATGCCAAAACAGTTATTCTTTATGCTTTTTGAAACAGATTCAGTGGGAAGGTATGGAGCTGAAGTGTATTGCAATTGATCATGTTCTGTATTTACTATGGGAAAACTTGAGGTGACTTACATTTGGATGAATTAAAAGGATGAGAAGTTGTCAGATCGAGACCTCTAGTTATAGCTTTCTGGAACCACATGGTCTTTCATCTCTGCTTCCAGACATGTCTGCTTAATTCTTCTCATCAGAGATTAACTTTCACTGTTTTGACATGCTTATGACCAAGGAAATATGCACTTACTTGACAGATGTTTATTGAGCACCTGTTACAAGCCAGGCACACTATTTGATGCATTTGGGCTAGGCAGAGAACAAAATTCACAAAATCCAAGACGAAAAACAAATAATAAGAAATCATATGGTATAGCTAGAACAGTGGTTCTTAACCTGAGTCGGTCTCAGGGGTTCAGAGAAGCCTCTGCCGCGGAGGCCAGAATAAAGTAATACCATAATTTGTTGTGAGTTCATGCACTTTGTTGGTTTTGTTCTTTGAGCAAGGTGATGTTCATGCACGGCTCATTTTGTGCACCAGTAAAAAAACATATACCTATGTTTTGAATTTGGAAAAAAACCCTCATATTTTATTTATCACTAAAGAAGGGTTTGGTGAATGTGCATATGAAACTGGTGTGTTCGGTACCTCAAAAAAGGTTAAGAACCACTGAGCTAGAAGGTTCTAAGTGCTGTGGAGAACAGTTAATCGTCAGGATATGAGGGTGGGTTGCAATTTTAAATATGTCTCCTGCCCACTGAGTAGGAGCAAAGGAGGAGAGGAAGTTAGACATGCAAATAAATGCTTTGTGTGCAGAGCATTCTAGGCAGAGTGAATAGCCAATGTGTAATCTGTACATTGGGAATATGCTGGGAATTTTCAAGAAATAACCAGGAAGACCAGTAAATGAGTTGGGGGAAGAGTAAGTAAAATAAGAGGACAGAGAGATTGTGGACCAATGAGGAGTGTAGTGGGTGGGTGAGTAAGTAGGACATAGTTAACTTCTGTAAGATAGGGAGCCATGGGAGGGTTTTGAACAGAGATAAGACAATTTATGTCTTGCCACTCTGTCGCTGGCTACTTCCCTAAATATACCTCTTTCCCAATCAACTCTTAAATCCAAATTTCTTGGAGCTCTAATCCGATAGGTCCATGTTGGGTCAGGTGTCTACCTATGATCCAGATAGCTAGGGGTAGTCAGAAAGATAATATGAGAATAAAAATTGTGTCCAAAGATAGAGACTTCCAGTTATGAAGTAAACCCTAAGGATGTAATGTGCAGTGTGGAGATTATGGTTAATAAATAATACTGTATTACATATTTGAAAGTTGCTAAGAGACTAATTCTTAAAAGTTCTCAGAACAAGCCTGACCTGTGGTGGCGCAGTGGATAAAGCGTCAACCTGGGAACACTTAGGTCGCCAGTTCAAAACCCTGCACTGCTCTGGTCAAGGCACATATGGGAGTTGATGCTTCCAGCTCCTCCCCCTTTTCTCTCTCTCTCTCTCTCTCTCTCACTCTCTCTCTCTGTGTCTCCTCTCTAAAATGAATAAAAGAAAAAGAAAAAAAACGTTCTCAGAACAAGAAAAATAATTTGTAATTGTGGTGATGCGTTTAACTTGTCTTATTGCACAATATATACATATATTGAATCTTTATGTTGTACCCTGGTAACTAATATTTCAGTAAAAAAAAAAAAAGAAAGAAAATCATGGCTGGCTCTGTCCATTCTTGATCTAGGCAAACATCCCCAAAGTTGTCTGTTACATTGTTGACTACCTTCTAGGCTGGAATGTTATGAGTGATTAATATGGGGCCACCCCAGTATCTTCTTCCAGAAAAGCTAATTTTAGTGGGTTTTACTTTTCTCATGTAAGAACATGAAGATCGCTTATTTTTAGTATAATACAGGTGAAATAGAAAGAGTTCTAAAAAAGGGTCAGCAACTGGCTGGGTAGCTCAGTTGGTTAGGGCATCATCCAGATATGCCAAGGTTGCAGGTTTGATCCCTGGTCAGGGCACATACAAGAATCAACCAATGAATGAATAAGTAGAACAACAAATTGATGTTTCTCTTTCTCTCTAGAAAAGTCAATAAAAATTTTTAAAAGGGTCTTGTTAGAGATTTGGGAAAGTGGGGAGGACAGAAAGTAAGACCCCAAGGAGGAACTGTTACTAATTCAGGTTATATTTTAGAATGCTATTGCACTGAGGTAGGCAAGATACTACAGACACATCTTGGAGATATTGTGGGATCTGTTCCAGACCATTGCAATAGAGTGAGTCTCATAATAAAGAGAGTTGTAATATTTTTCCTGGTGGAGAGGTTCTTGCCTTCAGTTTGTAAAAAACATAACATGTGAAGCACAATAAAACAAAGTGCAGTAAAATGAGGTATGCTTGTATAGGCATTTAAATAAAGGCAGTGGGAAAGGAAAGAATGAGAAAGAAGAAACGGGTCAGAGTAGAATTAGTAGAATAGTGATTGGTGAGGTGATGTAGATGTAGGAGAGAGGAGCCTTTAAAAATGATTGATTTCAACTGTGAATGAGAAGAGTAAAATTCAGTTTTGGACATTGTATTAATTTGCAAGAATTGCCATAACAAAGTACCAGAGATTGGGTGGCTTAAGTAGCAAAAAGTTTTTGTTTTTTTTCCCCACAGTTCTAGGGGTTAGAGGTTTGAGATCAAGGTATCAGTAGGAGACCCAGTGATTCCACTTCTGGGTCTATGTCTGAAGAA
Organism: Rhynchonycteris naso; assembly: GCA_037038555.1. Taxonomy (NCBI): domain Eukaryota; kingdom Metazoa; phylum Chordata; class Mammalia; order Chiroptera; family Emballonuridae; genus Rhynchonycteris; species Rhynchonycteris naso. The sequence continues at coordinate 253,350,792 of CM072995.1, forward strand.
ACCCAAAAGACTAATTTGACAGTATATAGGCACTCTCCTGTGTTCATTCCAGTGTTATTTACAACACCCAAGACTTGGAAGCAGCCTAACTGCTAATCAGTAGATGAGTGGATAAAGAAACTGCGGTACATTTGCACAATGGAATACTAGTCCATCATAAAACAGAAGGAAACCTTGCCCCAGCTAGATAGCTCAGTTGGTTAGAGCATCATTCAGGTAGTGCTTCAGGGGTTGCTGGTTCAATCCCAGGTCAGGACATATACAGAAACGGATCAGTATTTATCTCTCTCTCTTCCTTTCTCTCTAAAATCAGTAAATAAATGTAAAAGAAAGAAAGAAGGAAACCTTACCTTTGGGACAGCATGGACAGACCTGGAGAGTATTATGTTAAATGAAATAAACCAGTCAGAGAAAGACAAGTACCATATGATTTCACATAGTGGAGGGAGGTAGAAGAGGATAAAGGGGTGGAGGGATAACTGGTGATGGAAGGAGACTTGACTTGGGGTGGTGAACACACAGTCCAGTATACAGATGATATATTATAGATTTGTATACCTGAAACCTGTATAATTTTATTAAGCAATCTCACTCCAATAAATTCAATAAAAATAAAATAAGCCAAAAATATGGTATGTATCAGCTTTAGCTGCTGTGTTACCTAGCTGCAGTGATTACCTAGTTATTTTTATCCTTATTTCTGTAATGCAGTATGTGTTGCTAGAGGGGACAGTCTACTGTCTAAAGAATATATAAAGTTGAAGGAATAGATAGTAAAGATATATAGAATATTGACATTAAATTGTGGAAAAAAATTCAAGAAAACTTGATCACACAACCAAGATGTTGAAGAGGAAGTAGATAAAGTTGAAAGGAGCACTCTTCTGGATTCGTGGTTAAGTTTGAATCCTCATTCCCTTGTTAAATTGTCTGATGGTTTACTTGGGTCTACAGTAACAAATAGAGTTAGTGAATCAAAGTATACTGTCCACTCAACCTTGTCTGGCAGAAGTGATGTTGGGGCTATATATATATATATATATTTTTTTTTTGTGGTGTTTGACTGGGGTACAGCAGCAGTTATTGTTTAAAAAATTTCTGTTTTGCTAGTTGTACCTTTCCTGGTCCTTTGGCTAGGAAGAGCAGAGTTTTTGGGGAAAATTTTCTGCCCTGTTGGTGTTTCTTGGTTGCTGGCTTTTTTACCTCTCCACCATTCTGGGATATATGAAGCACAATGCTAACCCGGAGAACTGTCAGGTGGTTCCTTGGGTTCCTGGCTTCTTGCTGGTGTTAAAGAGTTATGTTTGTTTTATATACAGATTGGGGCAAAAGTAGGTTTACAGTAAACAATACAATACATAGTTTACAATAAATACAATAATAAATAATAATAAAAGAATAAAATTAGTGTTTTGTGTACTTACAACTATAAACCTGCTTTTGCCTTACTCTGTATAATGTCCTTGGTTTTTAGCTGTACTTAGCAGGAAGAACATCTGTTTCATCTTGGTCTGGAATCTGAAGTCCTCTTCAGTCCTCTTGTATGTAGTCTTTAATTGCCTCCTTCCCCTAAAGGTAGCTACTGTTCTGACTTCCAATGATCTATGTAAGTTTTTCCTCTTTTTGAACTTTTTACATGTGGTTTTGTATAGTTGGTACTCTTTATATGATAAATTTGAATTATTTGTTTTAGTTGGTTTATTCTTATTGCCATATAGTATTGTGTGAGTATACCAAGATTTACTTATCTGTTCTTACTATAAATGAGCAATTTGAGTAGTTTCCAGTTTGGAGGTATTATTATGAATAGTGCTGCTCTGAACATTCTTGTACATGTTTTTGAACATCAGTATATAGGAAACTATTAATTGTAGAAATAAGATGCTAGCAAAGTATCACACAATTATATGCTGTAGACATCACACATATAAAATAAGGAAAGGACTTTTTTTCAACACTGATCCACCAAAGGTAGCAATAGTTTCTCATGTATTCTTCCAAAATAAATATTTAGTTCTGTGAATTTATGCCTTGTTTTAGCTTTTCTGCTGGAACATGGATTGACAGAGAAGAAGCTTCCATTCCTTCTAGACTACACACAGATTAGCTAAAGATATTTTAGCTGAGAATATAGAGCAAGAGCAGGTGCAGCCAGCCTCTCTTTGGCAGCTTTTCCTGGCCTCCATTTCCCTAATAAGGTGTGGATATGCCCATGACACAGTCTAAGCAGGGCTGGGGTGCCTGCTAAACAGCAGAATGTTTGCCTTACAATTATTTTATGGCTGGCTTATCACCATTCTAGTTGATTTATACTAACAATCTTTGCTTTTCCCGTTAGGGGACTATTTATACATAAAGTCCTCTTGGTTAACCCTCATTTAGTCACATTAATGTGTGGAAAAACAGATACTGCAAAATGAAGTTGTGATATAGTTCTTCAGAACCAATTCCATATTTAAGACATTTAGGTTAAATGATTTTAAGTTAGAATTGGGTTGTTGTTTGCACAGAAATAGGCTTTTAGAACTGTTGAGACAGATATTAATTATACTGCTCACAAAAATTAGGGGATATTTTATCACTTCATATTCATTTTTGAAATATCCCCTAAATTTTGTGAGCAGTATATTTAAATCTCATTCTGCTTTCTTCCTCTGATGAAGATATAGCTAATGAGCCTGACCAGGTGGTGGCACAGTGGATAGAGCGTCGGAATGGGATGCGGAAGACCCAGGTTTGAGACCCCGAGCTCGCCAGCTTGAGCGCGGGCCCATCTGGCTTGAGCAAAAGCTCGTCAGCTTGGACCCAAGGTCGCTGGCTCCAGCAAGGGGTTGCTGGGTCTGCTGAAGGCCCGCAATCAAGGCACATGTGAGAAAGCAATCAGTGAACAACTAAGGTATTGCGATGGCAGCGAAAAACTAATGATTGATGCTTCTCACCTCTCTCCATTCCTGTCTGTCCCTATCTATCCTTCTGACTCTCTCTCTGTCCCTGAAAAAAAAAAAGATATAGCTAGTGAAAGTTTTATCACATTTTTAAAAACATGACCAATGAAATAAGAAAATTGCTAATATGAATTTTCAAATTTGTGTTACATAAATCACATGCTAAGCCCTTTTGCTAAAGAAAAGAACTTTATTAATAAAATTGGACTTGGTAGTGTCAGTAAAATAAAAGTTCAGCTGTGATATTTGAAAAGTACATGTTTAACCTTTGCATATTTAAAAAGTGTTTTATTATGTAAAGTTTCTAACGTTTACAAAATAGGCTACTTTAGTGCATCTTCATATAACCAACATCTAGATTCAACAGATAATAGCGTATGTCCAATAATTCTCTCTTCTCATCCCCACCTCCCACTTTGTGTTACTTTAAAGCAAATCCCAGATATGCTATCTTTTTATCTGTAAATATGTGTGTATTCTAAGAAATAACTTCTTAAACAGTTAAACATGATACCACTATTATACCGCTTACTGCCTTTATCTTCCAAGTTTTAAAACTACTATTGTGTTAACATGATGATTACTGAATTCTATTTATGATTTTTTTGCAGTTCCTTCTATCTTAGTATATAACCTACTAGAGATGTATGCTTGATCATATTACTATTTTCTCTTTGGTGGTTAAGCATGATATGCAGAATCATTTGTTTGATTTGTTTTTGATTTAGGGGTTGCTTATTTTCCATTTTGCTAATATTTTTTTCTTATTATGTAAAATATTTTCCTGGTTCCAAAGCTAGGTGATGCAATATCTAATGTTCCCTTATCTTTCCTTTTATATACTCAGTGGAGGCTTGTGAAGCCCCTAATAAAATTATGAAAATTTTGTGTATGTGTATATTTTGAGAGAACTGTAGTTATTCTGATATTTTGCCAAAAGGTTCCAAGAGCAAAAATAGTATTGGAACCACTACTATAGAGCAGTGGTTCTCAAAACTTTTTTGGTTTTAGAACCTCTTTATACTCTTATAAACATGAAGACTTTTTGTTTATGGGCAGATACGAAACTAGTTTTAGTCTCATACCCTTCTTGGCCTGGATTCTTCTATAGGCTTAGGGCAACAACTTACTTGAGTCCCTTTAAGGTTTCCAGGCTTGTAGTTCAATTTTGGTTACTAAAATTTCTGTTACTAAAGAGTTACTGTGCAGTTTATAGTTTCAGTACAGACATACCTTGGAAATAGTATGGGTTTGGTTCCAGACCCCTGCAATAAAGTATTGCAATAAATTAAGTAATCATCTCTTTTAGATGGTGGAGGATCTTGCCTTCATTTTGTAAAAAGCACATCTGTGAAGTGCAGTAAGGTGAAGCACAGTAAAACTAGAAAAAACACAAAGACAACTTTTATTTTCTACCTAAGAAAATAAAACAAAAAAATTGGAAATATTAATTCACTTAACATATCCATTATCTGTTAATATAAACTTTTAAAAATGAAAATAACTATATATTCTATACCTAAAATATTGGTGAGAAGAGTGGATTTATTTTATATATACAAATCTCTTAAATGTTTGTTTAATGGGAGGCAGCTGGATTTTTTTTTTCATCTATGGCTGCATTCAAACAGTTGTCTCATGTAGCGTTTGGAAAACTCCACTGTATACTGGCAAGACAATGATAGTAAAAGACAGACAGTGTCTTACTGTTACAACAAAAATAGTTTTGACCTTGCAGACGCTTTGTGAGTCCCAGTTCTCTAAGCTGGACTCTGTTAGGCAGAGCCTGGGGCTTGATTTCGATTTATGTTTAGTACTTAATTTTGTGTTTGTTGGTTTGTCATTCAGAAGGAACAGGGTCTTCTGAAAATCTATGTCCCACTTTATTCAAATGTGGGCTTGCCTCAGTCCCCAAAGTGGAGATTCAGTGTCTCCAACACCCCCAACCCACAAGCTGGCTGCTGTGTGGTCTTTATCACACTCCCTCCAGCCAGGTGCAGTTGGATTCCTGGTATGGGGCTGGTACATACCATAGGAGCAGCCCCCCTGGATATGGTTTACACTCATGTGGATAGTGCTTCCAGTGTAGCCTTTGCATTCTCCTGGCAGTAGTGTTCCAACAAGGATAATAATCCCTACGTACCCCAGTCCATTGCTGCATTCACAGTGGCAGGTCGATTACCGTTTTTATGAAGGATTAGGTGCAGACTGATTCTCATGAGGCAGTGTCCCCATTGCCTTTCTCTGCACTGTGTTTTACTGTGGGAACACCTCTTGCCACCCGGTCACTGCTGTGCTCTACTTCCTACATCCACAGCTGCCTGAAAGCTGGCTGGGGAAACAGGACAAGGTGGGACCACTTCGCCCCTAATCTGACCTGCCCACCCACATTTGCATCCAGTCCACGCTCCATGGTGGGTCTTGCAGTAGTGGCATTGTTGTTTATTGCTGAAGTTAACCCAGGATGTCCCAAATACTTGTGGATGATGTTAGCAGTGACTTTGAGCACTTATTCTGGTCCTAACTCTTACCCGGTAACTGTGGTAATTCTAGAACTAATCCATGCCTACGGGCACCAGCGGCTCTGGTGATTCCAGATAATCAAGTTTGATCAAGCATCCCATAGTCCTATCAGCTACTTTAGGTGGAAGTCATTGTTCCTTAGGTGACGGCTGTGGTGATAGGAGATCAGGTTCGGTTCCTAGAAGGAGCCTAATAGACTATCCTAACTGAGAAAGGCAGTAGACGCGCGAATTACCGACTAGTAACTCGGGAGAGCCATGGTGAAAAACAATACTGGACTCCTTTGAGATCCTGTAATTGGAATGAATCCACTTTAAATCTTTTAAGAAGGATCCATTCCACGGCAAATCTGGTGCCAGCAGCTGGGGTAATCCCGGCTTCAGTGCATGGTATAGAATTCGGTGCAGTTCAATTGCCGTGTTTGGATCTCTGGCGCGGGTCCGTGGCACGCGAGCCTGGGTCCCCATTCCTGCCCCGTACCTCTGCGCGCTCCTGGCTCTTAGCCGAATTTCCCTAGGCTGAAGTGTGCACTTCGGGGAAATTAGAGTGCTCAAAGCAGGCGTGAGGTGCCTGGGTGCTGCCGCTGGCTATTGTGGAATGCAAGCGTGATTCTATTTTTTCTGTGTCGGAACTTCGCGGAGGCTGATAAAGTGGGATGGCCGTGGTGTTTGTTAGTATTGAACAACTGGAACTCAAAGTCTTAGACCATTGCAAGACGTATCAGAGTGAAAGCTTTTTGCCAAGAATGCTTGAATTAATCAGGGATGAACGTGAAAGTGAGAGGTTTGAAGAGGTGTTGGTCTCATGTAGTTCCTACTATAAACAGTGTAAACCGCCAGTATTATTCCCGTGATCCGCTGTCAGCTTTCAGGAAACCAAAGTCCTTTGGATGGTTGGAGAGTCTGGCTCCAAAGCTGAACTGAAAGGCACAGGGCTAGAATCTGCGCTCAATTCCCACCCCAGTCTGGCAGGGACAGGATTGGCACATGGTAGCTCTTCCATGGGTGGCAATATGTGGCATTTTCCTTTGCGGAGTGATTTGTCTGACTTTAATATAAAATATTTTATCCTACTTGTTTGACTTATTGATATGTGTTAACCATTTAGGCTATGTATGCTAAGTGCTCTGTGTCCCTCAACTTCGACAAGTCGCATTCATCTAAGATCGAGTAGTCGTTAAGTCTATGAGGCTCTTAAATGTCTGCGACCACGTGCGCACGCTAGTCCACCGGGTGCCAGGGACCCGTTAAATCCATTAGTGGTAGGCTTGGTTTGCAGTTACTCCGCATTGAGGAAGAGGTCCCAGTGAGCGGATAGATCAAAAGGTTGCGTTAAGCCCCTGCTCCTTGTACACACTGCCTGTCCTCAGTTTGCCCACTTTGGGGTGGCAGTTGACCCTGGCAGATCGCAGAGAAGATGGTTTAAATCAGTGGTCTGCCAGAGATTTTGTGCCGCTCCGCTGGTTAACTCTTTCGTGGATCGTCACGCAATTTCTGGCGGGCCGGCACTACTCCCTAGACCGGCGGTTGCAACCACTGGTCTAAATGAAAGTTGTAATCAGGTTTCGGTACGTGGTTTTGGAGGAGGAGCAATAAAGAATAAGTGAGCAGAATGGATCTATTGCGATTCCTTCTCTGTGATTACTCCTCCATGTGGACCCGGTCAGCCAGAAACATTCCTGGCCAGAAGATAAGGAGTGTAAGGAATGAGCTACTGCCCTCTGGCTGCGGACCTGGTTAATTATACACTGTGGTAGCTTTTGCTTATGTGGCCTCTGGCTCTCTTCTCCTTGGCCTGGCATCTTCCTGGTCTTGGGGTAACCCTCCCCCACAAAACCCAATCTCTGTGTTTCTGTTACTCCCTCTAGTGGGGTGTGGTCAAGCCAAATGGCTGTCCGTGCTGCCCACTGCTGTATTATGTAAATCCTTATATGTGTTTTTGTAAAAGCTGTTAGGAAATGGACTTAGGACTAAGTTTAAACTGTTAGGACACTAATGGTGACTTGATTTTGCATGTTTCTACTTAGTATTTGTTAGTTATGGAAGAGTGCAGTTTTAAATAAAAACTATCCTTTTCAACTTTGATATACTTACAGAGCTCTGATACAAAAGAACAATTGACCTTTGTATTAGGAAATCTTTTAGTTTCACATACATACTTGATTATCATCTTAACACTTTTTGGTTTTCCATGCTGTTGATTAATGTTTTGCCAAGTGATAGCTTCTTGCTTTAACATGCAATATTTTAATTTTTGGTAGTTTGTTATTTTTTAAAAATTATAACCAAAGATAATTCAACTTTTTATTAACAGACATATGTAGAGTGTGTCGGTCAGAAGGAACACCTGAGAAACCTCTTTATCATCCCTGTGTATGTACTGGCAGTATTAAGTTTATCCATCAAGAATGGTGAGTCATCCTTTTAGAAAATTTTATGTCTGAGCTTCATTTTTGTCACCCATTGAAAGGGAGATTGTTTCAGTGAACTTACTCTATATTAGTCATTTTAAAAAATTTTGTAAAAATTTAGAAATTACCCATATTCTTTATTGCTGTGCCATGTCACTTGGTATGTTGTTTTCCAGGTTTATGTGAGTATTGCTTATTTCTGCCATGGAAAGTTTTTGTTCATTGGAAGTATTAAGATTTTCTAGTTTTGCACGGCATGATGATAGCCTACATTATAAAATTCTTTGTGCTAGGTAGTGCTCAGTGCTTTCATACATCTTTATTCATTTAATTCTTGCAACAGAACCATAAGGTGGAGTTGTTTTGTTATTATTATTACTATTATTATGCAGATGAGGAAACTGGAGTGTAGAAAGGTTAACTTGTCCTAGGTCATACAGCCAGCAAGTTAGTGACAGAACCAAGGTTCAGACCCAGCCCCCAGGATAGCAGTGTTATCAGACCAGTATTAGCACCGATGTTAATGTTTGGACATTCATATTCATTTGGTTAGTTTTGAAGAGATTACAGTTTAAATAATCCAGCTGTTTTTATAGTAGGAATACATATTGTTTTTATCTTTACTGTTATTCTCTACCTTAGAAAGTGTTTATTATTAAAAATTTGGAATGGTTTAAATTCGAAATTCAAAATCGTAAAAGCTCTGTGACAAGTAATGTTTTAATAAATCAGGACATCAGTTTTTAATGAAACCTTAAAGTTTCCTTGCTCTAAATACTGTACTTATGAGTATATTTGTAATTGCAGCTTAGTTCAGTGGCTGAAACACAGTCGAAAAGAATACTGTGAATTATGCAAGCACAGATTTGCTTTCACACCAAGTAAGTTCTTTAGAATTTTTCACTGCATTTTTGGGCTGAAAGTGTTTAACAAGTATAAAACAACTGTTTTCAATTTAGTTTATCTTTGATGATAATGGAAAGTATTGCTAAAGCATTTTAGAAAATAATTTTTAAAATACATGTCAGCTTTTATCATGTACATGAGAGAGAGAGATGTTTATTGCTTTAATTTCTGATATTTTTCTTTATTATTTTTAAATTATGAACAAGTTCAAATGTATGCAAATGTATTCAAATGAGCCTACATATACACATCACTCAGTCTGACCCATTTTCAACCCAAGGCCTTTATATCAATTGTGCTCTTGCTCTCTACTTTTTCATCCTTTTTAAATCAAATGCCGTTATTTTTGTATGTATCTCTAAAATGTAAGAGTCCTTTTTTATAAAAACAATAATATCATGATGCTTTGCTATTATCAAATATATCACTGTTCAAATTTAGAAAATCTTTTGAGTTAAAAGTATATAGTTTGGATTAATAATGATAAAGTTTTAACTCTAAAAAAACTTTGTGTTGAATTTTAGAGAGAGAGGAATAAAGAAACCGATTTGTTGTTCCACTTATTTATGCATTCATTGGTTGATTCTTTTTTTTTGAAAGGGGTGTGGAGAGGGATGAGAAGCTTCACCTTGTAGTTGCATCATTTCAGTTGTTTATTAATTGCTTCTCATATGTGCCTTGACTGAGGGGGCTCCAGCTGAGCTAGTGACCCCTTGCTCAAGCCAGTGATCTTGGGCTTCAATCCAGAAACCTCTGGGCTCAAGCCAGCAACTCTAGGGTCATGTTGATGATACCATGCTCAAGCCAGTGACCCCATGCTCAAGCTGGTCAGCCTGTGCTCAAGCCTGAAAACTCAGGGTTTCAAACCTGGGACCTCAGCGTCCCAGGAAGACACTCTGTCCACTGCCCCATTGCTTGATTCTTGTATATGCCCTGACCAGGGATTGAATCCACAACCATGATGTATTGGGATGATGCTCTAACCAACTGAGCTACCTGACCAGGGCTTAACGCAATTTTTTAAATGAAACTTTAAGCTCTCAATATTTTGTAAGCCTACAGTAAATATTTTGCAGGCCTTTAAAATCTTAATTGTACTTTGTAATTCCTGTACATGTTGATTAATATTTAATGTTATTCATTGTAAACCATCATAGGACTATGTTGGCAGACTATCAGGATTTGAAACATAATTTTTATTCTGGGATCAGTACATTGTCCTCTTACCCCCAAATATTTTTGTGTGTTTTAAGTTCTTTTTTTTTTTAATAAAGTATTGTGAGCTGCTGATATAAATGCTGTAAATTAGTATTAGTTTTACTTTGTTTTTATGTGATGAGTACAATTTATTAAAGTCATTACAATTTCACTTTTGGATCTTTATATTCATCACCATAAAAATGTCAACTTGTAGTGGCGCAGTGGATAAAGCATTAACCTGGAATTCTGAAGCCTTTGGTTCAAAACCCCAGGCTTGCCGGGTCAAGGCACATGTGAGAAGCAATTACAGTACTAAGAGTTGATGCTTTGCTCTCTGCCTCTCTCCCCCCCACCTCCACTTTTTCTCCCCCCCCAAAAAAAGTCAATTCTGTATTTTCATAGTCTTTACTTATTTTGTAGGGTTAAAAACTCTACAGCTTAATTTTATAGCAAACTTATAAGACCAAGTAATTGAATATCTCATGAAGTTTGATTAGAAATACTTGAGCTTTCTTACTTTGAGGCCAGCACATTTTAGTTTTCATATGACAGCCATATGCTGTATTCTTTATCTTTCTCAAAAACTCTTTATTTACTAGTTTAATGACTTATGTGTATCAAATATATTTTTTATCTTATTTTATTTTTTTATTCAGCAAGAGTAAAGGAGTCAGAGAAAGACTCCCACAGGCACCCGGATGGGAATCCACTCAGCGAACCCATTAGGGGGCAATGCTCTGCCCATCTAGGGCCTTGCTCCATTGCTCAGCAACCGAGCTCTCCTTAGTGCCTGAGGTGGAGGCCATGGAGTCATCCTCAGTGTCCAATGCCAACTCGCTCCAGTCGAGTCATGGCTACAGGAGTGGGAGGGAAGGAAAGAGAGAGAGAGAAGAGAGAGAGAAGAGGGGGGAAGGGAGGAAAAAAGGGAAAGAAGCAGATGTGTGTTTCTCCTGTGTGCCCTGACTGGGAATTGAACTCGGGACATCCACATGCCAGGCTGATGCTCTACTGCTGAGCCAACCAGCTAGAGCCTTATATCAAATATCTTAAAGTAAGTGATCTTTGTGAGTGTGTTGTAAAAAGTTGCTGTTTGTTAATTGTTTATTCCCTAATGGTTGTACCTGGGAACAGTTTTCTGATAGTGCTATCCTAAATTTAAGACATTGATTTTAAAACTATATATCACGATTCCTCTTTTGGCCTCACTGGAGAAAGAGGCATTCTTCTGTGTTCTTTCAGAAATACCTGTGGTAGAGCAGTGGTTTTCACTGGAACCATTTAAAAAGGAAACCTTTCTAAAACACTAAAAAAAGAAATCTTTCTGAAAGATGACAAAACCTCTTTCTGAGTGCATTGAACAACATTTTGCAGTGTTAATTTTTGTGCTAAAATTGACGAGTAGGTGGCTAATAAATGCCAATTGTCTGTTCACTTCACATAAAATGGATCCACTGTAGACTTTTGCATTTTGAGTACTGTGTCTAAGGCTTGTATTTGGAAGAAGGGTTTATTCTTGATGAGATGCCATCAGCTTCACCTTTCACTCCTGTTTGCTTTATTTGATCTTTTATAATTTGGGAAACCAGACAAGTGTATTGTTTAAGTGCTAAAATAATATGTGTAAATTAACTTTTCATGAAGTTCCTGGTGATGAGTGAGGTATACAAACTTATCTTGAATCTTTTTTCTGCTCAGAAATCTTTTTTTGTTGGCTTCTACATAAATGTGGTATTATTATAAGGACTTGATTAATTTTTATAGGGAAAGTATTTGAGTATAATACATATATTAAAAGATAAGATGTTTATATGCCTATATTATATTTATGAAATAAGTTATTTTTCAGTCTTCATCAAATTATATGTCCTTTTTTCCTGTCATAGTTTATTCCCCAGATATGCCTTCACGGCTTCCAATCCAAGACATATTTGCTGGACTGGTTACAAGTATTGGCACTGCAATACGATATTGGTTTCATTATACACTTGTGGCCTTTGCATGGTTGGGAGTTGTTCCTCTTACAGCATGTGAGTATTTTTTCCTCTGTGGTTGGAGTTAATTAAACATTGCATAACTATTTAATACACTGCTCACAAAAATTAGGGGATCAGGGAACGTGCAGATACTCCAGTACTTTCAGCCTTTTGTAGAGTGCATTTTCACTAATGAAATAAGTTAGTTTTGCATCTCATTTGCAAAATCAAACAACTTTCTTTGACTTGTCATTTGCTTTTCTGATGTTCTTGTTTAATAAAAAAATCAAATGCTTTCTTTTATCGCTTCATATTTATTTTGAAATATCACCTATTTTTTGTGAGCAGTACATATAGAGGAGTATTGCATCATGTTTTTATTTGAATGATATTTAACTATTTGATATTATAATGTTAAATATTAGAAAAATCTCCTTTAGGAAGCGTTCACCTGAATTAAGAAATATTTTTTAACAAGTCAGTTTCTTGAATGAATGTAGGAAAGAAAAACAGAGCATGCAGAGGTTAATAAAGAAAGTTATGAAAGAAATGAAAAAGTAAAATCAAACCATAGTTGGAAGTAACTTAATTTTATTCCTTAGAGTTTGTTAGAGCTTTCCAGGATTGCAAAACATGGGTTCTTTTGAGATTCTCAGCCTCCTTTTAAAAGTCACTCACATATCATATAATCCTGAATAATTGGGGAGGCTTATCTTTCAAATACAGGAGGCACTCAGGGAGGTTGGTATACTAACCCTTCATTGATACCTTTTGGGTTCCTTGTTGTTCTGGAAGACATGGAGATGGGTATATGGTGCCAAAGTATATACATACGTTTCTTTTAAGTTAAATGCAAATAAGATTTTTTTTTTAAATTCATTTTTAGAGAGGAGACACAGAGTGTGTGTGTGTGTGTGAGAGAGAGAGAGAGAGAGAGAAAGAGAGAAAGGGGGGAGGAGCTGGAAGCATCAACTCCCATATGTGCCTTGACCAGACCAGTGCAGGGTTTTGAACTGGCGACCTCAGTGTTCCCAGGTTGACGCTTTATCCACTGCACCACCACAGGTCAGGTGCAAATAAGATTTTTGAATAAATATAATTAATATTCTCGTTTCCTTAAAATAAAATTGCTCATTTATGAAAATGAATCTTGGGAGATACAACAAATGGCAGAATAGGTACTATTGTAGAACAGTGAATTAATAAACTAAAAGATGAGCAAGGAGTTCTCTAGGATATAACTGAAAGAGACAAGAAGTTGAAAGCATGAGGAGAAAAAACTGAGAATGGCAGCTACATCAAGTTTTCACCAGTACCTGTTCAATAAGTGGTTCCAGAAGATGGAAGAGATAAAGGGAGATGAGGAAATAATAGGCACCTTATAGATTGAAAGAGAGAGCTGACTGTGATAAAGGAAAGATACTCAAAAAACCTAAATACATTCTGACATTTTCCAGTACTGAATAGGGTGTTATATGGATGTTATGCTCCCAGATTATCCCACAAAGTAATGAAAATAAAACTTAACATCAGATTTAAAACCAGCATCTTTTTTTGTTGAAACTAGAAGACAGCAGAAACTTCAAATTGAGTGCTATAACATAAAACTTTTGAACCTAAAGTCTTCTCATAAATTATTCTCAGATGGAAGGGCAGTATTTTAGAAAGTTTTTTGCCTCGAGCTATTCATGTTTATGTGTTTGAGAATATACTTGCCTAAAATGAGCAGGGAATCAAGGAGAGAGGTATGAGCTACAAAGAAACAAGTATGTCTTATAGCTAAATCATAATTATTATTAATTTACAATTAATCTCAATTATTTAGATTTAATAATTTTTAGGTAACAGCCTGGAACTAAAATTCTAGATGATCTCACCACGAAAAAAATTGTGAGAGGGGGATAGAAATGAGAGCTTATTAAGTTGTTTGTCTTATTTATGGGAGATTATAGATGCACTAAATGTATATAGGAAAATATAGTGTTAACTGTGCATTAAAAATGTAGGGATAACCAAATAGACTTCAGAACTAGATCTAGACCTGCATCATTGCCTGGTTAACAGCAGAGGTGCCACCACTGTTCAGTGGAGGAAAGATTATATTTTCTATAAAGGATATATCAACTGGATGGCCACATGGGTGAAATGAACCATATAATTATCTCACCTTGCTCAAAAATTAATTTGAGATGGATCATTTGCCTGAATGTATAAAACCAAAATAACTTCTGAAACAGTATAGAATTACCATAAAATAAAATATTGATAAATTGCACTTTAATTAAAATTAAGAACTTTGTTCATGCTCAGATATCTTTAGGAGAGAAAGGCATGACATAACAGACAGTGGGAGAGAAGATATTTGCAATATACATATCTACCAAAAAGGACTTGTATCTTGAGTATATAGTGAACTTCTATAAATTAGTAAGAAAAAAGGTAGCCTGACCAGGTGGTGGCGCATTGGATAGAGTGTCGGACTGGGATGCGGAAGACCCAGGTTCGGGACCCCGAGCTCGCCAGCTTGAGCGTGGGCCCATCTGGCTTGAGCAAAAGCTTGCCAGCTTGGACCCAAGGTCGCTGGCTCCAGCAAGGGTTTGCTCGGTGTGCTGAAGGCCTGCGGTCAAGGAACATGTGAGAAAGCAATCAGTGAACAACTATGGTGTCGCAACGGCAACAGAAAACTAATGATTGATGTTTCTCACCTCTCTCCGTTCCTGTCTGTCTGTCCCTCTCTATTCCTCTCTCTGACTCTCTCTTTCCTTGTAAAAAAAAAAAAGAAAAAAAAGGTAGACAACGCAGTTAAAAAGTGGACAGAAGGCCTTGGCCAGTTGGCTCAGCGGTAGAGCGTTGGCCTGGCGTGTGGAAATCCCGGGTTCGATTTCTGGTCAGGGCACACAAGAGAGGTGCCCATCTGCTTCTCCACCCCTCCCCCTCTCCTTCCTCTCTGTCTTTCTCTTACCCTCCCACAGCTAAGGCTCCATTGGAGCAAATTGGCCCAGGCACTGAGGACAGCTCCTTGGCCTCTGCCTCAGGCGCTAGAATGGCTACAGCTGCATCCGCAAGGGAGCAACACCCCAGATGGACAGACTATCACCCCCTGGTGGGCATGCGGGGTGGATCCCTGTCAGGCACATGTGGGAGTCTGATTGCCACCCCACTTCTAACTTCGGAAACACACACACACACACACACACAAAGTAGACAGAAGATTTGAGTAGGTGTTTCTGGAAAGTTTAATAGCTAGTAAACACAGGGAAAGGTGCTGGTGCTCAACATCATTGGTCATCAGGGAAATGCACAGGAAGATACTGCTACGTACTAAGAATGGCTAACATTAAAAGATGAGTCAATGCCAAATGTTTCTTAGAATGTAGAGCATCTGGAACATGTGTACATTGATGGTGGGAGTATGTATGGTTTAACCACTTCAGAAAAACCAGTGCTAAATATTACAAATACCTTAGAATGCAGCTTTTACATTACTGGGAATATAGGTAAAAGAACTGAGAGCTTTGTGTCCACTAAAAGATACATGTGTAAGAATGATCATAGCAGCTTTACAAATAGTAGTTAAAAACTGGGACCGCCTGACCTGTGGTGGCGCAGTGGATAAAGCATCGACCTGGGAACACTGAGGTCGCCAGTTCAAAACCCTGCACTGGTCTGGTCAAGGCACATATGGGAGTTGATGCTTCCAGCTCCTCCCTCCTTCCCCCCCCCCCCTCTCACACTCTGTGTCTCCTCTCTAAAATGAATAAAAAAAAAAAACAAAACTGGGACCACCGAAAGGCCTACCAACAATAGTAGAATGGATAAATTATGATTTATCTAACACAGTGGAATATTACATTGCAGTGAAAGGCTGACTTGTGGCATGGAATAGCATGGGTGAATTTTACTTCTTTGAGAAAAAGAAGCTAGGCACAAAAGAGTTTGAAATGTATGATTGCATTTATGTGAACTTTATTAAGCATTTTTTTTGAATTTTATTTATTGATTTGAGAGAGAGAGAGAGAAAGATGAGTGTGTGGTGGGGGAGTGGAAGCATCAACTTGTAGTTGCTTCTCATAAGTGCCTTGACTGGGTAAGTGTGGGGTTTTGAACTAGTGACCTCAACATTCCAGGTTGATGCATTATCCACTGCACCACCACAGGTCAGGCTATGTGAAATTTAAAACTAGGTCAAACTGATCTATGGTAATAGAGATCAGAATAGTGGTTACATTTTGCCAGAGGTGATGACTGGGAAGGGGCTTGAGGGAGCCTTCTCGGGACTAGAAATGTTAAATATCTTGATCTGGGTGGCATTTATCTAGGTGTGTGTATGTATATATATATACACACATAAAAATTTACCCAGACATATACTTAAGTTTTTATTTTTTATTTTTTTAATTTATTTTTATTTATTCATTTTAGAGAGGAGACACAGTGTGTGTGTGTGTGTGTGTGTGTGTGTGTGTGTGTGTGTGTGTGTGTGTGTGTGAGAGAGAGAGAGAGAGAGAGAGAAAGGGGGGAGGAGCTGGAAGCATCAACTCCCATATGTGCCTTGACCAGACCAGTGCAGGGTTTTGAACTGGCGACCTCAGTGTTCCCAGGTCGACACTTTATCCACCGCGCCACCACAGGTCCATATACTTAAGTTTTATGTAAATTTTACCTTAATAAAAAGTAACAAAGCATAAAGATAACTGCTAGAAGAATAGCAATAAGAGATTAGTTTTTATCCTGGGGTGTGGGTGTAGGAAACAATAAATAAAATGTGTAAAGTCCAACTGAAAACAAAAAGAGATGGTAAAGGGAGGGAAGTAAAAAAGAGGAAAAGATAAGATTGCAGCATCTGTAATCAAAGGGTTTAATTTCTCTTTTGTAAAATAGAGCCTCACAATTGTGTACATTTAAGAGTTGCACGATAAGAGATAAATACAAATCAGCTGGGATTAACATGCTAGAGGGATTTGGTAGGAAATGCTAACAAAAGGCAGGGAGAGTAAATGATTAGTCAGATACATTTAAGGTGAAAAGCCTTAAATGGGGGAAAGCATTATATTTATTAATAAAAGGTATAGTCCAGTGTTTTTCAACTGTAGTCCAGTGTTTAACTGCAGACCCGCAGTTGAAAACCACTGGTATAGTCCACTAAGAAAATAAAACTTAAGAAAACAGGACTTAACTATTTAAAGCATTCACAATCATGGTGCAAGACTAAATCTCCCAAATCAGAAGATTCAGATAATCAGAAATTAAGTAAGAACTTAGGATATTTGAGTAACACAGTTAACAAGCTTGATTTCTGTTCTGACTTGTTTACACACACACACACACACACAATACACACTTAAAATTTAAATTATATCACATAGTACATACTCTTTTTTTCCTTTACGTTAGCAGTGTACCCTGGCTGTCTTTCCATGTAAGTACGTGTTGAGCTACCATATTTCTTAAAGAATACATAGAACTATATAATAAGGAAGCCTATCATTTATGAATCCATTTTTCGATCTACAGACATCGTTTGTTGTCAGTTTTACGATGTTAGAAGTGCACTTGCTTTGAATATTTTATATACATATGTAAGTAATTTGTATTACAGAAATCTTTTCCTAACATTCCATTTTGACTAGGCTTTTGAAAACAGACACTGAAGTCACTGAAAAATTCTGAAACAAGGCTATAGGAAATATTTAAGTTACTATACAAATTCTGGTTTGAAAGAAAATTCCAGCTGTTTTCTCTTAGCCCCTGTTTCCAAATTTATTCCTTCCTTTTCTGACTTAAGAGAGTAAGGGGATGATGGCTGTGATTCACCCATACATTATCTTTTCCCTTCGTGTACAGATTTAAGGTTTTCTCTTTTAGAGGATCCTTGAACCTGTGTTTATATTTTTGTATTTTTCTGAAATTAGAAGCAGGGAGGCAGTCAGACTCCTGCATGCGCCCAATTGGGATCCACCGGGCATGCCATCAGGGGGCGATGCTCTGCCCATCTGGGGCATGGCTCTGTTGCGGGCAGAGCCATTCTAGCGCCTGAGGCGGAGGCCATGGAGTGGTCTTCAGCACTCAGGCCAATTTTGCTCCAATGGAGCCTTGGCTGCAGGAGGTTAAGAGAGAGATAGAGAAGAAGGAGAGGGGGAAGGGTGGATAAGCAGATGGGCACTTCTCCTGTGTGCCCTGACCGAGAATCAAAACCTGGATTTCCACACGCTGGGCCAACCGGCCAGGGCCGAACCTGTGTTTTAAAAACATGGTTGTTAGTTTGTTGTTCATGGCATTGGAACATGTACTCTATTTAAAGGTCCTCTTAATTTCAAAAATGTATACTTTAGAAACTGAAAATCTTTAATTCTTGAGTAGATTAAATGAATTTTAGAATTCTAGGTTAAAACAAATGCTCCATATTATAATTTTGGAGATGTCTTTGACTTTAGACTTTTTTTCCTCTTTCAGACATTTAAAGTCATTTAATAAAAAGCAATTGAATCTAGAATCTAAACTTTAAACATTTTCATTTAACTTATCCACTGGCACTATTTTTATGCTTGACCATTTTAAAAATAATATTTTAAGACTCAGCCTTACAAAGAGTGAATGTTTATTTCAGTAGTATTCATAGTATTCTACTTTACCTCTTTAATTGAGCAACTGTGTGATTCATGACAAGAGTTATAACTGTATATCATTGTATCCTTTTTTGGTAGGCCGCATCTACAAGTGCTTATTTACTGGCTCTGTGAGCTCACTACTGACACTGCCACTGGACATGCTGTCCACGTGAGTATGAACCTTGTGATGGTGGAAGGCTGCATAACGTAGATGGTGCTTGTTTTTTTCTCCACATACTTATTTCTGTTATAATTTGAAAAAGTTTTTGTTCTGAGTACAAATACTAATTTATATCTTGATTCTAACATTTCTAGCTACAGAAGTAGTTGACATCTATATAAATGCTGTTTGTCTTAAAACATACCTGTCTTAAAAGATTGTTTTGTAATCGTAGAATGGCTTGTTAAAGAGGCTGTCATGCAGTGTATGATATATGCTGTTATGTTCACATGCTGAGAGTTTATTTAAATGTGTTTTTAGCAATATAGACATTTGAATTCAAATTTATTCTTAAAATGTTTCTCGTGATTATTAGAGTATGAACTCTAAAAATTTTCACTAAAGTTGTTTTGCTGTATCTTTATTTTATTTTTAAGTGAGAGGAGGGGATAGGGAGATAGACTCCTGAGCATGCCCCAATGGGATTCACCTGGCAACCCCTTTCTGGCGCTGATGCTTGAATTAATTTAACTGAGCTATCCTTAATGCCTGGGGCTGCTGCTGGAACCAGTTGAGCCACTGTTTGCAAGAGGGGGAAAGTGAGAGAAGGGGGAGAGGGAGAGGAAGAGAAGCAGATGGTCGCTTCTCATGTGTGCATTGACCAGGGATCAAACCCAGACGTCTATGTCTTCATGCTGAGCTGATGCTCTGTCTACTGAGCCAACTGCCAGAGCCATTTTGCTGTATCTTAATTTGACATTATGCATTGCATTTTTTTGGAAAGCTGTGTTTATTTATTACTGATGTCAGAATTAGAAACACCATAAATGATGAACTATATCAAGATTATTAGAATATTAAACCTGCAAAAGATTATACATATATTTGCTAAATCTTCTTTTGTGCCCAACTGCCCTTAGGGTTCTGATCCTTGTGTCAGTAAAGGCAAAGAGCAATGTTAGACTCTTGTGGAACAGAAGCATTCAGAATATAGCACCATCCAAATAAGCTACATAACAACTGAAACAGGAGAGCATGTTACATTTTCTGATATGAAAGAAATTGAGGAGGAGGTCTTTTAAGTCTCTGTGTCTATGTAATTTTAATCATGGTTGAGAATACCTGGAAACATTTGATGTGCCTGCAACACATCTACTTGCTTTTTCTATATTCTTTTGGCTAGAATGGGTGAGTTATGTCTTCCTTTGGCAGTGCAGGGAATAGATAACATAAAAGGTTTTGAATTTGAATCTTATTTATGTTAGAATTTAAAAAAAAATTATTATTGAAGAACAGCTTTGATTAATATTTAGAAGTACACAGGGGCCTTGAAATTAGGGCACTAATGACTGTGGCCATGACAAAAATGAGAAGCAGTAATTTGACACAATTCAAAGCTGGAAATGGTGTAAGAAGATACCTCTTTGTATATAAATACAGATCTGTGAAGTGGATGCAGTATAAACAAATTGGACAACATGCCTGTTTCTAGACATCAGATTTTAATCTTGGCCATTCAGAACACAGTCTTAATATAGATGCAAAAAAAAATCAGTCTTAATTGGCTTAGCCATTGTCATTGAGTCTCTGTGTAAAATCATAGTTTGCATCTAGCTTTCATCTAGGAATTATATGTGAAACAAAGGTGCATATTAGAATTTGTGAGGATGGTTAGAAAAAAGCAAGGCAGCTTTTGAGAGTGATAGAAGTTATATTTTAATGTCTATAAACCAATAAAAGAACGATTTCAAACTGGGAAGTCTTGTTCCATTTGTTTAGGACTAAAATTCCAAATATTGTAGTTTTATAGAGTACAATGTAGTGGCAAGTCAGTATCTCAGTTGTCTAGAAAATGTGACTTGAATAAGCATCTGTGTAGCTTAATAAAGCAGAGATATATTACTTTTTAAATGGTTTAAGTGGCTAAATATGTTAATATTTACCACAGTTTAAATTTGTAGGCTTTGGCTATGTGTAGAACACATGTTTATGGAAGCCATATCGGTGAAAGTGCCTGATCAACAAGGTGGTACTCCGCTTTCCTACCACCTTTATTTCTTGGTGGAGCCATTGAACATCATTTATTTGGCAGATGTGCTCACTTAGATGATGCACTGAGGTAGTTGGTTGTAACAGAACCCTGACATTGGAATAAAAAGTTGCTGTATTTGCCAGTTTTTGGATTTTGGGCAAATTATTGAATATTCTGAACCCCAATTTCCTTTTCCGTAAAATGAGAAAAAATTATGCCTCAGGGATTTGGATTGATCAAAGATGAAATTCACAAATATATGTAAAAATTCCATGGGAATTTTGAGCACTAGGTTAACGTATAGCAAAATCACCACAAAAACTCACTGTGGCTTGTTTTATGTTGGGCAGATGCCCCTTTCCTTTCTGACCTTGTTGGTTAGTGGGCCATCAGAATTGCCTTTATGAGACTACTTATTCACATGAGAGAAATACTGGAGGCGTGGCGTGGTGGGAATAGTTGAAAGAAATTGTGAACATGTTTGGTTTTATAATCCTACGCTGCTGTTTACAATTTGAAAAATTGAGCCATTTTTTTTCTGAAAACACTTGTAACTAAACTACATTTTTCCTTAATAGTTTTCATTTTCTCTATAATTTTATTTTTGACATTTTACTTTAAATTTAAAAAAAATTTTATTTGTGGCCCTGGCTATTTTCCTCAGTGATAGAGTGTTGACCTGGCATGTGGAAGTCCTTGGTTCGATTCCCAGTCAGGGCACACAGGAGAGGCGACCATCTGCTTCTCCTTCCCTCCTTCTCTCTCTTTCTCTTCCTTGATTTGAGCACATTGGCCCTGGGTGCTGAAGATGGCTCTGTGGAATCTTTGCCTCAGGCACTAGAAATAGCTTGGTTGTGAGCATAGCCCCAGGTGGGCAGAGCATGACCCCAAACAGAACTTGCCAGGTGGATTCTGGTCTGGGCACATGCAGGAGTCTGTTTGTCCCCCCCTCTTCTTACTTATATTAAATATAAGTTATTTATTGAATTTAAAGAGAGAGGAAGGTGGGGAGAGAGAGGCAGAGAGACATCAATCTGTTTATGTGCCCTGATTGGGAATCTACCTGGCAACCTCTGCGAATTGAAATGATGCTCTTACCAACTGATCTTTCTGGCCAGTGCATACTTTAAAATTCTTGATAGCATAGTAGCTGTTACATACTCTGTAGTTCAATTCCTCAGGTCATTTCTAGGCATAGCATATCAATTATTGCTTCAAAATATAGTGCTATCTCCAAAACTTAGTGACTTAAAACAATAGCCATTTCATTTTATTTTAAAAATTTATTTATTGATTTTTTTTTTTTTTTTTTTTTTTTTTTTTTTAAGAAATAAGGGATAGAGAGAGAGAGAGAGAGAGAACATTAATCTGTTTCTGTATGTGTCCTGACTAGGGACCAAACTGGCAACTTCTGTGCATCAATCAGAATGATTCACTAACCAAGTAAACTATCCGGCCAGGGCAAAACAATAGCATAGCCATTTTATTTGTTCATAATTCTGGTGGGTCAGCAGTTTGGGCTGGGCTCAGCTGATGAGTTCATCTGTTGGGCTTGCCTCGGTTACTCATTTGTTTCACTGCTGTTGGATGGTCTAAGATGGCCCCAGCACCTTAGTTCTCTTTCATGTTGTTTCTCATCTTCCAGAATGCTAGTGGGGCTTTTTCACATCATGTCTCAGGGCAACATTCTAAAAGGGTGATTGGAAGCTAGCAAGCTCTCTTCTAGGCACTGGACCATGGACAACATTAACTCTGGTCCATGTAGTTCATAAAACCAGCCCAGATTTAAGGTGTGAGGGAAAAGTACTCTATAAAGAACTTGTCATTTAAAAACTAAAACAAGCTGTTATTTTTACTGCAGAGGGTAAGGAAGGAGTAGAGAAGAGGGATGGGTAATTTAGTTCCAACCTATCAAAGTTATAATGGTTTGGGCTGTTCTTCAGCAAGAGAGTAGTTAGGATTCTTCTTTTGATCAGGGCATAGTCCAGATAATATCTGAATGCGACATCAGTTAAGTTTGGAGCTGCTAGATTGAGATCTCCCAAATTGACCCTTACTTAGGTTTTCCATGGAGAAAAAGAGTTATTCCATTATGACAGATTTCCAAAGGCTACCAAGATTCTTGAGTTATCCTTGAATTATTCAGAAATCAAACATGGAATAGGGGAGAATAAGCCCCTTCAGAGAGCAAAAGTACAAAAAGCTCATCAATATTGTAATCCATTAATTTTCATGTGATTATAAGGGAACTGTCTTTGTCTGTCTGAATTTGTTTGAGGAACTAATGTACTTTTGGTGTACTTGTAGTTAGCATCAAAATTGTATCTGTTTTCTGAGTGACATTTCTAAAGTATGTAACAGACTTCTTTGTCATACACATACATACTGAATAGTTTTTGGCCTTCTGTTCTTTATTTTGGCGTTAGGCCTTTCTGGAGGTGCTTTTTTCCCCTTCTTACTTGCTGTTTTCTTCATTTGTATGGGCTCAGGTACCAGCTAACTATGTTTGTTAAATTTGTGTATAAAATAGAACAAGAAGATTGTTAGGGTTGGGCAGTCAACCTTTAGCAGGTTACATTTTTGGTCTATGTCTAGTTTTGGCTGCTTTTGAGTTTTTGCTTGCCACCTTCCTGATTCTGAGCCTTGTTCAAAGAAAGGTAATGGATCACTAATTTCTGTGTAGTTTTGGTGTTATTCCTTTTTTTTTTTTTTTTTTTTACAGAGACAGAGAGAGAGTCAGAGAGAGGAATAGATAGGGACAGACAGACAGGAATGGAGAGAGGTGAGAAGCATCAATCATTAGTTTTTCATTGCCGTTGTGACACCTTAGTTGTTCATTGATTGCTTTCTCATATGTGCCTTGACCTTGGGCCTTCAGCACACCGAGCAACCCCTTGCTGGGGCCAGCAACTTTGGGTCCAAGCTGATGAGCTTTGCTCAAACCAGATGAGCCCGCGCTCAAGCTGGTGAGCTTGGGGTCTCGAACCTGGCTCCTCTGCAGTCCAGTTTGACGCTCTATCCACTGCGCCACCGCCTGGTCAGGCTGATGTTATTCTTTGACTACTAATATGATATAAACACATAATAAAAAAATATAAAGAAGTATATTTGGCCAGTTTATAAGATAGATCATCATTCTCAGAACTAATTTTTTTTGAGAAACTGCCTCTCAGTCAGAAAATTATGAGTTTTCTGGCTGTTTTGTTCTGAAATTTTAGTTTAAAATGAAATAATACCTTTGGTTTCTTTGGTTTCCTTAGATGTTCTTTGAAGTAATTTCATATAATTCTTTTTTTTACTAGGGACAATTTATTGGCAGATTGTTTGCAGGGTTGTTTCGTGGTGACATGCACATTGTGCGCATTCATCAGCCTGGTGTGGCTGCGAGAGCAGATCGTCCACGGGGGAGCGCCAATTTGGCTGGAACATGCTGCTCCACCCTTCAATGCTGCTGGACACCACCAGAATGAGGTAACTGTCCCCCACCCTCGAATTCATTTTATTGGAGCAGGACATGAGAATTGTCATCACCTTTTAAGACCCAAACCCTTATTGCAAAGCAGAATAATGGAAAGGTTTGGGAGAAAATTAAGGGAGATGTGAAAAATCAAAAGAATGCGGCTGTAATGTGGCCTCTTACTTTTCTAGCAAGGCTGGGAGCAATATTAGGGGTATAGTAAAATGTCCTTTCATTGTCTCTGCTGAGGTTAGCTGCTTAACACTGGCCTGGAAATTAAGACACAGATTTCTTTCTACATGATTCTGACATGCAGCATAACATTAAGGAGGCAACTTAATCTTTTGATCATCAGTTTCGTTGTTTGTAAAATGCACTGCCTTTGCTGCTCCCAGCAGGAACATTACCAGAAGTAGCAATACTGGAACACTATAACAGTGGTGTGCAGTTTTACTATTTCTTTATGAGAGATGACATGCTTACAATGCAAGAACATTTGCTAGAGGCATTAAGAAGAGAAGGAGGACATAAATTATTTTTAGTATTTTGTTTGCTGAGAAATTATGGGGCTGAAAATGTCAAAAAAATTAGCTACTTACATATGAAAACAATTCATACTTTATAAAATTTTGTTATGAAAAAGTTGACTGTAAGATACTCAAAATGAAAATTAACAACTTAATTTTTCATGTAAGACCTGCTTTTGTTAGTGTATAGGTTGATTTCATCAAATTCTGGTGTATTTTTTTTTTGTTACAGAATTAAGAATGCAACCTCTTTTAAAAGCCACACATACAAAAATGGAACTGTAAAGAAAGGATACTGTCTTTATCTAACAGAATTAATACTTTTATCATTGTATCTCATATTTTGAATCATTTAATATAGTTCTTTTTGAATCTTCGTTAACTCCATGGAAGTTGAGTGTTTTAATGAACTACAACTATGTCTTTGCTTGCTAGGTGGCTGCACTCAGGAAGAGCCAGAAGATGTGTTTGAGAACTGATAAAGTCTATATGCACAGGCATACCTACAGAACAGAAATTAGCTTTGTTTTCCTCAAGTGTTTGATAACTGAGAATTAAATTTTATATCTGTGTATAAGCAAACAAGTAGATGCATGAATAAATATATTTTTATCCTGGAGGTGGTCATTAAAGATAGGATTTGTCTTATATGGAAGGATTATATATGGAATGATGTATTCAAGATAACCAGATTGTTTACCCATTTTGCTATAATGCTTTATAAAAGGGTAATCTTTAAATTATACTGAATGAATATATATAATGTGAAGTGAGTTTATATCCTTATACACCAAGTTGATCCAAAATGGGGTGCGGAGAGAATGGAGTGGGGAGAGAGGAGCGTAAAGCATCAACTTATACCTTGACTGGGCCGGGGACCTCTGTGTTCCAGGTTGACGCTTTTTCTACCATGGCACCACAGGTCAGGCTAGTTCAGTTTTCTTAGAAGGTAGAGTTTGATTTGGAAATAGAGCAAGATTGAGGAAAGTTAGCTAAATGTCTGGGCTCTTATGTGATTTAGGCTCCAGCAGGAGGAAATGGTGCTGAAAATGTTGCCCCTGACCAGCCTGCCAACCCACCAGCTGAGAACGCGGTAGTGGGGGAAAACCCGGATGCCCAGGACGATCAGGCGGAAGAGGAAGAGGAGGAGGAGAATGAGGAAGAAGATGAGGCAGGCGGGGAAGACGCAGCAGATGCCAACAACGGGGCCCAGGGTAATGGCTGCTGGTTTGTCCTTACTCCTTTTCTCTACCAGGAGTTCATTTCCATCTTGCCTTGGGGAGAAGGACTGGAGTTTTCAAAATGTAATGGGTTTAAAATTCTGTTTTTACTTTATTTTGGCAAATTTTTATGTATAGACAGACATATTCATACATTTTTTTCCCTGTGAAGCTGGGTACATTTTAAGATCTTACTTTACATAGGACTTTTTTAGGATAGATAGAAGAAATTATTTCTAAGTTGGTATAGATCCTAGTTTTTTTAAAAAAGAAATTTGATACAGATTTCTTTGCCATTTTATTCAGTCAGTACTTTTAGTATCAAAGAAGAATTCTTGAACTGTAACCTATAGGCCAAATTCCATCCAAGGAAACCAGTTTCTCCTTTTCTAGCAGTGTAACTTGACCGTGTAAAAGAAGATCCGAGACTGGGTTCCCCAGTCAGCTGTCAGTACCTCAGGGCCTCCTTTATTCTCTTCCCACCCTAGAGTTTTCCTGTCAAGTGTTGCCCTGTCTCTGGTCCACTTGACATTGCTACCATCTTGAGTGTCTCCTGGGTGCCAGGCATGCAAACACGAGGGCCCTGCTTTCATGGAGCTTCTGGTCTATTTAAGAATACGCAAGTGAGCAAATTTATCATTACACATTGTGATAAATATTATGCACTTTGCTCTGAGGATGCTATTGGGGAGAGACTTATTTAAACAAGATGTCCTGTCCTGGTCTGACCTGTGGTGGCACAGTGGATAAAATGTCAACCTAGAATGCTGAGGTCACTGTTTAGAAACACTGGGCTTTCCTGGTCAGGGCACATACAGGAGGTAACTACTGTGAATTGATGCTTACCACTTCTCTCTATCTTTCTCCCCTCTAAAAATGAATAAATAAAAACTTAATAACAAGGTGTCCTGGTAGCTCAGAGTAAGTGCTGTGACCAGAAGGATGAGAAAAATTGAATTGTGTAATAGGGCCTTTGCTGGGGAGAGACAGGTATCTGTTCAAAGACTCTGAGAAAGCAACCTACTGACATCCTAGTCCTGGCTACCATTTCTGTTTCAGTTTAATGTATTAGCTCCTAAGTAGTCTTCTTCCATTCTTTCTTTTTTCTTTTTTTTTTTTTTTTAGCAAGAGAGACAGAGAGAGGGACAGTTACGGACAGACAGGCAGGAAGGGAGAGATGAGAAGCGTCAAGTCTTCCTTGCGACACCTTTGTTGTTCATTGACTGCTTTCTCATATGTGCCTTGGCTGCAGGGCTCCAGTAGAGCGAGTGACCCCTTGCTCAAGCCAGCGACCATGAGGTCATGTCTATGATCCCATGCTAAAGCCAGCAACCCTGCGCTCAAGCCGGATGAGCCTGTGCTTAAGACAGCAACCTTGGTTTTGAACCTGGGTCTTCTGCTTCCCAGTTTGACACTCTATATCCACTTCGCCACTGCCTTGTCAGGTCCTTCTTTCATTCTTGATCCACATAGTATTTGGATTACTCTCCTGCCTTTAAAAATATTTTCAGTGTTTTTCCATGATACTAAAGGAAAAAAAATCCAGACTTCGGATTCATTTTGTATGTTCTGACCCCTGGTCTTTCACACTGTATCTTCTACCTCCTCGTCTCGCAGAGAATTCTAGACCCCCTGGCTTTCTTACTTTTCTCAAATGTGCTGGAGTCAATCCTGATTCAGAGCTATTGACTTCTTTTTAACATAACCCTGTTCATTTCCTTTCTAGTACTTAGCACACACTAGAACCACCTTACTTATTTTATATGTTGTATTTATGTATATGTATTCTTATTGCCTAACGAGAAATTAATTGTATGGAAAAAATTTAAATGTGGTTTATCTTCTTAATAACAGCTTATAAAATACCAAATTAAGAGAATACACTTCACTATTTATAGTTCAAGTTCTACAAGTAATCTTTAAACTACAATTTTATTTCCAGATGACATGAACTGGAATGCTTTAGAATGGGACCGAGCTGCAGAAGAGCTTACGTGGGAAAGAGTGAGTAAGACTTCTTTCCATTAAGCTGTGGTGTTTTTATTCTAAAGTGTATTTTAAAGTTGGGCATATTCACATATGTACACTTAATTTTGTAGTTACATTTGATGAAAACTTTAATAGAACTTTAATTTCTAGAGAAAGTTAAGTGATGTTTTCTTTGTGTTGAAAATTTTAAGAATAGAATGAAGATCTACTGATAACTTTTTCTGTCTTCAGACCTTTCTCTACTTAGGGAATGTTTAACCTGAAATTGTGAACTTTGAAAAAATGAACTATTTAAATATAAGTATCATTCTGATACTTTATTTGACAGTATAGTTGTATTCATGAAATCTTGACTGGCTCCATAGCTAATGTAAGAATGAAACTCAAGATGGAATTGTTTTTACTTAAAACCATGATTTGTGCCTGACCCGTGGTGGGTCAGTGGATAGGGCATCGACCTGGAATGAAGTTGCTGGTTCGAAATCCTGGGATTGCCTGGTCAAGGCACATATGGGAGTTAATGCTTCTCTTTGCTTCTTTCTCTCTCTCTGTCTCCTCTCTCCTCTCCCTCTGAAAGTGAATAAATAAAATATTTTTAAAAATCTTTAAAACCATGATTTGGAATAAAAGGAGGCTTAAAATATAAAACTCCCATAAACAGGAGATTTTTTACTCTCTGAAATGATAGGCTATATTGAAAAGTAGTGGGTAAGGATTATGTTTAAAGATATTGAAAGGAAAATGATTCTTTAAAAATAAATACAATAAAAAATCCTGTTTTATCTTGAATTAATGCATATTATTATGTATTTTAGATGCTAGGACTTGATGGATCACTAGTTTTTCTTGTAAGTAAAGCTAATATTTTTTAATAATAGAATTTGATTTAATTACTTGTCTTAGTGACTCATTGTTTTCAGATTTACAATAAAGGTAATATTTTTCAATAATAGAACTGTGACTTAATTATTTGTCTTAGTGACTCATTGGTTTCAGATACATGGTATGTCCTGGCTTTTTATGCTAAAGATCAAAATGCTCTTTGATTTTTGATTATTTGATATGTTGAAGGAAGTTATATGTATTGAAAATATTGGCAAAGTGTACAATTTAAAAGGAAATTATTAAATACTTGATTTTTAGAAAAGAAAATAAAATACAACATTTATGGTAGTTAAGAACTTGGTCTTTTAAAGTTCTACCTTGTGAAGTTTAAATGCCTGATCTAGTGAAGAGCACCTTTGCCATGTGCACAGTGAGAGCCCCAGGCTCTCATAGGTTTCCACTTTTTGCTGAATCCCACCTATCTTTACCTTATTAGCAAAGAATACAACTCAGAGATGAGGAACAATTATTTAAAGAGCATGTTCTTTAACTCATTTATGCCGGAGGTTGAAATTTTTGAAATTCACTTCAAATATTTTCTGAATATTCACATCACTTTTTGACAAGCTCCCACCATGCCAGTATCTGCAGCAGTGACTAACCCTGTGTACCGGGTGATAACATTGTGCCCTCAGGAGGCAGGCATGTGAAAAATCAGACCTCGACAATGACCTTGAGCTGTAGGATATAAGTAACTCCCATGACACTACAGTTCCAGTAATAGAACATGAGGCATAAATGGGTTAAAGCAAAAAAGGATACCTTTTAAAAGATTCTATAATATAACATCACTTACCATTTGGGATTTTAGATGGTTTTGGGTATCAGGACGACTTTGGCTGCAGGTGGGAGGACCCCTAGTGACCAAAACAATAATGTAAGAACAGGTCCCGAACAAGGGTGGGCTTGAGGAGGGCTTGATCTAGAGGCCCAAAAGGTCATCAAAAATCCAAATGAGTTTCGTCTGGCTCCTCTGCTGTCCACAGTGCTGGTGTCCTCCTCAGGCTGGCTCCAGATGGGAGCCAGAATAGGAAGTTGAGGTTAGTAGTTATACTGAGGCATATATCTGTGATACTTTACAGATTAGTGAGAATGTGAGAATCACAAATTATAGAAGGTATTCTTTGGCTGCATATTCATTTATATTTTTTACCTCATCAGTCTCTCATAGATGAATGACAAAAGTGATTGGTGGAGTTGTGTTGACTCATCTCATTCTAATTATTGGGGGAAAAAACTATTTATAGGATGACTTTATTCATGGAAAAATAGTTTAGTATCTACCATATGTTAGCTATTGTGATAATTACTGGAATGGAATAGGATTCCTGTACTGAAACGCTTTATAGTTTAGTAGAGAGAAATGAATGTGTGAACAAGGACCTTTAGAGGGACATACTGTGTGTTAAAGACTTAGTGACAGAAGGTGTGCATAGGGTACAAGAGGCATAGAAGAGGGCTTAATTAGTTTTCTCTTGGAGTTTGTAAGCAAGGAATTTTTAGAGAAGATAACTTCAGGCAGAGAAGCTGAAAAAATTCAAGTGATAAGAGCTAGGGTGGTGATTGGGAAAGTAGCACTCATCTTTTAGACAGTCATCCATCTTGCTACTTGGGTTTCCAGCAGATTGGGGACCTGATTAGAAAAATCTTTCTATAAAGAAAATTTTGCAGTGTTGGCCCCCTTTGGAAGGATAATTTAACTTGATGGGGGAGGAGGGCATGGTCCTACACGAAAGGGCTTGGACAGTGGTCTGTTTCATGGTTGAAAACCACTGGGCTTGCACTTTCTAGTGGCAGCATGGAGTGTGACTGAAGTACATGTGACATGGCGGAGGAGTAGATGATGGGCAGTCATCTTGGAGGTGATAGTACATAACTGTGGAAATGGATCAATAGCCAAGTGAGTGAGGATTCTGATGCACGAACAAAGAAAGCCAAGATACCATAGGGAGAAAAAGGAACCAGAAAAGAGAAAGTTACCTTGCAAAAGTCAGGAGAACAAAATGGACACTGAAAGAAGCATTGTGTATTTTTACATTAATATGTTGTTGGGAATTAATGTGGCTTTGAACTTTTTCTCCATTTGAAATTTTTCAGTGTCATTTGTTTTAATGCAGTCTGGCAGGTATTTATGGGAATATGTGTAGTTTGTGGTAGATTATTAACTTATGAATAGGAAATTATTGGTTTCTTTGATTTTTTTCTTATATGTAGCATTATGAACTTTGAATTTTATTAGGTTTATTTTTATGAGCTATCTAATGAAAAATATAAAGTTGCACTTAATTTTTGAAATGAAATCTCAATTATAGAATGCAAATTTCAGTCTTCTAACTAAATAAATGGAGTGGTCTAAATATATATCAAATAGGAATGAATATGTTTTATTAATGTTCTTTTCTTTTAGGAACATGTCTTCTGGGTGGTGTCTTTAAACACTCTGTTCATTCTTGTTTTTGGTAAGTGGTATTTATGCTTTTGTTTATTACAGTAGTTTAGTTTATTTCTCCCTCCCCTCCCCCCCTCGTAAGAGGAGGGGAGTCAGAGAGACAGACTCCCGTATGCGCCCCGACTGGGATCCACCCGGCAAACCCACTAGGGGGCGTTACTCTACTGCAACTGGAGCCATTCTAGCGCCTGAGGGAGGCCATGGAACCATCCTCAGCACCCAGACTAACTTTGCTCCAATGGAGCTTGGCTGCAGGAGGGAAAGAGAAAGAGAAAGGAGAAGGAAAAGGGTAGAGAAGCAGATGGGCGGTTCTCCTGTATGCCCTGACCAGGAATTTAACCCTGGACATCCACACGCTGGGCTGATACTCCACCACTGAGCCAGCCAGCCAGGGCTGAGACAAAAATTAATTTCTGAATATTATTGGTAAAGAGCAAAAGAAACTTACAGATAACAAAATATCTTTAATAAAAGATGGCTGTAATTAATAGCAAGCATTCTTTGTTTCCCTTTCATATGGGGTGAAAATTTGGAGATTATTTTGCATTTATTTTTCATATGTAAACTAACCAATATTTGACTAAGTTTTATTTGAGAGAAAAATTGATCTGTAGAATTTATTCTTTCCTCTTGTAAGAAAAGCTTGATTCTAAATTAGTGTTTGGAGGAACAAGTTACCTTTAAAACCTGAATTACAAAAATAACTCATTTATATAAAGGAAATATTATCTATTTTTTTAACCCATATATAAGCTTATATGAAAAATCTTTGTCTTAGTAAACTTATATATACTTAGGATCTCTTGAAATGAATCGAAGTTTTCTTTTTAGGAATGTACTTTTTTCTTTTAGGTGAACATAATCATTGGGAGTAAGCACATTTTTTCCCTTACTTGCATTGCTCTACTGCAGTTTTCCTCTGGCATTTTTTTGACTGTTGTGGTCATGTCCTTCGCAGAAATATTACCTCACTGCTGTCTCCCATATAAGGGAATGATCCTGAGAAACTGACCTTAATTTCAGGATGCCTATCTAGTAGTTGCTGTGGAATGGAATAGAAATTGTTAAATTGATGCTTAGGTTAATATTTACGTATACAAATAGAATTAAAACTTAAAAGTTTGCCTTTCCCTAGGGACCTTCTTGAGTCACCCTCAGAGTTGGGTGTGAGAACAAAATAGGAAAAATTCTATTTATTGGTTTTCCTTATTTAAAAATTTCTTGTGCTTTATGATATACATAATTTATCAGTAAAATAATATACACATCTTATTTGTAAGTAAATTCGAAATAGATCTTAAACCCATAAATAAATTTCTACCCATAGAATATGTCATCAAAACTGTTTGCTGCCTGACCAGGCGGTGGCGCAGTGGATAGATAGAGCGTCGGACTGGGATGCGGAAGACCCAGGTTCGAGACCCCGGGTCGCCAGCTTGAGCACGGGCCCATTTAGCTTGAGCAAAAAGCTCAACAGCTTGGACCCAACCAAGGTCGCTGGCTCCAGCAAGGGGTTGCTTGGTCTACTGAAGGCCCGCGGTCAGGGCACATGTGAGAAAGCAATCAGTGAACAGCTAAGGTGTCGCAACGGCAATGAAAAACTAATGATTGATGCTTCTTACCTCTTTCCGTTCCTGTCTGTCTATCCCTATCTATCCCTCTCTCTGACTCTCTCTCTCTCTGTCCCTGTAAAAACAAAAAACAAAAAAACACTTTTTCCTGGCCAGATTCCTGTAAATTCACTCTTTTGTCATAATAATTTGACCTTTCTCAGCCCTTCCCCAACCTATGCTATTCATTTTCTTGGCATAAATAAAAGAAAATTAAATGTTATTATTAAGAACAAAATAGCCCTGGCTGGATCTCTCAATCTAGAACATCATTGTGAGGCACAGAGGTTGCTACTTTGATCCCTGGTCAGGGCACATACAGGAACAGATTGATATTCCCGTCTCTGTCTTGCCGTCTCCCTTCCTTTCTCTCTAAAATCAATAAAATAAACATTTTTTAAAAAAGAACAAATTAAAGTTTTAACACAACAAGAAATATTTGAGGAAAGGACACTGTAAAAATTCTTACTGTGAAAATTATAAGGGATATTGTTTTATTTAACCATAATACCATTATGACATCTAACAAAATCACCAAAATTTAATATTTCCTAGCAATGCAGCACATTACAAGTTCTTAGATTGTCTCTTTAAATGTCATTGTATAGTTTGATTGAATGAAGATCTGGATAATGTCCAGACAGACATTATTTTTGGTTGTTAATCCTTTTGATCAAGAATATTTTTCTGCTCCCACAATTTTTTTCCATTGATTTGTTGAAGATACTTACTTAGATCAACTGTCCTCTAAGTGCCTCATGTTCTACATTTGTCCTCCTGCTTCCTCATGATGTCCACTACTTTGTCTGCTACCTTGCTTCTTTGTCTGCAAGAGCCTGATCAGATTTAAGTTCAATATGTTTGGGACAAATCTTTCACTGGTTGTTCATTGCCTAATACGACATAGAAGACGTGATGTCTGGTTCTCCATCTTTCTCAGTGGTTCAGGTGATAGCATCTTGAAATCTATTGATAGCTTTCATTTATTTCTTTTTTTCTTTCTTTTTGATAGACAGTCAGAGAGAGGGACAGATAGGGACAGGCAGACAGGAAGGGAGAGAGATGAGAAGCATCAATTCTTTGTTGTGGCACCTTAGTTGTTCATTGATTGCTTTCTCATATGTGCCTTGACTGGGGGCTACGGCAGACTGAGTAACCCCTTGCTGGAGCCAGTGACCTTGGGCTTAGGTTGGTGAGCTTTGCTCAAACTAGATGAGCCTATGCTCAAGCTGGCAACCTCAGGGTCTTGAACCTGGGTCCTCCTCATCCCAGTCCGACGCTCTTATCTGCTGCGCCACGACCTGGTCAGGCTCATTTTTCTTAACCATAAGAAAGTAATGCTTTGGGATGGTATTTCAGTATCGTACAAATATCTAGTGTTTCATCATTTCACCTGGTTTTGTTAATCTGATGATACTTGACCTGAAATAATTTATTTTATTAGGCATTGCAAAATAATTTTTTTCAAAATGTCAATTTTTATATTTATTGGCTGGTTTTTCTATACAGGACTACTTATTATCAGCTAGAGCTAGTTTTCAGGTTAAGGAATTGATGAGCTTACTACTTACATTGGTGATAAAAATGTTTTCTGTGATGCTTTTTCCTTTTTTTTTTTTTGGCCTGCCACTTTTTGAGTGTAATGAACTCATGGTTTGTATGTATTCAGTGTGTTTCCATTGGTTTGGGTCATTATTCTTTTTGATGCTTATATCTTTTCTTTGGCTTGTGAGCCTCTTCACAGTGGTTCCTGGCTCCTTTTGCCATTAGCCTTTTAGACCTTGATTACTTTGTTGTTCTCTGGTTACAGAGAATGTTCCAGGAAATGCATTTCTAGTCCCAGTTCTAGTATATTTCATTTCTTTAAAAAACCCTGGTTCGTTTTAGTGGGAGATGGTACTAGAAGTTTTCATTGTTTTGATTTTGAAGTTTTCATTGAGTTTTTTTCCTCTCTTTTAGCATTTTGCCCTTACCACATTGGTCATTTCTCCCTTGTTGGTTTGGGATTTGAAGAACATGTGAGTATAATACTTTTACAAATTTACTTTCCTTGATTATCCCCCCCAATTTTTTTTTCTTCCCCCCCAAATTTGATATTTGTTGAATATCAACAATGAACCCTTTGAGTAGTGAGTTTTTTTATGCTCGCTGAATCCCCGGAGTGAGTTGCTTTTCAAAAAATGAAATTAGTTCCAGTTCCAGTTTTATTAACTTAAAATTATGTTTGTTAACTAACTTATGGAAACAAGAAGAACATACATTTACCTTTTTTTAATGTTGCCTTACACATTTTTAAAAATTAATTTTTGGTTACGATCCTACTCTGGATGGTCAGGAGGCACAAGGACTTACATGAATGTTTGTACTACTCAAAGGGTTAATAATGTTATAAAGAGTTACTTCATTTCTCAGTCTGCCTTATACAAAGGTATAGTTACCTAACACCATGTTGTTGTTTTCTTTAAAAACTGACAGTGGCTCAAGTTGGTAGATTATGTTGCCAGCTAAAGAAGATGTGCGCTGAGATCCCATGTCTTCTTGCTGTTGGTAGGCCAGAGGCATACTATAGGAAAGTTTCCTTGCAGACTAGTTTAGTTTATGACCTGTCCTAGTGAACCTGTGCGCCCTTTTTCGCCTTCTGCCAGATGCCCCCTAATAAATTTAGAAATTCAGCAGTATATCATCAATTGATTAAAATATAGTCAATCTTTGAATGATGGGCTGTAGTGTTTTGTAAAGATTTTGCTTTAATTTTCACGTTTTAGCTTTGCTTTTCAGAGGTTTTGTAAATATTTAGATGGACAACTGCTGTTTGGGTGGGGGGAGAAAGATTTAGTTTTTAAGAAAGAACTGACATATCTGGATGCTCCGTTCCGTTTGTGTATGTGAGTCCTGAAAGAGCACATTTTGAACTGTTCTGAAGGGGCAAGGAGATGTGTTTCAAAGTTTGCTACAGCTTTCCGAATTCTCACTAGTTAAATGCAAGAACTTGAAAAGTTATGGTGAATTCTTTGTTAAATTTTTACTCGTCAAACTGTCGCCACTTGAAATTTATATGAAATTCAGGAATGAAGAGGATGGGCAATATTTATCATTACCCAAATTCTTGTTTTCTAAGTTGAGCATGGGACAGATTTGGGGAGCAAGGGATAGTCACTTCTAGTGGTAGGAAAGAGGTGGCTGGGATGCACCGGGCAGGTGGACAGCTTGGGAAGTGTGTGCTGCTGCTCTTAGTGCTCAGTCTTTAGCAAGTCCACTTCAGAATGGAGTAGAGCACAGACTTACTGCATTACAACTTTTCCCTTATTTTTATAATTTACTCTATTTTGTCTGCTTGAATAAGTGTTATTCTTTCATTTTTCCTCGTCTCATAATATATAACTGGGAGAATCTGATTTTCAAAGATGTCATCCAAAGAGGGTTTTGTGATTGTTTTCTAGATGTAAATTGCCTAGACATGGTTCATTTCTAGTCTGGTTGAATTGTTTACTGCATTGTTGTACTGGGGTGGGGTCATGTGGTACAATGAAAGTTTATGTTTTTCTTATTTCCAGGTCCAAGCGTCTCATTTCGAAGGCCTGATCACAACCATAGTTGGGTATATACTTTTAGCAATAACTCTGATAATTTGTCACGTATCCTTTAATGAACCAAAGAGTTGTTTCTATTACTGATAAAGCTATAGTACTGTATTTCTCTTCCCTTGTACCCGTAGTAAAAGTTGTGGGCATTTGTAATGAGGATAAGGACAGACAAAATATAAAATAAATTAATTCTGTCTGCCAACTAATATTACATTGCCTAAATTATTATGTCTTACTTGAAATGCCCAGTTTTTCCTTGACAAGATGCTGTAGGGCTTGGCAACTCTTGTTAAATTTCATAGATCTCGTCGCTTGCTGGGAGTCTGCTATATTGTTGTAAAGGTAATTCTTGTTATAAGTTAAAACTGGAAACGATTTCTTTTCATTTGGGTGATACTGATGACCTTTATTTTTGCTCAAGGTCTCTTTGCTAGTGGTGGTGGAAATTGGAGTGTTCCCTCTCATTTGTGGCTGGTGGCTGGATATCTGTTCCCTGGTGAGTTTATTCATTATCATACAATCAAATAATATAAAGGCTTCAGAAAAGACATTTTAAGAATGGGTTTCTTTTAAAGGAAAGTCAGTATTTGATAATAATTTGCTTATTTTGTTCTGAGAATGTATCATTGTGGAGTCTTAATGTTGCTAATTTTTCTTGAGTACCTGATTTTTTTTTTTGAGGGTTCATGCAGATTTTTTTTTTTCTTCAAGGACAGAGAGAGAGAGTCAGACAGAGGGATAGAAAGGGACAGACAGACAGGAACGGAGAGAGATGAGAAGCATCAATCATTAGTTTTTTGTTGCTATCGCAACACCTTAGTTGTTCATTGATTGCTTTCTCACATGTTTGACCGCAGGCCTTCAGCAGACCGAGCAATCCCTTGCTGGAACCAGTGACCTTGGGACCAAGCTGGCAAGCTTTTGCTCAAGCCAAGTGGGCCTGTGCTCAAGCTGGCGAGCTCGGGGTGTCGAACCTGGGTCTTCACATCCCAGTCCAACGCTCTATTCACTGCACAACCGCCTAGTCAGGCTCATGCAGATTTTTGATGTTAGAGTACTTTGGGAACCTTTTTAATAATCAATGGAGAATTTTCTTCTCATTTTACTCTTTCAAACTTTGCGATAATGCCAAGACATTATACACATAAAAAGAGCAGTGTGATAAGAGGATGGTTTCTGTAATCAGTTCAACCCTAACCATTTGTTTTAACTAAGATCTTTAATGGCTATTGGTGATAGTCAGTTTTTGACTTTTCAAAAATATTTTATATGTAGAAAAGCTACCTTCGGTTCTGAGATGACATTTTCTCTCATACTTGACTATTAAAACTTGGTATGAATACAGACAGACCTATAGCCAAGAAAAGGTAGTATGTTAACTAAAAATGGTTCTTTGTAGTATTAGTATCAGTAAGGTTTTTACATAAAAGTTGATTTATCAATCTTGCTGCTTATATTTAAACGTTTTAAAGTGTTATATACATCTTTGAAATAATGTGTAACCTTATATCATATTTCTGTGACATCATGAAATGGTATTAAGAGAACTGTGGTTCTAGAACATCATAATCTATGTGTATAGTGATTTTTATCTACTTCCCTATAAGGTGGAAATTTTTATTTTATTTATTTATTTTATCTTAATTTTTCTGAAGTGAGAAGCGAGGAGGCAGAGAGACAGACTCCCACATGAGCCCGACTGGGATCCATCCGGCATGCCTACTAGGGGGTGATGCTCTGCCCATCTGGACTGTTGCTCCATTGCAACCAGAGCCATTCTAGTGCCTGAGGGTGGAGGTCATGCAGCCATCCTCAGCGTCTGGGCCAACTTTGCTCCAATACAGCCGTGGCTGTGGAAGGGGAAGGAGAGGGGGAAGGGTGGAGAAACAGATCGATGCTTCTCCTGTGTGCCTGACCAGGAATTGAACCTGGGACTTTTATATGCCAGGCCAACACTCTACCGCTGAGCCAACCGGTCAGGGCCAAGATGGAAATGTTAATGTAGCAAACATTGGTGGTACAACTCTTGCTCACCTGTTCTGTTTTGATTTAGGAAATGTTTGATGCTACTCTGAAAGATCGAGAGCTGAGCTTTCAGTCAGCTCCAGGTACTACCATGTTTCTGCACTGGCTAGTGGGAATGGTCTACGTGTTCTACTTTGCCTCCTTCATTCTTTTACTGAGAGAGGTAAGTTCTACAGGGAAGTGCTATCACTCTACATTCATGAAAAGGAGTTTTGTTTAACTAAGTTGTGCCTCAAAAGTTAGAGTTTCTTAACAAAGTCATTTATTTTAAGAGGGAATAACTTATTCATTTATTTTAAGAGGGAATAACTTACAGATAAGTTTGACTTAATTGCTTTAAACTATCTTCAGTCATTTTTCTCAAAAATAGTCAAGTTTTAATATTTCTGTGTAGAAATAGTTACAAGTTTCAAAGACGAGTAGACTGGGGGGAGACAAATAAATGCACTTATTTTATTTGTAGCCATCCTCTAATACAAATTCTTGGAATTTTATGTGATTTGAGCCTGTTTTAAACTTCATTCAAAAAAATGTAATGCTGGAAATACCCAAAGGTTATGGTTTTACAGGATCGAATATGTAAAATGGCCTTGAAGCAGGCACCTTAAGCATAGAATTAGAGTGAAGGTCCTTTATGATTCTAGTTCATTTGCCAGATGGGTACCTTACCAACCCTGTATAGTTGGAGAATACAGTTTTTACTGATTTGAAGACGATGTGGGGGGTGTGTGTCATTCTTGTATACATCTCATGCTCAGTCATTCTGGGGCAATAGGAAGTATAAAACTGGTAAGTGTGCTTGTCACTGTGCATTCTTTCCCTCAATATCATTGCACACTCACTCTGTTAGCTGCTGGGATAAGAGAATCAAAGACATAGTTCTCATTCTCCTTGAATTTACATCCTGGGAAGGAATTTAACTGTTGAACAAGTCAACTTACTCCTTGGAGAGTGGTGATGAAATGTACAAGGGCCTGAAGGAGCAGACTGACTAATCCAGTGTGAATGGAATCCAAAAGTATAGAGGCTTAATGTTCTTCTCGGTGTACTTTGCTGTTTGAGAGTTTTAAGGAACGGAGGGAGGGTGCCTAGGGGCCTACATATTCTCCTGAATCATATAGTGTAAGTTCAGTAAATTCTGTTTGCAAATTAAACTTGTATTCTTTTTTTAAAACAAGTGATTGAGACTAAATGTTTTTTAAAAATTTGTAATTATAAATTACTTGTAAATTACATTGTTAAATGATAAAAAGTTGTACAGTATACTGAAATTTTCAATTTATCTATGTGGGTTTCTGTTGATACAGAATCCTAGTATTTGGAAGTTAGATGGAACCTTAGAGATATACATTATAATCTCCTTGTTGAGAAGCTGGAGAAATAGAGTTTAGGCAGATGAGATGCTTTATACAAGAGTAACACAGTGAGTTTGGACCACCCAGGACTCATCCCCAGGCTCTTGAATTGATGCTTTTGAAAATGTAGGTAGTAAAATCAAGATGTATCCTGAGAAGTTAAAGGTTTCTTAATTAAAATAACTCTTCTCAGAAAGTGAAAGACTGAAATCAGATTTTTTATTTTTTTATTTTATATATTTATTTTAGATAGGAGAGAGCGAAAGGGAGAGAAGCAGGAAGCATCAACTCCCATCTGTGCCCTGACCAGGCAAGCCCAGGGTTTTGAACCAGTGACCTCAGTGTTCTAGGTCGATGCTTTATCCACTGCGCCACCACAAGTCAGGCACGAAATCAGATCTTCTATTTAGGACACTTATAAATTACAACCTATTTTTTTCACCAGATGATACAACATAGTGACAATTTTAAAAAAATAACTTATTTTTCATCTAGGAGCTCTAAATTTGACAAAATGCCCTTTAATACATTTATTTTTCATTAAATGCTTAAAAGCATCAAGGATATCAAACACAGTATAATTTATTATAAAGATTCTGATTTAGGAACTTGTTTTCCCAGGACAACCATAGGAATTTTCTGGGGCAGTTTTTTGTTTTTTTTTACTGGGACAGAGAAAGAGTCAGAGAGAGGGATGGATAGGGACAGAAAGACAGAAACGAAGAGAGATGAGAAGCATCAATCATCAGTTTTTTGTTGCGACACCTTAGTTGTTCGTTGATTGCTTTCTCACTTGTGCCTTGACCGGGGCCTTCAGTAGACCGAGTAACCCCTTGCTCGAACCAGCGACCTTGGGTCCAAGCTGGCGAGCTTTTGCTCAAGCCATATGGGCCCGCGCTCAAGCTGGCAAGCTCGGGGTCTTAACCTGGGTCCTCCTTATCCCAGTCCTATGCTCTATTCCCTGCGCCACCGCCTGGTCAGACTCGGGCACAGTTTTTAAGAAGCCAAAATAATTTAAAGATTTTTTCCCTTTTAATGTTTAGCTCATATAAAGAGCCTTGAGACATTGGTGAGTATTTATAGCATTTAAAATGTATTTGCAGGTACTTCGACCTGGTGTACTGTGGTTTCTAAGGAATTTGAATGATCCAGATTTTAATCCAGTACAAGAAATGATCCATTTGCCCATTTATAGGCATCTCCGAAGATTTATTTTGTCAGTGGTAAGCATACCTTTTTATTGTTTTTGAAGTAAAATGTGCACCATGGGTTGAATAACTTAAAGTTAAGCCTGTGGAACTTGGTTGTTAAGTAGGAGGTTTATTGGTTACTTTGATAAATAAAATATTTACTGAAACAAAAATGCTTTCTATTACTTTATTATAATTAATTGCCAAATTATGAGATTCTGGATTATAATTAATTTGCATTAAAGCAATGGAGACTTACTCATAGCTTCTAAATTAAACTCTTAATATAGTGTCTCAAAGTTTCTTTCCTGTCTAGAAGAAGAAATTACCTTTTTAAATCTAAATTTTTCCAAAATAAAATTGTAAAAGCAATATTGCACCCTTTGCTAACTTTTATAGCCATTAATATGGGTCATGTTTTATAATGATCACAGGTGATTTATTAAGTTGCAGATAATTGTGATCTTTCATTGTGAGTTTCTAGATCTCTCATCATATACCATGCAGTCACTATCATTTGTGGCTACTGTTTGAGCCCTGTGTTGGAGAGAGAGAGATACAGAGAGAGAGAAGAGTAGCCATCTCAGGAATGTATTCTTTATATAGGAGGATCCAAGTGTAGTGTGTTGAATGAGAACACACTGAGCCCTGCATGGGTATAGACTTGGCTTAGATATTGGGTGAGCATGTTCAGAAGTTATCCTGTCTTCATGGCAGTAATTTACAATAGTGTCATGCCCTTTTTCTTACTGCAGATTGTCTTTGGCTCAATTGTCCTTCTGATGCTTTGGCTTCCTATACGTATAATTAAGAGTCTGCTGCCTAATTTTCTACCATATAATGTCATGCTTTACAGGTAAGTTTTTGAAATTTGGAAGCTTTGTTAGGGATTTGATATTCAGAGTACAGGGGGTCCTTGGGTTACAACAGTCTTGACATAAGATGTTTTGAGTTTATGACACGAACGCTTAAAAACTTTTAAAAAATTGAGACATTAAGTATTTTGGCTTACAC
This sequence comes from Rhynchonycteris naso, assembly GCA_037038555.1. Lineage (NCBI taxonomy): Eukaryota > Metazoa > Chordata > Mammalia > Chiroptera > Emballonuridae > Rhynchonycteris > Rhynchonycteris naso. Next base: position 253,392,854 of record CM072995.1, read on the forward strand.
CATTAGAATCATACTTACGGACTACATTGACAAACTAGTTTGGTTGTGCGTTGCAGAAGAATACACAGTAATGTGGCATATGAGTGAGGTAAAGTTGGCTTACCCCAGTACTCTTACCTATGCCATTTTGGACTGTTAAAAGGGCAAATGTTCTGTTTTTGTTAGGCTAGGGTGTCTTTTGACTTAGACCAAAATTTGGGTTATGTCACTGTTGTAGGAATGGAACTATGTCATAACCTGAGGATCCCCTGTACATACATGTAAAACATGTATTTCTTAATAGACATTGGAAATTGTTTGATAGTTAAATTTTGCCGTGTTCTAGATCACATAAACATTAGCAGTTAAATTTTTCAAAGGAAGGCAGACTTAATTTTCTGCAAATGAAATTTGCTGTTATTCAGCATTGAAATGTTTGGCATACCTAATGAGAATATGTTTTATGTGATAAACATAAGGAATGTAGCCATAGTTGCACATTTAGTTATGGATTGAAAATAGGATACAAGGCTTATAGATGGAAAATCTTTTTGATTTAAAAATTTAAGTCACCTGGAAACCTAGTTTCTTATTGCTCCTGTCCTCCCGTTTTGAGTGATTTGTATTACCTCTTCAGTCACTTAAAGCAGAAATCTGCCAGGCAAATTGGATTTCTTCCTCAGTTTTATTTCTAAATAATGTTTATATCTTTTCAATTCTGATTCTTTAGATCTTATTATCTACTCCAATTCAGTTTGCCACTTACTACCTTAGTTTAGGTCTTCCTTTTGTTCTCCATTTGTAATCCATCCTTATCACCCCCCATCCCTTCCTTTGTAATCTATACCATAATATCCAGGTCAGAATGATGAAGGGGAGCTGACTGTTCAGGGTGTGTTGAGGAGCAAGGAGTGACCAGTTGTGTAACGTGCTACTACTAATAGAGCAAGTGAGGTGAGGACTAAGTCCTGACTAGATTTAACCACACGAAGGTTATTGGTTAAATCTTGTGGGGAACAGTTTTGTGGAATTGGAGTGGGAAGTGTTGCTGGCCTTGAGAGCAGTGAGAGAGTTGATAAAGACAATGGAGTGGGTTCATTCAGCTCTAGGAGTTTTGCTGTCATCCCTTTAAATGTTTAATATGGTATAGTTATAATGGAAAATAGAATTCACATTATAAATTATGGCTCTTTGTAATTGCCTTAGTGATGCTCCAGTGAGTGAACTGTCTCTTGAGCTGCTTCTGCTTCAGGTTGTCTTACCAGCATTACTTGAGCAGGGACACACACGGCAGTGGCTGAAGGGGCTTGTGCGAGCATGGACTGTTACCGCTGGATACTTGCTGTAAGTACAGGCAGGTGCTGTAGGCATATTATGTGTCAGTGTAATAACCCTTCTGAACAACTATGTTCCATGCCCTGCTCAGGAAATAACTTGTTTCAGAAAGAGACAATTTAGTGATATCTGTGGGTTATAATATTTAAATAATTCTATGTTTATGGAGAATGTATGCATTTTTTTTTCTTTTTGCGAGAGAGAGAAAAGGGGGAGGGGAGAGAGAGAGAGAGAAGTATCAACTTGTTCCATATGGTAGTGTATCCATTGATTACTTCATATATGTGCTCTGACTGGGGCTTGCACTGGTTCCCTCGGAGTCAAGCCAGTGCCCTGGGGATCGAGGTGGAGACCCTGGAATCAAACCGGCGACCTTGACCTATGGAACAGCGCTAAATCTGCTGCACCACCAGCCAGGGCTGTTTTTATTCTCTTACAGAGAGAGGTTTGCTGCAGGCCCAGGTTCATTCATTTCATTATACTGGGTAAAGAAATAAAAACTTTAGTGCATTAAAAACCAACCACCATATCCTTATTTTAAAAGTCTTAACCTGCCTGACCTGTGGTGGCACAGTAGATAAAGCGTCGACCTGGAACACATATGTGCCTTGACCAGGCAAGCCCAGGGATTTGAACTGGTGACCTCCTTCTCTCTGTATCTCTGTCTGTCTCCTCTCTAAAATGAATGAATGAATGAATGATAAAAAAGTCTTAACCTGGTATGAGTCCTTCTCAGCTTTGATTTCTCAATTATTTATTTAGTTAGCATGTTGAATTTTTTTTTTCGTTTTATTTTATTTATTTATTTTTTTTTAGAGAGGAGACACAGAGTGAGAGAGAGAGAGAGAGAGAGAGAGAAAGAGAGAAAGGGGGGAGGAGCTGGAAGCATCAACTCCCATATGTGCCTTGGCCAGACCAGTGCAGGGTTTTGAACTGGCGACCTCAGTGTTCCCAGGTCGACGCTTTATCCACTGCACCACCACAGGTCAGGTGCATGTTGAATTTTTTTTAAGCTTTATGTTATATTCTTTTTTAAAAGTCGAATCTTTGTGATTTAAATCTTTCCCCCCCCCAGAAAATATGTGACATTCTGTAGATAACCTTAGTGTGACATGTATTTGGTTGATATGTATTTGGTTGTATTTGATTACCCCTTCCTAACTGCCCAGTGCCTTGCCCTAAGTCTCTTTCCGCAGGCTCATTTATGCCCTAAATGATCTGTGTATTGGAAATTTTAGTTGAGATATAGTCCAGCAGAGCAGACAAAATAGCCTTTTATAAAGAGGAAAAGAAGTTATTGTTGTTTATTTTTGCTTAAGATCTTCCCATACAGTATATTGTACATTTTCCCCCAGATACTGATCTCTTCTCATAATAACATAATATAAATTGAATTTATTGATACTCTGTATGTTAATTAACGTTAAATTTGGAAAGATTTAATTTAAAGCAGGTACTACCATTTAGACTGGATTGAGGTAATAGTGACGTGTGCAGATTCTACTTGTTACATTTTCTACCCTAAATAATAATTATTAAGAAAATTTTATGTTTTCTGTTTATTCTGATCCTGAAGTGAGAATTTTCACTGATGTAATTTTATATAGGGATCTTCATTCCTATTTATTGGGAGACCAGGAAGAAAGTGAGAACAGTGCAAACCAACAAGTTAACAATAACCAGCATGCTCGAAATAACAACGCTATTCCTGTGGTGGGGGAAGGCCTGCATGCAGCCCACCAAGCCATACTCCAGCAGGGAGGGCCTGTTGGCTTTCAGCCTTACCGCCGGCCTTTAAATTTTCCACTCAGGGTAGGTACTGTTTTGACTTAATCAAAAGTTAAGTTTTTTCAAATTTCTATTGAGAAATTCTGGTGCTGTTATTGGTCCTGTTAGCATGTCGTCAGTCCTCTATGTAAATGTGTCTTAACAGTCTCCTAACAAGAACTCATGTTTTAGCCTTTGATTTATACAACATAATATATGTCAATGTCACCTAAATTTATCAGATTTCAGAGATGGGCCATAGAGTTGGGATTCCTTGTGCTATTGTTCCATGCTGTTTCAAAGGAAAGATATAAAAGACTGTATGTCAAATAAGAAATTAACATTGAAAGATTTCAACAATGTATCAGGAACAGTTTAATGTATCAGGGCAGTTTAATGTTTTTCTCTTATTTAATTCTCCTCCAAATACTTAGAGGCATGAGTGGTGATCTCATGTTTACATCTGATGAAACTGAAGACCAGATAGGTTAAGAAAGAGCCTGTTTAAGTGAGACATTCCCCCTAAACTCCACCAGAACTTTTCTTGACAAGGGTCACCAGTGTTGTTAAATCCTGTGATCAGGCCTTGATTCTCCTCTTACTTGCTGTATGTTACATGATTGGTCACTCCTTGTTCTACAAAATACTTTTTTGGAAGGTTTTCAGGAATCTTCGTAGAGGTGATGCCTGAGCTAAGTCTTTAAAGCTAGAAGGCCAGGCAGAGAAAGAAAGATGGAAAAGAGGAAGGGGATTCCAGGCAGGTGCCAGGACAAGAGGCAGGTGAGACTTGGTAGGTTTGAAACTACAGGGAATTGAATGTATCTAGAGGGTGGGGTGGATGTAGGTGAGTGGTGAGGGATGAAGGGGAACCTTACGAGATGAAGGGGAGCCATGAGAAATGGGGGAGAGCTGGAAGAGATGAGGCTCTTGGATTGGCAAAAAGTACTTCCTGGCCTCGATCATATAGGAGTCATTAATGGGTTTCTCAAGCAGTGAAAGCTGACCAAGCCTCACAGTCTCCTCTTGGACTGTTCTCACCTGTCCTTTCCAGCCTTCCCACCAAACCTTTTCCTGCCAGGATTAGGAAGGCTTGCGTCTGGTCTGATGGAAGGCAAATAGCAGTTACTACCTTGCTGTCCAGGGGAGCCGTGTACCATTTTTATCTTCTCAGTACTGGGGCCAGTAGCTGCACATGGCTACTTACATTTAAATTTAATTAAAAGCGAGTACAGTTTGTAAGTATGTGGAGTGATAGATGTGTTCGTTATCTCAATGGTGAAAATTCCCTCAAAATGTGTAATGTATTAGGTTATGCGGTACGCTTTAAATATATTACAATTTTATTTGTCAACCATACTGCTATAAAGCTGAAAAAATGAAGAAAAAAAAAATTTGTAGGCAGTGTGCGCGCACTCACCCCCCCACAGTAAAATACAATATAGAATTCCATTATTCATGCACATGAACCCCACGTCAAATGCTCAGTTGGCTGCATGTGCCAGTGGCTCCTTTGTTGGGTGTGTAAAGGTTCTAATTGGACAGGACCATTAGAAAGAAGCTTTCCTTCCATGAGTCATTGCTTTTGAGAATTTGATTTTTTAAAAAGTGAATATTTTTACTTCTAATGAATTATGAAAAAAAATTTAAGCTGATATTTTATTTTTATGCTCGCTGATTAAGAAAATATATTTACCTGTAACCTGCCAATACATCTAATTGTGAAAATGGACATTTATTTTCCTTTTGGCTAAAATTACAGGTAATTTTACCTAAAGTAAAATTTTCCTTTTTATTTAGAATGGAATGAAATCTGGAAATACCAATACAGACTATTTTTTTTTCCAGGAACAATTGTGTTGATTCTTAAAGGGGTATCATAAAATGCATGGAGCTCATAAAAACCATTTATGCACTCTTATGTTTTGCCTTGCAGATATTTTTGTTGATTGTCTTCATGTGCATAACCTTACTGATCGCCAGCCTCATCTGCCTTACTCTACCAGGTATGAGCTTATCCTACCTCTCTACTGATGACGTCAGGGAAAGGTGCTATGTTGTAAAAAGGTATATCTTGCTGTGATGTGACTATTCATCAGATATAAATTGAAATGATTTCCCCCTCATTTCTGATTGAAATAGGATAGTGATCTATTTAGGGTTCATCATCTCATTGGACTCCATTGTATTGGATCAGAGAGGGAAAAATTCAGGTTTTAATTTCTAATTTATTTTTGGAGGTCAAGTACTTGTGACCACTCAGTTTTCATGGACATTGTCTTATTACAGTACAGGTTTTCAAAAAGTCATCTGTGTGGCGTAAGTCATTTTCTCAGGCCAGTCTTTTGATGTTAATTGTTTGCTCTCGTCTTATAATTACCTTCTCAGTCCACTGCATGCTGTTGCTAGAGACCTTTATGAAGCCAGACTCATCTTTTTATCATCTGGTGTTTGCAAATACTCGTTTTTAAATTTCAGTTAAACAGCATTTTTTTATTTTACTAGAAGCTGTGGATTAATATAGTAGTTTGTCATATTCTCAGCAGTCTGGTATAAATGGGGTTGGAGCCCAAAGCCAATTACAAAGTGGCAGGAACAGCTTGCTGCCTCCACCCTCCCACTTAGTGTTTATAGTGAGCCAGAAAATTCAAAATCATGCAGATGTGTGTTAGCCACTTAAATATAAGTGGAAGAAATTTTGAGGTCTTATAAAGCATATAACTGTGTATTGAGTTAGTGTCTTGATTTTAATACCAATCAATATAATTTTATAAATCAAATTTGTATTAATAAGTATTTGAGTTTTTCCCGTGAAGGCTAAGGTTATGAAGGAGCAACCATGAAATTTTAATTTCAAGTGAGGTTTCTAATATATATATTCTCCTCCCACCCCCTAATCTGTAGGAATTGTGATTTACCTTAAACTGGTCAAATTAAGCTTTTGTTTGTATTTTTTTACATTTCTGCATAATAACTTTTGACTTTTAGAACTTTGCTCTTAAGCTCACTACTCATCACAGCTGTTAAAATGCCAGTTTACCTCTTCAGACAGTTTTATAGTTATAGTTTTTATGTTCTATTTTCATGTTTTTATCAGAAATACTAAGAAAAATTCAACAAAAGAAGGAAACCTAGTTCTAGTACTTGAATTTGGTAATAAAAATATTTTTAATTTCATTGAAGATTGTTAACTAGATCTCCATTAATTCAGTCCTACCATCTAGTGGAAAGAATGAAATTGTATATATTTAGTCATAGAAATGATTACTCTCCATACATATTTTAGGTGGCGAGGATGCTTTTTCCCACTGTGGATTACTTTTCTGTAGCTACCATTTCATTGATGATAACTACAAACTAAAACCTAACCCTGTCCTTTCAGAAACTTTTGATTAGAAGTGTTTGCAGTATGGAATAGCAAGTATCCTTTAAGTTTTAAAAAACCAACCAAGCAAAATTGAACATAAAAAAACCTTGGAGTAGAAATATATATATATATACACACACACACCAGACATTTCTACAGAATTCTCACTGACGATTTTTAGATTTTCAAATTAACATGCACATGATTTCATATCATGTGACGTTTATATGTATTTATCTTTAAAAATGAAATTGGCTTCCCACCCAAGCCATTCTGTAAGGCTGCAACAAAGTGTTTATCAGCATTATATTTGGTAAGACTTGACAGTTGAGCTGGTTTAGTTTGATTGGAGTCTATAGTTTCAGTGATGAAGAGTATGAGCTTTGTCATGTAGACACGATCCCAAATTCAGCCTCTCTCCCTGTGTGACCTTGATGGGGCAAGCTTCTGTTGTTGCTAAACCTATGTTTCTTAATCTTCAAAATGAAAGTAGTAGCTATGTTGGGGGATTGTAGGAAGGATGAATGAGATAATATATGAGAAGTGCTCAGGACAGCCACTAGCTCCTTTTAGGTGTTCAGAACTAACAGATACAGTAGTTCAGTATTGAGGAGGAATCGGTTCATAGAAAAATGGTCTGTAAATTTGGGTCTTGCTGTTCTCTCTAGCCTTATTAAGGAGTAACCAGGTAAAGAACATTACTAAATAAATGGGCTTGCCTGAAAGGGTATTTTTGTGTGAGTACATAGTAGAATTTATTTGTAATAACTGTTATCTGAAGTTATTCCTTCGCCGTCTTTAAAAGTCGTTTCCTGAGTTTCAACCTGTTTATTTATTTATTTTAGTTTCAGCATATTTAGATCCTAATTTATGCCAAGAAAATTAATATGGTTTTCTTTGGTTATTGTATTTAAAATGTCATTATGCCCACTTCTAATTGAAATACGCTTAGTTTTCTGTCTACATTAATAAGTCATTTGAAAGAAAACTATTCTAAATTATTTGTGATGCTTCTAAATAGTAAAACTATTAACAGCAAAAATAATAAAAATGAATTCTCTAATTTTTGTCTTATGTTCCTAATGATTTCATTTGGTGATAAAACCAGTGAAAATAAAAGCCCCTTCAAGCTTTTTCAGTCCCAAAAGAAAAAGTAATTGGCATGGCAAGTCAGAGTACATGTCACAGGAGAGCTCCTCCCCAATGATTTGCTGTGGTTTGGTTGTATTTTAATCAAATAATTGTGTTTTGTAGGGTTTGCTAAGCTTTTTTTGTTTGCTTTTAATGAAGGCAGTGATGTATCAAAATGCGCTATCTTTTGACTAATCTCTTAAAATGATTGAAAATACCAATAGAACAGCATTAACATAAAGATTGTAGTTCTCTTTTTTGTAGCCAAGTGTCTCACTTATCAGCCTGTCTGTTTTCAGTATTTGCTGGCCGCTGGTTAATGTCATTTTGGACGGGGACTGCCAAAATTCATGAACTCTACACAGCTGCTTGTGGTCTCTATGTGTGCTGGCTGACCATAAGGGCAGTAACAGTGCTGGTGGCATGGATGCCCCAGGGACGCAGAGTGATCTTCCAGAAGGTTAAAGAGTGGTCCCTCATGGTAGGTTTTTCTAATAAAGACCGATCTTGTCTGATAGGTGGAGTGGATGTTTTGCAGTCACTTCTTTAGATCATTTTTCATTTTTGTTTCTGGATTATTTTGATAGTGGCAAGAAAGTTGCTGTTTTCGAATAAGAAGGGGTAGTCGTTTAAGACACTAGTGTTCTGGTTTATTCTGAGAACCACAGTCAAACGTATTTGAGAGGTAAAAGGAAATCATATTATTAAGTGAGCCAGTAAGGCTCTTGAGTAAGTAATATAATTAGAAAACTTATTTTGGAGATTGATTACATTTTTAAGGAATTTAAAATCAATATGTTTAAGTAGAAATTTTCTTTAATGATGTTTTTTCCTAAAATTTGATTTTTTTGACCTATGTGAATATGTAAAAATCTTGACTTAAGTCAGTGTTTCTCATGTAAGTGGGATTTCTTTTAATTACATAGTATATTGCTAAATCAAGACTGTCTTGGCTAATGTGAAAGTGTGGTAAGTAATGGAAATTTTTACTCTCAAGAAGGAACTGGCCTGACCAGGTGGTGGTGCAGTGGATAGAGCGTCGGACTGGGATGCGGAAGACCCAGGTTCAAGACCCCGAGCTCGCCAGCTTAAGTGCGGGCCCACCTGGCTTGAGCAAAAGCTCGCCAGCTTGGACCCAAGGTCGCTGGCTCCAGCAAGGGGCGGCTCAGTCTGCTGAAGGCCCGCGGTCAAGGCACGTGTGAGAAAGCAATCAGTGAACAGCTATGGTGTTGCTACGGCAATGAAAAACTAATGATTGATGCTTCTCACCTCTTTTCATTCCTGTCTGTTTCTATCTATCCCTCTCTCTGACTCTCTCTCTGTCCCTGTAAAAAAAAAAAAAAAAAAAGAAGGAACTGAAATGCCACAGAGGTGGGGGAAGTGCTGCTGTAAGACAGTGGTCCAAGTGTGGCAGTTTATTTGTTGATTGTAATTTTGCCCACAACTGGTAAAATATGTTTAGATAACTGCTATGCCTTTTCATTTGTATAACCAACTCTTATTTTGTATTTGAATTTATATTTTGGTTTCACTGAAAGTTTAGTATGCATTTAATAATGTTGAAAAAATAGATTTATTGTGTATTATAGATGGAGTGGTTTAATTGCTATTAATAAGATAATGAGACACAACTATATTTAAAATACAGACACTTAACTATATTTAAAAATACAGAAACCAGCTCATTCTAGTTTTCATTTGATGTCCTACCATATCATTAATTTGCCATTTAAAAGAACAAGTACTGCATCTTCTGCATCTTCATGCAAACTTCATTAGTTTCTTGTTGAAACAAATGTACTTATTGAGGCTATCTTAAGAAAAGGGAGGTCATCTGACATCAAGTCCATTTTAAAGACTAATCCCTTTGTCAGGATTTCATAGTGGTTCTTTCATCTTATCTTTTCTTTTTGTGTACACTTTATTTTCATCTTGTTACATTGTCCAGATTCTAGCATTGCACTGCTTAATACAGTGGCCCTGTAGCTAATGGCTACTGTATTGGACAGTACAGATATAGGACATTTCAATTATCATAGAAAGTTCTGTTGGACCACACTGTTCTAGGGGGAGCCACTTTTTTTTTTTTTAATTTATTTATTTATTTATTCATTATAGAGAGGAGAGAGAGAGAGAGAGAAAGGGGGGAGGAGCAGGAAGCATCAACTCCCATATGTGCCTTGACCAGACAAGTGCAGGGTTTTGAACTGGTGACCACAGCATTCCAGGTTAATGCTTTATCCACTGCGCCACCACAGGTCAGGCTAGAGGGAGCCACTTTTATCAGCTTAATTACCTCAAGGTTTCTCCCATACCAGTCCACCTCACGGGTCAGAGGTTAGCATGTGGGTAGTCACCATTGGATAAGAGGCCTGGAGCAATCAATAGCTTTTCTTAGACAAACAAAAAAGCCTACTATTGAGAATGAGATTCAGAAAAAGAGCACAGCCACTTGGTTAATATATGTAATAAAATGAAAGTTCTTTAATTTTTTAGCAGCAAAGCATAATATGTTTTCATTATCACGAGCTTTTTTAACTATATATTAAATTTTTATTTAAACATGTAGCAAAGTGTGTATAAGTTGTTTAAGATAATATATTCATTCTATTAGAAATAAGGTCAAAGAAGAAAAACTTGCAAATGGAATGAAGCATTTGGCTAGAAGTCAGAAACTGTCTTTAATGACATGCTTCTCATATCCTGATAGATACTGAAGACTTTGATAGTTGCTGTGCTGCTGGCTGGAGTTGTCCCACTCCTTCTGGGGCTTCTGTTTGAGCTGGTCATCGTTGCTCCCCTGAGGGTTCCTTTAGATCAGACTCCTCTTTTTTACCCATGGCAGGTAAGTGCACATCTTTTGCACATATTTCTTTTCAGATTTCACATCAGGAAATGCAGGTTATATACATCCTTTCAACCTTATTTTATAGGTTAAATATCTTACTACTGATTTGAGGAATAGTATTTAAAGGTACAAACTAACAGGTTTTGATCTTTATACCTTTTAGTTAGTGTAAAATATCTTGCTCCTTTGGCTTTGAGACTGTAAGCAGTAACTTATACTTTTGAGTTATTATAGCATGTTATCCCACAGTCATAGGAATTATTTTGAGGGAACCTATGTAGGCCACAACAAAGGTCTTAAAGCTTATTATGGAGAAAGAAATTTAACTTTTTCATAGTACTTGGAGACTGAAGTTAATGGCATAGACTTTTAAGTTTTGTTTTTTTTTAAGATTTTCTTTACTGATTTTAGAAAGAGGAGAGAGAGAAAGGTTGGGATAGGGAGTGGGAAGCCTCAACTCATAGTAGTTGCTTCTTATATGTGCCTTGATGTGACAGGCAAGCCCAGGGTTTCAAACCAGTGACCTCAGCATTCCAGGTCAATGCTTTATCCACTGCGCCACCACAGATCAAGCCATAGACCTCAGGTGTTTTTTTTTTTTTTTTTTCTGAAGTGAGAAGCAGGGAGGCCAGAGAGACTCCTGCATGCACCTGACTGAGATCCACCCGGCATGCCTGCTAGGGGTGATACTCTGCCCATCTGGGTTGTTGCTCCATTGTAACTGGAGCTATTCTAGCACCTGAGGCAGACGCCATGGAGCCATCCTCAGTTCCCAGGCCAACTTTGCTCCAGTAGAGCCTTGGCTGTGGGAGGGGAAGAGAGTGATAGAGAGAAAGGAGAGGGGGAGGGGTGGAGAAGCAGATGGGCACTTTTGTGTGCCCTGGCCCCGAGTCGAACCTAGGACTTTCACACGCTGGGCCGATGCTCTACCACTGAGCCAACCAGCCAGGGCCTACGTGGGAAAGAGGTAGGCATTGACTTTAGTCATTCAAAAGCTTTTCAGCCTTGTTTTTACTTCCTAGTACATTACAATGAATTTTCTTGCAATTAAACTTATTTGGTATGTATTTCTCTTCCTCTACTTTCCAAATAAAGAACTTCTACACATGTCATTTAACAGCAGATATATACTTGAGTGCTTTACTGTTTGTCAAAACCCTGTGCTGCATAATGCAGATGAAAGTGAGACTAATGCAGTAGTTTCTTGAGGACCTTACAGGCTGGTGGGAAAGATAGACAAGTATACATGTAGACTGTGCTGTGATGGGCAAGCATCAGGAGAGGTATTTAACCAGCTTTAGAAGTTTCTGATAGTGGTTTTCTGCAGGAGGTAATGTGTAGGACAACCTAGTAGAGTAGAGAAGAGTGGGTAAGAAAGGAAGAAGTGTGTTCTAGGAAGGATTAAGTGGGTGGGCCTCAGAGGGTACATATACAGTGAATTGCCTCTAATTCAGTGCGCTCATAAGTTAGAATGGGAGAGAAAACTGAAGAGCAGAGAAAAGTAGGCAGGTATGTGTTAGGCATGTCTGTGAGAGCTGTATTGCATTGTAGTCAAATTGCATCAATTGATAGAAGGAAAGCTATTTTTTTTTTGTTCTTTTACAATGACACCAGCTAGTAAAGGTAGGGGGATTAATGGAATTAGAAAATCACTATTTTGTGATAGTTAACTAAATAATTGATTCCAGCAATGACTGTTAGCAGGTGCTGAACCCATCAAGTGAAAGTTGATGTGTCTTCACTTATTATTGCTGTGTAATAAGTTACTTCACACTTCGTAGCTTAAAAGAACCATTTATTTTGTCTACAGAGTCTGTGGTAGAAATTAAGACAAGGCATATCAGCTTGTCTCCTGCTCCATGTTGTCTGGGGCCCGAGCTGGAAAGACTCCGTGGCCGAGTGTGACTTAACAGCCGTAGCTAGAATCATTTGGAGATATCATCATTCCCCTTTGAGGGTCAGTGCTGGTTGTTGGTTGCAGCCCACCTGAGCTGTTGCCACTGGATGTACCTGGGCTTCCTCACAACTTGGAAACCTCAGGGGAGCTGGGTTTCTTATGTTTTGCTTCAGGGAAATGAGTATCCCAACCAGTAAGGCAGAAGCTGCATCTTCTGTAGTCTCACTTTTTCACTATGTTCTTCTGAGAACAAGTTATAGAGGTTGGCCCAGATTCAAGGAAAGGGGAAGTAGATCCCCTGCCACTCAATAGAAAAAGAATTTGCTGATATGCTTTTTTTACAAAAATGTTTTTTTTTTCTTTTTAAGTGAGAGGAGGGGCAATAGACTCCCACATGTGCCCCGACTGGCAACCCCCATCTGGGGCCAATCCTCGAATCAACTGAGCTATCCTCAGTGCCTGAGGCCCAATGCTTGGACCAACCAAGCTATCCTCAGTGCCCAGGGCCAATGCTCAAACCAGTTGAGCCACTGGCTGCAGGAGGGGATGAGAAAGAGAAGGGGGAAGGGGAGCAAAGGGGAAGAAAAGCAGATGGTCGGTCACTTGTCATGTGTGCCCTGACCAGGAAATTGAACTCAGATGTCCGTTTGCTAGGAGAATGCTCTGTCTACTGAGCCAACCAGCCAGGGCCAAAAATAGTTTTTAACAAGATAAAAACATAATGATAATTTGTCATTGGGTATGTAATAATCCAGGGGCTAAATAGTTACATGGGGACTGGATTAGAAATTTAACATAAATTCTGCAGTAAATGTTGCATATTATCATCTGATTTATAGTCTTCCTTCAAAGATTCCTTAGCATACTTCTCTGCCTCTTCCCTTATATCTTTTGGAATAGTTTCCTCTCTTCCTTTGGTTATTTCACCAACCCAGCTGAGTGCCATTTTGAGCTTTATCCCTAATTTAATCTTGTATTATGTAAATTATTTTTGCAACTTCTTTAACACTATCACACAGTAAGCCATTTCTTTCTTTGAAGCTTTTCTGTTTCTATTTTGCAGCTTGCCTGGCTTTGCCAATAGCATAGCCCCAGTAACCATATGAAATACTCTATAGGTTAGTCATGTAGAGTGCTGCACCATCATTCACACTGTAAGACCCTAACATGAAACTGCAGCCAAAAGGTCTAACAGCACTGTAGGTTGTATATGCAGGTACACACGTGGCCGCTGTGTCTATAAGACGCTTTAGTGAATGTTATAGCCAAAGTTAGATCTAAAGTTGGAAGCTTCTTCTCTTGCAATGTCTGCTAAAGAACAAGCATCTGCCAACAAACCTGCTACTGCCATTCCAACATGCCCATCAACATTAAAAAGTTGTTTGTTGGAACCTTCATTAAGTTTAGAAAGAACTAATTTTTCTAACCCAAAGTCAATGTCATCTTTACTGATTCCAGTAGCTGTACTACTATTTTCTCTAGTCTTCATAGCATATTCAACTTGAAAAACTTTTCCGTCAGGTGAGAATGTAGAGGCTGACATGTCATGCCTGGTGCTGATTGAGCTCATCCTGCTATAACCAGCAGAACATGTAGGGCTTCAGGACCTAAAGCATTCCCCTTAGTTGCAGCGTGCAGACTTGTAATAAGTTCTCTCTTGCTGGCATGCTTTGGCACCACCACAATGTAGAAGTGATTATTTACATGGTGGCAAAGTGTTACCTTACAGATTACTTGATAATCTCAAAGGGAAACATACAACTTTATAGTGGAGGGGTCAGGTGGATGTTGCCTTTAACTCAGTGATCACTGCAAATACATCAAACAGTATGTGCCTCCTGGTGTTATTCAGGATGCAGCACTGAAAAGGAGCATGGCAGCCACAACACCGAGGAACTGGCCTGGCCCTGTCAGCTAGGCCAGTCTTTTTCATCTGCTGGTTTGCAGACTGGTGTGCTAGAAATATCATGCTGGTTCGTGCAAGAGGTAACCACCCTGATGGTGTATGAACATTATAGACCCAGTGATCTTAGTCGAATTTGGTTATGCTTAGGGTGATTTCTGCCATTGTGGTCCCCAGTGTAATTCACCTGTCCTCAAGTATAAAAAGATTGAAAACCACAGAGCTAGCTCTTGGTGTTCTGTTGGGCATAAACAGGTTTTATAGAACATCAACATTCTATAAGGTCACTCTGACCCCTGCCGTAATTATGTCTGAGCATAGGTAAAACATGACTGTTGTCTAAACCACAAAAATGACCAAATATCCGCTGTCCAGGCAAACATAATTGGCTGCTGCTTCATTACCAACACAGTTTTAGCCTTAGTCTGCCTCTCAGTCTGATTAAAATACCAGATAATAAATAGATCTGCTTTCTAATAACATCTGACACAGAGCAAAGCCCTGCTTCCTTCAATGCTCCCCAAGTCATCTCACATAAACTGAAATTCTATATCTAGGCTTTTCTAACATGCTGTTACTCAGCACCCCCATGCTGTGTTCTCACCTCAGTGGGTAGTAAATACAACTTGTTTGGTTACATGTTGTTCTTGGTGGTTTTGGCAGTGCCCAACAGTTTTACCTTGGAGAAACTATTCAATTTTATTTGAAACTATCCAGTTTTATGAGTGATTATATGTTGTGAACCAGCAGCTTTACTGTTTAGAATCTGCTGCAAAGAAACATTTACACACATGAGTGTAGAAGGAGGCAAGAACGAGGCTATTTCTGCTGTTACATCATTTTTTTTATAATGTCAGAAAAAATTCTAAGCAACCCAGATACCATCAACAGTGGCTAGGTAAAGTGTGGTAGATTTTTGGAATATTAGTGCAGCAATTAAAAGGATGAAGTAGAGCTGTGTGTTTTGATGCAGGTATCTTTCAGTGCAGCATGGAATCCTTCATATTAGCCCCCAAACTTTGAAAGCAGGACAACTTGCTTTTTCTTCATTCCTGACTCCAAGCCTTTCCCGTGCCAAACAGCTGCTGAACTTTGGGAGATAGGAATTCCAGCAGAGGAACTGGTGCGGTGTGTCCCAGCTATGGGAAAATCTGGGAAAGCAGCGGATTTTGCAAGAGTTTGCACCTCAGTGATCTGTGGACCTCCTTAGTGAGGCGTATCCCACAGTGAGGAACCTGGTGTGACAGTGGAGGTTCTAGTAACAGTTCAGCAGAACTGGGAATGCTCTCTGACCTTTGGGAGGATTTCCTTAGGTCAAACATGCCTCCACAGTCTTATTTTGACATAATCAGCTCAGCAAAAGCCAATAAAACAGTATAAATTTGGTTTATGAAATAAAATCATGGCACTGTTTTATTTATTTGCTCCTGAGATCTCCATTAATGTTCATACTTCTCCTAATTCTCTTGGGGAAATACTGTAGATTTCTGAAAGATACAAAAACGATTTTTAGATTGAAATATGAACTTGAGCTGTTGAGAAAAAAAATTCCCTGTATTTTCCAGCATGTTTGTTAGTCTTCTGTAAAACTCTTACTAATCCTGCAGGACTTCTGTTTTGAAATATAACAGAAGGAAACTATATAATCTCTATGTTGAATTTATTGCTAAAAAGAACAACAAAAACCTGTTAAATGTTTTCATTACCCTAGGACTGGGCACTTGGAGTCCTGCACGCCAAAATCATTGCAGCTATAACATTGATGGGTCCTCAGTGGTGGTTGAAAACTGTAATTGAGCAGGTAAGCAAAACAACTTTTCAGAAAAAGACTGGGAGTAATAGTAATTCTCTTTAACTGATGGGACCCATTTTTTCATTCTGAGTTTTCTATATTTTCTTTAATGAGCATATATAACTTTTTTTTTTTAAGGAAAAGTCAGTTTGCTCTTTTATCACCGTGAATTTTTATCAACCACTCTTAAGACTTCCCTTATCTGAAGGTTAACCAGCTAGAACTGTATCCAAAGTAAAGGCAAAAATTAGCATATATCCTTTTTTTCAGGGTAGTAGTTCTGATGGAGGTGTGTTGTTTAGTTTTCTAAACCTATAGTAGGGAAAAAGTTATTGTTCAGGTAATAAATAAAAGGGCAAAAAAGTAATAGGTTAAAAAAATCAGAGCTATTTAGGAATATTCTAGCTATGTAGCACCTAAAAGTACAATATTACTGTATTATGGAACCATCAGATAATTTGGTCATTGTAGTGATAACCTTGAAAAAGATAGATTTAGCTTTTGTATTCTGATAATAAGGCTAGAAATTATTATTATATAATTCATTTTAGGAAGATTTTTATTCAAAGTAGCCAATGTAACAGAGTTTGGTACTCTTTTAAGTTTTAGTTGTCTAGAAAATGTTCTTGTGGGCAATCATCTTATCCAGTGCCAAATGAATAAGGTGCCCCAGTTTTGTAGCAATAAAAACATACCTCCTTTTGATGTATAGGAAATAAAGGCAGTAGTTATCAGCACATTCTGCACAAGAAAATGGAAAAAATTTCTGTATCTGGAAATTTGTGGGGGTGTGGGGAGGGCCAGGGCATGGCTGTGTGTTCACATGCGTCTGTCAAGGGTGGGCTTAACTCTGTGAGGGACCCGCAGTGAGGTGGAGTTACGGGGTATATGGTAGCATATCCGCTCCTTGCAAAGAAGTATGGAGAAGAAGAGTTTAATTATAGCTGGAGGCTGTAAAACATCATGGATTTTAATAATATTTTGCTCTCTGATGGATTCTTCTCTTACACATATATGTAAGTTTAAGTAAAATGTTTGAGAAACACTGTGATGCCTTACTGTGTGATTGTAAATGCATTTGTGTTAACTAGGCTTTTTGGGATTAGAAGCTGCTTTTAGGGCACGGGTCCCCAAACTACAGTCCGTGGGCTGCATGTGGCCCCATTTATCCAGCCCCCACCACACTTCTGGAAGAGACACCTCTTTCATTGGTGGTCAGTGAGAGGAGCACAGGATGCATCTGCACCCATAGTTCCCATTGAAATACTGGTCAGTTTGTTGATTTAAATTGACTTGTTCTTTATTTTAAATATTGTATTTGTTCCCGTTTTGTTTACTTTAAAATAAGATATGTGCAGTGTGCATAGGGATTTGTTCATAGTTTTTTTATAGTCCTGCCGTCCAACGGTCTGAGGGACAGTGAATTGGCCCCCTGTGTAAAAAGTTTGGGGACCTCTGCTTTAGGGGGTTAAGCCAGTTTGTCATTCTCTCTGGCCCTCTCCTCAGGGATGGGGGTGAGTTGTGCTATGTGACTGTGGGCCACATGAGGTTCAAGTGCTGGGGAAAACAAGAACAACACTCTAGTCATTTTGTCTCCCTCTGCATGCCATCCTTATCTTTAATTATTCCCAAGGTTTTCCCACTTTCATTCATTCTTTCCTCCGCCGTACTGTCCAATAGAGTTTCTAGGTAAGATTATGGAAATGCTCTAAAAATTTTGAATTAAAAACATTCACTGTAGAATTATTTTGTATTAATTTTTTACATTTTATATATATATATATTTAGTGAGAGAGACAGAGACGGATAGGGACAAATAGGAAGGGAGATGGGAAGCATCAATTCTTCGTTGCAGCACCTTAGTTCACCGATTGCTTCTTATACGTGCCTTAACCAGGGGTAACGGCCGAGCCAGTGACCTTGGGTTCAAGCCAGTGACCATGGGCTTTAAGGCAGTGACCATGGGGTCATGTCTATGATCCCATGCTGAAGCCAGCGACCCTGCACTCTAACTGGATGAGCCTGTGCTCAAGCTGGTGACCTTGGGGTTTTGAGCCTGGGTCCTCTGTGTCCCAGGTGAATGCTCTATCCACTGTGCCACCGTGTGGTCAGACCATTTTGGTTTTTTAGAAATATGTTCTTTGTTTATAATTTTTTAAAAATATATATATTCAGGTAAAATAAATGCAGCCTTGAGTAGTAACAGATTAAGAAGTTACTTCAAGTTAATGTTTTGTTTTTTTTTAATTGAGAGGCAGGGAAGCATAGAGACAGACTCTTGCATGTGCCCCAACTGGGAGCCACCTGTCAAACTGCAAACAGGGTGGTGCTATGCCCATCTGGGGCTGCTGCTCCATTGCTCAGCAGTTGAGCTATTTTAGCATCTGATGTGAGGCCATGGAGCCATCCTCAGTGCCCGGGGTCAACTTGCTCAAACCATCTGAGCCATGGCCGTGGGAAGAGAAGAGAGAGAAAGAGAGAAGTGAGGGAGGGATGGAGCATCAGATCGTTGCTATTCCTGTATGCCCTGACTGGGAATTGAACCCAAGACCTCTACATGCCAGGCCAACCTCTACCACTGAGTCAGCTGGCCAGGGCCTTAATGTGGTCTTAAACTAATATTATTGGACACCATTTGGTATTGTATTGTTGAAGGCTAGTGTAATGATGATTCTAGATTAGCATCTTATTTCATCTCTTAGCAGAGCTAACTGCAGAGTGCAAGGAGGTAAATGCATTTCTGTAAAAACTTGTGGGCACCACACTTATGTTTGTGTTTTGGAATTTGCCTTGACTTTGGAAAAAAGAACCTGTTTGAATCCTTTGTAGTCGGCAGGTTCTACTCCCTACCACAGCATGTATTTAGTAGAAATTGCTTCATTAACTTGGAGGAGTTGTTTTGTACCCGTGTTCTGATATTTTCCCCCATGTTTCAGGTTTACGCAAATGGCATCCGGAACATTGATCTTCACTATATTGTTCGTAAACTGGCAGCGCCTGTGATTTCTGTGCTCTTGCTTTCTCTGTGTGTACCTTACGTCATCGCATCCGGCGTTGTCCCTTTGCTAGGTATGTAATGCCAGCTGGAGAGCTTGAAAGAGCACCTTTAATGACATTGTTAAATTATTGTCACTTCGGTATTACAGGCTGGCAGGCCCCAAATACTTTATTTGTAAATATAAATCTAGCTAAAATCAATGATTTAAAAAAACAATTTTTCTTAAGATTTGACTACTTGGCAAAATTAAGAGGATCATAAAGCCCTTTGGTACAGTTTTTTTTTCTCTAGGCAAATGAGGAAGTATTAACATTTGTATTATTTCCAAAATAAGCAGGAATAGGTTTTCTTCAAGTTGTCTTCTGTTGACTAGAAGTGCTGTGATCACAGACTTATAAAATTAAGGACATGTTATAGTTAATTTTTAAAATGTTCTTTAGCATAAAAGAAAACAAAAGAGGCAGTGCTAATTTGTGACACTTCATCAACTACAGGTGATCAATTTTGTACTGAAGAATCCTCACAAGATCTTAAACCCAGCATGTTTTCAAAATTATATTAAGTGAAAGGAAGTGAGGCAGAGAGACAGACTTCTGCATGTGCCCT
The DNA here is from genome assembly GCA_037038555.1 of Rhynchonycteris naso. Lineage (NCBI taxonomy): Eukaryota > Metazoa > Chordata > Mammalia > Chiroptera > Emballonuridae > Rhynchonycteris > Rhynchonycteris naso. The sequence goes on from CM072995.1 coordinate 253,412,474, forward strand.
GATTAGGATCCACTCAGCAAGCTTCCTATGGGTCGGGTCAATGCTCTGCCCATCTTAGGCCATTGCTCTGTTGCTCGGCAGTGGAGCTATTTTTAGCGTCTCAGGTGGAGGCCATAGAGCCATCCTCAGCACCCAACTTGCTGGAAGCACTTGAGCCGTGGATGTGGGAAAGAGGGAGAGGGAGGGAGGGAGGGAGAGCGAGAGAAAGAAAGAAAGAGGAGGGGGGTGTGGAGAAGCAAATGGATCATTTCTCGTGTGCTCTGACCCAGAATCGAACCTTAGACATCCACATCCCTGACTGATGCTCTACCACTGAGTCAACTGGCCAAGGCTTTTTAAAATTATAAGCACAAAAATTTCCCCTCCAGATCTTTTTCTTCTCCTGAATTCCCTCTTCATGACTTAGTGTTATCATCCAACAAGCTTCATGAATCAGAAACCTTAAAGGTCATTCATGTCACCTGAGGCTCTCAGATCTCTATACTCAAGTGCTCTTCAGTCCTACTGATTCGTCCTTTGGAACCCATTCTCTCATTTCTGGTGTCCTTACCCAAGGCTCGTTGAGTACATTGTCTCTCACTTAAACATCAATAGCCTCCTGTCTGTTTCCCTACCTTGACAACTAATTCATTCTCTACACTGTGGCCACAGTGACCTTTCAGAAGAATGAATCTCATGTTCCTCTTTAGTGAACATTATTTCTTTGGTTCCTCTGAGGCCTTTAGAACATAATCCAGCTCCTAAGCTTAGTTCAAAGGCTCCTCCTTGTTTTGTGACCAGCTCCAGTTTGACCTCACTTGTTGCCTCACTTCATTTCACACGTGATAAATTTCAGTTCAACATCACCATCCAGTCCCCTCTACTTAGTGAAGGCATATATTTTCATTTCATTGTTATTCCATATACACTTAAGAGTTTTCCTTTTTGGTTTTATAGGTGTTACTGTGGAAATGCAAAACTTGGTCCATCGGCGGATTTATCCGTTCTTACTGATGGTCGTGGTGTTGATGGGGATCTTGTCCTTCCAGGTTCGCCAGTTTAAGCGCCTTTATGAACATATTAAAAATGACAAGTAAGTCTGACTTGTATTCATCTAGCTACTCTTTTTAAGATTTCTTATTTTTTAATTTTTGTGTGTAATGTGATAAATCACAGGTGGGAAAATTGCTTAGATTCTGGATATATGTTGAGGTAGAGTTAGCAGGACTTGGTAAGACTGGATGAGGGTATGAAGTGTTATCTAGGACTCTGTTGGGCTGAGGGCTGGCAGGATGGAGCTGTCATTTATGTAAAGCGGCCGTTTTCAGTTGGTGTCCTGCAGCACACGTGTGCCGTGAGAATTGTTGCAGCGTGCAGTACCTGACTGTTTTGTCAGGGACACTGACCTTTTTTCCTTAGATTGTCAGATTAGAACATGACAACAGCCAGCACAATAATAACTGTTTGGTGTGAATAAATTGGGGAAAATATATATATATATTTATTTATATATATTTATATATATATTTAAATCAGGTTGAAAATTTTTTTGGTGTGCCACAGAATTTTAGTAATTATTTTATGTGTACTGTGAGATGAAAAAGGTTGAAAATTGCTGATGTAGATAAAAAGACTGGGAGAAACTGGAGAGGAAAATATTTTTAATGCCCATTTCACAGTTTTCAAATGCATTGATCTGGCAATATATTAAATAGTTTGAGATAAAAAGAAGCCTACATTAGGAATTAGCAGTACCTTCCTAAGCCTTTTTTTTAGTAAGGGCCATTAGGTTACTGTCACTACTGCTAAGAGAGGCTGCAGTGTTACTTCAAAAGTGTCGAGCTCTCTCTTGAAACTCTGTGACCTAACCTTATTGAGAGATTAAGGACAGCCAAGGATAACAACTTTTGGGGATAACAGCCATTTGTCCTTCCATGTCTTTAAGCAGGGCTGACTCCTGCTCTGCTTCAGTGGTGTCTAGCAGAGAAAGTGAGTTTGTTTATAGCTGTCCATTCTGGTTTGCCTGGGAGAGTCCCAGTTTACACATCTGCCTTTGTGGCATCATGAACAGCAACCCCTTGACTCATGAGTGCCCCATTTTGGACCAAAAATGATGTGCTTACCTTATTGTTCTCAGGACTTGTAAAAGTAATGATTTTAAGAATGAAATTTAAAGTTTTTGAGGCCTCTCCAGAGTATTTACTGACAGTAGGCAATACAAGTACACCTTCCGGTGGTCTGAGTACCAAGTTCTGTCACACATGAAAGAGGAAGAAGGGACATTTCAGTGTTGAGAGTGCATCTTCTCACTTCACTTGTTTTGGCAAGGTCTTGGCACCCCTTGATCTGCAATGATGCTTCCAAATGGGTACTTGCACACTTTTCTCCACTCTCCTCCAGCTTCTTGCCATCTGTTTTGTGACCTTCTGGCTTCCAGGGGTCAAGCTCCAGGCCATTCCTTCATATGTAGTAGGGGACAGTGATGCCTCTTTTGGGCAACCCCTGCTGTTGTCATGGTGATGCATTGTCCTGGTGGAGGGCCTCTGGTCTCTGGTCATTTTAACCAGAGACAGTTACTTCTGTCTCTTGTTTCTGCCATTCTGTGCTCTTGGCCATAGCCTCTTCCTGGAATCATGTCACCTGAGTTAAGAACGCCTCATATTCTGTTCTTGGACCATAACCCTCTACTTCTGTCATTCATATATACTCCTATGTTATCTCCCTTTTGACTTAATTGAAATCTTTGTCCTTTGATTTCTCCTTTTCTCTAGAAATCGAGCTGTTCAGGTTCAAGTAAAAAGGCAAGGGTGGGTCCTCCCTAACCAGCTCTCTGATTAATTTTTTCTAGTCTGTTTCTTCAGATCTGCGCATTAAGCTGTTTCATAAAATAGGATCCATACAGATAAATTCCCTGTAAAGTTTATGCTGCCTTACTCTCCTCTGGCCTCTTGAGTAGTTGAGTTCATGAGAAGCTCTAACAGACAGAGAATGAGCTCCATTGCACCCATCTGAGACCTTCTGACCCTTTCTGCTCAGGTCTTCCCACATACCTGCTCTCGCTATAAGGTGCCTGCTTTTGTTTGTGCCTTTGGCACGTGTTCACTCCACACTCCCCTTCTACCTACCTAACCATGGAAGTAACAGTGAAGTGATGTGGTGTGCATTTTTAAAAAAACATGTCACTGACTAAAAAAAACAAAACAAAAAAAAACATGTCACTGACTGCTTTTTGGAAGAATGTCTTAATATGTAAGATCATATAAGAGAGTAATCACCCTTTTTTGCATCCTAGGTACCTTGTGGGCCAACGCCTTGTGAACTATGAACGGAAATCTGGCAAGCAAGGCGCGTCTTCACCACCTCCACAGTTGTCCCAAGAATAAAGTGGTTGTCTCAACTACCTTGACCTTCCCTTGCCTTTACATGTCCTTTTCTGTGGACTTCTCTCTTTGGAGATTTCCCCCAGTGATCTCTCAGCATTGTTTTTAAGTTAAATGTATTTGACTTGTGTTCTCAGCATTTGGAGAGAGCAGCGGTGAAGGCTCTGCTGCCTTCCTGCGTCTTCTGACATCACTGCTGTCTGAGATCTGTATATGTGTACATAGAAGTTCCTGGATACCCTAAAACCTTGGATTAAACAGAATGTGCATTGTACATCTTTAAACAAATGTATATTAATTTATTAAATCTAGTTGTCACTTTATTTTGGACCTGCTGTGATCTTGACAGGAAACGTGCCACAGAGCCACAGTGCAGAGGCGAGTCTTATAATGACATCTCTTGGAGCACAATGTCACAGTGCTCCAGGCAGTTCTTATTATATAAACTGTACATTCTATCTGTCTTGGCTGTTGAAACCTTACCAAGAACATAGAAGGAAACAATTAGAAATCAGCAGTGGAGTGTCTGTGGTAAGAGAACATGAACTTTGTGCTTCACTGTCGATCGTTTTTGGAAGTTATTTTGTATAACACCAAAGCTGTTGTACATTTTCTACTGCCTGATTTTTTTCATGTGTCTGTGTTTGTAATATTGTATAGTATCTTGTGCTAGGTGAGGAAATTATTTTTAATTTTGATAATTTAATATTCCTAGTGATTAGCATTGGGAGTTGGGTTTTTGTGCTTGTTAGGGGCATGCCTATACTTAGAGGGAAAAGAAGTCCAAAAAAAGATTTTCATTAATCCCCACACCCACCTTATTCCCTACACATAGCTATCCTTTATTCTTTTTTGGCAGCAGTGGCAAAAGCCATGCAAGATTGTGTTACAGGATAACATTACCAGTATCACTGCATCTTACTGGAATTAGGACATATTGGATGTTTCTTAAATGTAGACGTGTTTTTTGGTTTGAGATTAACAGCATCAAAGACTGGTTAAAATAGTTCTGCTGGTTAGTGTGTCATTGGGTAAGGATTAGGGAATACATTTCTCGTAGTTGTCCATGAGTAAATCCCAAGGTTTCCAAAGCTTTTTGTTTACAGAATATAACTACAAAACCAACTTGATTCTATTTGTCCAGAAGTAACCTGGCTGGGCTGGCAGTTTAATATAGGAGTGAGAATGTATTTTATTGGAAATGTGCTATAAAATCTCAGAGAACTGAATACATGAACTTGGTTTTTCCATATTATCAAATCTTCAAGCAGAAGTTTAGAGAAACAGAATGATTGGGCACATGATCCAAGTATTAAATGGTCATTATTTATTTTAAGAACAGTGCTTGTTTTTTAACAATAACCCAAAAGTTCTCAGAGAAAATGGACAGCACAGGTCTTCAAAAATCATATAAGAATTTCCATATAGTATTAAAACCCATAAACTCAAATCTGAGGATTTTTATAATATGAAAGTCAGCCAAACCTAAGCTACCAAAATCAAAAGCAACATGTTCTGGTTGTTTTATATTTCAACAATTTTCCTCAAAATGGTAAGCAGTTACTTTAAAATATATTTTAAAACGTCAGTATATATATTGAAAAAAGCTTGACATAGGAGTCAGTGTTATACTTGATGGCAGTTTGCAGTAGGCCTTTCTTTTGTGTTTAAAATAAGGTCTTTGCAAGCCCTGCATTCGCTTAGAGATTTAGTTCTGCTATAAAAAATAAGGAACATTTTAAAACAGTGTCACGTAATGGTCTATGTCTTTACAACTAGAGAAATATACTATCAAATTTGGCATATAACTTGATTATATTAATTTAGGTTTCTTTGTAAATTTTTCAGAGAATTTGTAGATCTTGATATAAAGTCATTGGAACATTTACCTGTTTTACTAGAAAGACATATAGGCAGATACCAAAAATGATTAAAAATTGTTATTCTACAAAATTTTAAGTGACTCTTATCAGATGTTTTGTAAAATATATATATGAATGGCCAAAACGTTGCCCTCCATTTCACTTGCAGATAACTTGATCTTGTCTTATTTAATGATTTCCTCTAGTTTTTCAGTTATGCTTTGTCCTTCCTGTTTTTGAAAAGATGAATACTTTCATAAGGAAAGCATTTGTTGGCATACTGTTTACTTGGATAGCATCAAGATTTTATTAACTAGTCAGTCTTACAGATATTTAAAATTTCTAGTTCAGAAAGTGCTAAGTACTGCTGCCCTCCTTCATGTAGAACTTACTTTTAATAACTGTAGTTGTGCTTCATTTTACATTGGGCTAAAATAGCTTTCAAGGAAGTTTATTAGGAAAGAAGACCTTTTTGCTTTACTTTTACTATTTATAAATTGAAGACAAATCAACATTTAGGATTAGTTTTACATGACCAGTTACCAAATGGTCACAGTATGAGGTGTGCAGTTCATTATTAGCAAAGTATATTTGATTTTTAAGCTATTAAGTACTAATAGTTAAGATGAAAACTAAAGAAAAATGCCAATGTGAAGTTTGTGTATAGCTAGCTTTAAAAAAGCTCTGTTTTTAGGCGATCTTTTTCTGTTAGTTCTTTGGAGAGACAGTGGGGATTGGACATCTCAATTCCAGATGTAAAGAAAAGTAATTTTTATTTCAATATAACTGTTATTACTGTGGATTCTTGTCTTGTGTTTTTTTCTTGCCCTTTATTCAAGTAATAGAGAGTAACATTTTCTCAAATGATTTGATCTTAGATATGTAATTTCTGTATTGGCAAAATGCTATTATTAAAGTGTAATTCTTGAATTTAGGTTGAATTGATGACTTTTTAAAACAGTACAAAGAAGCACTGGAGATTTCTACATGGTATGGTGTTTGCACACACAGGCACATACTAGAACGTGTAGTGCCAGTACAGGAACACAGAAAAAATTTAAAACTTTGCAAATTAGCTACTTATTTTCAGGATTGAGTATTTTAAGCTCTCTCCTTAATGTGATGTTTCTTAATTGTAAAATTACATGATTAAAATACTTCTTTAGTTAGAAGAGTACCTCATGAGTCACAATCAAGGAAAGACAAAAGTAAACTATCTTAGCCCTGAAGTATTACTAAAAGCCTCATTTGTGGATATGCTCTGATTTGGTTGCTGGAGCTATCTTGTATCTTTTTACTTAATTTGCTTCCTAATTCAGATGGTTTCTCTTCAGCCCATTTACTGCCTTGTGTCTTTTTCTTTTCAACAGCCAGTATGAGCAAGGGCTACTTTCAAATAACCTCTGACAATATCTCAGCAAAAAAGATAAGACAATATATATGTTTTCATTCCCATCTGTTTCTGAGTGCCTCATTGTTAAGTCATGAAAGTAATTTATGTAGTACCTTAAATGAATATGTAAGGACTGTAAGGTCTAGACATGACTGTTGTAGAAGCTAAATAGAACATTTATTGGGGACACCAGTTTTCTATAAAGCAATCACCTTACATACTCATCAGTTTTGTGTATACTAAAGTGCTCCCTTTTTTATGTGGTCATTTGTTGTCTTCTGAGTTGCGAGAACAAAACTGAATAAAGTGAATGTTAGTTGTAGCCTAGTTTTTTTAGTTGGTTTTTGCTTTATTGCAAGATTGCTTCAGAATTGCAGAATGTGTATTATGAGCATAAGTAGATAACCTATGTATTTTTGACATAATTATAGAAGAAAATTTACTCAATGTGATTATAGCCTCTCTGTTCTAAGTATAAATTTAAAATGACAGTTGCAGAGACATATGCTTCTCCTCTCCCCCTCACTAATTGCAGAGCATCTCCACTGGAAGAAGTCAAGTCCCTCATCCTGTGCTGCCTACCTCTGTGCCTTAGCTACAAAATCTGAATGTTAGAGCTGCACCTGGTACGTCTTTTGTATGGATACTTGGATAGAGTAAAACAAATCGACTCCATTTTATGTATTGGACCCTAAGTCTCAAAAAAAGAAATTGCATGAGGATTCTTTCCCTCATATATGTCCTGTATGAGAGATCCTTTTGTTTCTAATTTTCCTTTGTTTCTAGGTTCAATTTTTTTGATTTTTTAAATCAAGTGCATTTTTATTTATTTTAAATGCAGTGGTAGTAGGTGAAATGATTTTTGAACCATAGAGCATCTTTAATTGGTGAAGCTAAAATTTTACAGCAAAGGATGTTGCATAGCGAGTCTCAGAAAGTGGCGATTAGTCCCCCCTCCTCACCCTGGTTGCGAACGTAACCCATACCACTAGGATCTGAGGAGGTACCACGCTTCCCCCCTCTATCCACCCCTCTCAGGTTTTTCTGATGTTTGTTTGGTTTCACTGTAGTTGATTGAGGTGTGGGGTTTGCCTTCAAGGAGCCCATTTGGAGTGAAAAAGAATGGGAAAAGGAGCAAAAGTTTCTATTAGAGTTATGAATATAATACAAGGAACACAGAGAAAGATTGTACCTGGGGGAGTCTATGATAACCTAGGTGTATCCTTAGTTATTGTTTTGTATATTTAGTACTCTCCCCCTACAACCTGCAATTCCTCTCTCAACCTCCTCTAGTCTACACTCAGTCACTCACACCAAGAAAACCGTCCCTATGGCAACAGCCAGGAGTAACCTTCAAAGAGCAGACTTCACATTATTTAATCACCTTTCTGAGATTTTCTTTATCATAGGTAACAATGTTATGTCTTTCTGCTTCTTGTTTGTTCAGTAGCTTCTGTAGGACAAGAAGCTTCTTCATGCCAGAAAGCCCATGCATTCACTTCTTTGTGTTTTGCTTAAATGAATGAACCACTCCTGGCTGCACAAATCTATTGGTCTGATGGAGCAGAACAGAGTCCAGAAATAGACCCACACATATATATGGACAGCTAATTCTTGTCAAAGGTACAGAAGTTGAACAAAGGGTGCTGGAATAATTGGATACCCAGATGCAAAATTAAAAGATCTATATTTCAGTGTATGTAAAAACTCAAAATGGATAATAGCCCTAAATACAAAACTTCAAATTGTATAACTTCTAGAAGAAAAGGGAAAATGTTCAACCTTGGGTTAGTTGCAGATTTAGACACAATCCCAAAAGCACAGTCTAAAGAAGGAAAATAATGATGACTTGGACCTGATCAAAATTGAAAATATCTGCTCTGTAAAGTATACTGTTTAGAGAACAAAAAGTTAAGCCATGGAGTGGCAGGAAATATTTACCAAGCATTTCTGATAAAGAACATGCATCCAGAATAGGTAAGTCTCAAAGTCAGTAGTAAGAAAACCTATTTGCTGATTTTAAAAATGGGCAAAATATTTAAAAAGACCAAAGATGGTATGCTGATGGAAATAAGCACATGCAAATCTGTTCAATATCATGTCATTAGGAAAATGCACATTAAAACCACAATGTGATACCTCCACATATCTGTTAGGCTAAAACTAAAAATATTGATGGTACTCTGTGTTGGTGAGGAAATAAATGAACTGGGGACTCTCATACCCTGCTGGAGGGGACAGGGAACGTAAAATGGTACAACTACTTTGGAAAATATACTCCCAAAAATTAGGGGATATTTCAAAATGAATATGAAGCTATAAAATATCCCCTAATTTTTGTGAGCAGTATACTTGGGCATTTCTTAAAATGTTAAAATAAGTCCTTACCACTCCTAGTTATTTACTGAGAAAAGTGTAAGTCCATATGAAGACTTGTCCATGAGTGTTCACTGTACCTTTATTAATAGCCCCAAACTGGAATCCACGTGCCTGTCAACAGGTGAATGGATAAATAATTATCGAATCAAAAGCAATTAACTAGTGGTATACACAACATGTACAAATCTCAAAATATGCTGAGTGAAAGTAGACCCAAAATGTACTGTATGTTTTCATTTATATAAAATTCTAGAAAATGCAAGAAATCTACATAAATCTATAGCAGGCAAGTCAGTGGGGTTGCAAAGAGGGACTTGAGGGATTTCAAAGGGGCATGAAGAAACGGTGATGGATGTGTTCACTATCTTGATGGGGTTCTGGTATGACATGTCTGCATATGTCAAAACTCACCAAACTACAAATTTTTGCAATTTATTGCATGTTAAATACCCCTCAATTTCAAAAAGTAATGCTGTGTTCATATTGGCTCTCTCTTGGACCATTTCATTCCTCTTTCCTCAAAGGGCCACTTTCTCATTTTTGGTTGATGACTTTTATTCCTATTTTTCACTGAGAAGACAGACAATCAGAACAGAACTTTTCACAACTCCACACTCTCTCTGGCCAAACACACCCTTTGTTTACTGCTCCAGCCTCCTTTCTTCAAGTACAAGTCAAACCTCAGGACTTTTGCACTCGCTGTTTGCTGTGCTTTAATGTCCTTTATCCAGGCTCTCCCCAGCCTTCTCATTTATTAAGTGTCATTTTTAATGAGGCTTAACTAAAATGGCAGCTACTGTGGCATTCCTGTCTCTTTGTATCTTTTCATATTTATTAACATACTATAGGGTTTACCTATCTTTTTGATATTTGCATGTTTCCTTCACTTGTATATAATAAGCTCTAGAGATTTTTAAAAAACAAACCACTAAGCCTGACCTGTGTTGGTGCAGTGGATAAAGCGTCGGCCTGGGAACACTGAGGTCGCCAGTTCAAAACCCTGTACTGGTCTGGTCAAGGCACATATGGGAGTTGATGCTTCCAGCTCCTCCCCCCTTTCTCTCTTTCTTTCTCTCTCTCTCTCACTCTGTGTTTCCTCTCTAAAATGAATAAAATTAAATTAAAGAAAAAACAAAAAAACCACTATTTGAGGATTGCTACTGTATTCCAGAACAGTCCTTGGGACATATTTGACATTCAGTATTGTTGAGTAAGTAAAATAAATCAGAATCAAAAGAATTAATATATGGTTAAGATGAAACCTGAAAGCCCTGTGACATTCTCTAGAAGTATCCACTGTCAGTAGTTTAGCATATGCTTCCCAGATTGTGCTCTGCATATAAACATACATTCACGTATTCTTTTCTCAACGGTACAGGTGACACACACCACAGACTGCTCTATAGGGTTTTTTTTCCACTTTATATTTCACAAACATCTTTTTATGTCAGCACATAAGTAGCTAACCCATTTTAAAATTCTGACTGTGTTGCCCTGGCCAGACAGCCTAGTCGGTTAGAGCATCTTCTGGAAATGCCAGTTTGATTCCCCGTCAGGACACATACAGGAACAGATCGTTGTTCCCTTCTCTTTCCTTCCTTTCCTCTCTTGCTAAAATCAATAAATAAAAATTAAAATTCTGTGCTGTATTTCATTGTGGATAAGGCTATGATTTAACTTTTCTGAAGGAATTAGTTTTAGTTAACCCATTTTATTATATACTGTAGTAAACATTTTGGTCCATATTATTTTATATACTCAGGCTAGAATTTTTAGGATAAATTCCTATAAATTAAGTCATCAAAAAATTTTAAAGTGTCATTGCCTTCAAAAGGTACTAATTAACACTCCTCTCATCAGTGTATGAGCATCCTTGTTTTCCCATATTGTCATCAATGCTGTTTGACTATTTTCAGCTTTTGCTAATGCTGTTAGTTTGAAAAGGTATATTGTCATTTGGTGGATAAATTGCTAGGTAGAGAAGTCATGGTTGTCGCTTGATACCTTTAAGGAGAGAAGGAGGGCTTGTCATTGGCCCCTCCTGGAAATAGTTCATTCTAGTCCTCTATCTTCCTGTCCAGAGATGAGCAAGGGGAGGTGGGTCTCTGTCCCTCTTTCATTCAGTATGGTGGTGGCTGCAGCAGCCAGCCAGAATACGGCTAAACCAGGGCCCACATGCTGCCCTGATCAGCATCACCAGAACAGAACAGTTTCTTTTACCCCTTCCACTTTTACCAGAAGTGGCTTATTTTCTCCTACACCCAATCGTATTGGCTCAACCACCCTACTTTAATAAAACAAGTTAAATAGAACCTTTTGGCTTGAAACTCCCCACTATCTAAACTAAATAATTTTTAGACTGAGATCTGAAGAATGAGCACACTAAGGGGAACCAATTAGGCAGTGTGAACAGCAACCGCAGGGCGCTGAAGTTGGGAACATCTTTTAGACAAGCTATCAGGGGCACGTGCAGGATGAACGAGGCAGTTGAAGGGATTCATTCAGGGAGGCTAGTGCCTGCACGGATCAGACCTCGCTTCTTTAACGGCATCCAACGTAGTAGGATCTGAGTCACTCCCGTCCCTAAAGATCAAGTAGCCAGAGCAAGAAGCTGGCCAGGCTTTGTGAATTCACCGCTCATAGTGGGCGGTGGGAAAGCGATCATAAAGCCCTTTTCTAAGTGAAACGGTTAGCTCGTGCAGCTCTAAACTATCAGTCAGTGGTCAAGATCGAGGTTGGGAGAGGACGGGTCCGAAGCCAAACTGCACAGGCGCGTTGCCTCCCGCACACACTTAGGCGACAGTCCCTCTAACCCCCCTACTCCCCACCCAGGGCCCGAGGCTTGTGCGCGTGCGCGGATCTAGGGGTGTGGCCCACGGGGCGTCCCGGTTGCCGGGATACTGATGCGAAACAATAGCGCGGGCTTGACCTCCTGAGCGGCTGTGTGTGGTCCGCTAGAGGGGCGGTTTGCCCTCCTTTTCTGAGGAGCCCGAAGATAAGCGGGTAAGAGCTGCCGCACGCGGTCCGGGCCTGGGGAAACTGACCCCAAACCCGGATCCCGGACTCCGGTGCTGCTCCAAACCCCGTACCCTGGCCCGGTCCCAAGCCTGGGAAGGGCGGGCGGATGGGTGGCCCGGGCCCAGGCTGACTCACTCACTTCCTCCTCCTTAGTACACCTTGATCTTCCCAGTTTGGTTCTCATCTTTGCACAGAGATGCCGCTTCCCGACACCATGTTCTGCGCGCAGCAGATCCACATCCCCCCGGAACTGCCGGACATCCTGAAGCAGTTCACCAAGGCAGCGATCCGCACCCAGCCCACCGACGTGCTGCAGTGGTCCGCGGGGTAAGCGCCCAGGACCAGCGCCTGGTACAGCCACGGACCCCGTGGCCAGGCTTGCTACTGAACCCTCATTCCTGGAGCCGTGCTCCGATGCCAGGACACTTAAGAGTATCCGCAAGACTTGACTTTAGCATCGGTGGTACCTACTTCTAAGTGTCCATCTAGAAAGCATCATGGTTATTGACCATGTGACCAGAAATTAATGCAAAATGCTCGCTTATCTACAAAGTGGTAACAACTCCATTGTTGGAGATTGGTATCTATGCAGATAAACTAACACTTAGAAAGCAATTATAGTCCCTTTATTTTATTTGTAAAGTGATTTTTTACAAGGAGGATTTTATGTCCATGTTCTTCCTCCTCAAAGAACATCCCCCCCCTCGCCCCCCCAGTTCAGGTGCTGGCCAAACCAGACCGACTGAAGTCATGCTGGGGCCTCAGCCCAAGACTGACTGCCTAAGGCTCTGTCCAGCGTAGTTCACAGCAAATGAGTCTTCACAGTTTATTCTGGCAAAAATTCTATTTCCAGTTTATTCTGGCAAAAATTCTATTTCCAGGAGCAGAAATTCCCAATTGTAAATTTTCAACAGACCTTAGAACCATTAAAATAAACTGTTTTGATTTTACAGGAAAGCTCTTTGCCCCCTTTCAGTTAACAGACTTAGAAGCTCAATTTTATGTTCACAAGAATTGCAGTATAAATTTAACTGGTTTAGAAACTAGCATATCAAGTTTTGTTACCTCTAAAGTCTATAACCAAGGTGAATTAGTTTCCTATAATGGCTGTACAAAATCCCACAAAAACTGATGGCTTAAAACAACAGATGTTCTTTTAGAGTTCCGGTGGCCAAAAGTTCAAAATCACTTTCCCCAGGCTCAAGTCAAGATGTTGGCAAGGTTTTGCTCTGTCTGGAGGTTCAAGGGAGAATCCATCTGTTTCTGCCTTTTCCAGATTCTAGAACCTGCATTCTTTGTATTCTTTAGCTCGTGGCCCCTTCATCCATCTTTAAGCCCATAGTGTGGCATCTTCAAGTCTCCCTCTGTCTCTCTCTTATAAGGACACTTGTGGTTGCATTCAGGACTCATCCAGATAACCTGGGATAATTTTCCCATCTCAAAATCCTTACATAATAGGCAAATTCCCTACTACCATGCAATTTAAGACCCACAATTCCAGGATTAGGACCTAGATATCTTTGGGGCCTTTACTGAACCTTCTGTTCAAGGCTCCTACTTGTAACAAATCTGGAGCTTTGCTTTTTGACAAACACTTCTTTCTGTCAGTTGCTTCTGAAATAAGCACTCCAGGTTCTTGCCAAAAAAAAATTATGGCAAACACTTCTGTCAATTGCTTCTGAAATAGTCATTCAAGGTTCTTGTCCCCCCACCCACCCAAGAAAAAGAAAGAAAAAATCATGGCTCTGGTTTTAACCATTATTCAAATTTAAACAAAAGATAGGACTCATAAAATTTATTTGTATTCTATAATACATTCTAAGATTTAATCATTTTTTCTTGGAACATTGTATTTGGTAACACTTTAAAGACAACTATTTTAAGCTTCACTTATAAAGGCTTAGTCAAGAACTTTCTGAATGTTCCATGCAACTAATTTCAAGAATAATTTGGGAGTTTAGGAGAAAAATCAAGCATTATTCATTAAGCAGTGTGTGTGTAATGGACTTAGATCTATTCCAGCTCTCAGAACAAAATCTGTTAGGATGTTGTTCAGAAGGTGAATTGGTCTTTGAAATATTTTGTAGGCAGATTGGGATGAGACAAAATTCAGGGTGTTCCAAGAACAGGACACAGCATATGAACGAAGGGGCTGTATTAGAAAGAAAAAGAAGAATAAAATAAAAACGGCAGAAAACCAGGGTGCATGTGGAACTAACTCTGTTGTGTAAGTCCCAAGTTGACATTCAGATTAGCATTCTTTTCAGCTGAGGTTTTCCAGTGGCAAAGGTGGGACAGCTTTGCTCCCGAGCCTGTGTACTCTGCTGTGATGTCGTAGCTGTGCCTTATGATGTCATTGGGCAGTTGTGTATCACACAGTATGATGGAGGCCAGAATTGACCGAATACTCAGAGGTTGCTTTCGCTCACATGGGCCTCCAGGGTACTAGCAGAGTCTAACACAAGCTAGTCTTGTCACTAATTCAATCTTCCTCAGCCTCCACTCACTTGACACTTTGAAGGGGACAATTTTTGGGGTGGTGTATGAGGGAAGTGGGGATGTAGGATCCCTAGCAGCATCCTTGTCTGCACCCACTAGATGGCAGTAACACCATCCACACCCTTTGGTGACAACAAAAATATCTCTGGAAATTGCTAGTGCCTGCTTGGGAACAGAAGGACCCAAATCGCCCCCTGTTGAGAACCACTGTTGTACAGGCTCTATCAAGCTTGGGGATGGGTTTGATAGGTTATGAAGAGTAAAGTCCATGAAGTAGGTGAAAACTAATTAGGAACAGTATGGCAAAACCAAACACCCGTGCTTCAGCCTGGCACTTTCGGCCTTTAGGTCCACATTTGTCTAACTCAGTGGTTCTTAACCTTTTTTAGGTATTGAACCCACCAGTTTCATATGCACATTCACCGAACCCTTCTTTAGTAATAAATAAAATATGATTTTTTTTTCCAAATTCAAGACATAGGTATATGTTTTTTTACTGGTGCACAAAATGAGCCGTGCATGAACATCACCTTGCTCAAAGAACAAAACCAACAAAGTGCATGAACTCACAACAAATTACGGTATTTATTCTGGCCTCCGCAGCAGAGGCTTCTCCAAACCCCTGAGACCAACTGATCGAACCCCTAGGGTTCGATAGAATCCAGGTTAAGAACCACTGGGTTAACTGCTGCCTTCATTTTGACTCTCCCTCAAACCATTCAATAAACAAGATACGAATGGAGTTGTTTTAAAAACGTGAAAGCAAAGTTAAATTTGAGGGGTGGAGAATAAATGGTTGAGATATAAGATTTGTTTTAGCCTATCAAGTACCTATCGACGTTTTCTTAGATATTCACAGATGTTTCTAATTATTCAAGTTTTTTAAATTATTACCTGTGACCCTGGTGGATGATCTCCTGTTCCTTTTCCTGGATATGTTGTTTCTTTTCATGGTGTTAGTTGTAGAGCCGCAAATGAGGTGGCTCAGCAGCTGGCCACCTCTGGCACACTGGACTGAAGGGGAGTGAGTTTTGCACAAGAACCTGCCTGTCACCCCTCCCCCTCTCTGCCAGCCAGAGGCTGAGTGTGTGCCCCCTCTTGACATGTTGCCCCCAAAGATTTTTGTGCCCCCGCTTGCCCCCTATATTAAGCAGCAATCTCTGTGGCCCAGAAAGGAACAATTAAAGGGAAAAAATACTAAAAAATAAAACAAAGAAACAAAAGCGGGCAGAAACAGTGAAGGGTGGGAGAGGGGTGGCCTCTGAGTTACGCAGCCCATTCTCAGTGGAGCACATAGAAGACATCCCTGATCTAGGTGCCTTAGAATGAACAGGCAAAAATGCTTGCACTGAAGCCTCTGGAAAAATAGCAAGGCCTAGATAAGGGAAGACTGACTGGACCATGACATTACCCTTGGGTGCTGTGGCTTGCATCTTCCACTTCTTCTGACCACATTGCAGGATCACCCATGGTGTTTGTTTAGTAAGAACAACATGTGCTGTGTCCACTCAGCACTTCTGAGAGCCCTAAGACAGTGACTGTCATTATCCTCACTTGACAGAGACCCTGAGGCAGCAGAGGGTTAAGTAGGAGAGCTGAGTGGAGGAACAGGGACTGATCTGGGACTTTGTACTCCAGAGCTCTTCTCTCTAATCACTGTTAGGCTCAGTGTTGTTTAAGAAAGTGCTTTACTTAATTATTTGCTTTTTGTGTATTGATGAGTCTTCAGAGATGTCTGTTGTTGTTAGGTATTTTTCAGCTTTGTCAAGAGGAGATCCACTTCCTGTGAAGGACAGAATTGAAATGCCTGTGGCCACTCAGAAAACAGACACTGGCTTGACTCAAGGAATGCTTAAAGTTTTGCACAAGCAGGTATAAGAGGTTTTATGTTATCAGTCAGTTTAACTTGAGAGAAAGCCAGGCTGTCTCCTTAATGCCTGACAGAAACCGCCAAAGTCATCCCTGCAAATTGCTTTCCCTGCGATAAACCTTTGAGTTTCATTCAAAGAGGAACTTGTAGTGTTCAGGGCCTTTCTATAGCTGAAAAGAACCCAAAATAGCTGTTCGTGATTAGCTTGTAGGAAAGTAAAATCTAATTTATTTTCAATGCCAAATTAAGATGCTTCAATGCTGTTGGACTAAAAAAAAAAAAAGTCTGAAAATAAAAAAGTGTGACATTTTAGACATGGAGGTTGCAAATCCCTTCTTGAAATATGTGTTCATGAAAGCTGAAGCCATCATCCGAAAGCTGGTTACCCTCGGGTGCCTTGTTCCAACCCTCCCGACAGCCTGGCCCTTGCCCTCACAGCCTTCATGAGTCTTCTCCTGACTGCCAGCCTGCTTTTAGAGAAACAAGTTAATAGGAAGTATATCACCCAGCTTTGAGGATCAGCGTTCATAGTGATTGGGTTGTATGACACCAATGATATGACCTTGATTTTTTAAATTGACTGTTCCCCATTACACATTTTAAAAATAATTTTTTATTTTCCAATTACAGTTGACATACAACATTATGTTAGTTTCAAGTATACAACATAGTGTTTGTTTTACATTTTGAAGTACTGTGCTTCTGTACAGGATACGTTGACTTCCGAAAATAGGATTTTTCCATGCCACTCTCTTATAAGGGAAAACACCCATTGAAAGGGGGAGCTTGGGAAAAGATATGCTAGCATCGCTCAATGCTTTTCACATAGAACAGTACTAGCAGGTCACAGAAGGCATCCATTTTCATAGATTGTTTTAAAATAGTAGAAGAAATAAATTTTTATTTACGATTTCTCCCATGTAACTTTTAACATGTTTATGGGGTTGGATTTTAAATGTTTTTATTACATTTATTGAAGTTAATTTTTTATTACGAAGTATTTCACACAGATAATAGAGGATCACATACCCAACATCAGCATGCCCGTTTTATTGTTACAACACTATGCCATAATAATAATAATATTTGCTTCACAGTCCTTATCTAAAAAGTAAATTGTTAAAATTGTTGTCAAGCTCACTGCTCCCATCCCTGCACGTGTGTCCCTCCCACTGCATACCCCAGGGCTGACTGGGTCATAGAGTCAGAGTTCACCTGTCCCTGCATAGGTTTGGGTACTTGGGGTATATTCAAGTATTGCCAAGATTATATTGTTTTGTGGGTTTTTAAAACTTATATAAATTGAATTATACTGTGTTTTCTAAACAGTGTAGCCACAAGCGAAATGTGAAATTAGCTGATCTTGAGCTGAAATGGAAAAATTTGTGCCTGCCAATTGAAAAATTCAGAGCTATCATGCAATTGGATCCTTGTGAACAAGAAATGGAGTGGATAAAATTTTTAGCACTTGGATGTAGCATGCTTGGTGGGGTATGTACCTAGAAATCGCATATTGATAATTCTGTGTAATCATGGCTTTGGCTGAAAAATAATTTAGGTGTTTCAATTACTGAAGGAAACATTACTTTAGTAATTTTGTCTTAAAAAGGCCATATTTTTCAGATACTTATTATATTAGCAGACTTATAGTTATTTTAATTTATAGAAGTTAAATATTTATGAATACCTCAATTTAAAAGATGTTAACAATAGATAAAATATATGGATATCATTAAATTGTACTTAGGTTTTAGAAGAGAATGCATCAATGACTTTTTATTAAACTATACATCATTTGGTAAATGGATAGTATCTGTTTTTCTAATCTGTAGAGAGAGGCACAGAATTATTTTATACTTTAATTAAATCTATTATTAGTAACTAATAAACTGCTCACAAAAATTAGGGGATCAGAGAACATGCAGATCCTCACTCTAGTACTTTCAGCCTTTTGTATAGTGCATTTCCACCAATAAAATAAAAGTTGGTTTTGCATCTCATTTGCATAATTGAACAACTTTCACTTGTTGTTTTCTTTTCTTATTTTTTTTGTGGCAGAGACAGAGGAGGTCAGAGAGAGAGACAGATAGAGACAGACAGGAAGGAAGAGAGATGAGAAACCTCCTCTCTCCTTTGTTGTGGTTCCTTAGTTGTTCATTGACTGATTTCTCATATGTGCCTTGACGGAGATGGGGGGGGCTATAGCAGACCGAGTGACCCCTTGCTCGAGCCAGCAACCTTGAGCTCAAGCTGGTGAGCCTTGCTCAAGCCAGATGAGCCCACACTCAAGCTGGCGACCTTGGGGTCTCGAACCCAGGTCCTTGGCATCCCAGTCTGATGCTCTATCCACTGCGCCACCACCTGGTCAGGCCGTTTGCTTTTCTGATGTTCTTGTTTAATTTAAAAAAACCAAGTGCTTCTTTTTTTATGGCTTCAGATTCATTTTGAAATACCCCCTACTTTTTGTGAGCAGTATAGCTACAGTGCAGCTTTGCTGATGTTAAAGTATAACTTGGGAGTGAAGTCCCAACCAACCCTGCTGTTTTGAGGTGAGAAGCTCTGTGAGCCCCGGAGGTCCGAGGGGTTGGGGCTGGAAGGACATTGGCCCACCTCCCTTCGGAAGTCTAGAATCTGCAGCTCAAGTGTTTGAATCAAATGAAGGGAGAGTTACCACTGTAAGCTCTGAAGAAAGGTGGTAGAGAAAAGAGAACTTTCTTCACTGCAGAAACGAGCAGTTTCTTTTACCGTACTCCCCCACCCCCCTTCAGTCTTTGGACCCAAAGAACATAGCCGGATAATTCATATTCCTCACTTCATGGCTCATAGTCATCTTGGGTACATGCATGAGGCTCTTTGATTCAATTTTAATGTTTAAAAATCACTGTACGTAGCACTACTCAGCATGATTACTAACACTGACAGTAACCTACTCGCCTGAAGCCAGGCTTTCCTGAATCTCATGCTTCCCTTTTATCACACATATATCCTGAGAAATGCCTTAAGTGTAGTTGGTTTTATTTTTATGAAAATATAATTATGTTGTTAGTAATATTCTGGAACATTCCTTTTATTCCAAATTAGATTAGATACTCATTTGTATTATTACAGACAGCAATAGATCCTGTCCCCTGCTGTGTAATATCAACTGTGGGGACACACTGCAGTTCACATCCATTCATGGCCCCAGGGAGAAACTCTGAAAGCCCCGGAAGGCCAGGTGTCAGGCTGGTGGCAGCCTAATGTTGCTCACAATAGCAGTGTTCCTGGTCAGCCATAGAGAGGGCAGTCAGCCCTGGGCCATTGTACTGGATTCCGGCTGACCAAGTAGGAAAGACAGGTTCAAGGTGTCATTAGGAGAATAA
The DNA here is from genome assembly GCA_037038555.1 of Rhynchonycteris naso. NCBI lineage: Eukaryota > Metazoa > Chordata > Mammalia > Chiroptera > Emballonuridae > Rhynchonycteris > Rhynchonycteris naso. The sequence goes on from CM072995.1 coordinate 253,432,216, forward strand.
TATCTCAGTGGGGTGTTCTAGGCAAGGGCAAAGACAAGTGAATTTAATTATTGGGGAAAATTTCACATCGGTTTGCTCCTCGGGACCTCTGTGGAATTAAGATTTTAGTAATATAAAATTAATATCAAATATTTAAATTAATGTTTATAGTTTGTGCCTCTAAAATTAGTTGTGAAACTCTAGATATTAGTAATGATGAGAAAGCAGAATATTTAAAATTCTGGGATCCATCTTTGTAATTTCTTTTTCCCTAATTGTGAAAATGAAGCACAGATTTGCAAACACGAGGAATCTGTTTTGGAAGAGATGTCTCTTGTCTGTTGTATGGTGTGTGACACTAGGTGGAGACATTTTGTCAAAGATGGAGCTTCGTTTCCTAAACAGCTCAGTGGGGAAGGGACAGAAAAAAGCATGCAACCCTCTCTCTTCCTGTAATATGTTATATGGGGTCCAGCCCTGTCCCCTAAGCAAGCCACGCTGGGGTAGTGTTCGCTGTTGGCCTTGCCTCGCCTCTCTCCTGGGGCTCCTTCCTGCAGGGAAGCCCTGGGAGCCAGGCACCAGTGCCACTGCAGAGCCTTGCTTTATTAATACCAGTGTGTATGCCCACGTTGGCAAGGTGCCTTGTGGGTGCACTGACTTGAAGCTGTGACTTCCAGGAGACAATCCTTGGTGTAGTTTTGACATCTTAGCATTTCTCTTTATGCTTTAAAAAAGAAACTTTCAAAAAGGGAAGAAATGAAGTGAAGCGGGATGAGGAGTAAGTAGTTTAGAATGGGTTACTGCCTTTCTCCACGGAGGATTTCTGTATAGCTGGAGTCTAGTCTCTCTGCTTCCATGGTGGATGCTGTTCTTGCTGCTGCATCCATATCTGCATGGCTTGTGGCAGATCTATTCTCTGTGCTCTAGAATTTCTCTTAAAAATCACTGTAGCACTGGCCGGAGAGCTCAGTTGGTTAGAGTGTCATCTGGACACACAAAGGTTGCAGGTTTGATCCCCAGTCAGGGCACAAATAGGAACAGATCAATGTTTCTGTCTTTCTCTCCCTTACTCTGTCTCAAAAGTCAATTTTAAAAAAATCACTCTAGTCAGATGAATCAAGTTTAAGGTTTCTGCAAAGACTAGAACCCAGTCCTTCATTCCTCCCCAAATGTGTCTGGAGCACCGCTTTGTGCTGGGCCCTGTTCTGGGTGCTGATGACTCCAGAGTGAACGAGAGAGGCCAGCGCCCCTGTGCCCTTGGAGCTGACATCCTATTATCTCCTTGAAGTGCTGATCTCTCCTCTGGCCGTTTTTTCTCAAGCTGCAGGTGGGGATCAGGGTCTTCGTGGGCTGCCCCAGGCAGGGTGGGAGTGGCAGTGATTCCCATCCTCTTCCCCAATGCCTGGTATGCTTACCTGGCAAAATGATCACATCTATATGTCACGACCTGTATCTGTACATTTCTTTAGCACCATGAAATTTCCTATAATGTCATTATGGACTTTCTCAGTAAGTGTGTGCAGGGAATAGGGGACTTGATTTTTGATGCTCTAAAAATGATAACCATGCTTAAGAAAAAACCAAAAAATTTTTGATCTACCATTTTAACGCTTAGGATCATTGATGGTGGCACTGATCCAGTGATGGAAGTGGCGTCCTGATTTACTTTCCTACTGCCTTCTGTTCAGGCTCTCCCAGTTGGCCTCTAAAGCCTATTCTGAGATTCCTTGTCCCTTGAGGCCAGTGGCAAGATGCAGCTGCCCACCATGAGCAAGCCTCTAGCCCGGATGTGTTTGGACCACTCCCAAAGAGGAAAGGGCCGCTCTTGGGTTCTGGGATAACCTGCCTCAAGCACCACTTAGCTCATTACTGAGTCCAAGGCTCTCTCTCTGTGGGGAAGAGGAGATGGGGCTGTCTTTCCACTGGACTATCGCTGTGCTCACATCCAACCCACACACGTCAATGGATGCTGGAAGTGGTGGCCCGCCATCCCTTTCCTGGGCAATGCCACGGGCAGCGTCTGGCCTGAGCAGGTTGGCTTTACTCTGGGACTGTGTCCCAGCCACCTGGAAAATGCCAATCTTCTCCCTCACCTGCCAGGAGCCCCAGAATGGAGCTTTAAGTGAGAAATCCTGTGAGGATAAGACAATGGAGTGAAAAGGCTCACATGCTTTTTGCAAATGAGATAGTACCACCTTTTGACATTCCATCCAGCTGACACTCCATCCAGCCACCTCCTGAGCACACACAGGCCACACCTTAGGCAACAGAACGTCTCTGTCTTCCTCGATGTGAAAGAGCCCGTCAGATACTGTTCCCATTTTTATTTCCATCCTCACTAAAAGGGACACTTTGGGGTTATGTGTGAGGTGGTCCTGTGTGTCATCACGACAGCAGCTAAGATTCTGAAATCAAAGAATTCCACAGAACTGGCGCAGGGAAGGCGCTCAAGCACAGTGCCTCTACGCCTGCGCTTCTCGCATACCTGCACTTTAATTTCAGCTGGTGGCCAGGCAAGTGCCTGGCCATAGCAAAGTGAGCGTGTCAGCCACCCCCTCAGGGGTCTCAGACCAGAGGGCGTGCCTGCCCAGGAGGCAGTGAGCCGGAAGCCCGGCTACCTGCAGCCCTTCAGAGCTGAGAAATCTCTTTATAAGAAACAACTCTCAGTACAAAGCCACGGAAGTTGCTTTATGAATCCTTTTGGATATAAAAATTACTGCAAATCTTACTGTCAGACATGTTAACACCGGTCCTGTCATCGTGTCTTTGCAGAAGGCAGCGATGCTAGAATGTTTTGATGTATTTTTTTTCCTTAAATACCTCTTCCTCGGGAGCATTTGAACCTCCCGTCACACAGACCTCAACTGCCTGCTCCTCCGCAGCTGCTGCTTCCCTGTCATCCTCACTGGGCTCCCGCGCTTGGTGGCAGGGACCTCCTTCTACTTGTGTCGGATATAAAAGCAGAATCCAACATTGAACATCATGTCTTTGCAGAGTTTCAAGCAAGAAACACATATTGTGACACAACTTCTGTTTTACTCAAGGACAGTCAGTTAGAGGGACAGCCTTGCAGTTCGTCAGGGACATACAGAAGACAAGCAACTGTTCTCCAGGAGCGTGGTCAGGACTGCTCTCCACCCAGCAGGCATCCCAGGGGCCAGTGTGGGAGGGGGCTTTCCCGATGCCCTGTTCCCCAGCTGTCCGTGATGGGGAGTCTATCTAGGCCTGGAATCCCCGGAATGTGGCAGCATGTCTGCCCCTGTCCCTCCCTCCCTGAACCTGCCCAGTAGCTGTTACTGAGGTGGAATCTGGTGGCTACCGAGGTGGCCTGTGTCTGGTCTGCTGGCTTACTCTGGGCAAGTAGCCTAGCTTCTCTGGGCCCCGCTGTCCTCATCTCACATGGTTGCTGTGAGGAGGGAAGGAGATGCCCCATCAAGCTTCAGACGGTGTACTTTGTGCAAGAGCCTTGTTTCTGTCCCGCTCCCCCGGCCGCAAGGACAGCATGGTTTTTCTCTCATGTTTTATGTGGGAACCTGGTTGAGCTCCTGGCACATTGAAGATACAAGCTGCTGTGTCCTGAGAGGGCACACGTCCAGGGCCTGCAGGTGGCCTTGAGGAGTGGAGGGTGGCCCCCAGCCAGTGCCAGCAGGGAGTGAGACCCAGCAATCTTACAGCCACTAGGAAATGGGTCCTGCCCACAACCTGCGGATGGAACAGGCCCTGGCTTATGCTGACGGGGGCCTGCAAGAGGACTGGCTCAGCTGTGCCAAGACTCCCGCCCCACACAAACTGCCAGATGGGAAATGTGTGGTGTTTGGAAAAAAAAAAAAAAGACCTGGCTCCAGCCCTCTGCATGTCCCAGAGAGGATTGCATAGTGCTAACCCCACACAGTTGCTGTTCCAGTCAAGCCAGTCTGTGTGGCTTTCCCTCAGCTGCAGCATTCCCCGGGGCCTGCCCTTTGTGCCAGTCCCACTGGTTCTTTGCCTGCTCTTTGCTCCTAAGTGCAGACCAGATTTTTCCTTCAGGAGCTTCCCTAGAGGAAGCCCTTGGGCTGCAGTGTTTGCTCATGAATGTGGTGTAATTACCCCCACCACAGCTGACTTCAGCCTACCAACATATGATCAACCATCTCGCAGCATTCCTGGACATTGGACAGGCAGGTCTCAGGAGCGACTCATGCTCTCTGCTGCTGCCGATCTCCCGTGGCTGCAGGCTCTGGACCCTGCTGCCTCTCCAGGGTGCTCTTGTAAAGTCACCAGGGATCAGACAAATTCTAGTTCTAAAACCAACCCTGGTCTTTGACATTGGCAACAGCTTCTCTAATGCATCTCAAGCCCTCAGGGCTTGAATGACTTGAAGGGGAGGGTGAAACAGCTCACATGCTCTGGAAACATAGTAGTGGAGGGGTGGCAGGCTTCCTTGAAGATGGGCAATTGGGCTGAGAGGTGAGAATGTCGGCCAGGGTGAGGGTGACTGATAGAGGAAGTGGGAGAGAGCTGAGGGAGTGCCCAGCTCAGGGGAGGAGGCATGTTGCTTTCCAGAACTAGGACAAGGCCCAGGGCAAGGGTGGGCCCTCACAGCGCCTAGTGGGCACCAGCAGGATCCTGCCAACCCCACCCTCCACAGGCGGCACCCCTAGTTGATAACAGTTTAATTTGTCCCAAGGTATGTTTTGAGTCCAGAGGGGCTAGAGGATTCTGGGGAGGGTCAGGAGGCATGTCTTTAAGGAAATGGAGGCTTCCTCCTGTATTTAAGTCATTCCCGTATTAATATAAAATCTGTGAGTTAAACATTCTTTTACAGACCAGTTGCATCCTAATGAACCTTTTCTTTTTATTTATTTTTTTATGGCAAGTATACATTCACTGAGTTCTTAATTTAGATCAAGAAAATAGTGTATTTGGGGGAGGATTTCTGTAAAATACAATCTTTGCTCCAATTTTAGTAAAATCAAGCAGTAATAGTCCCTCCCCACCCCCATTTGTGATGTTTTAGTCCTTGAACACTGCCATGAAGAACCTGTGCGAGATCCTGACCAAAGACCCGGAGGGGGGGCCTGCGCGCATCCCCTTTGAGACTTTCTCCTACGTCTACCGCTACCTGTCCGGACTGGACTCGGAGATCCCTGCTATGGAGACGGAGGCCTATCTCACCTCTCTGCAGGACGGCATGTAAGTAGATGCGCTCCCTGACACGCAGACGTATTGATCGTTACAGACCCCCCTCTCTCTCACCTCTTGTCTCGGATAGCTTGGTCCCAGCTAGTCCGGCTGTGCTAGGAGGAAAGGTACCCACTAGGATGTCCTCAGGTCATGCTAAGCATGCAGCAGCAGGAGGCAGCTTTCTTCCCAGGGATTCGGGGCAGTGTGGGGTTTGAGTTCAGTTCCCTTCAGACTTCAGAGGGAGAACATTTATCCTGTCGTGAAGAAAAGTTTATACAAATTTATCTTGATTCTTAAGTACAATGTCAAGTCATTTAAAATCATAGCATGTTGAAAAGTAAGATAGAATTTGTTTCTCAACTATGAAATACAGAAATGGATTACTGCAGGTGGAGGGCGTAACTGGGCCCATGGACACAGCTGCTCACTGTGAGCCCCATACTGTGCTCCCTGGAGTGGGGGATATGCAGAGGAATAGCAGCCTGAGAGGGGGCGGGTGGGATAGGGTGCTACCCTCCCCCTGACACTGAGGCCGTGGCTCCATAGAGGAGGCTCCCTGAGGGTGGTGACAGCACCTCTCATGGGGTTAAGCTCAGGAAGCCTGTTAATTACAGGGGTGGGGGCTCTGGGTGAGGTAGGGTAGAGCCTGCTTCCACAGACTTCAGCAGAGAGAGAGCAAGAGAAAGAAAGAAAGGGAGAGAAAGAAAGGGAAAGAGAGGACTTCCAGCACATCCTGGGCCACTGCCCCCAAGTGCCTGCCTGTGTGAGGGGGTCTTTCCCAAGCCTCACACCTTCCTTTTCTTCTTTTTCTTTTTTTAATTTCTTTTCCAAGTGAGAGGAGGGGAGAGAGAAAGATAGACTCCCACATGCACCCTGACATGGATCCACCCGGCAACCCCCTTCTAGGGCAGATGCTCTGCCCATGTGGGGCCATGCCTGCAACCGAGCTATTTTTAGCACCTGAGGTGGAGGCTCCATGAAGTCATCTGATGTGCTCAAACCAATTGAGCCATGGCTTTGGGAGTGGAAGAGAGAGAGCAAAAGAAGGGGAGAAGGGTGGAAAAGCAGATGGGCTTTTCTCCTGTGTGCCCTGATCAGGAATCGAACCTGGGACATCCACATGCCAGGCCAATGCTCTACCACTGAGCCAATTGGCCAGGGCCACCTCACACCTTTGATCTGGAGTTTTTGTCCCCAGCACATGTGTATGGATTGCCTACTTGGTGCCAGGGATGCAGCCCATGGATCATAACACACTGGGCCCCGGAGAGTTGCAATCCTAGGGACACCAGATGCACAGAGACTCAGAGAGCAGGCAGGCTTGAGGGCCATGAGGACAGCATACTCAGAGTGGCACCTGGACAAGGAGAATACATCCCCTTGGGCCCTGAGAAGTCCCGCCCCTCAGGCCCACCAGCACTGCCCAAATGCTCATCCTCTCCAAACCTCCCCCACCTTCCATGTCCGGGATGCAGAGTGAGCCCAGACCAACTCCTACCTCACTTCCTGCATGACAGAACCCTGGCTACCTTGTCCCTTCCAAGACATTTCCTTTCCTCCTGCCTTCCAGATTGCATCCCCGCTGAGGCCCCAGCCATCTGACTGTACCTCTGGACCCATAGTCCTCCAGTAGGTCATTCACCAACTCTGTAACCACTTCCTTGTGGCTCTTCCACTATTCTCCTTTTCCCTTCACTCCTGATGCTGTCAGGCCGTTGGGTGGCCCTACACTCTGCCCCATCAGATCTTCATCTTGTCTCTTCCTCCACAGTCACCGTTCCCTCAGACCTACCTGAGCTTCCTCATCCCACACCTGTCCCATATCCCTCCTGCCTTCCTCGGGACATCCCCAAGCACTTAGCAGACATGGCCCAGCCTGGAACACAGTCCATAGACATTTGCACTCTGCCCGACATGTCACCAATTCCCTCTAGCTCACCCTTCATGCCAGTGACAAGCCACAGCAGGGTGACTGGCATCATCCTACCACCAGACCTGTTGGCCACCGCTATCTGACTTGGGGTCCATCTCCTCAGCCTGCTTCCCTCCTCTTAGGTGATGAGGGGCAGTCCCCACTCTCACGGAGAGCTCCCCTCACTGTGCTGCCCCAGGGACACCACCAGTTTCCTTCCGCTCCTGGCTGGGCTGGACAACCAGGAATGCTGGCCGGCGAGGTGCTGGAGCTGACTGTGGAGCAGCATTGCCAGGACCTAGCCCAGCAGGCTTGGGAAGCCCCTGGAAAGTTATAGCAACCCCTCTCTGTTGCCAGAGGATGCTGGCCTGCTGTGTTCATAGAGAAGTTTGTTCTCAAGCCCCTGGACTCTACCTAAAGTGAAAGTCCAAATAAAATTCCACAATATGATTTTCTTTCGTCACCTAATTAACAGTTCTCCCCAGCTGTGGACACGAGTGCCAGTTGGCTTTCATTCTCCTGCAGCTTGAGGAGGACAGCAAGTGATCAGGTGACAGGCATCTTTCTCCAACATTCCACTCTTCTCTTAGTGGCCACATGAGAGACTTTCCACAATGTAATTCCCCTGGGCCTGTAGGAGCGGGTTGCTTTTTATAATAAAGCACCACTTAGAACCACTACTAATTTGTGTCCATTTTACTTTTAAAATATGAGTCCTAAAGACAGATACCATTTTCCCCACGACATTGAAAACCAACATTGTTGCCCTGGCTGGTTGGCTGAGCGGTAGAGCATTGGCCTGGTGTGTATGTTCAATTCCTGGTCAGGGCACACAGGAGAAGCGACCATCTGCTTCTCCACCCCTCTCCTTTCTCTCTCTCTCCCCCTCCCACAGCCATGACTGGAAAGGTTCAAGCAAGTTGGCCCTGGGGTGCTGAGGATGGCTCCATGGTCTCAACCTCAGGAACTAAAATAGCTCGGTTGCCAAGCAACAGAGCAGTAGCCTCAGATGGTCAGAGCATTGCCCTGTAGGGACTGGCCAGATGGATCCTGGTCAGGACTCATGGGGGAATCTGTCTGCTTCCCTGCCTCTCACTTAATTAAAAGAAAAAAATAAAAGAAAGAAAACCAACATTGTTATAGTTCAGTGTTTTTATAGTACATCTATCAATGTTGACAGTTTACTTATGTTTACTATCCTTTAAGAAATATGTATAAATAAAGAGAAAAATTAAAAGATACTATTGTCAGTGCCAAATTTCATGAACATAAGACAGTTCTTTGAATTTCACTGAACAAACTTTTTATTTTATTTTAGTGTAGTTTATTTTTATTCATTGATTTTAGGGAGAGACAGGAAGGGAGAGATGAGAAACATCAACTTGTAGTTGCTTCACTTTAGTGGTTCATCGACTGCTTCTTCTACATACCTTTACCAGGGGACTAAGCCAAGCCAGCGACCCCTTGCTCAAGCCAACACTGTTGCCCTGGCTATCTCTAGGCTCAAGCCAGCGACCTTGAGATCATGTCAATGATCCTGTGCTCAAGCCATTGATCCCATACTCAAGCCAGCAAGCCTGTGCTCAAACTGGCAACCTCGGGGTTTCAAACCTGGAATCTCAGAGTTCTGGGTCAATGATCTTATCCACTGGTCAGGTGCACTGGACAAACATTTTAAACAGAAGAGTACTTTTTTGTTAACTGGTGACTAAAATTTGAGTTGTCAATAAAGAAAAATCTTTAAATATAGTACTGATCTTTTTCACCTAGAAATAAATTCCCATTTTTTTTTTTTTTTACAGAGACAGAGAGTCAGAGAGATAGGGACAGACAGACAGGAATGGAGAGAGAGGAGAAGCATCAATCATCAGTTTTGCGACACCTTAGTTGTTCATTGATTGTTTTCTCATATGTGCCTTGACCATGGGGCTACAGTAGATGAGCCTGTGCTCAAGCTGGCGACCTCGGGTCTTGAACCTGGGTCCTCTGCATTCTAGTCCGATGCTCTATCCACTGCGCCACCGCCTGGTCAGGCTAAATACCCATTTTTGTATAAAAAAATAGAACTGTTTAATTTTTGAGGTAAGAATCACTGACTAGAGCCCATAAATAATAATTTTTAAGGTAAAACTTTTAAATTATATTTAAATTAAATTATACTAAATCATAGTTTTATAAAAGTTGTATTGTGTATTGTGAGAAATTACTAATAAGTATCTTTATCTGTTTCCATTTTAGAGAGTCTAGAAAGAATGGCATGATAGGACTTGCAGATTTCTTCGTTCTAAAGAGGAAGATTTAGAAAACCTCTGACAGACAACTCAGAAGACATGCCATTAATACAGAGAACAACATTTTAATGTCAAAAGAATGCTTTTTAAAACCTCGGCATCAAATACAATTTGTCATTAACCACATGCATACACTGTTTGAGTTTTTTTGATAATGGAAATTTAGTGTGACCTCTGTGTTCTGGAAGGGATTGCCCTTTACTGTGTTCTTGTAAGAACCTTAAAGGCAAATCACTTTTAGCAGGAAAATGATCTATCTGAGTAAAACAATCTACTACTTGGAAGCTACAGAGTAGGGAGGGCGACAGGCAGTTTAAAACCGGCTAGTCTTTTTCATTGGAACCCCCTGACCGGCAGGACGCAGGCGCCCTTTCTTCCCTGGCAGCTGCACCGAAGACTGCCCAGGAGGGCATCTCGGGCAAAGCTGGATCTTCTCTGGAAAGCTGGGCCTGGAGACTTGTGCTCGCTCAAAGGGCAGCTGTGGCTGCGAAGCAAACAGGACAAGCAATGTGGACCAGCACGTGGGCCACAGAACAGGAATAAGGATCTGAGATCTTTTACGTGCTTTCTTTGTATACAGTCTTACATACAACATGAGAACCAGTAGGGAGCACTGAGTATTAGGAAACATATATACTTCTTGGCTAATTTTTCTGAGAGCGCAGAATGGTTTGGCTTGTTGGTTTTCTGCACATTGGTGACCATGCTGATAAATATTATCGGTGTTCTAAAACTTGTGAAAACCCAAAGTTAAGCAAAATGTTTTGCTGTTATCTAAAAAGTGTTTAGTTTTTTGCACTGAGCTCTGTAAAGTATATTTTTCATCTGAATACTACACTCCCTTATCTGAGATGTCGTTTGCCTGAACTTTTGGTCACTCTCCCAGTAAATAGACAACATATAGAGATTATTCATAACTTTACAAATAACTTTTAGAGTTTTTAAAAGCTTTCACTATTTTTAAATTTATTTAAACTTTCTAAAAACTTGACTGTCCCAAATAATTTAAGTATTTTCCTTCTAACTGTAATGCCTCAATGCATAGGAGTCAGAAGAAAAGAAACCTTGGATTTTGTACAAATGCAGTTGTGGTCATAGAGTGAACAAATGTGCCGAAGGGAAAACTCTGAGAACAGGGGCACCCTAGTGAACACAGAACCCTGATGAGCGCTCCGGCATTACTGTCCACTTGCTGCAGACATGATAAAAGGTATGGTAAGGTTTTTGTATCTACATATGTATGTAGGTATATATGTATTTATTTTGTATGTGTGCACGTGCAAGAGAGACAGGAAGGGAGAGAGAGGAAGAGAGATGAGAAGCATCAAGTCGTAGTTGAGGCAGTTTAGTTGTTCACTGATTGCTTCTCATATGTGCCTTGATGGGGGCTCCAGTTGAGCCAGTGACCCTTTGCTCAAGCCAGCGACCATGGGCTCATGTTGACCCCAAGCTCAAGCCAGGGAGCTCACACTTAAGCTGGTAACCTTCAGGTTTTGAACCTGGGATCTCAGTGGCCAGGTGGACTCTCCATCCACTGCACCACCTCTGGCCAGGCAGGTTTTGTATTTATTTAAGAAAATCAGTCACCTTAGGAGAGTGCACATGGGGTGCAGTACACAGGATGTTTGCAGCTTATGAAGACATTTTGGACTATTAGGAGACAGAAAAAGGAAAATTTAATATAATGAACTAACAGCTCCCTTCAGATGGAATGGTGAAGGAACCGAGGACTTAGGAGAGCCTCGCTGACCCCAAGGCTGGACCCCGGACTTCACAGTGCAGAGGTGCCCTGGAGCCCTGAGGTCTGCTGGGTTCCCCGATGAAAAAAAACAGTGCAGCCAGAAGCTGAAAGGGACGTGCGTTCTGCCTTATCTGCTTGTGTGACCTTCCAGTGCTAGTCTGTCACCAGAGATAAATGTGGAATTAGCTGCAAGGCATTCTGAGGTATAAGGGCCACAAAGAAGCTTGTCTGAACATGGAAGTCCTTGGGCAGTATGTCCCAACGAACCCTTCCTGGGGAGTTTGCTGGATAAAAAGAATCAGACAAGCAAGAAGCTGGGAGAGGTCAACATACGAATCAGTACAGAGTGCTGAATATTGTTGACCTGGAGAACTAGGGCTAGGTGATGGTTATAAGGGATATGTTATAGTATATAATGGGTGTATGTTCTGACCATGTAAGTATATAACATCTGTCAAAAATCCAGAAACTGGAATATCTATATGAAAAGAATCTGTTAAAATGAAGTTTACATCAGATGTAGAGGAAATTTCATTATTGATCATAGTAAAGAGCCAACACACAGTAGCCAAAAAAAAAAAAAAAAGACTAAGGGTATTACATAAAGATACATATGTTAATCATCACAGCAAAAGTATAAACCTTCCTAAATACATAAATATAAACAGGTAGGTAAATAGAACAGCAGAAGTTTAAACCATAAAATAAGAAATATCATTAGGAGCAGAGAGGTGTGGGATGGGAGAGGCAGAGAGCTTGGTGGTGGACTCTCTGAACATTCCTTTGTGTTGATTTGATTTTGGAATCCTGTAAATATTTTACATAATTATAAAACAATCACATTTAAAAGAAATCACTGAAAATTCAAAGTAAAATGAAACCAGTGAATTTTAACTGAGCTATAGTTGGTGGTATCTTGGGAGCAGCAGCCAGGACATTCATGTGCACCATTCTGGCAGCACAGAAAGATGGCAGAAAGAGAAACTTGGTCCTTTGTGAGTCTAGCAAAGCCTGATTCATTTATGCTTGGTCCATACCAGCAAAGGAGATGGAGGCAGCCCCTCAGGTCTGACCTCACACTGAGATCTTGGTGCTCTGTACCTGAGGTGCCTCCCACAACACGTGTGGGGGTCTTTCTCTTGGTTATTTTCAGCTCAGCTGCAGTCTCAGAGGTTGTGCCCCTTGGTTGACTGCCACCACTGGGGTCCCAAGTGCCCATGGAGGTGGAAAATAAGCCAGTTCTATAATTAATCAAACATAAAAGACGAGGTGCTTTTTTGTTCCATTTGTGTAGGGGAGCCTCCAATATCTTGTGGTAGCATCTAATAAAGGTACTATGCCGCTCTGTGTCCAGACTGGGTAGTTTACTCTCCATTCACTAGATTTTCAGTATTCCGATAGCCTCTTCTCATTAAAGAGAAATTGTTTCCTTTCTCATCCTGAGTTGGACTCTTCCTGTGACATAGTTGAATCATCTTTATTTTCCTTCAGACCCAGTTATTTCTTTTAAAAATAGCCATAGGAAGTTTGGCTTTCAGTTGGATTTTTACCTGTCTTTGGGGAACACACTTAAATGGTTTAATTAATAACCAGAAGCTTTGTTGCAAGTATCATTAACTAATTAATGTGTTGCATAAAATAAACCATTCAAGTGGCTGAAATGTTTGAAAGAAGGAGCTTGAGAGGGAGCCCAGCAAAAACACTCCTTTGCTGCAGGAGACAGGATGGGTCCTTGAGGATCCCATAGGACTAATAGGGTCTTGGGTGGGAAGGACCAAGTTACACACACACACACACACACACACACACACACACACACACACACATGCACACATGCCAAGAGGAGCAGATGTCTTACATGGATTCAGCTCTTCCAGAGATAAAGAAGATTTTTCTAATTGAAGTGATGTAAAAAATAGATTTTGACAATGACAGAGACTGAGCATTAAAAAAAAATCCCTGGCTTTTGTGAGGTGTGGGTTTGGAAAATATTGTATTCTCTTTAAAAATAAAGTTATTATTATTATTATTTTTTGTATTTTTCTGAAGTGAGAAGCAGGGAGGCAGAGAGACAGACTTCCGCATGTGCCTGACTGTGATCCACCCGGCATGCCCACTAAGGGGTGATGCTCTGCCCATCTGGGGTGTTGCTCCATTGCAACCAGAACCACTCTAGCACCTGAGGCAGAGGCCATGGAGCCATCCTCAGTGCCCGGGCCAACTTTGCTCCAATGGAGCCTTGGCTGCAGGAAAGGAAGAGAGAGAGAGAGAGAGAGAGAGAGAGAGAGAGAGAGAGAAAGGAGAGGCGTAAGAGGAGAGAAGCAGAAGGGCGCCTCTCCTGTGTGCCCTGGCCGGGAATTGAATCCAGGACTTTCACATACCAGGAGGCTGCTCTACCACTTGAAAATATTTGTATTCTCTTGATTCAGGGGAGTGAATCGAGGGAAACAGTTTTGGAAAAGCTATAAGATGAAAATCAGTTGATGATGACTTTGGCTTTAGGACTTTTAGGAATTGCTGTCTCACTGAAGTGCATCTCAGAAGTCCCTGTGCTTGTAGCAGCAACTGGCAAATTATTTGATTTTCAACCTAACTCTTATTTGTCAGCTTCTGTATTTTTCACCTTTAAAGAAAGTGGTTTTTGTTTTGTTTTGCTTGGTGTGCATGATGTATAAGGAAGGAAAAAGGCAGAGGTAGAGGTGATTCTGGAAACATGATCACTTGGGTTCTTAGTGCTGGGCAGGGTCAATGATTTCGTACATAAAATGATTTAGTTATGTAAAGCCAGTGGCCAAGGCCATCATCACAGCAGCCTGGCCCATGCCGGTTCGCATTGGATTTGGACAGTTGGTAATGAAACAATGGAGCCAAGAACTGGTGAGCCATCAGCTTTAATTCTAGCTTGCACCCGGCGGGCAAGTAAAAACACACACTGGGTTCCGAATCCCACTCATTCAGTGCTCACAAAGCTACTAACTTATCCGAGTTTCTTAGCATCAAAGGTTTCTAGCTCACCAGACTTATTCACCTCTGTTCCCCATCTCCTTCTCCTGCACAAACTCTGCTCAAACTGGCTTCTTCCTCAGCACTCCACCATCTTGGCTGTTTCTCCTCTCCTCCATGTGGCCTTAATCTGCTCTCCTCTCTAATGCCAACCTCAGGAACCGTGAGAGAACAAGCTCCTGGTCTGCCCCACTTTATAGCATAGATTCAAAACCTTTAATCCAATCTACAAACAAGGAAGTCTCTCATACAAAGTAACTTATCTGAGGCATAATGGGAGGATTTCTCATGAGAGTGCACCACCCCACATCATCCAATCAGTCAAGGGTGTGGGGAAAAGCTTACTCTTAAAACTAAGCCTTACGCTATCATGACTGGCCTGCTTATAGCCTGTCCCCCAAAACACATTAATATCAACGAACTTCCATGTGGGCAGTGCCATCTTTAACAAAGTGAGCATAATATATTTTATCTGCCCAACAAGTTACAAGTCATTTATCTGATTTATAATTAGCTGTTACTTCCTGGCAATCACTAGAATACTTGGGAATTCTTATAATGTGAGAAGATCTAGCTTTACAAATGGTTTTCAAATGTAGTAAGATTTTTATGTATACTCAATTTAACAATTAATGAAGAATATATAACTTATTGAACTTGATTTTGCTGCTTCCATAATTTGCAGTCTATGATTTTTTTTCCAAGCCTTAAACATTTCATAAATCCTTTAAACACTGGGTAAGCCTGAGGCTCTGTGCCGTAGCATTTAAAAAATGAAAGGCATTCAGACCCTCCCTAAGGAAAATCCTAATTCTATTACATTGCTTTGCAGAATTTGTTCTTCTTAGTTATCAAAGTGGATTCTCACCATGTCCCAGGAGGTAGGCTGCAGGAAGTATAATTAATCCCCTTTTCTAGGGGACTGAATCAGAACTAAGAGGCCAGGGGCAGTATCCTGGGTCCCCCTCCCACTCCAGAACTCAGACCCGTCCACTTAACCCAGTGGTAGTCAACCTGGTCCCTACCACCCACTAGTGGGCATTCCAGCTTTCTTGGTGGGCGGTAGTGGAGCAATCAAAGTATAAATAAAAAGATATATTTAACTATAGTAAGTTGTTTTATAAAGATTTATTCTACCAAACTTAGCAAAAATCCAACATAAAGTACTTGGTAAGTAATTATTATTATATGCTTTAACTTGCTATAAATCTGCTTTATAAATTTTATAAAGTAAAGTTACTTCCCTACTTTATAAATCACCATTACTGTGGAACAGGTGGGCGGTTAGAAAATTTTACTATTAACAGAGATACAAAAGTGGGCAGTAGGTATAAAAAGGTTGACTACCCCTGACCTGACCTCATACTTCTGTCCCATCAAACAACATTTCCAGTACAAGCCCTGTAAGGTCAGTGGCCGCTGCCCTAGTGTCCATGCAGGTTCTCACTTGTTCTCATTGGATTTGGGCAGACGGTCAAGAAACAGTGGAGCCAAAAAATGATGGACCATTCCTTTATTCAAGTCTCATACCAGCGGACGAACAAACAGGAAGGAAAGACCGTTTTCCTCTCATTCAGAGCCCCCAAAGCCCTGGTGTATTCTCTGTTTCCACATCTGCACTCCTCCTCTTCCTCTAAAACACACAGGCTGGGAAAAAATCTCTTCTCCAGCAAACATTAGCAATACAACGACCCCTCCCAAGGAGGAAGGTAACGCACAATTTGCAATCTGCCATCCTGAGGGCAAGCACCACAGCCTTCATACACATGGCACTGCCCAGGCCAATGCAAAATATAAGTGAGCAAACCTAAAAAACATATTTTACAATGTGTTTTTTAGGCCTGTGGCCTGTGGCCAATGCCATTGTGGCCCAGCAGGTTCTCATTGGATTGGGCAGACGGTAAAGAACAGTAGAACCAAAAAATGGTGGGCCGTTCTGTTTATTAAAGTCTCACACCGCTGATGAGCAAACACACAGGGAAAACACTTCCCTCTCATTCAGGGCTCCCAAAGACCTGATGCATTCTCCAGTTCCACAACCAAGAGAATCTTTTCTGGTTTCTCCTAGAATCAAGGGCCCCATCAGTCTCAGAGGAGCTTGCAAGAAGCTCATCACCTCTGGTTCCTCATTTACACTCCTTCTCTCCCTACAAAACTGGTTGGGCCCACAGAGACCCCTCCTTCAGCAAACATTAGCAAAACAATGGCCCCTCCAAAGCAAGAAGGTAATCCACAATTTGCAATCAACTGCCCTACTTTGAGGGCAAGCACACACATGGCTGCCCAGTGCCATTTTTTAACAATAAAAGTAAACAAACTAAAAAAAATACGAATTTTACAAACTCATTTGCCCAGCACCCAATGAGCCCCATTTACCTAGTGCTGGCTTTCCATGAGGTCAGAAGACCCAAGAGGTGAAGTGAACTAAATGGATGTTGATGTGCTAATTTGCAATCTTTACTGGAATGACTGGGTTTTTCCAGAAGCCTGATGGACAGTTGGTATGTGACCCCACTAAGATGGAGCAGGGATCCCCTACTTCCCTGTGCTGAAATGGAGCCAGTTGACCTGGGATAGAGGATGGCTCCCACGTGGGCACATAAAATTCCTCTACTTAGTCACTACCCTGAATCCCCACCCCATGCTCGAACCTAACTTGAAGTGGAGTTACCAAGGACATGACCAAGATGCCCAGACAGCAAACACAAAGTGCCCCAGCAGATACAGTTCCATGGGTCCTCAGGGACATTTGGGTTGAATAACATTTCAGTTTAGATGAAAATGCATTTATCCAGCACCTACTCAGCTGGCGCCCTGTGATGAGGGCTTCACAGCTCATTCAGTTCTCACACCAACCACAAGGCAAGATACATTACCTTTCCAGAGGTCACTCAGGTAGACTGAACCCTGCAGTCTGACTTTAGAGTGTTGGGGTGGGGGACAGGTCTACTCTAGTAAAAGGTTGTAAAGACAGTATTCAAGGCCACCATCACAGCAGCCTGGCCCATGCAGGTTCGCATTTGATTCAGACAATCGGTAATGAAACAACGGAGCCAAGAACTGGTGAGCCATCAGCTTTAATTCTAGCTTGCACGCAGCTGGCAAGCAAAAACACACACTGGGCTCCAAAACCCACTCATTCAGTGCTCACAAAGCTACTGACTTATCCGAGTTTCTAGCATCAAAGGCTTCTATGCTCAACAGCCTTATTCACCCCTGTTCCCCATCTCCTTCTCCTGCACAAACTCTGCTCAAACTGGCTTCTCCCTCAGCACTCCACCATCTTGGCTGTTTCTCCTGCCCTCCATGTGGCCTTTCTCTGCTCTCCTCTCTAATGCTAATCTCAGGAACTGAGAGAGAGAGCAAGCTCCCAGCCTGCCCCACTTTATAGTGTAGAAATCCAAACCTTTAATCCAATCTACAAACAAGGAAGTCTCATACAAAATCACTTATCTGAGGCATAATGGGATGATTCCTCATGAGAGTGCACCACCCACATCATCCAATCAGTCAAGGGTGTGGGGAAAAGCTTACTCTTAAAACTAAGCCTTAGGCTATAACAACCCAGCCTGCCTACAGTCTATCCCCCAACACACATTAATATCAACAGACTTGAACGTGGGCAGCGCCATCTTTAACAAAGTGAGCATAATATATTTTATCTGCCCAACAGAGGGAGACTCCATTTCTCGATTTTCACGTGGAAAGTATACAGAGTGGACCACCTGTGTGGGACACTCGTACAGTGTTTGAGGGGAAGGTTTCATAAGAGACTCTTTACCTAAGTGTTGGGAGGGGTAAGGGACACCCATGAGGAAGGGTGCAGGGCTCTGGGTCAGCTATGTGGGGACTTTATGACCTTTAGCCTAAAAAGGCATGTGGATCTGTCACTGGGGTTCAGAGAGATGGCTAGAGCTGGGAAAGAGGACCCTTGGCAGGAGCTGTGGATTTGGTAGAGAGATAGACACCCCCCAAAATCTGCAGGGAGGCAGCTGGGGGAATAAATGCCAGTCACTCTCATTTACCTCCCACCATCTGAGCTTTTGCCAGGGCCTCCTGTTGGCCAAGCCCAACCAGTAGCCAAGGGAAAGGAAGCCTCATGATACAAAGGTCAGCTGCCTCAGGCTTGGAGCAGGGTGGAGCAAGGAGAAGAATGCTTAGGACAAAGAAGTGGAAAATATTCAGCACACAGCCATCTGTGTGAAAAACAGGTCAGGACATTCATATCTACATCTCTACATATTCCCATGCATGCTTATAGATGGACAAGTTATTTCTGGAATGATATGCACCCTAAAGAAACTGGTAGAAACGTCTGAGAAGTGTCCTACTTTCTATTGTGAAACTTTATCTACTGTTTGATCTTTTACCTTGTGCATGTATTATATATTAAAATCATCCTTCTAATAGGGCATGCATGTATTCTAAGCTAGACCTATCACAGTGCTCCTTCTTCGGGCCACAGTGATTTGTCAAAGGGGTTGGCACATGACTTACACTCAACCAATCAGAGCCTTTCCTGAGCTTGTCAGTCTGGAGCTGAGAAGAAGAGAGATGCTTTTCCTTTCTTGGGGTTGAAGAGCCATCAGGATGTGGGTTAAGAGATGTAGTGATAGTAGTAGCAAACAACTGTATAATACTTGTATTCTATTGAACCATCTAAGTTACTGATATACTCCATCTTTCATTTCCCAAAGGAAATGTCATCTAGTTTAACCTATACATGCCAGCCTCTCAAGGAGAGGGATTTATGCAGAGCATATTCACTCGTGGGGTGAGAATTAGGGGGGCTACCTTAGAATTCTGCCTACTTTATACACATTAACTCAACTCATCTTCGTAGGAATCTCATAAAATGGATAGTATTGTTATTTACCTCATACTATAAATGTGACAACTGAGGAAGAGGAAAGTTAAGTAACTTGTCCAATCATCACACAGGGGGCTGCCGAGGCCACCAGTGTGCACTTGAGTTCCCTTCTGCTGTGTGCCCCAGTGTGGAGGAGCCTCACCACACTAGGGTTGGGGTTGTGCAGGGGAGAGGCTGAGCAGCAGGGTCCTAAGTGGTTGGGATCCTGGTCCTAAAGGCAGCACCACCCCAGCTGGGCCATGACATCAGATATACCCAACACTCAAGGTCCCTACCATGCATTTGCAAGGGCAAGGAGAATATCTGGTCTTTGCAACAATGTAACTGGACTTCTACATCAATACTTCCCCACATGTGATTGGTTGAATAGTGGCTCTCCAAAAGATACGTCCAAGTCTTCACCTTGGAGCCTATGAATGTGGCTTTGTTTAGAAAAAGGGCCTTTGCAGATGTAATTAAGAATCTTGAGATGAAATCATCTTGAACTTAAAGTAGGCCCTAAATCCAACGGTTGGTGTTTTTATAAAAGAAAGACAAAGGGAGATTTGAGCCGTAGACACAAACACAGGGGAGAAGGCCGTATGAAGATGGAGGCAGAGCCTGACCTGTGGTGGTGCAGTGGATAAGCATTGACCTGGAATGCTGAGGTCACTGGTTCGAAGCCCTGGGCTTGCCTTGTCAAGGCACATATGGGAGTTGATGCTTCTTGCACCTCCCCCTTCTCTCTCTCTCTCTCTGTTTCTCGTTCTCCTCTCTAAAATGAATAAATAAAGTAAAAATATTAAAAAAAAATATGGAGGCAGAGAGTGGAGTGATGTTGCCACAGGCCAAGGAACCTGCTGGCAGCCAATAGGGCCTGGAAGAGGTAAGAATAGACCCTAAACTGGAGCCTGATGGAGCATGGCTTGGCTGACACCTTGATTTTGGACTTCTGGCCTCCAAAATTGTGAAAGAATAAATTGTTGTTTTAAGTCAGTCAGTTTGTGATAATATGTTATAGCAGCCTTCAGAGACTAATACACCCCATTTCTTCTTTTCTTGC
Organism: Rhynchonycteris naso; assembly: GCA_037038555.1. NCBI lineage: Eukaryota > Metazoa > Chordata > Mammalia > Chiroptera > Emballonuridae > Rhynchonycteris > Rhynchonycteris naso. The sequence continues at coordinate 253,452,217 of CM072995.1, forward strand.
AAACTTTTATAAAGGGGTATCAAAATACCCCTTGTATAAAGGGGTATCAAAAATGTAATGGAGCTCTGGTTTGATCCAAAGCAAGATCTAGGTTTGGTTTTCTGTTGATCCCAAAGAAGAAAGCCCTTTAAGGGTTCCAGCAGTGAGAAGGGAGGGTTTGAGGATAGTGAAAAGTTGAAGGGCAGCAAGGGAATCTGCTCATTTAGGAGATCAAAAAGATTTCTAGAATGGGAAGGAGATAGACTTGCTCTTGATAAATTTTCTAAGTTTCACAGACTTTCTGAGTTTCTGTGGCAGACAGAATTTTGAGTCGGCTTCCAAAATTATGCCCCCTGCTATATCCACCCTGTGCAAGCTCCTGTCCCTGAGTGTATGTAGACCTGTGATTGTAATGGGATAGTTACACCCTGGATTGTGTTACATTATATAAGATCCAGCAGTAGCCGACTACAGAGAGATTTTTCTGCTGGCTTTGAAGAACTTAGCTATCATTGTGAGAGGGCCAGGTGTCAAGGACCTGTGGGTAGCCTCTGGGAGTTGAGAGCCACTTCCAGCTGACAGCCAGCAAAGAAATAGAAACCTCAGCTTTGAATTCTGCCAGCAACCTGGATGCTTTGGAAGTGAACCCTTGAGCATCAGATGAGGTCGCAGCCTCAGCCCTCACCTCGATGAGGTATCTTCGTTACATGAGCAGAGGTCTCTCGACCCACAGAAACCTCAAGATAATGAAAGTGGACTGATAATGAATGTGGAATGCTCGTTGTTCTTGTGTGGCCAGCAGCTTCCCCCACGAACGCCCCAGTGGTTTCCTAGCTGTGCGCCTCCAGTAAGAGGTCTCTCCATGAACAGCTTTTCCCGACACCCTACAGGACATATTTCCAGCAAGTTCTGTTAGCACAGCATCACAGCCATTTCTCTACCATTCGCTAACCACAGCCACACCCTTCCCAGTGAGACCTGGGCCTCAGCCTGGGTGGGGTAGGGCTGCCATGCCAGTCCTTGGGGGTCATGGCTGCTCTTTATATCTCTTATACATTCTTTAGAGTTCTCTCTGCTTCCTATCAGCCACTTTCTCATACCTAGTCTCAGTTATAGTTACTGATTCCTACATTAAACTTTCCCTGTGTGGCTTACTGTGAGGTTTCTTTCTCGTGGCAGGACCCAGACTGAGGCACTGTTCCCAGCAGCATGTGGGCATCGAGTGCTAAGCAGGGAGCAGATAAATGCAGAGACCTGAGAGGGCATGGGCCTGTCTCCCAAGAGCAAACATGATGCCCACGTGAAACAGACAGAGCACAGGACTGTGAGGTGAGAGGCTGTTTCTTTATTTTAAAAATTAATTAATTTTTAAAAAGATTTTATTCATTTTAGAGAGGAAGGTGGGGAGCAGGAAGCATCAACTACCATATGTGGCCTGAACAGGCACCCAGGTTTTGAACTGCGACTTCAGCGTTTTAGGTTGACGCTTTACCCAGTGCACCACCACAGGTCAGGCAAGAGGCTGTTTCTAAACCTGCTTCTGCAGGTGATTACGGGATTGAGAGGATCACCGAGTCACTCCGGTTGCTCATCTGTGCCCTGAAGACAGTGGGTTGCATGGACTTGTGTTAGTGTACAAGCTAAGCTGCTATAACAAAATAACTTAAAGAACACAGATGTTTACTCTTTTTCAAATAAGTTGTCCTTTCATGAGGGTCCAAGGTGACAGGCTGCTCTGCTTCACATAGTCATTCAGGGACTTAGGTTCTGTCCATGTTGTTGCTTTGCCATCACTTATCACCTTCATCCTCGTGGTTCCAGTTCATGGAAAGGTGGAGGCATGGAGGAGCATGTGCTCAATGCCTTAAGGTTCAGACTCGGGAGTGGTGCCTGTCACCTCCATTTGCATTCCAGCACGGTGCACTTGGTCACATGACCATGCCAAATGGGACAGGAGGTTGGGATACGGGGTTGTGCTCAGTCACAATAGATTAATGGAAGAAGTGAGAGGATGGTGGGGGACACCAATCAGTGCCCACCACGCCTGTTCCAGCTCTACCAGACTCCTTCACATGCCACCTCAGCCACTGGCACTTAGAGAAGGAAACGTCCTTGTCCATATGGGAAATACAGGACTTATTGTTCTGCTTTTGCTTTTAGAGTCAAGATTCTTAGCATTTACAAAAATGTCTTTTGATACTAAAAAGTGAGGAGGTGGCAGATGTGACTAACAACACAGTCCCTGTGCATCTGCTAGGGAATACAAAGTTTTCCTCCAATGTAACAAATTAAAACCCATCTGGGATTTGAGAAGTCTGACTAAGATTTCCTGGATCTGTTTGCCAATGAAGCAATAATGAAAGTGAAGGAAATGAAGAAAAGTGAAGAAAATGATAAGTTTAAATAACCCCTGTGTGTCAAGTAGGGCAAAGGCTTGTGAATTTTTATACATTTTACTCGGATATAGGACAGTGTTGTTTAAAGATTTAGGGAGACTGAAGATTAAAATAAAGACCAGAAAACAATTTAAGTCATCTTTGTGCTTTTATATGCCAGACACTATTCTAGGACCTTAAACATAAAAATTCATCTAATACCCATAAAAATATTTTGAAATAAAGACTATTATACCCATTCTAGAGATGTGGAAATGGAAGCAGAGGAAGAAGAAATAACTTACCCAAATTACACAGCTAGTAAGTAGTGGATACAGGATTTGAAGTCAAATAATTTGGCTCCAGAGCCAGTGCCAGGGGTCAGCAACCTTTTCCTGTAAATATCAGCTAGTAGACATATTTTAGGCTCTGTGGGTTAAACAGTCTCTGTCACAGCTTACTCAACTCTGTTGTTGAAGGGTGAAGACTGCCACAGACAATGTGGGAACAAATGGGTGTGGTGCGTTCCAATAAGACCTTATCTATGGACACCAAACTTTGCATTTTATGTAATTTTCACACATCACAAAATATTCTTTTTATTTTTCAGCTATTTACAAATGTAAGAACAGCTGGCCTGTGGTGGTACAGTGGATTGAGCTTCAACCAGGAATGTTGAGGTCACTGTTCCAAACCTGAGGTCATTGGCTTGAGCATGGGGTTGTTGACATGATCCCCGGTCAAGACACATACAAAAAGCAATTAATGCACAACTAAGTAGAGCAATGAGTTGATCCTTCTCTCTCTCTCTCTCTCTCTTTCTATCTATCTCTCCCTTCCTCTTATACACACTCTCTCTTTCTCTATAAAAAAAAAAATCCTAAAAATGTTAATACCATTCTTAACTCACAGGCTGTTTGCCGGCCTCTGGTCTATGCAATTGACCATGACCCTGTACAGATTCGTAAAGATGTTAAACATTTCCTGAGTGCTGGCTGTACCAGGCTTTCCGTGTTCTGTTCTCTGTTCCCAAACTTGCTACTTTTATCTAGAAGGAAGGTCCTCTTCATATCATTCACAGTTTGTAGGTGAAGGAATTGAAGTGTTCCCATAAGGAGGGACAAGTATGTGCAGCTGGTGAGGACCAGTGCTGAGACTTGATGATGGACTGGCAGAGGAATTTGGATTGTCAGTCAAGGTGCTCACAGGCTCTGAGAGAAATGATGGGAAATTTACTAGGTGAGTCTTATAGGAATGAGAGAAGAGGGCATGCGCATGGTACAGAAGGTTGGGAGGAAAGGACGCTTGTACCTAATGGTCTCTATAATTTCCTGTTGAAAGAACTCACCGTGGAAGGTTTGGTCCAAAGTGAACGCATGGAGAACACGATTTGCTGTTTTCTTCCTGGGGACCTTTCATCAGTTTGGTCAGATAATGCGTCTTCTTCCATAGGTACAAACAGGGATGGGGGTGCTGGCTTGTCGGGATGGAGTTGGCACAGAGGACTGGAGTCACCCTGGCTTCCTGACTGTGCAGTGTTTACTTCCTGCAGTGGATCAAATGAGACTAGAGGGACCTGAGTCTTCTCTAGACATCTGAGTGGCAGCCTCTGAGTGTCTTCTAACCTCTGTGAGCTCCCTCCTGGGCTCCCAGCTTCTTGTTTGGTTCTGCATTAGCATCTTAGGGCTGCCATGGCAAAGTGCCAAGGCTGGGAGCTTAAAGCAACAGACATATAGTTGCTCATAGTTCTGGAGGCAGGAAGACCAAATTGTGATGTCTGTAGGGCTGAGCTCCCTGCCAAGACTCTAGGGAAGAATCTTTCTTCATCTCTTAGCGTCTGGTAGCTGCCAGCAGGTAGGTTCCTTGGCTTGTCATTCCAATCTCTGTCTCTCTCCTCACAGCTTTTTCTTTCCTCTGTGAAGACATTGGTCTGTCCTTTCTTCTTCTTACAAGGACACCAGTCATTGGATCTAGGGTCTACCTTACTCTGGGATGACGTTATCTTAGCTGATTATATCTGCAAAGACCCCAGGTCACATTCGGAGGTTCTGGATGGATGTGCATTTGGGGAAGCAGGACACTATTCAATTCATTATACTTCTGTACCCCAAACATTGCTAGGTTTTCATGCCTAAAAATTATTGGGAAAAGTAAGAACAGTTTTTGTACTTATTTTGAGAGTGAGAAAACATAGTAAAATGATCATTTCTTTTCTTTAAATGAGTGCCATTAAAATAAATTATTTTAGAGAGAGAGGAAGGGCGAGAGAGAGACCTTCAATTTGCTATTCCACTTATTTATGCATTCATTGGTTGATTTCTGCATGTGCCCTGACCAAGGTCAAACCTACAACCTTGGCATATCAGGATGATGCTCTGATCAACTGAGCTACCTGGCCAGGGCTAAAATGATATTTTTAATTTTGTAAAGACTACACAGTGAACATTAAAGATATTTATATTTACACTAATATTAGCCACCTCTAATCTTCACAGAGGCATTAAGAAAATTAATGCCTTAAAAATAACCTATATCTATATCCTAGTATTGCACTATTATTGTTATTATTATAATTATCTTGGTGTTTCTATTTTGAGGTGGCTGCTATAATTATGGTAACTTGTATGGAAATATTAGTTTTCACAAATCATTAAGCTATAAATTAGTCACTTGAAGTGTACAATGGTTCTTTCAAATTCTGGAAGTGGTGTGTGTGTGTGTGTGTGTGTGTGTGTGTGTGTTACACTTATTATTCCTATCTCATTCATGGAGAAATGGAGACCTGGAGAATTCAGACTTGCCCATGTGCTTCCAGTGAACCAGAACTAGACAATTCTTGAGTCCAAGACCCCCAGATGTGGGATTTATTCTGGAGAGGCAAGGCTGGTTCAATATTCAAATCAATCAATGTGATTCATCACATAAACAAAAGGAAGGACAAAAATCACATGATAATTTCAATAGATGCAGAAAAGGCATTTGATAAAATCCAGCACCCATTCATGCTCAAAACTCTTAGTAAAGTGGGAATACTAGGGAATATTCCTTAACATGATAAAGGCCATCTATGACAAACCCACAGCAAACATCATACTCAATGGACAAAAATTAAAAGCAATCCCCTTAAGATCAGGAACCAGGCAGGGATGCCCCCTTTCACCACTCTTATTCAACACAGTTCTGGAAGTCCTAGCTACAGCAATCAGACAAGAAGAAGAAATAAAAGGCATCCAAATTGGAAAAGAAGTAAAACTGTCATTATTTGCAGATGATACAATATTGTATATAGAAAACCCTAAAGTCTCAGTCAAAAAATTACTGGACCTTATAAATGAATTCAGCAAGATGGCAGGATATAAAATTAATACTCAGAAATCAGAGGCATTTTTATATACCAACAATGAACTGTCAGCAAAAGAAATTAAGGAAACAATCCTCTTCACTATTGCAAACAATAAAATAAAGTACCCAGGAGTAAATTTAACCAAGGAGGTTAAGGACTTGTACTTGGAAAATTATAAAATATTGATAAAAGAAATCAAGGAAGATACAAACAAGTGGAAGCATATACCGTGCTCATGGTTAGGAAGAATAAATATCATTAAAATGTCTATATTACCCAAAGCAATTTATAAACTCAATGCAATACCAATTAAAATACCAATGACATACTTCAAAGATATAGAACACATATTCCAAATATTTATATGGAACCAAAAAAGAACACGAATAGCCTCAGCAATCTTTTTCTTTTTCATTTTCTAAATTATTTTATTGATTTTTAGATAGATGAGGTGGGGAGTGGAGAAGTGGGAAGCATCAACTCCTAGTATTTGCTTCCCATATGTGCCTTGACTGGGTAGCCTCAGCAATCTTAAAAAGAAAAAAATAAAGCAGAAGGTATCACTCTTCCGGATATCAAGGTTTACTACAAGGCCATTGTACTCAAGACAGCCTGGTACTGGCATAAGAACAGGCACATGGATCAATGAAACAGAACAGAGAACCCAGAAGTAAACCTACATCTTTGTGGACAACTGATATTTGACAAAGGAGGAAAGAGCATACAATGGAGTAAAGACAGCCTCTTTAACAAACGGTGTTGGGAAAATTGGACATATACCTGCAAAAAAATGAAACTAGACCATCAACTTACACCATTCACAAAAACAAACTCAAAATGGATAAAAGACTTAAATGTAAGCCGTGAAACCATAAGCATCTTAGAAGAAAACATAGGCAGTAAGCTCTCCAACATCTGTTGCAGCAATATATTTGTCGATATATCTCCATGGGCAAATGTAATAAAAGGCAAGATAAACAAATGAGACTATATCAAACTAAAAAGTTTTTGCACAGCTAAAGACAATAAGAACAGAATGAAAAGGCAAACCACACAATGGGAGAACATATTCGACAACACGTCTGATAAGGGGTTAATAACCAAAATTTATGAAGAACTTATAAAACTCAACACCAGGAAGACAAACAATCCAATCAAAAAATGGGCAAAAGAAATGAATAGAAATTTCTCCAAAAAGGACATACAGATGGCCAATAGGCATATGAAAAAATGCTCAACATCACTAATCATTAGAGAAATGCAAATTAAAACCACAATGAGATATCACCTCACACCAGTCAGAATGGCGCTCATCAGCTAAACAACACAGAATAAGTGCTGGCGAGGATGTGGAGAAAAGGGAACCCTCCTGCACTGCTGGTGGGAATGCAGACTGGTGCAGACACTGTGGAAAACAGTATGGAGATTCCTCAAAAAATTAAAAATCGAACTGCCTTTTGACCCAGCTATCCCACTTTTAGGAATATACCCTAAGAACACCATAGCACTGTTCAAAAAGAAGAAATGCGCCCCCATGTTCATGGCAGCATTGTTCACAATAGCGAAGATCTGGAAATAGCCCAAGTGTCCGTCAGAGGACAAGTGGATTAAAAAACTTTGGTACATATATACTATGGAATACTACTCAGCCATAAGAAATGATGACATCGGATCATTTACAACAAAATGGATGGACCTTGATAACATTATACGGAGTGAAATAAATAAAACAGAAAAAAACTGAGAACAGCATGATTTCATACATAGGTGGGACATAAAAGCGAGACTATGAGACATGGACAAGAGCGTGGTGGTTATGGGGTGGGGGGAGGGAGGAGAGGCAGGTAGAGGGGGGAGGGGAGGGGCATAGGGAAAACCAGATAGAAGGTGACAGAGGACAATTTGACTTTAGGTGAGGGGTATGCAACATAATTGAATGATAAGATAACCTGGAGATGTTTTCTTTGAACATATGTACCCTGATTTATTAATGTCACCCCATTAAAATTAATAAAAATAAAAGAATTAAAAAAAGACTCCAGATGTGATGAGGATCCTCTTTTAAATATTTTTACAAGAATACAGTGGGGGCTTGCACTCAGTTCATTTTTTTAATGAGTTGCCTATAGAAGTTTATTTGGCAGAGGTGCAAATTCAGGGAGGAGACTCTGGAGTAAACACCCACATATTCTTCTCTGGAAGTGGAAAGAGAACAGGATGGGTGGAGGTGGGGCCCTTCCTCTCTGGCTCCCCGGACACCAGAGTCAACAAAGGCCTGAAGTGCTGGGATTTCTGCTAAGAGGCTGCCTCAGGGACAGCCTTGCTGACTCTTCATGGCCACTCTTGGCCCTCATTTCTGCCTTGAGAATATTTCTTGGGGGCTTTGGGAGAGAAAGACTCTTCCCTGAGCTGCTGCCCCCAAAGCCTCTTCCTGTTGATGCATGACATATATGAGATAACCTTGCAGTTTAAAGGTGGAAAATGTCAACTTTTTTTAACCTGAAAAGTTTTTATTTTGTTGTTTGTTTGTTTTGTGACAGAGAGAGGGACAGATAGGGACAGACAGGAAGGAAAGAGATGAGAACCGTCAATTCTTTGTTGTGGCACCTTAGTTGTTCATTGATTGCTTTCTCATATGTGCCTTGACCAGGGGGTTACAGTAGAGTGAGTGACCCCTTGCTTGAGCCAACAACCTTAGGCTTCAAGCCAGTGGCCTTTGGCTCAAGCCAGCAACCATGGGGTCATGTTTATAATCCCAAACTCAAGCCAGTGACCCTGCACTCAAGCTGGCGACCTTGGGTTTTTGAACCTGGGTCTGCTGTGTCCCAGTCTGACACTCTATCTACTGCACCATCATCTGGTCAGGCAAAAAACAAATTATTAAAAAAACCCTTTTATTGAATTTACTGGGATGATATTGGTTAATAAAGTTATATAGGTTTTAAGTGTACAATTCTGTAATACATCATCTGTATACTGTACTATGTGTTCACCACCCCAAGTCAAATCTCCTTCCATCACCATTTATCCCCCATAACCTCTTTTACCTCCCTTACCCCTTTTCTCTCTGGTAATCACCAAACTGTTGTCTTTATGAGGTTCTTTTTTTTCTTAATCCTTTTACTTTTTTCACCCAGCGTCCTAATCTCCTCCCCTCTGACAGCTGTCAGTCTGTTCTCTCTCTCTATGAGCCTGTTTCTATTTTGTTTATTCGTCTTTTTCATTAGATTCCACATATGAGTGAAACCATAGGGTAGTTGTCTTTCTCTGACTGGTTTATTTCACTCAGCATAATGCTCTCCAGGTCCATCCATGCTGTTGGAAGGGTAAGAGTTCCTTTTTTTTTTTGCATGGCTGAATAGTATTTCATTGTGCAACTGTCAATTTTTGGAGAGAATTTGAAAGAAAAAAAATCCATGCTTTAGTATGGGAGGTGCTAAAAATAGGAACTTCTTAGCTCACAGAAGAGCAGATAAGTGAACAAATAGGCCATAAAGAAATGTGATCATTCTGCTGGGAGTTTTCTTTCAGTTGTCCCCTGGATATGCACAATACACAAATACAGGTTGATATATTTTTAAAATTAATTCAAATCCCATTCTCAGGCCCCACATGTGTGCAAGGCAGTTGGTATGGCAGCTGGATTTGAGAGGCTGGAGGCCACTGGACAGAAAAACCCTCTTGGGGATGGAGATCAAGGTCATTCTGAGAACCCTATCTTCTGTTCCAGAAAATTCCTAAAATCCCATGGGAGTCATAGCCTCCAGTGTCCCATTTTGGTTACTGAATTAATGCACACTTTGGAATTGAGGCTGTGTGAGCCCGAGGTGGGTCGGGGACAGAGGGACTGGTGGCGCAGATGTGGGCCTAAGGAAATCCTCAGCCCCATTTACAGGCATGCCAGAAAACAAGGGCCTGGTGTTGAGTGTTTCCCAAGACCACTGCACGAATGTGAGCCAAGCACTAGAGGCATTAGGATCCCCCAGTTGCTTGTGAGGAGTGCAAGATCTTGGGCTCCAGCCCAGATCTCCTAAATCAGAAATGCCTTTGTGGCCCTGGCCGGTTGGCACAGTGGTAGAGTGTCAGCCTTGTGTGTGGATGCCCTAGGTTTGATTTCTGGTCAGGGCACACAGGAGAAGTGCCCATCTGCTTCTTCACTCTTCCTCCTCTCACTTCTCTTTTTCCCTCTTTCCCCCTCTCCTGCAGACATGGCTCGATTGGAGCAAGTTGGCCCTGGGCACTGACGATGGCTCCATGGCCTCCATCTCAGGCACTAAGAAGAGCTTGGTTGTTGAGCAACAGAGCAACATCCTAGATGGGCAGAGCATCACCCTGTGGAGGGCTTGCCAGGTGGATTCCAATTGGGGTGTATGTGGGAATCTGTCTCTACCTCCCCTCCTCTTAATTAAGAAAGAAAGAAAAAAAAGAAATGCTTCTGCACAAGCCCCCTGGGGTTTGCGTGTGAGCAGGAGCGTGAGAGGCTAGAAGGCCCTGTCTTAGACAGAATGGCCGCAGATGTGACTGACAAATCCCTTAAGGTCACAGACTTCCCTTCATCTTTTGGAGAAACTGGAGAACCCTGTTCTCTGATCACTGATCTTTCAAGGGAGTTCATTTTCTCTCACACCCAATTTGGCTGCAAGGAGTAGGTGCATGCCTTCTTTGCTCCCAGATCTTCTATGTCTTCCCTCATAGCTCCTATGAAACCCACTGTATATTAGGCCTGGGTATTGACAGGCTGTGAAGTGTCTGAGATTTTTCCTTTCGCCAGGTTCAGAGGGTAGCCTGGTCTGTCAGGGCCATGGACATTGCCAGTCCCTGGGCCGGGGACAGAGAACTCTATTACTCAGACCACAGCAAGCAGCACAAGCCTTGCTTTAAAATATGGCATACTGATAAGAAATTTGAGGAATGGGAAGGCCAATAAATCAGAGAAGTAGTTTGCTATTGACAGCTCCCAAGGTGTAGGGAACATGCACATCACATGGGCCACACAGGGAATCACCAGGGTTGTTCATGGGCAGAGGGAGCGAGGGGAAAATGTAACAAGAGTGTTTGTTGTGGTTTCCATGGGCAGAAACAGGTAGGGCAAGTACGTCCAGGATTGGCTACTTTGATAACTTCCAGGGGCTCTGAGGACCACGGGCGGCCCTAGTCATCTAGAACCTTGCCCTAGGTGGCAAGGGCAGGATCATGGTCTGGAGGGTGAGCCCCATAAGAGCGGTGTCTGGGAGCCATCTCTGGGTTGGTTGTTTATATTTGAAAAGTGTGCCACAGGAAAGACTTTTACTGTATCTAGGAATTGGCTAGCCCTGGGAAAGGTGGTCTCTCCAGGGTCAGCAAGCCTCCAGATGTCAAAGCATCAGAATCCTAAAAATACAAGACATGGTGAATATTAGCTTAGTGATTACATTGGTTCCCTTATTTCCAACTCCCATGGGGCCGACAGGGAGAGCTCAGGGAACATACAGGTTTCTAACGGGCAGTGGGCAACCACGCCTGGCTTCTGCCCCAAACACTGTCTGTCTACTGGGCAGTAGCTACCCCTCTCCACAGAGAGACATTACCTCTGTGCTCCTTTCTCAGAGCTAGCTGAGTGGGTTTCAAGCAGACCAGCTCATCTCTGGCAGTAAAGGTGAAGCTGAGACTCAGACAATGAAGGGGGTCTCCAAGAACCTTCAGGAGTGCAGGGGGACAACGGGAGGGACACAAAAGGTGCTGAATATCCTGTGATTCAGCCTTGTGGTAAGCTGACACAAAACGGAGATTTTGCTCAACATTTGTACAGTTCTGAAAAATACTTTGTTGCTGAAAATGTTCTGTCTCCTAATTCAGCAATTCTCGAGCGCTGCTTAGGGGATTTGGGCCTCCTCTCTTCCAGAAATATGGGGGTCCCAGAGAGCAAAGAGGAAGGGCTGGCCAGGGCTGGTCGTCCACAGGCCATCCTGCGCTCGGCAGTCTCCTGTGGAAACCAGCACTGCTTACTGATGTCCACAGCCCTGCACCAAAAAAAGCTCTGGAGTTTCTCCTATGGGTTTTCAGTTCAGCTTGAAGTCAAAGTTTTATTTTATTTATTTATTTTTCTTACAGGGACAGAGAGAGTCAGAGAGAGGGATAGATAGGGACAGACAGACAGGAACGGAGAGAGGTGAGAAGCATCAATCATTAGTTTTTTATTGCCGTCGCAATACCTTAGTTGTTCATTGATTGCTTTCTCACATGTGCCTTGACTGCGGGCCTTCAGCAGGCCGAGCAATCCCTTGCTGGAACCAGCGACCTTGGGTCCAAACTGAGGAGCTTTTGCTCAAGCCAGATGGTCCTGCGCTCAAGCTGGCGAGCTCGGGGTCTCGAACCTGGGTCTTCCTCATCTCAGTCCGACGCTCTATCCACTGCGCCACCGCCTGGTCAGGCCAATCAAAGTTTTATACTTTCAAGGTCTGCTTGCTTGCTTTGGCTAGTAACTCTGTTTACTGTACACATGCAATGGTTTCTTTTATTATTATTATTCTGTAAGATTTGAAACTGATGCTTCACCTTGCCTTTAATAAACTACTAAAAAACAAGTTCTAGAAGTCCCCACCCACAGAGGTCAGCCTGCCTTAGAGTCAAAGGCACAGGTTTTAGAAAGAGCTGGATATGAATCTAGGCTCCTGCATGAACTCACAGTTTAACTCTGAATGCTGGTCCTTATGTCCATAAACGGAAGATTAAGAACACCTGCCCACAGGGTCATGTGGGGACTGACAAGATGGTGTGGGCACGGCAGAGCTCTCCACACAGTCGTGGCTGGTTAACAATAGCTTTGGTTTCACCCCGTGCTCAACATCACGTCCACATCCAATCTTTCTGCCTCGATGGGGCAGCCCTGATCTTCCTGGAAGGTGCCCTGCCTGGATGGAGTGTTCTTTCATGTCTCTACCTGTCCAAACACTCTGTTCTCTGTGGGGTTTGCTGAAATGCCATGTCCTCTAGCAGCCTGGCTCCGCAGAGCCCCACCAGACTGGGGTTGTTCTGGGTGCTGGCTGTCCCAGGTGGGCCTGGAGCTCGGGGTGGGGGACTCATCATGCTGGCGTTCCTGGAGGACCAGGCACACAGAAGAAGTGGGATAGCCATTAGGATAACCACAGTGGAAAAAAAAAAAAAGGAAAAATAGCAAGTATTGGTGTGGAGGTGGAGAAATTGGAACACTTGGGCATTATTGATAGGAATGGAAAAATGGTACAGCCACTGTGGAAAGCAATTCCGTCATTCCTCAAAAATTAACGTAGTAATTCATAGAATTACTCTATGAATTAGCGATTCCACTCCTGGGTATACACACAGAAGAATTGAAAGCAGGGTCTCAAAGAGATGTTTGTACACCCTGTCCTTTGCAGCATTATTCACAATACAACCACTAACAGGTGGAAACAACCCAAGTGTCCACCAGTGGATGAATGGATAAACAAAATGTGGTCTAGTCATACAATGGAATGCTATTTAGCCTTGAAAATTAAGGAAATTCTGACACTTGCCACAACATAGATGAACCTTGATGGTAGTTATGCTAAATGAAAGAGACCAGTCACGAAAAGTCAAGTATTATATGATTTCACTTACAAAGGTACTTAGAGGAACCAAAGTCATAGAAAAATAAAGAATGGGGGTTGCCAGGGGTTGAAGGAGATGGGGAGTTATTGTTTTAGTTCGGGAAGATGAAAAGTTCTAGAGATGAATAGTGGTGATGGTTACACAACAATGTGAATGGACTTAGTGCCCCTGAATGAACTGTACACTTAAAAGTTGCTAACACGGTAAATTTTATGTGCTGTGTATTTTAGTACAATTAAAAATAAGACCAAACCAAAACAAAGAAAGTTCCTAAAAGACAGACCTTTTCAGATACTTCTGTTATTCGCTTCTGTTACCTTCCATCAAGCCTTTCTGGTTCACTAAGACCTGCTCCAGAAGTTGGGGTGGGGGGCATGGGTGTCACGTCATGACCTTTTGATAACATCAATATTACACACATTTCTTTCCCATAAAGTCTGGGAATTTTAAAGTGGTATATGGGAGTTCTAAGAATGGAAGATCAGGTTTCTGGGGGACAGGGACTCTGAACTAAACAGTCTTGTGTCCCAGGGAATCGCAGGGCATGACGGCAAATTTGGGGAAATTATAGGACCAAGAGCCTGGGGCTGTAGAATGGGGCAAAGGGCTGAATAGTTTCCCCTCAGAGGCACATTTAACGGCGGGTGCACTGGGTGCACACCCTGGGCCCCGACTTCTGAAAGTAAACCCCCCAACTTTACACTTTTTTCTAATGACACCAACTTTGGTTTCCTATGTGCAATTTTAACATTAATAGTACATATTTTTTATTTATTTAAAAATATAATTAACATGTATTTTTATTTTCCTGTTTCTCTCTTTTTTGTTAAGGGACCCAATATTTTCTTCTGCACCTAAGGCCTCAACCGGCCTTAATCTGCCTGTTTTCCCTCGAAATGTATGCTCACCTAGAACTTGTGAATGTGAACTTCTTTGGAAATAGGGTATTTGCAGACGTAATTAGTAAAGAATCTTGATTTAAAATCGCGTCCTTATAAGAGGAGGAGAAAAACTAGATGAGTACACTGGGGGGAACTCCAAATGAAGACGGGGCAGAGATCAGAGTGCTATGGCCTCAATCCAAGGAACACCTAGAGCCATCAAGAGCTGGCAGAGGCAGGAAGGATCCTTCTCTGGAGCTTTTAGAGGTAGCACAGCCCTGCTGACATCTGGATTTTGGGCTTCTGTCCTCCAGACTGTAAAAGAATAAATTCCTGCTGTTTTAAGCCCCCAGTCTGTGGTAATTTCTAGGGCAGCCCTAGGAGACTGCAAGCAAGCAAGCAAAGGTGCAGATTGTGGGTCAGGATCTGGGGAAACAGGAAGGTGTGAAGAAGGGGAGGGAGCAGTCAAGGTCTCCTTGTTGCAGGATTGGGAATCTGGCCTAGCCCTTGTGCAAAGGAGTGAATTTATTGGTTCCTGTACCTGAACTGGCCAGTGGATGTCAGCTCCAGAAGTGACTAGATCTGGTCATTTACAGATAGTCCTCTAGAACCTTTCTTTCTTCATCTCTTGGCTCAACTTGAGATTCTGGTAAGCTCAGGAGCTTCTTTGTAGCCTGGCATCAGGGAGCTTCCCACCCAAGGCAGTCAGAGCAGGTGGGAGGTGGGGTCCTACAAGTGGCAACATCTGGGTCCCACTCACACCCTTGGATGAACACAGGGATGGGGAGCCTTCCCAAGGGAAATCAGGATGCTGTTATTAAAGAAGCAGACAGGACTAAGGACTGGCAAAAATACCAGATGCAGCCTGACCAGGCAGTGGCGCAGTGGATAGAGCGTCAAACTGGGATGTGGAAGACCCAGGTTTGAGACCCCAAGGTCACCAGCTTGAGCGCGGGGCCCATCTGGCTTGAGCAAAACCTCGACAACTTAGACCCAAGGTCGCTGGCTCCAGCAAGGGGTGGCTCAGTCTGCTGAAGGCCCGCGGTCAAGGCACATGTGAGAAAGTAATCAATGAACAACTATGGTGTCACAAGGGCAACGAGAAACTAATGATTGATGCTTCTCACCTCTCTCCGTTCCTGTCGGTCTGTCCCTATCTATCCCTCTCTCTGATTCTCTCTCTGTCCTTGGAAAACAAAAAACAAAAAACCAGAAGCATGTGGCCAGGAGGTTCTCCACGCTCTGCTGGGTGCCCCTCCCAAAGGCAACCCCCTTCCCACCCCAGCCACTGCACTAAGTGTCATTTTGGATACTCAGTGTGGTTTCAGCAGAATGACCCAGTTGTGAAGAAAGCAACAGTGTAGATGTACTATCTGCTGCTGATCTGCTGCTGACCTCAGGGGGCCACCAGGAGTCCCCCCTTATCCTGCCCAGTGCCCTGACTCGGGACTCCTGGGCTGCCTGCTTGCTGGAAGACAATTTAATGACCCACCTGGTCTCTCAGAGATGAAATCCAGGTGGTAGCAGTGACTGTGCATATGTTAATATTTACTAAGTGAATCTGACTGGGGAGGGGGGAAATACAGTAATCAGAACAAAAATATATTGTGCGGAAGAAAACACATCTTTTCACCTTTCAAGGAAAGATCTTACTCAGGGCCAGGGAGCGTCCTGAGCCAACCCCCTTGGATCTCGCAGCTGCTGAGCTTCTGCCCCAGGGTTTTAGGCCTGCCAATCCCAGGGGATAAACCAAGGATTATGTTTAGAGGATAAGTACCCCAGCGCCTGGGTCACCTGGCTGGAAATAGGCTCTACACTGGGGGTGTGTGTGGGGTGGCGTGGGGCTGGACCGAAGCAAGAAGAATGGACAGAGTGGTGGGGGTGCTCTTTCTACTTGGGGGCCATCTCAGCAGATCCCAGAAGTTCCCATGGCAGCAATGGGTGCCTGTGATGTTTATTTAGTAACCCCCTCCGCTGAGAGACAGGGAAGGGGTGTGAAGAAATAACAGGAGAAGGTGAGGAAAAAGTAAGAGGAACTGGGGGGAGGACAGAAAATGTAACTAACCAAGCAAACCCCCAAGAAGCTTACAGTGGATACCAGACACCATTCTAAAGGCTTCCGGGCACAGAGACTCCTCCTGATAAGTTGTGGTGTGGGAACTATGGGTTCTCCCTTCTTATCGATAGGTAGACTGGAGCACAGAGGCAGGGTGTTGCCTTCCTGAGAACATTCATGAATGCTCACTGAAACACAACGTGTTCACAAACACTGAGTTCAAAAGCCACAGATGAAGTTTGGATGTTCCATCCATGGTATTTGCTAAGCAACTTCAGTGATTGCAAAATCAACTGGTCCCCAGGCTACAAGGCCCAGCAGCTCATAACCTAGGGTGGAAAAACACAGATGCAGATCACTGCAGTCTGTCAGCCAGGCGCAGACACTGAAATACTGGGAGGAAAAGGAGGGTGTGCACTTTCCCATCAGATGCCTGAGCCTTTGAAGAGTTCTGAGTGCAACAGCTTAGCTCACACAGGAGGGAGTGGACATGGAGTGAGAAGGGAGGGGCTCTGAATGCCAACACGAGGGGTGTGACCCTGTCACCCAGCACAGCAGCCATTAAGACATTTCAGGATGGGAATGTGTAAGTCAGGTCTTTATCAATTGCAAAGAACAGAAACCAAATTCAAACCAGTTTAGATAGAAAAACAAATGTGATAGAAGGACTCTGGGGAAGGGACTCCAATGACCTCAGGACTAGAAGGGGGCTTTGGAGTGGAGCCAGGAATTCCTCTTCTGTTGGGACTCTGATTCTAGGCTTCTCTATTCCTGCCGCAATTCCTCCCCCTGCAGGTGGGTGTTCTCCATTTGGCAGGGACCCTCTGTGGGGTGGGTACTAGGAGGCAGGTAGGACCATGTGGCTGGATGCCATGAGACAGGTACCTCCACGTGGCAGCACCGAGGGACTCATCCCAGTTTAAGGATCCCTGAAGAACAGAGAGAAACTGTCCCAGCTTCAGTATGAAAAGCCCCAGGGAAGGATTTTAACTGGTCTAGCATCAGTCACATGACCAATGCTGGACCAGTCACTGTGGCCAGTGTACTTGACATAGGCAGGCCTGAGTCATATGACTGCCATGTGACCTGAGTCATATATTGGGGTGGAGGGATGGAGGAAGGGAAGGAGGTGAGCAGCTATAATTGGCAGCTCCCTTCCATGGTGGGAGACCTTTCCAGGAGAAAAAGAGAGACACTGGTGGATAAACAACAGATGTTCCCGGCAGCGAGGGCCTGAATCAGATTGGTTTTAGAGATTACTGCGCAGGCTGTGGGAGGAGGCTGAGTCTGCTGCTCTCAGATCCTGCATGCACTCAGTCAGAAGAAACATCTCAGCTTTTTAAACACAAGCACACCTGCCTCTCCCTTCCTTAAGAATAACCAAAGCCAAGTTTTAAAATGTTATTTGAAATTCAAAATAGATTAAGTGGCAGGAAGAGAAACCTAGTGAGCACTGCTTTGCTTCCAAACCCCAGGCCCCTGCTCTGGGGAGCCAGCCATCTATACTCTCCTGCTGGGAGGGAGAAGACCAGAACTTGAATGGAGTGAGCAGTTGTAGCGGTGAGAAGGGAACGACCCTAGCCTTTAACCAGTACTTCTCTCATTACAACTTGCTCAGGAGTCCCTTGGGGATCCTGTTAAACTATAGACTCTGATTCAGGAGGCTGAGGGGCAGGGCCTGGGAGCTTGTTGGATAGAAGTCAGATAAGTGACTTCTATCCAACAAGCTCCCAGGTGATGGACCCCCCACCTCACTGTGAGCCTGAGGATTTAGAGTGTACAATGATAGGACTGAATAAAGGTGCAAGCTGCCTGTTATGGAAGACACCAGGATGGCCAGCCTGTGGTTCACCTGAGACGGGTAGAGATGGGAGTGCTGGAGTCAGACAGATGAACAAACTTTTTCTGAGCAGTGCCAGCCACTCTGAGCTTTCTGGGCCACTCAGACCCCCTCCTGGACACAGAAAACTCTGGAGAGCCATTAGAAAAGGGAGGTGATCTCCTCTGACTCTTGGTTTAGAACCTCAGTGAGGTCCCCTATGGGAGCCTGTGGGGGATGAAAGAAGGAGGGGCAGAGCAGCCTGAGCTGCTACTTGTCTGCTCTTCCTTCCAACAAGGATGGGCGCCTCAATTCTGTTGTGGGAGGGTGAATAATGACCCCAAGAGATACCAGGTTTTAATCCCTGTAACCTATAAATGTGACTGTATATGGCAGTCTTTGTAGATGCAAATTAAATTAAGGATCTTGAGATGGAGAGATTATCCTGGATTACCCAGATGGACCCTGAATATCTTCATGTGTATTCTTATAAGAAGGAAGCAGAGGGAGACTTGACGCAGAGGAAGAAAAGGTGATGTGACCAAGAAGACAGAGGTTAGAGTGATGTGGCCACAAGCCAAGAAGTTTAGGCAGCCACCCAAAGCTGAGGAGGCAAGGATCAGGTTAGGTTCTTTCTCTGAGCCTCTGGAGGGAGTGTGGCCCTCTGAAACTTCATTTCAGATTCTGGCCTTCAGAATAGTGAGAAACCACTATCTGTTGTTGAAGCCACCCAATCTGTGGTACTTTGTCAGGGCAGCCACAGGAAACAAATGTGGGTGGTGTCAGCCCCTTCTTGCTGCCCTCCACCACCTGCCATAGCCAGTGCCCTGAGGGTGACCCCCTCTTCCACCTTGGCACCCATAACAGCGCTCCATACTGTGCCTGAAAATGGCTGAGCACTCTTAGTGAACTGAGGTGAGGGTGGGAGTTAAAGGAAACCTGATAATTAGGGACCTGCTTTTTGACAGAAACATTTTGTCTTTCAAAAGAGGCATCCGAGAAACCCCAGGCTCTTCCCAGTGCTGCTGTCCCCACTCCAATCCGCATCGGGACTTTTGTAAGGACCCCCCTGTTGGTCAAATAAGTTTGTAAATATGATATATATGTTTGCTCGCTTATAGTTTGCATTGGTGTGGGGGACAGGCTATAAGCTATAATACATCATTATAGCCTAAGGCTTAAGTTTTAAGACTAAGCTTTTCCCCACACACTTGACTGTTATATGATGTAGGGTGGTGCACTCTCATGAGGAATCCATTATGCCTCAGATGAGTGACTTTGTATCAGAGGTTTCCTTGTTTGTATATTGGATTAAAGGTTTTGAATTCTACACTATAAAATGGGGCAGAGAAGCCCATGCAGGAGAGTAGAGAAAGGCCACGTGGAGGAGAGGAGAAGCAGCCAAGATGGCAGAGTGCTGAAGGAGAAGCCAGTTTGTGCAGTTTGTGCAGAGAGAAGGAGATGGGGAACAGAGGTGAATAAGGCTGGTGAGGTAGAAACCTTTGATTCTAGGAAACTCGGATAACTCAGTGGCTTTGGGAGCACTGAATGGAAAGGGAAGTGTTTTTCCACCGTGTGTATTTTTTCCCTGCCGGGTGTGAGCTAGGATTAAAGCTAATGGCCCACCAGTTCTTGGCTCTCTTGTTTCATTACCGTCTGTCCAAGTCAAATACAAATTTGCATGGGCCAGGCAGCTGTTATGGTGGCCGTGGCTAATGGCCTTACACCCCCTTAGAACCAGGTGACAGCCCCCATGAGGAAACCAGGAATGTTGCGTAATGGCCATGTTTTAGATTTGTCTCCTAAAGTGGAACTCAATTTGGTTACCCACATCAATCACATTATTTGATTCTGAGTAACTTTTGACCATTTCCAAAAATCAGCTCCAGGCTGGAAAGGTGAAGGGCTGACCTTTAAGAGACGTTTAAAAAGTCATCACATTTTTTCTGGTGGCTCTCTAGAGCCACTGTCTCTGTTTAATCAGCTTCAGGTCAGTTCTGCACTTCTTTGTGGTCTTAGAAATAGAGGAAACTGGGCATTTCCGTTTGGTTAACGCCTTGCCTTTCTCACTGCCAGACTGAAACTAGCCATCCTGAAGGAAGCAAAGGAAGTTCCTATTTTTTTCTCCCTGAGCTGGGCTAATTTGCTGATCATGCTTCCAACAGCAATGAGCCACAATCTCCCACTGAGTTCCCCCTCCTTGTGTTTGAGCAGTTGTACCTGCAGTCTTCCAGTTTACGGAGCTTTGTAATCAAAGCTCTGTGATTTGATTACAGGTGAAAAATACACCTTGCTTCTGTCCTATTTTTTAATCTTCTTCATCCTGTTTCTGCTCTGTCCTTCCTACATTTTTGTGTTTTGTTGGTTTTGTGGCTGAGTTCAGCGTAATAGGGGATGGAAATTATATACATTGTCTGAAATCATAATTGTTAGAGACATAAATGCTCCTTACTAAGCTCATCACATTGGTGGGATGGCAGGCAAGCACATGTTCCAAGAATGTTTGCATTAAGTAGCTGCGGGGACTGCGCCCTGCCTCTGTCCTTTCTTCCTCATTAGAGAAGAGGAGCTGTGGGTTGGAGCAGAGCATCTCGAACTTGACTGTGCATGTGATTCACCTCCTGGGTAGGGCCTGGGATTCTGCATTTAACCAGCTCTCTGGAGACAGTCATCCAAGCATTGCACTTTGCTCTACGCTTGGGAGCTTGCCTGACATGAGGAATCTCAGGCCCACCCCAATATCCTGACTTAGAACTTGCATTTTTACCAGATCCCTAGGTCATTTAAATACACTTTAGAATATGGGGCTCAGTGCTAGGCCACAGAGGAAGGAGATCCTGCATGTTGGCATCACTTGGGAATTTAAAGCCCTGATGCCCACCACTGGGGTCCTAATTTAATTGATAAGGAGTGGTTTGTAATAATAGTCTTTATTTTATATTTTAAAATTTTTCTTAAGAGAGAAGCAGGGAGGCAGAGAGACAGACTCCCACATGTGTCCCAATTGGGATCCACCCAGCAAGTCCCCTACAGGGAGATGCTCTTCCCATCTGGGGCCATTGTTACATTGCTCAGCAACCGAGCTAGTTTTGCACTTGAGGTGAGAGGCCCTGGAGCCATCCTAAGCACCTGGGGCCAACTTGCTCCAAACAAGCCATGGCTGTAGGAGAGGAAGAGACAGATAGTGAAAGAGAAGGGAAAGGGGGAGAGGTGAAGAAGCAGATGGTCATTTCTCCTGTATATCCTGCCTGGGAATCAAACTTGGGACATCCATATGCCAGGCCAATGCTCTACCGCGGAGCCAATCAACCATGGCTTGGGTAAGGAGTGGTTTGGATATCACGACTTGTTCCAACTCCCAGGTGACTGAAGTGGGCAGCACAGTTTGAGGACCATGGATTGGAAGGTCCTTAGGCTTTAATCCATGATGCCATTGATTTCACTGAAGTGATTCTGCTCAGCCAAAACAAGCCAGGAAAGGCACCTGAGCAATATGGAAGTGTCTGTGGAATGTTGCTTCTGAATTGTCCCAGCTCTCTCAAAATGGGACCTGGTTACAACAGACAAAGGGCCAGTGCTTGCCAATATTATGAAAAATACATGCACTATTCCCAACTTCCTCTGTCTCTGGTTCCCTCCTTCAGGGGTCAACGGTCCTTGCTCTGGGCTCTCGCCTGACTTCAGAAGACCCTCTAGCAGGAGAGGGTGTCCCAGAAGGAAATCACCTGAAGCAGGTGTCCCAGAAGGAAAGGAGGACTGCCGAAACCATTTTTCTAAGAGAGAAACAAGGGTTTAATCGATTCCAGGAGCAAACACATTAGGGAATGAACACTGAAGGTGGAAATGTATTCAGGAGACTGCTTCAGCCTCTAGAGTACACTTTCTCTTTGAAGAGGTTTATTTCTGGTATTATAAATACTGTTTCACTGATCAAAAGTGAATTATTTGCTTACTCTGTGATAGACCTACGGAGTGAGATGAGCTTAGAAATTGTGAATGCAGTGGTTCTCAACCTAGGTGATTTTGCCTTTGTCTGGAGACATTTTTGATTGTCACCACTCAAGTAGGGAACAGTTACTGGCATCTGGTGGGTAGAGGCCAGGGATATACTGCTAATATCTCACATGCACAGGACAGTCTTCACTACAAAGAATTATCCAATCAAAGGGTCAATAGTGCTGAAAGCCCTACTTTAGACCCCAGGCAAGAGTGATTAGATTGTTTGTTTACATCTGCTTTTCCTGACAGTCAATCAAGAAATTAGCAGCTTGAATAATTATTCAATTAACTGATGATTATTCAACCAGGAGAATTCTCTGAGACTCTGCAGATATCCGGGAGAGTAACAGAGAGGCCCAGGACTGTCAGCTGTGCAGGCGCAGAGACCCTGAAATGCCCTGCTTGACCGACTGCTCATACTCTGAAGGCAATGGTCCTCAGAATGCAGTGTGTACTCTCTAGCGGCTGGGCGACACTCAGTTCCTGTACAGAGAAAGATGTTAATCAGTGTTCAAACAATTTCTAGGCTCTCCCACCACCCTTTTCCCAACACTGTCTCTCTGAAGCGTTCAGAAAAGGAGGCTGCTTTATATGGACTAACTTGGAGGAACTCCAAGGCATGTGCTTTATGGGAGCTACAAGGTGCAGGACAGTGCGTGTAAGGGTCACCACCGAGTAAGAAGCAGACCATGTCCTTTCGGGGACGTCCAAGAAACGGGGGATGGCAGTTGACTCCAGAGTTAGGGAGGGACTTGGAAACAAGGCATGATGTGGGCAAGAAGCAGAGGTGAGAGTCTGCACTGAGAGAGAGACAGAATGAGAGAGAGAAAGAGAGAGAGAGAGTGAAAGACAGAGAGAGAGAGAGAGGAAGTTGCCTCCACTGTTGAGGGCCTCTACTTCCCAGTCCAACCCCTCAGGTCTGGAGATGGCTCTACATCCTTCTCTAGCTGGTGTTCTCCCTTCCTTGTGAATCAGGTTAATACAGGCTATTCTTCACCGACAACCCAATCTTGTAGCCCACTGGAGGATTGCCAGATAGAATGTAGGACACCCAGTTAAATTTGAATTCCAGATAATGAATTATGTTCCAAATGAACCACAAATTTTTAGTATAAGTACACCCCAAATGTTGTATGGAACATACACAAAATATTATTCATTGTTAGTCCGAAATTCACATTTAACAGGTGTCCTATATTTTTAGCTGTTAAATCTGATACTTCTACTCACTGGGCATTCTCCCCTTCCACAAGCCCAGGGCATGCACACATGGGCAGTGGGAAGACTCTGTCCCTGGAGAAGTTGCTGGTGTCTAGGCGAGTCTCTGGGGCCTTGGCATTGTGGCTGTGTCAGGTCTGCTCATATAAGTCGCCAGGGCAGGGTGGCCTGTGATTTGAAGAGAACAGTAGCGTCTGTTTAGTTGAATCCTGGGAGGTACTTCCCATTTCCTTTCCAATTTTCAAGTCTCTGTAGACTGGGAAACATTGTGTAATACCGAAAAAATGTGCCTGGAGCTCGTGCAAATGACCTGATTTCTAAGTGTAGAAGAAACATATTACGTCATTTGCATCATGACGATGACGATATAGGTCCAATCCCTAACCCACAGTTCCGAAATCCAAAATACTCTAAAAAGACATTTTTTGGTAAGTTTGGAGATAAAACCCATCTTCATGTGGTGTGAGCTGACAAATGGCTCTCCAGCTACTTGGCTGGATTCTAGGCACAGCCACAGTGAGGAACAGCAGATGAGCATGTCTGGCCTTTCTTGAAGTTTATCTACCAGGCCCCTCTTCCCCTCACCCCACTGCACAGACCACTGCAGAGGGCGGCTAAGCCATCTTCAAGGGTAACTAAGCCTGAAGACCCAAATGTTTTTCTGATGGAGAGCTTGTCTGCCCTGGAGTCTCCTGGCAACCCAACCCCATGGGGATTTCTTTGGAAGGCTGAGAGGAGGAGGGGGCTGTGCACACATCCTCCAGCTGGAAACATAAACTCAGAATGGTGGCTTCCTAAGAGCACATGGCCCAGAACTGGACTAAGAATAGTACGACTTCTTGAAATTACATGGAGCTTTGATTACAGAGCACATCAGTTTCCTGTGGCTGCTGTAAGCTAGTGGGCTAAAGCAACAGGAATTCAGTCTTATAGTTCCGGACACGAGATGCCAAATCGAGGTGTTCACGGAGCCATGCTCCTTCTGAAGATGCCCAGAAAGATCCTTCCTTCCTTCTAATTCGGGTGGCTTTGGCAGTTATAGGAGGTTCTTAGATTTAATCACCCAGTCTCTGCCTTTGTCTTCCCGTGGCCTTCTCCTGTGGGTGTCTGTGTCTCTGGGTCCAAATTTCTCTCTTTTCCTAAGGGCACCAGCCATGTTAGATTCAGGACTCACCTTAATTCAGGATGACCTTGTCTTAACTTAATTTACATCTGCAGAGACTCTATTTCCAAATAAGGTCTTATTCTGAGGTTCCAGGTGGGGAGACACTATTCAACTCAGTGCACAAAGTATCCTATTTTGAAGTAATTTTTTTGTGCAATTGAATTTGTCACATTTAAGAATCTCCTGCTCCACTGTCTTGAACTTGGATAGCATGGAAATTCAGGAAACGTGTGTATGAGTTAGGGTAATCTCTGTATCTTCCTGGCTTTACTCTTTAAGTTTATGTCTCACTCACATGAAGTTTAAAATGAGTGATCCTGACTAGCAGGTGGTATCTGCTGGTATCCACTGGGCATTGATTTCGGGAGTCTCTGTGAGGTCCCAAGCTCATCTGCATCTGTTCACAGGGGGGAAGAACATGGAGACCATGTGGGCAGTTGTACTGGGCCAGGACTGAAAGCATTGCCCATTATGTCCACATACAATCCTCCAGGCCCAATCTCGGGCACAGGTCACATCAAGCAGCGAAGACAGCTAGAGAAGGTGGCTCTGGGCTGGAGGAAGAAGAGAGGGCTGGGACAGAGCCATGGCTGGGACTGGCAGTTCCAGATGGCCTCGAGGGAGGTTCATCCCAGGAGGAAGTTTTCCTCAGCTTCTTCTTTCCTTTGTTCCTGCCTCCACCTTGCTAAGCACCATCTGGCCTCTGGTCAGACATTCGAGTCTCCCTACTTTGTAGTACTAATCCCTTGGACATCAAGATGCAAACAGAAAGGAGCAGCTCCACTGTAAAGGAGACTCTGGATGGATAAAAGCCTAAAGCAGCATGTTCTTGGACACGGCCTGAGTGAATCTATACAACCCAGACTGGCCGGTGCATATGGGGACGCAGATGGGTTCTGTGAGCTTCCTGCTCACCCCTCCTCTGATGCTCACCTGGAGCCCATGGCCCCACTTCTCAGCGGGGAGAAGCTGGTGCTGTGGGAGCCAGTGCCCAGGTCACCTAGAGGGAGCACTGAGGACCACATCTGGGCAGGAATGTTCAGAAGGTGGAACTCATTCTCTCACTTGCCTGGCCAGTGTTTTTCAACCTGCTATGCAAGGCCGCACTGAAACCAACTTATAAAAATAAAATAAAAGAGGTGGGACATAAAAGCGAGGCTATGAGACATGGACAAGAGTGTGGTGGTTACAGGGTGGGGGGAGGGAGGAGAGGGAGGGAGGGGGGGAGGGGAGGGGCACAAAGAAAACCAGATAGAAGGTGACAGAGGACAATTTGACTTTGGGTGATGGGTATGCAACATAATTGAATGATAAGATAACCTGGAGATGTTTTCTTTGAACATATGTACCCTGATTTATTAATGTCACCCCATTAAAATTAATAAAAATTAAAAAAAATAGAACCAAATAGAAAAATACTAGGGTGCATAGAACATAGTAAGAGAAAGTTTGTTTCAGGAAACTTTGACTTCACTTTTATACGTAAGTGTTCTGGGTTGTGATGTATAACATTTCTAAGCAAGGTTTGCAGTCAAAACCATTTGAAAGCCACCAGTCTGCGCAGAAGGCTTGAAAGTAGATGATAAAAACACACCAGGGAGGTAACCAGATGTTCTAGGTTTTAGACTTTGTGCCTTCTGGAAGGAGTGGCGGTGTGAGGAAGAGAAGCCTGGCCTGGGTTTGAATGGTGACCGAGCCATGTTCCCCCAGGAAGTGCTTGGCAGGATTACGCCATTTCCCTGAGCCTCCATTTTCTTATCTGTCAAATGGGCTAAATAAGAATTTTACAGAGGAAGAGAAAGAAGAGGCTGAAATAGCTAATCACAGTTATTGAATGTGTCCCATCCCAGACCTTGTTCTGAGCATCTGTGTGTATTACCTCAGTGCTTCTGTACAAGACCTCTGTGATTAAGGATTAGTGTCACTGGGTTTATTTGTGCAGACAAGGGAACCGAAGCACAGAGAGGCCAAGTAACTTGCCCAAGTTAATTGCTATATATGAAAATGCCTGATACAGTGCTTGGCACATAGTACTGAAAAAATTTTAATTTCCTTACCATTAATTTTATTTCAAATGCTTTAAAAGATCCTTAAATATAAGCAGATGGACAAGTTTGTGGATGCCAGTGTAAAGTACTAGCTAGCAAACAGCCAGACAGCAGCTTTGAGAGGGTCCTGGGGGTGTGCGTTGGTGGCCCCTTGGAGGAACTGTGAAACAATGTCTGCTCACAGCAGGAGGGCAGAGGGTCCCTGCTGCCCTGTGGGCCACGCCTAATTTTCAGCATCAGAGGAACCCCGGGTAGAACTGGGAAAAATCCCAGTTCCTCCTCTGGCCTGCACTGGTCAGCAGTGGCTGCTAGAAAGACATGGTGGGCATGGCTGTCAATAAACTGGTTTATTACAGGTTTATAAGATTAGAGACCTAGTCCTCTTCTACACTCCAAGCCTCCCAAATCAACACTACCTCGAAAAGTCAACACTGCCTCAAAGTAATCAACACTGCCTCAAGCAGTCAACACTGCTTCAAAGAAGTCAACACTGCCTCGAAGAAGTCAACACTGCCTTGAAGAAGTCAACACTGCCTCTAAGACATCAACACTGCCTCGAAGAAAAAACTTGCAATATCAAAGCAGCCTAAGAGGGCCCTTGCTTCTCTGCCCACAATGATCACCCCAGCTCCTCCAGGATGGACTACAGCCCTCCAGGGCACAACAGAGTCAGCCTCCCTCTGAGGGCATCAGATGAATAATTAGACCAAACTGCAAGAAGTAATTATGTCTTTGTTTCCCAGAAATTATAAACAGAGACCAAAGAGAGTTTGCATCATAGTGTCTCAGGGGCACTGGGCTATTTGTTCTGAGAGCAACAACTGGGTTATATCTAAATCTAGGTGGGACCACAGAAATGTTTCATCAACATTTACTGGTGACGTTCAGAAGAAATATCTGAGTGAGATGCTTTCACTCACGGAAGTTCCTCCTTGCCCTTCTTCTAAATAGTCTTTCTATACCATTTAATTATAGAAGGTGCTTTATGCCATATATTCATACAGTTGTACTTTTGTTTTTGTTTTTTTAAATACAACTCATGACTTGGTTTGGCTTCATCAGCAAAACTCAATAATTCATCTTGCTCAGTGCCTGGCACATACTGAGCATGAAATGAATGCGGAATAAAAAGTGATGGTAACTATAGTAATATGCATAATTGCTTAAAAATAATAAAGTTGAAGTTAACTAGTTGCAGCACATCGTTCAGCTTCCTGTCTTGTCCGTGGGAACATCCCAGTGGGTCTGCCTGTCTTCAGCGGGCTGCCTCCCAGTTAACCCAGAAAGGGTATTACTGCAGATATTATATTCTGGATGTTAGGGCAGATGGAAGTGGAGGCTGGATGGGGAAGGAAATCTAAGGAGCCTCCTGTGTGCACCCCGAATCCGCGTGTCGGGGAGAAGAGCAAGGTGGTGGGCCTGAACCCCATGTCCCCCCCTACCTCAATGGAGAAGAGATTTGTTTTCTAGTCTCTGAGGGCGCAGGTGGACTCTAATTGCAGCAGGACCATCGGCTTCAGAGATGGGAGTCCAGGGTCCCTAGAATGTGGAATGGTAGTGGCCACACCTGGCACTGACAGGATTGGGCAGGCTCCTTGGCCCGAGGTTGCAGGATAACAAACTCTCCCTGTCTGCTCACCATGGGTAACATCTCCATCCTGGCTGTGACTTATTCCCTCAGCCTCATCTACCCTTGGATGGGAGTTTATATATTATTTACCACTTCAATTTATATAACACGATCAATTTACATAACTATAATACAATGCTCAAACCCAGGAAATCAACCTTGGTACATGATTACTAACTAAGCTACAGACTTGATTGATTTTTACCTGTTTTTGTTTCCCTCTGTGCAGTAGAGGGCTAACTCTGCAGGCCTGAAGGTGTTCAAGTCCTGCATGTTCCAGAAAAAGGACTGGCCCTTGACCAGGATAAAAGGTCCTTAGTCCCCTGCCCACCCCTCTCCCAAACACCAAATCTCCCCACAAACTAGAAGTCCCCACTTTCCCATTCCCCAGGCCCCTCTTGGAAGCCGGTTCCTCATCTCTACCTTCACTACTCAGCTGGACTGTTAAATACTGCCTGAAACCTTCCAGGCAGCCACATGGCAAAAGAGAAGTACCCATGCTTCTGGTTAACAGAGGGTCTTGTGCACGTGGCCCATCCCTCCTCACTTTGCTTATTGGACTCTCTCCCCACATAGGCAGGGAGGTAGCTGGAGCAGGGCTGTTGTGGGCATGGGCTCTCTGTCTACTGAGAATAATACCCACCTTGTGAGAAATGTGCCTTTTTTCTATCATAACCACAAGTTACCAGGCTCTTACATAGTCCACTGACAGTGACCACCACTGATTGGTCAGAATTGGACACCTGACTGCAGCTGGGCCAATCAAAGCCCTTCACTGGGAGGGTATCATTTGCCCTCTGGTGGTGAATGAAACCCAGCGTTTTTATGGGCGGAAGAGCCTGGCCAGGGGTGGGAGAGTGAGCCCAGATAGTGGCCACAAACCCTAGAGTCTCAGCCTAGTCCCAGCTGCCCGGTAGGCCTGCCTGCGCCCTCTACCCTTCCTGGGTTATGTGAGCCTGCCTTGGGGCTTTTTTATCTTCAGCCTAACACCCTCACTAATGTAAAGACCGTATTTCATTCTCTCTGCATCTCTAGCTAGTGGCAAAAGGCATTTCACGTGATTATCGAATGAATGAAATGGGAAAGTTCTAAGAGACACATCGGCAGCATCACCGGTTACCCAGGGCCATTCCTGCCTTTATATTCCCATAGAGGGAACTTGGTAGACCAGAACCCAATCACAATTTCTTCTTTATGGGTCATTTAAACAATGTCGAATGACATTCATTTAACAGACACCTTCAAGAGACTGTCCAGGGGATTTGCAAAAACAGTCTACCGGCCTAATGAAATCAGAACAGCCGTGTTTTCCATCCTAACTCGGGGATTAAGGAGGAAAAGCCGGCATAAGCAGGGCACCGGGGTTCGCCCAGCTGTGGAGCCGCGCAGTGCTCAGGTTGCGAGGCTCAGCCGCCTGAGTCCAGGACCCTCGGCCAGAGCACAGCCCCAAATGGAGAAAAGGGGGGAAAAATGAAGTTCAGATTTTATTTCTCAAACTCAATTTTATTTCTCAGCTCATCTTAAAAACGATAAATAATTCAAGATAAGATAGATTGGTGGGACCACAACGTTATTCCTGCTCTGTGGCTACGGTCACACTAAGGTAGAAATAAGCAACTGGTATATATGTTGGCAAACTGAGACCCTATTGTTTGTTCATTTAAAATAATTTTTTTTCTGATTATAAAGCACAGAAGACCATTTATGGTATATTTGCAAAATATGGAAAAATGTGGTGTCCAGGACTGGCTTGTGAGAAAGGTTGGGGTGGGAAGTGGGTGGGTGGTCATATGGCTCACATACCCACCCCTGTGAGGCTGTGGTCATGGCATGGCACTTGACACAGTAATCTCACAAATATTCCCTTGGTTGGGGTGCACCCTTGGTTGAGACGGTAGTCTTGGAGAGATGACATAGTTTGCTTAAGAACACACACAAGTAGAGATTTGAAAGCAGGCCATTTGAGTGCTTTTTTTCTCCCATTTTACAGTGACCACAGCAGTGAAGTTCAATGGGCAGTACATGGTTTTCTGAGGCTCTGCAAGCCATCTAGATGTACCAGTAGCTGTAGACTGATAACCACTTAGACAATGTTAAATATGTGGAAAGGTCTGGTTGCTTGCTGCTTGCATGTCTCCGAAGAAACCCGGAGGTATGACTGACCCGTGGCCAACCCTTGGGAATGTGCCTCGAGAAAGGTTTGTTATGTCAGTGATTGATGATTCTGTTGTATATACCTGGGTAATGGACCATGCCTTACTAGCTTGCCAGGATGGCTTAGCACAAAAGGCAAGACTGATAATGTATCTTTCTCTAGATAAATATACAAATTTATCTAGAGAAACCTGGTTTCATTGTTGAGTTTTGAGTTTTAGTTGCCATGGTTAGTGGATAGCAGGATGTGTCTAAATGACCAACTCCCCATAACTACCTTGGGCTCTGAGAATTGCAAGAGTTTCCCTGGGCAGAGGCCTGCATACATGACTCTGTGGTCCTCTGCCAGAGAAAAAGCACGTTGGAGTGGGCTTGCATAGGGGCCCAGCAGGGGAGCCCAGCTAGGCTACTCTGCATTGTGCCGATATATATCATTTTCTGCTGCTTTTGCTTTGCATCTTTTGCTATAATAAATCTTAGCCTGGAGTATAACTCACTATTGTGTCTTGTCATTCATTCTAGCAAATCACCATAACTTACAGAGACATGGATCCTACAATACATGAAAGAAAATGATGAAGCTTCATTCCTCATTAATCCTGCTGACTGCTGTACAACCTCAAGATCCAGACTCTCGTACAGCCCAACTCTTTCCAGGTTTGCATGATGGCTCTGAGAAACAAGGGTTAGAATAGCTACAGGCAAGCCAGGAGCTCGAGTTATAATCTCATTTAGAGGAGGATCCACGTACCTGGAATATGTGGTAGGGAAATATGATGCTTGGACAGAAGGAGGCAGGGAGAATAAAGGTCCCTGTGTGTGTGTGGGGGGGATTTTGGGGTTGAGTGCCCTTTAGAATCTTGAGATTTGTGCATTCAGGTTAACGTACATAGCTGGAGTCAAAGCCACAGGGCTTCCCTAGACCTCTGTTAACTTAATACTGGCTCAGCCAGGCAAAGAGTTTGGGTAATAGCATCCTCCAGCTCTATATCCTCTTCCATGTACATATATCTCTGATTCACGGTCCAGAAGCACATTTTGCATCATCTCTCTCTCCCTATGCAAATTAAGATATTTATATGTATAAACTGATGAGTATGATCAGAGACACAAATACCAATTAAAATATTAAAAATAAAATAACTGAACAGTTACACATACACTTGCTATTCAAAGAAGGTCCCAGCATTTGTTTTGCTTCAAAAAAATATGGCTAATCCAGAATAGCCAAAACAATCTTAAAAAAGATCAAAAGAGGAAGATTCACATGTTCTTATTTTATAACATACTGTAAAGAGTGGTAATCAAGACAGTGTGGTTCTTACATAGTATGAACATATAGAACAATAGAATAGAATTGAGACGCTAGAAATAAACCCATGTGTTTATGTCAACTGATTTTTCAAAAGCACTTAATGGGAGAAAGAATGTCTTTTCAGCAAATGGTGCTGAAACAAATGAAAAGTCACATGGAAAGGAATACATTTTGACCCTCACTTATACAAAAATGAACTTAGAATGGATCAAAGATCTCAATGAAAGAGCTAACACTAAAACACTTAGAAGAAAACATATGGGAAAACCTTCATGATAATGAATTTGGCAATGTTTTCTTACATATGACATCAAAAGCATAAACAACCAAGGGAAAAAAATAAATTGCATTCATCAAAATGAAAACAAACAACACTAAGGAAATGAAAAAATCAACCCAAAGAATGAGAGAAAATATCTGTAAATCATATATCTGAGATGATTTTAATATCCAGAATATATAAAGAACTCCTACAACTCAACAAGACAAACAACCCAATTTAAAAATGGGCAAAGGACTTGCATAAAATTATCCCAGAGATAATATACAAATAGCCAACAAGCACATGAAAAGATGTGACTTAAACTTAAGTTAACATTATTAATTAAGGGGACAAAATTAACATCATGAGAAAGAAAGGTGCTGAGAATGTCACTTTGGTATATATTTTTACCAAAAATGCATAACATGAATCTAGTGAGGAAGAAACCTCAGATAAACTCATACTTCGAGGAAACTGAGTGAAGGGTATATGAGAGTTTTATATTATTCTCTTATAACTCTTTGGTAGCAACTTATGTGTCCACTTTGAAAATATCAATCTCACTCGAGACAAAAAAACAAGAACAAAACAACAGAAAAGCTAATAAAAGATGTCATATTAAAGGAGACCTAAGGGAACTGGCAGCTAGATATGATGCATGATCCAGGTTTGGACCTTGCACTGGGAGAACAGCACTGCAGAGACGTCACTGGGACATATGGTAGTAATCAGTGATGCACTTTGGCTCAGATAGCTGCACTGTGGTTACATGAGAGAATGCTCTTGTTCTAAAGAGATAAAGATGTGGGAATACTTAGGAGTAAAGGGGCATGATGTTCGCCTCCTCTTAAATGGATCAGGAAAAAGTAATATGTATATTTATCTATCGAGAGAAAGAAAAGTGATATGTGTGGCAAAATAAGGCATAATGTTAACAATGAGCATATAAGAATTTAAAAAATACAATTTTTGTAAGTTTGCCATTATTTAAAAGTAAAAATTTAAAATAAATTAATATAGTACAAAAATAAGTTTAAAACTTTTAATATAATAAAATATTTAGAATCCAAAGCTAGAAAAACAGAAGAATCTCTAGGTAAAATGGGTAAAGGGATTTGGCTGTGGGGTGACAATGTAAACCAGACTTTGGTGGTAAGCACAATGTAGTATATAAAGGTGTCAAACTATAATGTTGCAAAACTAAAACTTATATAGTGTTATAAAGCATTATTTCCTCAATTTAAAATACAAAACCAAAGAAACTTTAGGGTCAAGATCAGCCCCAGCCCCCTAAGAGGCAGTGCAGCCCAGCTGTCATTCAACCCTGCCAGGTGGGCTGCTCATGGAACAAACAGCAGTTGGCACCAAATGACAGTCCTTGAGGCCTGGAGCCTGTATTAGAGAGAAGAGCATTGTTTACTGGAACATGAGGAGAAGCAGAAAATTACTTCTGGGACTAAGACAGCTTCTAGAAGAACCCAAGATCTCAGAGGCTCTCCTTGTATCCTCAGTGTTAGCAGGCCAGTTATGACCCTTCCTGCCTCCAGGTCAACCAATGTGGCTCTGATCACCTGGGCAAGACTACTCCTTCTTGCCCAGGTGATCAGAGCCACATTATCTCAAGCCAAGACACATGGACTGGGCATCCCCTGTGTGTAATGGCCTGTGGAAATGAGGAGGCCACCAGGGAAGGCGTGCACACGTGTGTGCTTAAGGTGGGGGATGGGAAGCTGTCAGAGCTTTGCAGCCATGCTGTGAGTTCTTACTAAACTGGTGGTGACATATACCCTCACTTCCCTGAAGAAACCATGTAATGGTAATTTTGATTTCAAAACATGGGATGATAAGTAATTTAAAGCACTTACTTAGAAAGTGCTTACACTGTGCCAAAGAACATTTGAAATATTTCACTCACATTAACTTGTGACCTTCACAAGAATCCAGGGATAAGTACCTCTATGATCTCCTGTTTTACAGATAAGAGGTTGAGTAACTTGTCCAAGACCACACAGCCACTGATGATTGCAGTTGAGACCTGAGGCTCTTGGTCAAGCCAAGGTGGCCTGCCTTGCAGTTAAACACACATCTTTGATCTTCTCATGGAATGTAAGTTGAGTCACCGACAAGCAACAGTTCTAAGAAAACAGTGTGTTCCTATCAGGCTGGGAGGCAAGCCAACAGTTTTGCAAAAATATGGCATGTTTGTACACATGAGTTATGGCCCCATCCCCTCTTGTGCGGTGGGCCTCTCTCGTCACGGTTTATTGCTCCATTATGAATTAGTTGCTTCAACTTGGCATTTTTGAGTTTCACACCAAATTGAAAATAAAGATTGGTTCAGCCAGTTGGCATTTTAGGAATATCTAAGATACTTAAGTGTACTGTCTCAAGCTTTTGTGAATTCGCATTAAAAACAAACAAATAGGCCCTGACTGGTTGGCTCAGTGGTAGAGCATTGGCCCGGCGTGTGGAAGTCCCAGGTTTGATTCCCAGCAAGCGCACACAGGAGATGCGCGCATCTGCTTCTCCACCCTTTCCCCTCTCCTTTCTCTTTATCTCTCTCTTTCCCGCACACAGCCAAGGCTTCACTGGAGCAAAGTTGACCCGGGCACGGAAGATGGCTCCATGGCCTCCGCCTCAGGTGCTTTGGTTGTAATGGAGCAACATCACAGATGGGCAGAGCATCGCCTCCTAGTGGGCTTGCCAGGTGAATCTGGTTGGGCGCATGCAGGAGTCTGTCTTTCTGCCTCCCTGCTTCTCACTTCAGAAAAATATAAAACAAACAAACAAGACGAAAGGGTGCTGCCAAACATTCTGAGCACCATTTGTGAGGATGAATTACCCTGCCCATACTGCTTAAGGCCAAGAAAAACGAAGTTAGAGGGGCTTCCTTCTGTCTCCTTCTGAAAGGTCATTTGAAGGCAAGTAGTCCTTTGGGAAGTGCTCTGATCCTTTGATTATAAAGAATTATAGCCACATAATGGGTCTGCACCTCGTTCCATTTCTTACTGGCCATTACAAAGGAACATTGTACCTAAATAAGTTAAATGTGCATTTTTTCCCCAGCACAAATTGCTACTTGTTCTTGGTCAATGGGCAAGTAACAACCTGGATGCCCAAATTCTTTAGAAAGAGTATAAGTCTGGTCCTAGCTCAGTAGCTCAGTTGGTTAGAGCATCCTTCCTATACTCTAAAGTTGTAGGTTTGATCCCCGGTCAGGGCACACACAAGAATCAACCAATGATGGAATGAATAGGTGGAACAACAAATTGATGTCTCTCTCTCTCTGTCTCTCTCCCTTCCTCTCTCTCTCTAAAAATTAATAAGTAAAAATTAAAAAAAAAAGAGTATGTAACATCCAGGAGCCAGTGAAAATGTCACCCATTTGCTTGGCTTCTGGAAATGGAAGGTACTCTATCCCAGTGGTCACAAGGTCTTCATATAATACAGGTGTCCTCAGACTCAGATTCACACTACCTGGGGACCCTGTGGAAAATAACAGTGCTGCCCAATTACCTTACACTAATTCAACTAGACTTTGTTGTGGGGCCCTGGATCCCATGTTCTCAACAAGCTTCCCATACAGTGGCAATTGGAGCATGGATTTGGATCAGAAATGCAGAGTTGATGAAAGGCAGTGGCATTAATGTCTCCTGTCATCCAAGGAAAAACTCCAGGACAACACAAAATACTGTCACAGCAGTTGGACCTCCTGTGATTAGGACCCAACTTTGTCCCCAATAGCCCAGTCCATCAGAAAATGCTCACATGCTACCCATTAACGGTAGTTTCCAATCACAGAGACAAGATAATGGAAGTGAGAAGTTAATACCTTCGGATCTGAGGGTGAATTATAATTGGGCTTGGCAGGTGTGTGATAGGTTGTGTTTTTCCAGAGATGGCTACAGTACTCCTCCCCATCCCTCATGCTTTTCTGCAATGTGACCTTGTCGCTCTCCAGTCAAGAAGTGAAGTCTGTTTCTCTATCCCCTGGAAACTGGAATCCCTTGTGACTAACAGGATGTGGCAGAACTGAGGCTGCGTGACTTCTGAGCCCAGGTCTGAACAGGTTTGAAGCTCTGCCCCATTTTCTTGGAATGTCTCCTCTCAAGACTCTCCTGCTCAGGTTCCAGCTGTTGTGCTGGGAGGAGCCCAAGCCACTTGCAGGTGCTCCCTATGTAGTTAGACCTGGCTTTCAGGTCATTCCTGATCAGGTGCTGAGAGTAGAGAAGCCTCCAGATGATCCCAGCCCCATGCCATTCATGTTTTCCAAGTGGAGGCTTCAAACCATCTCCACGCTGGCCTGCCCAAATTCTTGAACCACAGATCCCTGGGCATGATGTTTTTGGTGCTGTTAAGGTGAGGTCGTTGTTGCCCAGATGGATAACTGGAACAGCAGGGCATATTCAGGGTCATGATGTTTGTTGGGTGATAGAGGCCTGGGGATGAGACTCTTGGTGAGGCCAGGCCCTGGTTAAGAGACAAGGTTCTAGAGTGGCCTGGGCTTAATTTAAATCCAGTCTCGGCCACCAGCTCTGTGCCCTCAGGAAAGTTACTTAACCTCTCTTGCCACTCAGTTCTTCATCTCTATAATGGAGATAACAGTACCCACTTGAGTTAGTTGTTATGAAAGTTAAATGTGTTGATGTATGAATAGCACCCGGCTCTGTAAGCTTTTCAATCATTTCTGATTTGCACAGGTCTCTGCCCAAATTTGATTACAGAGGACTTAATTCTGGTCCGAATGGCACTTATACTTAGACAACAGTTGTGTTCCTTTGTCACAGTGCCTCTGAGGGGAAGAAAGACAGGTTACTGTCTTCCATTGTCTGTATGTTGAGAACCTGGGGCATAAAGAAAGAGACTGTGTTTGGCTGCAAGGAGCTGGACGGTTTCTAGGAAAAAGCCTGCCGGAGGACTTGAGCATAAAGTCAAGTAGGACAGAAGCAGATGAAGAAGTTGGATAGGAAGAGAGCCAGGCCTGGGCCAGTGATTGGTGTTGTTTTAGTGGTGTGTGTGTGTGTGTAGAGGGGGTGACTCCAGAACAAGGTAGGATTTTCCCCTGAGGAAGTAAGCAGGTATAGACAAGGAAGGGCTGCATAACTCATGCCAGGTGTTAGGGATGCCCTCTGAGGTTCATCAGTAAGGGCTTTGGAGTGAGGCTATGGCAGGGATTGTGGTCAAAGTCCATCTAGAAAGGGTCTCTGGCAGTGGGGTGGAGGAGGCATGAGAAAGGCACAGAATGAAGTGAAATCAGGACAACCAAGATGGTTCCCAAGAACCATGGTGGCTTTCACGTCCTGCACCCATGCCAGTGAGTCCACTCCATGTCTTGCAAGATGGAGGGACTGAGTCCAATTCTCTGTACACAAATATACATGGACACGTGACTCAGTTTCCAGGTTAACTTTTTACCTGGCCTCTCGCCCCATGCGTAAGAAAACCAGCCTCTCTTTCCTGGTTAACAAATCACAGCAGTTCCCTGTAGCGAGGGTCCCTTTAACAGCTGCTCGTGCCCGACTGCACTGGGCACCAAGCAAGTGTTACTCAGGAATGTGAGCTGCTGAACCCAGGAGGTTGTTGTAATAGTTTTAAAGACCTTGAGATTTCTTTGATGAAAGTGCCACGTATGATAAAGTCATATTGTGTCACTAATCTGTGTGGACCATCTGCCTTTGTTCAAGGCGGGGGTTTGGTGGCATTCCCATAAAGGTCCCCAGCTGCACTCTGACTCAGCCAAGAAAGAGGTTTGTTATAATCATTTCAGTTCCCAAATGGTTAAGCATCATTGTGCTAGTGGTTGGGGCACACAGTGGGTACTTAGTAAATGTTTGTGCGATGAGAGTGAATAAATAACTGAGTAAGAGGCACTGGCAGTTATGAAGACTAATTAAAATCTTTCTAATTTGAATCTCCCAGCCCGGAGCAGCTGTGACTTCCAACTCACCCGTGCAAGGCTTGTGCTTGCTCAGTGCCCAGATTTTACAAAAAAGAAGAAAAAGATCAGAACTAAGGGCAGAAGAATGCTACCCTCGCAACCTGACTGTCCTGGTCAGCAGCTGTCACTCTCACCGTTATTACTGGCAGGTCCCTAAATGTGGGCCAGAGGCTCTGATGGTCTCAGAAGGTGACTGTGGAGGACAGAAAATGTGTGCACTTGGAAACAGCATGAAGGTGGCAGATGTGGCCTTTTGGGGGTGCTACCATGGTGACCTTTCCTGGTCATGGGCCCCATCTGCCAGCAGCCCCAGCACCAGGTGGGCCGTGTGGCCCCGCCCCATTGCTTGTGCAGTGAAGCAGTCCAGCTCATCATTTTCCATCCCAGTGTTTGTCGGGACCCAGCCTGCTGACAAGGACGCTATCTCCTTTCAGGTTTCATTTGGGGATAATTTTGAGCCTCAAGGCACTGATTCACCCTTGGAATGCTTCTCTTGTGGGAGTGTGGGCCTCCCCTGCAGGGCCAGCCTTGGGCAGGCCCAGGGAGCCTTCTCTTTCAGACTAGATGACCCACTCTGGTTATGCAATGACTCCAGGGGGCCTGGGTCCCCAAAAGGAGTCACCTTGTGGGATGAAATGCATATTTCAGCGTCCCTGACACTTGAACTGTTTTCAAACCTTGTGGCAAATTGTTTTGAATATATTCCCATTAAAAAAAAAATAATACAAAATCTTTCAACTCTGAGGTTGAAGTCTAGAAAAAGCTGAGTCATTCAGAGCTGAGTCTGAAGAACGAGGGGAGTGATCACATTTATATAAACAAGGCATTTTTCGGCAAAAAATAAGGACTGCCTTCAAAGCAATCAAACTGGTTTTTATATATGACTATTGACCTGAATTTTGTAATTTTGTAAGCACCACATAGATATCTTTGGCAAAGGCAGATGTATTTTTTATTTAAAAGTATTTTTTCCCCAAGATAGTTGTGACAACCTTCATTTAAATGGGCAAACATGTTTGTTTGTTTTTTTTTAGCCAATTGAACTCATTTATTTTCACAAGTACTGTTAAAAAAACAAATATAAATACTCCAGAACAATCAAGGTAATTTCCCCCAAGGACATCAAACCATTTTGTAAAGATGGTTTTGCTTTCATAAGTAATAGATTTTTTTTGTGTGTGACAACAATTTTCCACTTTCACAAAGACACCAAATTAGACTATTAGCTTCTCTCCTAAATGGCTTCACTCAGGTTACTCTGAGTTTCTGTGGTGACCCATTAGCAACTCATCTAACATCCACCTCTTCCCTCTGCCTTATTATAGAGAACTACCATTCAACCCAATTTAACATATATGTATTTTGCAGCTGGAGGCTCACTGAATGAAAGCAGAAGTCATCTGGCTATGGCAAAATCTTTAGCTTTGCTGATAAAAGGTTTTCTCCCCCTTCTTACTGTCTTGAAGGTAAACATGATTTCTGGAGCTACAGCAGCCCTTTTGAAACCAAGAGGAAATAAGACTGAGGATGAAGAGCCACCTGTAGAAGGGTCCCCGATGGCATTGTCCAGCAGTGGAAGCAGGCCCAAAACCTCAGACTTCTGGGTTTAGCACACAGGAGCCACAAAACCATTTGCTATGACAGTCAGGCACTCTGCTCTTAGCAGCAGACTAACCTAACAGCCTGACCTAATACACAAGCCATTCCTTGATTCAACAAACACATAGCAAACACCACTGTGTGGCAGGCAGGCAGGCAGGGTAGGAAGAACCAAAGATGGAACTTTGAGGCAGATAATTCTTGTCTTGAGGGAATTCTGGAATCAATAGTTGTTAACAATTTTTAGTTTCTTACGTAAAATGCACTAAAGCAATTGAATATTAATAGTTTAC
This sequence comes from Rhynchonycteris naso, assembly GCA_037038555.1. Taxonomy (NCBI): domain Eukaryota; kingdom Metazoa; phylum Chordata; class Mammalia; order Chiroptera; family Emballonuridae; genus Rhynchonycteris; species Rhynchonycteris naso. Next base: position 253,491,881 of record CM072995.1, read on the forward strand.
ATTTGAAAATTACTTATGTGCTTGGGAGGCCATGATCTTGTCATGGATAGCAAGGAAGGAGATTGGATGCTTATTAAGACCTCTGCCCAGGAAGGAGGTAAAAGAAACCTGGTGTTTAGCATATGCCTGCTCTGCACCCATGCTTTACAAGAGACTCCGCCTAGATAATTTCATTTAATTCTAACTTCCACCTTGATAAAGAGGTCTTATTCTCTCTCTTTTATGTAGTTTGAACAAGAGTCTCAGGAGGTTGAGTAATTTGCCCTAAGTCACACAGCAGAGAGAGCAGATCTCTCCCATGGCCCCAAGCCCATGCCTCCTGCATGGCTAGACTTGCATCACAATTTCTTGATTAAAATCTATCAGAGAAGAGTCCAGTCCCAACTGCAGAAGCATTTTTTGAGAGCAAGGGACAAAATTCCTAACTTTAGAGGCCCCTATCTTTCTTGATGTACTACCTACCCTAAGGAAATCGCTCTTTGCTCTCTGGAATGTTTAAAGAGACTTTTAATTAGGAATGATTAAGAGAAACATTAATAGATGTGTAATTTCCACCATGATTAAACTGATGCTGCATTCATAAGAAACAGACTGAGGGCCCATCTGTTTAACACTCTTCTCTTCTTAAGAGGCTATAGCAGAATTATGATCATGTCACACGGGGACAGTTCCAACAGTCTTTCTCATGGTAAATGTGTGGAAAGATAACTAAGGTCAGAATGTCAGGTATTACATATCAATACCCATGACCGTAACTTTTTAAAATTAGCTTCAATTCTACAAAAAATAAATAAATAAATAAAATTAAAAAAATCCTGCAAGCTGTACTGTGGCCTACTGACTGGATTTAGGGTGTCTGCAGGACAATTGGCAAACAAGTAAGAGTGAGCGAGTCCACACTGGCATCTACTTAAGTTGTTATCTCAATGGCATGCTCTAGAACAGGGGCCCCCAAACTATGGCTTGCAGGCTGCATGTGGCCCCCTGAGGCCATTTATCTGCCCCCACTGCACTTCTGGAAGGGGCACCTCTTTCATTGGTGGTCAGTGAGAGGAGCACAGGATGCATCCGCACCCATAGTTCCCATTGAAATACTGGTCAGTTTGTTGATTTAAATTTACTTGTTCTTTATTTTAAATATTGTATTTGTTCCCATTTTGTTCTTTTACTTTAAAATAAGATATGTGCAGTGTGCATAGGGATTTGTTCATAGTTTTTTTTTATAGTCTAGCCCTCCAACTGTCTGAGGGAGAGTGAACTGGCCCCCTGTGTAAAAAGTTTGGGGATCCCTGCTCTAGAAGAAGCGGCAAGAGAAATAAGACTAGATTGCTTTGTGTTATAGGTTGAACTGTGTCTCCCCAAAATCCATATGTTGAAGTCCTAAACCCCGTCACCTAACCCCTAACACATGACCTTATTTGAAAATAAGATTTCTTATAGATGTAATTAATTCATATGAGGTACTACTGGAGCAGAGTTGACACCTTATCCTGTAAAGCTGGTGTCCTTTAAAAAAACAGGGACATCTGAACACAGACACCCACACAGGGAGAATGTCATGTGAAGATGAAGATGGAGTTGGGGTGAAGTGTCCACATGCTGGGGGACAGCAAAGATGCCAGCAGAGCCCCAGAAGCCAGGGGAGAAGGCGGGACAGGTTCTCCCTCACGGCCTCAGAAGGAACCAGCCCTGCTTGGGAATGTTTTCCATTTCTTCACAAGACCTTCTGATTTGCAGGGAAAATGAATCCTTCTTAATGTGATAGGGTGCCCTGACCTGAGCCGATCCCCTGAACTCACTGCACAAAAGAGGAAGAAAAAGAAGGAAAGGAAGCCTAAACATTTGAGAAGCAAGGTGCTAACTCAGCAGGTCTTTCCCTGAAACAGGGGAGAAAGGGGCTCAGGCTGGCAGTGCCCATGGCCCGGTGGCCATCCTCCTGAGACTCGGCTTCTCTCCCTCCCACCTGCTCCATAAGGCCCCATTGCCGCCTCCCTAAGCTCTTACAGACACCCCAGCCTCTTCCCTTCCAAGCCTCCAGCTTGTCAGGGATGATCCGGGCATTGACAGGAAGTCCTAACCCAGCAGCTTAATAGTCACTTCAGAACTAGACCGGTGGAAGATTAAGGGTTGCTAATTTGGAACCAGGGACTGATGTTCTATAAAAAGCGGAGGCTTTGGGATCTGTTTAGTTTTCTAAGAGTAAGCCATTTTAGAAACTCTTCCTACACAAAAATGATGAAGTCAGAGGAATCTGCCTGCTTTGCTCATCCATTTCTTCTTCTATGAATCCTCTTTTTCAGTTTTCTGTCCCACCCCTTCCCCAGATGCCCCTGCCCAAGCTTGGGTGCAGCTAAAAATTCCAGGCCCCTCCAAACAGGGTCAGTGCCTTTAATGAGATGTGCCTCATTCTTCCAGGAGTCTAGGGACTGAGAGGAGGAGATGGAGAAGGGGACCCACCAACTCTCCTGGGGTGGAGGGCCTAGGGCTCCTGCAGTGAGGGGCCAGTGGTGACAGGCAGTGCTGGAGCTGGTAACTAAGCCAGGGGCCCATGTGAGTCATGGCTTCTCCGCCAGAGGAGCCTGCATTTCAGAAAAGCGCTGCAGGGCGAACCTGGGGCACTGGCTGCTCCTGTTGGCATCTCAGCCCACATGTAGAGAAGCTGTGGGTTGGGAGGCCTTCCCGGGCCCCCTCGGGTTAGGCTGCAGAGGCCTGTGGAATTACCCGAAATTCTGGCTCCGGATGTGCAGGGAATCTGTGCCTTTCTCGATGCCAGGAGGAGGGAGGTCCTGGAGGCATCCCAAACCCTCCCTTACTTTGCTTGCAACAAAAATATGAAGCGGAGGCAGCTCCATGTTACAAAAATTCAGAATGTGGAAGCTGGTTAGAAAAAGGAACTTGACTGATGTTCTTATCTGTATCCACCAAAGAGCACATCAGCAAGCAAGGCCACTTTGAAAAGACGCTGTGTGAACACGTGTGCACACACACTCATGTGTGCCCATACCTTTGAAAAAAACGTGTGGTTTTCTGAGCTCCAAAGTGAGCAAGAGATGTAGAATCTGGAGCCTTGTGTGAACCAATTTCAGCTCCTCTGTGTGGCAGAAAACATGTGTAAAGTTATTATCATTATTATTGTTTCTTGTTTTTGAGATTCACTTGGAACTTGTTTTTCTGCCGCATCATAAGACAGTTAATGCACAAGCCAAACCACGCCCCCTGTTAAGCTCAGTCACTGTGAAGAGGCCTCTTTTTCCTCGGTGATAAATTCCAGGAAGTTCTTTGGGGCATAACTTCTGCAGAGTATCTATTCAGAGAAGTTTTGAAATTATGAAAAGCCCTCGGGTTAAAAGGAAACAAAGTCCGAGTGGGGATGAAGCGGAGGCACAGACTTGCCCATAGATCCTCCGAGGGGTAGTTAGTCTAGGGTTCTTTGTCATCTTCCTAACTGGGAGCGGGGAGCCTGTGCTCACAGAAGCGCAGCCTCAGCACGGCCCTGCCCCTGGCCGGCCAGGGACTTGAGGCTGCTTCTTCCTCTAGGATACAGGCCCGGAAAGGTCCTCCTCGCAGGGTGGGATCAGGAGGCCTCAGAATCAGGACAGGAACCAAGTCCAGTGTTTGGCTCTTAGAAAAGGCACCACACTGTGACAACCCACCCTCAGCTTCTGATGTCTTGTTTTTCTAAGCCAGTTCATTGATGTTCAACTTACAATTATTCTTTTTTTTGAGAAGGAGAGAGAAAGACAGACAGGAACAGACAGAGAGAAAGGAGAGAGATGAGAAGCATTAACTAGTAGTTGTGGCACTTTAGTTGTTCATTGATTGCTTTCTCATATGTGCATTGACTGGTGGGCTACAGCTGAGCAGTGACCCTTTTGCTCAAGCCAACCACCTTTGGGCTCAACCCTGTGACCATAGAGTCATGTCTATAATTCCACGTTCAAGTTAGCAATCCTGTGCTCAAGCTGGTGAGCCTGCTCTCAAGCTGGTAACCTTGGGGTTTTGAACCTGGGTCTTTAGCATCTCAGGTCATTGCTCTATCCACTGTACCATCACCTGGGTCAGGCTACAGTTATTTTTTATATAGTATAATAGAGTTTATAGGATTATGAGGGATAATATAGTACTATACATGGTATAATAATTATATAATATCATGTAATTTATAGTATAATGTAATTTGTAGTATTATATAATTTATGTCATAGATTGATCTATGATTTCTGACAAATGTGTATAATAATATAATCACCACCATAATCAAGACATTGAACAGCTCCGTCACTTCCCAGAGCCCTGCATAATCGTGCACCACTGGAGGGTGGTCTTCCCCAGTCCTCACAATCCTCTTCTGTTTCTGCACTGTGCAAACCACATTTGGAGTCTGGTTCCTTCGCACAGGTCCTGGGCTGCCCCATCTCCAGCATAGGCACGCGGCTACTTCAGTGTGCCTGTCCCTCTCGTATGGTTTTCGTTGTTGTTTTTTTTTTTTTAAAAGATTATTCTTTTTTTTTTTAATTTTTATTTATTCATTTTAGAGAGGAGACAGAGAGAGAGAGAGAGAAAGGGGGGAGGAGCTAGAAGCATCAACTCCCATATGTGCCTTGACCAGACCAGTGCAGGGTTTTGAACTGGCGACCTCAGTGTTCCCAGGTCGACGCTTTATCCACTGCGCCACCACAGGTTAGGCCAATGTTTTTTTTAAGTTTAAATATATCATTTATACCCAAACAAGATTTTATTTTAATTTTACTTTACAGGCTTTAAGGGAAGCAAACTTAGCCATAATATTTAAAAATATACTTCTGAGCTTACCAAGTTTTCAATAGGGAAAGTTGCCATGTTTGACAATTTGTCATAATTTAATGATGATCTTAGAAATTGTTAATTAATTTCAATTCGTTAAAATGTGGTTTTGCAGGACTTCCCTGTGACTGGTATTATTAAAACAAAACAAAGACCAAAAAACACTGAACTCTATTTCCAAGTTTTGAACAGGCCACACTAAGCAAAATTCCTGAGTGGTTCAATGTTGTTTCATTCCAGACCTGACAACCACGACGTGAATGCGTTCATTTCAGTGACCATCGCTGTAACTGCACGGGCTTCTCCTCCAGACAAGGGCCCCTCAGCCACGTGGTGAATGAGGGGTGATGGGAGGGACGGGGCCTGCATTACTGCTAATTAAAGATCTCACATGTCACACCAAACTGTAGCTAAAATGCATGGCACATCCATCCCCGCTGAGGCTTCCTTCCTTGTCCTTTTTAAGCAAGTGCTTATATAATGCAGCAGCTTCCTCTGTGCCAGGCCCTGTTCTGAGCTTTTCTCAGTTCACTCATGAGTCCCCATCAGAGGAGCAGGGTGACAGCTCACCCCAGCGCTGCAAGAGTGACAGAGAGAAGCAAACAGCTTCTGGGATCCTGAGTTTGCAGTGGCCTCATACAACGGTCCAAGTCTCCTCCTGGGCACCCCAGGTCCCCATTTCTGCTGCCCCCTGGGCTGGAAGGGGATTGCTGGTTGTAGGGTGAAGCTAAGTGCATCTCCTCAGGAGTGGCCAGACCGAGATACCCTGGGGCCGGTTTCTGGTTCGTGCTGCTGCCCTTGGTGAGGACACCCACATCCCAATTCTGGCTGAGCCCTGCCCACAGCTCTCCCACCCGCAACCTGCCTGCTGCTGGACACCCTTCCCAGAGATCCTAGGCGTTTGCAAACTTGAGCTCAGCCTCCTCCTGCCCTCTCCACGTCTTTCCTGGAGCCCCGAGCTGGGCTGAGAGGAAGGTTGAATTTTGGGTGGCAAAGCCTAGACGAAGAAAACACCAGGTGGAGGGAATGGAGGATAGAGGGGGAAGGAGAAAAGACACCATGTGTTCAGATGCTTGTGACTCAGGAAGTTTGGCTGGAGTAGCATGGTGAGGGGAGGAGAAGAGAAGGGAAGTAAGAGGGGAAGGTGCGGGAGGGGCGGGATGGGGAGGGAGGCCAGTGCTGTGAGCTGGGCTATCGAGGGTGCTCCGGGGTGGGCAGAAGAGTTGGGGTATAGGTCATATCGACCCCTGACCCCTGAGGCTTCCTTTTATTCTTCATTGTCTAACGAACTTAATGATGTTTCTAGAGGTAGAAGGGTTACAGGCAAAGAGCTCAGACCCTAGAAGTCCAGTACGGAAGGGTTCAGACCAGGTGGTGGCCATGAGAATGTTCCAGAAGGATCTGTGAAGAAGAGGGAAGCAGTGACCCACCTGGTGACTGTCTGTGGTCCTGCATACAAGATCCTGGGAGAGAGGGTTCCAGCAGTGTGTGTGTGTGTGTGTGTGTGTGTGTGTGCAGTGGACGGACTGTGAGTGTTGGGGCTTTCGGCGCCTGGGTCAGGGTCAGGGTCAGTAGCTCAGCTGTCCCCATGCTGATTTGGGAGAGTGGGCTCCTTTCCAACACTTTCTAGGTCTCTCTCCTCCAGGGAGGGAGGTGGAGGTGGGCACACTGACTACATCCTCACTCCCACAGTGATCCCGGTTCTAAGACGGGAATAAATGACTTGGTAGAACATGTTGTACAAGGTGGAAAGGAACAAACAGACACTCCCCCGCTGCCCACACTGCACTGCGGGGCTTCTGGCAGGGAAGGGGGTAGTGCAAGGCTGAGGCTGAGGCACAGACTTGGTGCTGAAAAGCTCAAACTCACACGTCCACTGCATGTTATTTAATTAAGGTCACTTACTAGTTTCTATATTGTGCTACTTTCCAGGAGTCACTGTAAACATCAGCTTTACAATTGCTTATGTTCCCCCCACCTCCTCAACATGTAAAACAACTCATTTAAAAAAAGACTGATAAAATCCAGTCTGAAGAAAGACACAGTTGACATTCAGCATTGGTTGATTTTATAAAAGCATTCTGGTAAATAGGTTGACCTGAGTTTTACTTTTACGCAAGGAAAACTGCTTGGGGACATGACTGGAGGTAAGACATTTGCAGACAGGACCTCATCATGTTCCACCTTGCTGGACAGAGATGCCTTTCTGACTGTGTTTCATTTGCAAATTAGGCAATCCTGTTTCCATGCCTTTGGGTGGACACTTGAACCTTCTGCTGGGCGTGCCATGGCCCCATCTCGGGAAGCTGTCCCACTCCCAGGCCCTGTTGGCTGTCCTCTGGACCTCAGTTGATTTGGCCAGGGGTTGGTCAATGGTGGCTGGATTCCCAATCCAAGAGTGGCCTGCAAAAGGGACTGGCATGGAGAGTTTTGGCCACTAGGAGAGGACTGGGCCAATCTATGCCCTGGTTTCTAGAATTCATCAGGTAGGAGCAAAAGGTAAAGTCAGAGGCATCATTTGCAGGTAGAGCAGGGGCCATGATGGCCACAGGCTTGTCAGAGTTCTGTGAGTGGACAGGACAGTGACCAAGATCAAGGATGTGGAGGAGAGGTTAAGGCAGCCAGCGCAGTGGATGGCCACAGGGAGGCACAGGGTGGCCTGACTTTTAGCAGACTCTCCAAGTTCAGATCACAATGTGTTAGACCAGAAATTTCTAACCTCTTTTTTACCTCAAGATACACATAAACTAATTGCTAAAATTTTGCAGCACACCAAGAAACTTATATTTTTTTGCCATCTGACACACAAAAAGGTATAATTTTGATTCATACCGCATGGCTATTGTTGTGTTGGCTGCTGTCATTTTTCTATTTGACAATCTAAGGGAAAAGAGGTCAGTGCCCCTGACTAAAATAGTCAGGTCTTGCATGTTTTAAAAATTCTGTGGCACATAAGTTGAAAATCGTTGCCTTAGACCCATGGGAACTTTCAGTTACAATTTTGCCAAGGCCTGGCCCAACCACATGTCATAGTCTTGGACTTTCAGGAGATTCTGTCACCCTAACACTCTGTGACAATAAATTTCACACCCTAACTTGAAGGCCCCAGGAGACCCTCTGCCACTTGGAGGAAAACAACAACAACAACAACAACAAATCTACTGACTGGATCAGCCTCTGCCAAGTAGGTTTTTACAATGCGGAATGGGACAAGATCAAGATCAGTGCCCTAGGGCCTGGCCACTCCTGTGGGTGGGTGTTCACCAGCCAAGTGGATCCCACCTTCTATAACCCTTAGCCTCACTTGCCTACCAGCATCCCATGGGTGACTTTATTAACCATCAGGTAAAACCCAATTCTATTCAAAGTCCTTAAAGACTTATCAAGTGCCCACTGCATGTGGGGCACTGTGCGGGAACCTGTGGAGGGTGTGTGATAAAGATATGATGCCCACTCTCCATCAGAAGCACAGGAAGGGGACAGCAGGACAACCAGGAGTTCCACCCTGGAACTAGACTAAATAAAAACCTGGCAGGCCTAATCAGGCAGTGGTGCAGTGGATAGAGCATTGGACTGGGATGCAGAGGACCCAGGTTTGAAACCCCGAGGTCGCCAGCTTGAGCTCAGGCTCATCTGGTTTGAGCCCAAGGTCGCTGGCTTGGGCAAGGGGTCACTTGCTCTGCTGTAGCCCCCCAGAAAAGGCACATAAGAGAAAATAATCAATGAACAACGAAGGGGCTGCAACGAAGAATTGATGCCTCTCATCTCTCTCCCCTCCTGTCTGTCTGTCCCTGTCTGTTCTTCTCTCTGTCTCTGTCACATAATAAATACATACATACATACCTGGCAGTGTGTGGTGGGAAGGTGAGTGGGGAAGAGTAATAGTACAGTGGAAAAATCTGGCACATGCTACCTCTGCCAAACAATCAAGGTCAACATCAACAAGGCCAAGTCATGTTGATACTGTGGACCTCGATAGGATGGGGTGAAAATAGAATTTACCCCTATGGTCTTCCTGCCCAAACCCATAATCCTCATCTAATCATGAGGAGAACATCAGGTGAATTCTGACAAAAGAGCATCCTACAATACACTGACATTTCCCTCAGATCTGTCAAGGTCATTAAGAACAAGGAGAGTCTGAGAAACTGTCCCAACCAAGAGAAGCCGAAGGAAACATGACAACTAAAGGCAGTGTGGAAGCCTGGATGGAGTCCTTCAACAGAAAATGAGTATTAATAAAAACCAAAGAAATCTGAATAATCTCTGCTCTTTAGAATAATAAAGTTAATGATAATATATCCATGTTGGTTCATTATTTGTAACAAATGTACTATACTCATGTTAGATATTACTAATAGGAGAAACTGGGTGCTGGATACATAGAAACTCTCTGTACTATCTGCTCAATATTTCTATAAATCTAAAATAATTCTAAAAATAGAGTCTGTTAAAAATAAAACCCTGAGCAATGGGGTTTAGGGTGGCCAGCCCGTGAACCAGAATCTCTGGCTCTCCAGGCCTTTTGGTAAGCTATTCTGTATCTTTACACAAATCCCTCTCCTGCTTAGACTTGCTGCAGTGGGAGCTCTATTGTTTGCAAGTGAGAACCTAGACTAATACACGACACACACACATATATATTTACAACATTTTCAAAAAAGAGCTGCAGGAGATTTGGTGTCATTGTCATTTTCCATTTTGAGTTCCAATCATTTTATAAAAACAGTATGATGTGCGTAAAGTATCTGGGGAGAGAATCGAGCCTAATGAGATAATATGTGGAAAATGCGTTGAGCTCCCTGGAGCTCCTTAAAAGCAAGGTACTAGTGTTATCATCATTAGAAAAAATACGCTTTGAAAATTTTGGCAGGAAGGAGAAAATAAATGGAAATCAGTTCAATTACTCTTGCCTTTCAAAGTAGACAAGTTCTATAAAAGTTAAAGTGATATATATATATATAAATATATATATATATTTATATATATAATTTTTTGGTAAATTAATTTTCTCCCTACCTCCTCCGTCAAACATTACTGTTCTATGGTCTTTCAGTTATTTTCGGTTGGGCTCCCTTTGACAATATATCCCAGCAGCTTCCAGACTCCCCAGAAGAATGTTCTTAAACATCAAAATCTATTCCCATTTTGAGAAAAGAAAAAGTACATGCTTTTCTTTAACGTTGTTGGAAATTTCAAAATAATAACATGATAAAAAACAAATCAATATGGTGGTAATAATAAAAGAAAATGATATTTTTATTTTTGTAAAGACACATTAAAAATATTATCAGCTCACAGAAACATTGAGGGAGCTTGAAATTTCCATCTGCCCCTGTACAGAGGAAGCAGGACGGAGCTCATCATGACCCCTTCAGTATCTGGTCTCTCGTGCTGTTTTGTGAAGTCCGCGGTAAGGAAAAACATCAAATATATGTGGGTAAGCGTGGGATAACAATAGGGATGCTTTCTTGCTTGTTTTAAGGTGAGAGGTTTTACCTAGAAAGCCTTCAAAGGGATTCTTTATTTATTGTGTTAACAGAGATTATTGGCTCTGGTTCTTCTTGGGCCACCCTCCACACAACTTGTGTTTTTTTCTTTTAAAACCTTTCAAAAGACTACAAAACTTGTCCAACAGATTCCAGAATGTTTCCTAGCAAGTCCCCTAATAGTGTCTTGGTGGATACATGGCCTGTTTTCTAAGATGTAATTGAAGATAGCTTAATTAATCATTTTGCAAGCATATAGCAATATATGCCAGTTTCAAAACTGGGCTAACAGTGTCCCCACTGTTTTTCAGGTAGGTCAGCACTTCAGAGTTCTGTAATAAAGTATTTTATTTTTATTAATTGAATTTATTGGAGTGGCATTGTTTTGAAAAACCATATAGGTTTCAATTATACAACTCAATGAAACACCATCTGTATGGTACACTGTGCGTGGTCCCCCAAGCAGTCTCTTTCTGTCCCCATCCCCCCCCCCTTTGCCCACCTCCACCTAGCAGCCCCCTACCCCCTGACTATCAGCACACTGTTATCTGTGTCTCTGTGTTAGGTATATATGTGTTTTTGGTTAATCCCTTTATTCTCTTTCATCCAGTCCCTCCGCCTACCCTCCCTCTGACAGCTGTCAACTTTAGGGTTTTTTGATTTGCCACACTCACCTCTGGCATCAAATTCAGATTCGACAAAGAGTCCATATATGGCAAGTAATTAGAAATCTAACTTCAGCGATAGAGGAGATTCAGTGGCTCCTTCCAGGTGCTCAGATCCCCCAGAAGGTTGATGCAATCAATGACTCAGTTGTGTGATGTAAGCACCCCGGCTTTCTACCTTCTGTATGGAGAGTTTTATTTTGAGACCTGTTCCTCTTATGAACCTGTAGAAGTCAAAACCATCTATCTCTTCCTCCACACCTGGTAGGAGACAGAGAGTGGTCTGTCTGCAAATCCCTGAGAAGTCTGAGGGTCACTTGACTGGCCAACTTCCGTCATATTATCCCCGCACCAATGACGTGACCAGGACACTGTGCTGTGCGGATGAGTTGAAGTCAACTGCAGCCCCACAACTAGAAATGGAGGTTATATCACCTTCCGCCTCCAACCCTGGCTTTCCCCAGAGAGAGGGTGTGTACCCACATGACAATCTGTGTACTCTTAAGAAGGCGGAACCATCAATAGCTATGCTCAGCGGGCTCTTTTACAAGGATTTCTGCAGTGATTTTCTGGATGCTTCTTTGGCAAAAGCCTGAACTGTACAATTTCTTCTTGGAGACGTTTTCTGGCACAGATTGAATATTAGGGGGAAAGGAGTTTCTTGATCAACTTTGAAATAAGATTTTACAGCCATGACATTTAGAAAATAGTTCCTAAATTCAACCTATAAATACACTGGATATACATTTATTTTTTCCATAAAATTCATTTTAAGAACCTTCTCTTTGGCCTGACCTGTGGTGGCACAGTAGATAAAGTGTCGACCTGGAATGCTGAGGTCGTCGTTTGAAAACCTGGACTTGCCTGGTCAAGGCACATATGGGAATCGATGCTTCCTGCTCCTCCCCACTTTGTCTCTCTCTGAAATGAATAAATTTTTAAAAAGAACCTTCTCTTCGAAAGTTTTTTGTTTTTTCAGGGACAGAGAGAGATTCAGAGAGAGGGATAGATAGGGACAGACAGGAACGGAGAGAGGCGAAAAGCATCAATCATTAGTTTTTCGTTACCGTTGCGACACAATAGTTGTTCATTGATTGCTTTCTCACATGTGCCTTGACCTCGGGCCTTCAGCAGATCGAGCAACCCCTTGCTGGAGCCAGCGACCTTGGGTCCAAGCTGGCAAGCTTTTGCTCAAGCCAGATGGGCTCGCGCTCAAGCTGGCGACCTCAGGGTCTCGAACCTGGGTCTTCCGCATCCCAGTCTGTGCCACCGCCTAGTCAGGCACTTCAAAAGTTTTAAATGAAATAAATATATAAAAAGACAATATTAGCTATGATTCCCAGCACCTTGTGGCTTAATTTGGGCTCCAAATGTTTTAATAAAGAGAAGTTTATATTTAAACATTTAAATTTAGTTGTCAAATATGGTAAGCTTTGCTGAAAGAGATCCTTTTAAGAAGTTTCAAGCTGTATGTCTTTTTATTTTATGAGGGTTTCCCCCCCATTGATTTGAGAGAGGAAGTGGCGGGGGGGGGGGAGAGAGAAGTGTCAACTTGTTTCAATTAGTTGTGCACTCATTGGTTGCTTCTTGTATGTGCCCTGACCAAGGATAGAACCCATGACTTTAGCATGCTGGGAAGACTCTATCCACTGAAATACCCAACCAGGGCCAGTCTTTTTTCTAGTTTCCAAAAACAGGATGCCTGCCTCTTGCTGAAGGTAGAAATGTTTTTTTCCCTTTGGCAATCGACAAACCTCTGGACGGCATTCAGAGCCTCATACAGAACAAAGTGGATCTTCTGGGGGCTGACGCAAAGCCTTTCATATAATTGATTACCATCAGTTGAGGTTTTTCTTATCCATTCACAGGCAGAGTTCTGAAAGGTGCTGCTGATGAGGCATGGCAAAGCGAGCTCCAGAAATGAGTGTTTTCCTTTGATTTTTCACTCAGTATTTGTAAAGTCCAACAGTTTTGGAGCACCACAGGGCACAGCCCCATTAATACTTATTTTCTATTTGGTCAATTTACTTTGAAGAATTTTCATACACCTTCTAAAATATCATCAGCTTTTGTGATGATCTCTGAGAACTGAGAAAACCACATTTTTTTTTTCCCAGCAGTATCTTGAACCATTGTGCTTAGTCAAATTATTAGGTTGCATATCCTTACTGGTTTATTTATAAGTCATAAGGAAAAGAGAAGTGTTAAATCTCTTTTTTTTTTCCTTCAAAACTTGAAGTTTGATGTCCTACGCTATGACAGCTAATCATTATTTGATTGAAAAATGGGACTGGCTTAAACATCAACCTGAATTTTTTTTTTCTTAGATTCTTCTCCAAAGGAAACTTTGGCTGCTGACAGAATGCAAATTTTCACTTGAGTTTTTCCACCATGAAAGGTTGGCTCTTGTTGTTGGTGTTTTAACATGCTGAGAGAAAAAGCTGAATCATACAAACCCTTCGGCACTTTGTAGATCCCTGACACTATCCAATCCTGTATGCCACAGAAAGTTCTCCTTTGCAGGACAAACAAATATATAAACATACAGAAAGTGCTCTTAAAATATTTTGACTAAAATATCATTTTAATCAAGAATTTCTGTCATGATTTCACACTTTTGGAACTCCAACATACTGGAAAAATAATTCCATCTCTTTTGGCACGAATCCATGTATGATATTGTCAAAATTTTTATTGTCATTTTAAAGTACCCAAAAAGAAAAACAAGGTAAGTAAAAATGAAAGGTTTTGACATACATACTTGGTCCCACACTTGTTGGTAAAGGCTGTGGTGATCAGTCCAGACACCCAAGTGTGGCTGAAACTCACGAGGCAGAGACCACTTTGATTTCCAAGAACCACACTTTTAATGGCATGGTACCTGGAAAGATTCAGATCATCTTTTTTTATTTTTTTATTAATTTATTGTGTTTACATAGATTCTAGTGTACCCCGAATACATCCTTCCCTCCCCCATGTTCCCCAGTACATACCCCCGTCCCCCTCCCCATTACACCCTCCACCCTTCCCTCCAGGATTTGCTTTCCTGCTCTTGTCCCACAGATCATCTTACTTGACGACAGTCTATTCCACACATATAGGGTCAAGGACAAGTGTTAACCTTGTCTGTTTTTATACTTTTATTTTCAAATTATAAGAGAAAGTTTATTTAGAAAGTTACAGAGGTAGTAGAAGTGAGCAAGCCAGACTGCTTAGGCTCAGGAAACAAGTTACAGAAGCAGAAGAAGGGCCCATGGAGCTTAGGAGAGAGAAGGCAAAGATAACGCAGCTGGGAAGAAGAAGAGGGGGAGGGGAAAGGCACCGGTGTTTCACCAAATTTTACACGCCTGCCACCTTCTATAGAAGAGATATTTAACATGAAATGACCTGGCAATGAATCTCAGAGAAGCAATGTTACTTTGTGAACATCGTCTGCACTGATTTTCTTAAATGAATGTAAAACCAATATATTAAAATAGGTAGTCCTCAGGTCATGTGTATTAAAATGCTCTTTGTCAGTTGTTTAGAATATAGAATCATGTCTCCATTAAACCGAATGTCATAAATGGGAGCTCACCAAGGTCCGACATTTATGTAAATTGAATGAGAGTGATGAAGTGACATATAACACATAAAAACTTGGCTAGATAAAACCCAGCCCATCCTCCAGTAAGGATGATGTGGGTAGGGAACTTGAACGTGATATAGGAAAAGTCTGTGCTTCATTAGTACACTAGGCATTGTTTGCCAACAGTAAAACCTTCCAGTTGTCTGATTCTAGCCTTTCATGGTCCTTGAGCTATTTCTATCTCAGTAAGTTGTAGGTAACTGTGTTCGTTTCCTAGGACTATGGTAACTAAGTGTCACAAATTAAGTGGCTTATAACAACAGAATTTTTTCTCTTGGTCGGTGTTGGATTATTTTCACATAATCAGAAATTTCTGAAATCAAGGTATCAACAGAAACGAGAGAGATAATTCTTCCCCACCTCTTCCAGCTTCAGGTGGTTGCCAGAACATTTGGTGCCCTTGGCTCATAGACATCAGCCCAGTCTATGCCTCTGCCTTCATCTGTGTGTCTGTGTCCAAATTTCCCTCTTCTTATAGGGATTGCAGTCATATTGGGTTCATGGCCTATCCTTATCCAGGGTGATCTCATCTTAACTTGGTTACATCTGCAAAGACATTATTTCCAAATAAGGTCCCATTCACAGGTGGACATGAATTCTTGGTGGACACTTGCCAACCCAGTACAGTAACTGATAACAATGCAAACCAGTGTTTGTTTATAGACGTGCAATGTCTGTTCTGTTCAGAAGAGGTTCAGTTGGCTTCTCTTCCTCCCACCTGGAAAAACCAGTGTCGCCTTCATTTGCACATTCATTTTACTTTTCATGATCTATAAATGAGCCTGATCTTAAGATTTTCTTTTAAATGAGTTGGTAACAGCTCCTGGTTCCTTTGTTTGTTAAGAAAATCTTTAACAAGAGTTGATCTTAAACTCTGTGTGAGTCATGACTTTTCTTTCCTTTCTTTCTTTCTTCTTCTTTTTAAACATATCTTTTCACAGTAAAAGGAGAGGGAAAAATGCACAAGGGAATTCCCTTCGCTTTCGATGGGCCCTGGGCCAGCCCCAAGCAAACCGCTGAAGTAGGTCAAAGCTTCCTTGAGCAAGTTCTGCTTCCACTCATCACCTGCTTCAAACTCCCAGGAGATGTCTTCTCAGGTTCTTTGTCCTGCACCCCCACTGCTTGACCCTCACCTGCAGCTTGACCACTTGATTCACTTGCTTCCTGCTGAATCAAACCTACCTTTCCCCATACAGAGGTCCACCATCCTCATGGTTCGTGTGTGAGCTGTATAGTTAGGAATAACTGGCCTCCTTTCCCACTAAGCACCTCCATCTTTTAAAAAGACAATGCTTACTAACACACTTTAACCACTATTCAAGTATGCTTTCAAGTAATGCCATTGAAATTCTGTTTCTACATTCGCCAGTTTCTTCTTCTTTTACCTGTGGATTCACTTAGTACCTAATCTTCTCCTTTTTATTATTTTTAAATGATTGCTTCCTATGGCATAGCAACATGAAGATAGCTAGAAAGTCAGCACTTATAATTTGTGAACTTTTTTAGATAAAGCATGTATTCTTATTCTTGAATTGCTTATTTTTTGGACAATTGATTTGTTTAAACTTTTTATTTATTTATAAGTAAATAAATTTTTGTGCGATTATAATCACGTGATTATAATCGCACAAAAATTATAATAAATTATGGTGCGATTATACAATTCACGTGATTAGACAACCACAAAGAAGGATGTGGGTTTGTATTTGTTAATGTGTGTGTTAGTTTGCTGGGGCTGCTCTGACTAAGTACTAGAAACCAAGCAGCTTCAAGGAACAGAAGTGGATTGCCTCACAGTTCCGGAGGCTGGAAATCCGAAATCATGGTGTCGGCAGGGCCGTGCTCTTTTTGAAACCTATAGGGAGAACCCTTCCAGGTTTCTTCCAGCTTCCGGCAGTGGCTAGCAATCCTTGGAGTTCCTTGGCTTGCAACGGCATCAGCCCAATCCCTGCCTCTGTCTTCACATGGCCTTCTTCTTGTGTATCTCTCTTCATTTTTAATAGGACACTAGTCATAATGCATACCAGCCTACCCCTGTATGACCTCATTATAACTATTTACATCTGCAATGACTCTGTTTCCAAATAAGATCACATTCTGAGGCAGAGGGCGTTAAGCTTGAAAAATATGCATTTTAAGGAGAAGAGAAGAGAGCAGCAGATGGGAGGTGACAGTCTCCTACTGCACAGCTGGAGAAGGGCCCCAGGTGTGGAAGGGCTAGCATTGGTTGTGTTAAAGAGGTTGTGTCACCTGTTCAAAGAAGGTGACAGTTCAACCCACAACAGAAGGTAAAGATATCTACAACATAGATATCAACACATTTTTAAGTGGGAAGAGCAAGTAAGAAGATAGCATGCATAGTACTATGTCATTTAACTATGGCATAAGGTCTGGTGGAATCCCACAGATTGGTGAGGCATGATGTGTCAATTTCCAAGGATGACCAGAAGCCCAGCTTGCTTATTAAGAACTGATTCTGATTGAGGAGGCTTTTAAAATCAGATTGTCAGTATTTCATGGCATTCACCCAAAAAATGTTGCTTTCAGGTAAATGGACGTTGGTTCTGGAAGGTTTCAAAGATACAAATACTCTCTTGAGGCCAAGGAATGTCCATGCTGTGCCTTGAGTGGCCTTCCATCTTCAGGATTATGAGGCAGCGCCTCTCGCAAGAACAATTAGGCTTGCCCCAGGAAGGAATTGACGGGGGTGGAGGAAGGTTCTGGGAAACCAGCTCGCCCCTCTAATTGCTGAGGGTAGGAATTCAGTGGGGCTTCCACATGTCATGATGGAAAAGGAGCTGGCAACTCCAGGTCAGGCCTCTGGTTGCAGAAGTCTGTGAGGTTCTGGAAGCTTTTTCATGTTTGTTGTTCGTTCCTGGGCTCTAGTTGCAGGCCATAAGAGAAGAGAGCAGCAGATGGGAGGTGACAGTCTCCTACTGCACAGCTGGAGAAGGGCCCCAGGTGTGGAAGGGCTAGCAATGGTTGTGTTAAAGAGGTTGTGTCACCTATTCAAAGAAGGTGACATTGCTGCCATAACTGCTGAGAGGCAGGGCGGTGGTCCTGGGCATCCTGGATATGGCTCAAGATGGGCTCACTAATGCCTTGACTTGGTGGTGCTTGGTGGCATGTGAGGCTTGGGGAGTATCATGACAGCATCCATGCATAATCCCTTTACCACCTTTCCCTGTTTCAATCTTTAACCTTCATGAATGATACCTGGGTGTCAGGAACAGGTCCTTTCTTCAAGAATCTGGTACAATTAGAGGCTATATATACAGAACAAAGGAGAGGAGGGCCTCAGCTCATCCATCAGGACCATTCAGCTTGGAGGAACAATGTGCTTGTTTTCTAAAGAAAACCAACAGTAATGCCAATTCTAACACTTATGTAATGCTTATTATGTGCCAGCCGCTGTTTTAAGCATTTTACACAAATCAGCTCATTTAATCCTCATTAACCAAACTTTGAAGAAGGCACCATTACTCTTTCCATCTTTGCAGACAAATGAAAACATAAAGAGGTTAAATAGTAGCTGAAACACTAGTTTTAATTTGCCAAGAAAAGTCCATGTGTTTCCTATCAGACAGGTGGAAGATAGAAGCTGGAGGGGGTAAGGGTTAACAGTGGGGTGGAAGGTAGGGGGTGGGAGTTAGTAATGGGGTGGAAGGTGGGGGCTGGAGGGAGTGAGGGTTAACAATGGGGTAGAAGGTGGGGGCTGGAGGGAGTGAGGGTTAATAATGGGGTGGAAGGTGGGGGCTGGAGGGAGTGAGGGTTAACAATGGGGTAGAAGGTGGGGGCTGGAGGGAGTGAGGGTTAATAATGGGGTGGAAGGTGGGGGCTGGTGGGGATGAGAGTTAATAGTGGGGTAGAAGATGGGGGATTGAGAGGATGAGGGTTAACAACATTCCTAAAGAAGGCTTGTTGGGGATTGGGATCTGCTGGGCACTTATTTCATCATCAATGCTATTCTTTGGGTTAAAATGTTCAATAGTAAGTCTGAAGGACACACAGGGTGGGAATTCCCCAACTGGTGGTCTGGCAGAGGGGAATTTGGGGTAAACAACGATATGAGTAATGGTTGAACTCCTGAGCCAACAAGACATGCCTGAACCATGAGTAGTACTAGCAACAGTGGAATTTCAGAGCCTGACAGGATCTGGAGCCAGAGTGACCCCTCCCTCCCAGAGGGGCCCCTGCCTCCCTACACCACCGGTGGGTGGAGGCAGGAATTCATTGGCAGTGAGAAGTTGGAGAGAGGGTGGGATCTAGTATGGAGGGTTCCCAGGGTGCCTTTGGGAGGGGTGGGGCCTCCAGATACAGAGATGGAAGGAATTTCTGGGGCAGAGAGAAAGCTGGAGCTCTGGGTTTAGCCTTCCTTTCACACACATTTACTAAATGCAACTTAATAATAATACATGTAGTTGATATTATTTAAGTGCTTATTCGATTACAGATTCCATGTTAAACTTTTTCCATGTGTTCTTTTTCCCAATCTTCTCTTACAATTTTGTAAGGTGCATGTTGCTGTCCCTAGAGCGGGCTATTTAGCCCTAGAGAACTTTCATTTTACCCCAATTAAAAAGAGCAGAGTTTCTAAACCCTTTTGAACAAAGGACCTCCATGTGGCATCATCCAGGGTGCTGTTTGGCTGTGCCCTTAGAGCTTAGCTCAGGAGCCCTCTGTGTGGGGAAGGCCAGTGACAAGATGAGACAGCCAGGGAGGATGGAACCAGAGAGCAGAGCCCTGCAGACCGCTGGCATTGGAGTCAGGTCATCTACTGAGACCAAGTGGGAGGAGGTGAAAGTGGTGAGTGTCTAGAATGGCAAGAACAAAGAATAGGTACCAGAATTTCTCACTGGGTCCAAGAAACCCCGCCCCCCCCCCGGACCCCCCCAGGGTGGAGACCACAATCATATTTTTAGGAAGCATTTTCCTTTTATTTATTTATTTATTTATTTATAGCAAGCATGACTTCCTGGGGAAGTACTCAGTAGCCTGGGTGATAGTGCCAAAAATGGGGTTGTACACATGACCCCAGAGGAAAGGTTAGTGGGCTATGTGTGCTGGGAAGTCAGAGGTAAGGAAGAGAGGAATTTAGATGATACCTCATAAATTATCTCAAGAAAGGGAAGGAAAGCAGAAACAAGGGTATGATGCTGGGTTAGAAAAGAAGGGGAAGGAGTGCCCTGGCTGGATAGCTTGGTTGGTTAGAGCATCATTCTGAAGCACAGAGGTTGCCAGTTCGATCCCTGGTCAGGGCACATGTAGGAACAGATTGATGTTTCTGTCTCTCTCTCTCTCAAATCCACAAAATAAACATTAAAGGAGAAGGAGAATTAGGTAGTTTGGCAAGGTTTAGGGACTAGGTAGGTCAATGGACACATAGATCCACTGAGGCTGTATCTTGGTGGGAAATGTGTGGTCCAGGAAGCTGCCTGAATTGCCTTCAGGTAGAAAAAACAAAGGCTGTTTTTTCCAAAATCACAGAAAAGTACCAGATGTGTAGAATTGTACCATCTCTACTTCAAGGGCCATTTTCACCAACTTTTATAACAACATTTTCTTTACCTCTTTAGTGCTGTGACTGTTGAGTGGCAAATGATCACAGGTGACCATAAAGGTGAGTGAGTGGTAAGTAAACATTACTGGAAGTCCTTACAAATGACACTTTATTCGAGAGCTCTGTGCACTTGTACATTGGATGGGAGTGGGGGACACTTGTCATTTTATGATGTAAGGATATAGTCATATTTTCTGCTGGTAAGAGTGGTCCTAGTTCATGTGGTGGAATGAAATGGATACTTAATCAACATTGTCCCAGTGAGGCACACTGAAGCCGGGGGAGCCTGAGAAATATAGATAGGAGGTAGGTAAGAATGCCCTGAGAGGCCTGGTTTGGGCAAAAAAGAAACGAAGTTCATTTTGAGATCTTTTTCAGGATTTAGGGAAAACCTCTTAAAAAACAGATGATAGAATTCAGAAACCTTCCAAGGGTAGGTGATCTGAGCCAGATGGAGAATGATTTGGTCTCATTCCTCTGACAATCTGTTACTAGACTAAAAAGGTCCTTATTTAAAGGGAATGGGACCAAGCCCAGAGACAATGGTAAGCTGAGGCGTATACCTGGCTCCCTGATAGCCCTGACAGGGGCAGAGTTGGCGTTGTGGGCTCTACTGATAGGCTGGGGCCAGGGTCCGGAGTAGTTGATCATTATAATAGGTCCTGATATCAGCCATGGTGTCCTTGTGTCTTGTTTTCTGACTGTGGTCAGTAGGTCATTCTGCTTTCATGGGCATGCTGAAACACAACTGAGGTCGAGATGTTATCTTCAGTTTGACTGAAACTCTGTTCCTTTGATCAACAGGCCTGCAGCTTCATTCTTAAGACAGCTTGACTCTGACCAGAACCTGATGTCCTAAGGGCTTAATGATTAAGGGAGCAGACGTGCAGTATGTCGTGGTGCTATCAGACTGGACGAAACTAGATTGAATTAAGGAGAAAGTCTTCTTAAAGAACTGAAATTCCTGTGCGGTTACAAATCTAAGGAAGGACTATTTGGGCCCAAGAATCTGGAGCTCAGAGAGAGAATGAGAGTGACATGGAGAAGTGAAAAACTATCTGTGATAGAGAGCTAAGGAGTATTATAAGTCAAACTGTGGTGATCCCGTGTCCTCGGAGGTGTGGGACATAGCCTGACCAGTTTGGCACTAAAGCATGTGGCGCCACAGCCACATGATTCAGGTAGCAATTGTGTTCCCCCAAGACAAAAGGGAGGCCACCTCAATAGTGAAAGTTTCCACCTAGGTTTCCAATTAGGTCCTTTTAATAAAATTGCAATATTTAAATCACGTGGTCTGATTGGATGGGGCAGGTCTCAGTTTGTTGGTGGGAAGACAAATCCGGGACTTCCTGTAGTGGTTGACTCAGATGGTGAACGCAAGTGGGCAGGGTGCGGGAAGCCGCGACTTCATTCCGAGGTTCTTCCTGGTGCGGGGGGTGTACGAGAAGCCCCTGTCAGCAAATGACCACTAGACTCCTATGAAATGTTGGCTCTTGGTTGACCACTGGGAGTCCATCTTAGCAGATAAATTACTTCTCAGGGTCCACCTCAAAAAATCTTTCTCCTTGGGGTCCACAGTGACAATGATGACCCTTGACTGCACCTCAGCACTCCAATGTACACACAGCACTAGGCTTGAATGACAGCTGAAATGAGTTGAAATATTGACTTTTATACATCCTTCAGGTTCTACTGCCAGCACACTCAACTAGCCAGCAAGGTCAGCCACCGTTCGTCCATGATGCCTTGTGTTTTGGGTCATAAAGACTCTGGTCCAGCTGCTTCCCTCAACAGAGGTGTTCTGTGTCACTGCCTACATTTGAGAACTTTAGTGAGGTCCTGCTGTCTTCAGTGACATCATTCAGTCCTTCCAATTTGAGCGGTCCATAGCCCCAGTGGTTGGTAGCTCTTAGGGGACACTTGTCAGCATGTGGGCAGGCACAGGTAATTGTTATAGAGAGTAACTGCCAGCTCTCTGGGGCAGGACCATGTCAAGGAGAATGTCTGTGAGGGATGGGAGGAGAAGAGTTCTGTGCTGAGAAAGAAGAAACTAGAAGCCAGGCCTCAGAGGGGAGATGATGCATGAAGCCTTTTGCAGTCTGCTATGGGGGACTCGGGAGTTGGCTGCCACCACAACAAACATGAGCACGAGTCACTGAGGGGTGGGAGGAGGATTCTATGGAGGGAGTCTGTGATACAATGTGCATATTGAGACATTGATTTTGCATTTGGGGGTATTTTTGATCCAAAAATAAATTGCCAAAATGTTCTGGTGAATTGTTGAAAGAATCTATATTCTTCTAGCCACAGAACCAGAGGCCGTCACATTCAAGTGTAAAAAATGTGCTAATGAAAAGAGTAGCTGTTGTCTCAATCACAGTCTATGTTGTGAAGGGGTAGACAGAATTCCCATAAAATCTGTGCCAGGGTTGGTCTTCAGGACTCAGGAGCTAATTGCTTCCAGGTTGGGTAGGAGCGGTAGGGTGCTTTAGATTTAGGATTGTGAGTAAACTGAGGTTGCTCAGTCATCTCCTTCATTGGTTTATTCGTTTATTCAGGAATGTTTCCTGAGCCTAGTCTGGACCACATGCTATGGTAGCATACAGCCCAGAATGGTCTCTGTTCTTGAAATTCATGCTAGTTCTCAGGCCTTCAGCCTTGCTCCTCTGCAGTCTATGGGGAAAGAAATCCCACCTACTCTCCTCCCTGGAGCCTCAGGGCCTGTGGGTATGGAATATGGGGTGTGGCATCCCCACTTCCCAGCTCTGCACTGGAGATCTGGGTGCCGACAAAATGGACAGCCAGAGTGAGTCCTAGCAACTATGTCTGTGTCTGCTGTAATGGTCACTGTTCAGGCAGAGAATTTGGGTCAGGGCTGGAGATGTCCATTGACTTGAACAGAAAAGAAACCTCCACAGACTCATGGAGAGGTTGTGGGGAGGGTGTGAAGAAGCAGATGACAGGGATTCAAAGAGTAGTGGGAAAACAGAGAGGGGAGACATGGCCTTCTCATGTTACAGACCCAGGGGTTTCGGAGGGTTGTCCAAGAAGCATGAACTACTTTTGCAACTTTCAAAAAAAATCCATATATTTTTAAATGAATAAATAGAGAATGAAAAGTGGAGTTATTGAAGGAGATCTTTCTTGCAGAAGGTCCAGCTGTGAAGGCAAGGTGTGGGGAGGTGCAAGAGGGTTTGTGGGACAAGCAAAATCTGCTTTAAGGTGGAGATCTCAGTGGGGTTGCCAATATCAGAGGACAGGTGATAGATAATAATGAGAGAACCCTGTGGGGAGGGCATCTAGAATCCCCAGGGAGGCGGGCTCCAGTCTGCCTGCAGGGGAGGGGGCCTCTTCCCCTGGAGTCTGGACATAACAAATGTCAGTATGCAGATGATGCCCAGCTAGGGGCCAGGAGGGGGATTCCAGCGTGCTCACTCCACAGATTGGTCCCATTCTCTCTGTAGAGTAGGAGGTGAGGGCTTTGAGGAGGGTGGTGGGTTGGGCTTTAGGGGTGTAGGAGAAGACTTGAGAAGGTTGCTGTGGGGACCGAGAGAAGGGCCTGGCGGCAGGTGCGGCACTCCACATTGCTGGAGCAGGGTGGGTGCAGGGAGAGGACAAGAGGCTAGGAGGAGGAGGATTAAACACACGTGTGTGTGATGGTAGGAGGAGGCTGGTAGGAAGAGGATTAACCACACGTGGGTCTGGGCTCAGAACCATCTGTGAGGCCCATCCCTTCTGTTTCACAGGATGTTTCTCTAGAAGCAGCACCACCACACTGGGTGAGCCCAAGTCTCCTTGGATCCTGCCCTCCCCCGGCAGTTTGAACACAGTGGTTATACACCACAAGTTAAGGAACCACTGATGGTCAGTAGCTGGGTCCTGTGTCTTCCTGTCTCTGCTGGTGTGTCTTTTTTAAAAAAAATTCCCTTAGATCCAAAGACTTGGGAGTGTAAGCAGCTAAAGAAAGTTCAGGTTCTTGCTCTGTGCTTGTTCTTATATGCATCTAGCAAGTTCTGAGAGATAGCTAGAGGCTGTTCTAGCAGGCCATGCCTTCTCCTTCCTTTAACAGGGATTTGTAGCGGATAGACCAAGATGGTGAGCCACCCTCTGAAATTCTGGGGATTAAATAACCCTAATAAGTCCTGGCCCTTAAGTTTGGTGAGCTTTCAGGTTATAAGAAGGAAATTGCAAAAACATTATTGGTAAACAGGGTAACAAGAGCTTTTATAAGGGCTTGAACAAAGGGACGATGATGAGGGAAATGGGGGCCCAGTACTTGGGGTGGGAGACCAGGGTCATGGAGAAGCCTTTTGTTGAGTTGGTCTTTTAATAGCTTTTCACATTACATATGATTCCCTAAATTGGCCTTGAAAATCTAACCACCTTAATTCAGAAGAGGACCCAGGGCATTTTTGTCATTGGAGCAAACATGAGTTCTCTAGTTATCTCCCATTATTGCTAATTCCTGTCAAAAGTAGAAAAAAAGGCAGAAGAATTGGCAGTTAGGTGCACACATGGGAAAACGGAGAGGGGAGACATGGCCTTCTCATGTTACAGACCCAGGGGTTTCTGGGGGTTGTCCTTTCAAATATTTCACCACGAAGGCAGAAATCCTCCCTAAAAGAAAATGAAGTTCTTACATAGTTACACCAATTCAGACTACACTGGGAGGAATCTAGCTGCTGTCAATTGAATTGAGTTACAGCCAAACAGCAGCTGCTCTCTTTAATGGGGAGATAAAAAAAAAATACACAGAAACTTGTCTTTGTATTTCTCAGCAGATCAGAAAGGTAACCTGACTGCAAATTCTGCAGACTGACTTCAGGATGCTCTCGGTTGCTTCCCCTTTTGCAGTCTATACAGGAAAATTTGCAAAAACTCCAAGTCAAATAATTTTGATTTACTTAAGACTGTTAGGAAAAAAAAAAAGTGACTAAGAGATGTCCCATCCTCACCCCCTACTCACTTCTAATTTCTCCTTTAGGGATCAGGAGAGCTGGAGGTAATGAACTTCTCCAAACTACATCCTTGAAGATTTCTGAGGGAAAGTGGGAGTGAAAAAATGGAATGTCAGTGGTATGGTTCTCCACTGATTCATGTTTCTTTCCCTTAGAATAGTTTTTATACATTTCTTGGGTTTCTTTCCCCATTGTCTAGACTTTGGGTTATCATCTGAATATAGCAACAAAGAAAGTACTGGAGTTTAAAAAGTTCAGGTCACTTGACATGGGTGGTTCTTTTAAGGAAATAGCTGGACACGGGTGCATTGGAAATATCTGGACAGTGTGTACAGTAAGAAGATGCTGGATTAACCCTAAATATCAAGAATAGTTGATTGGTTGGATAAATACTGGTATACCCACAGTAATAGACATTACTATTATGGTTGTAGCTCAACAGCAGTAGAGCCATAATTGGAAACTAGTTCTCTCTGATATGAGTTTACTTTTTATCCCAAGCCACACTGCTTTCCACATGAAAAAACTAAAAGGCATTTCTTAGTCACCTTACTCAGGCTAGTTCTTTTTGCAAATGGGCTAACAAATTTGGAGAAGCAGCTTTGGCAAGGTGGTTTATATCACCAAGGTAAATGGATACTTTAATTTTTAATACTAATGGAAGTTAACACTCATGGTGTGCTAAATTCCAAACAATGTGCAAAGGTTTAAAATCACTCTCCCAATCAATCCTCATTCTAGCCCTGGAGGTGGGACCCTGGTATTTTATGAATAGTGGGGTGGGCTTAGGTTTGCTCCATTACTAGGATTCCCTCTTCCACTTTGCTTTCCAAATAAAGTTTGGGGGTCACTACTACAGGAGTAGTTCACTTCAGTTCTTAAATATACTGCTTGAAATTTTGAAAGATTCTTTTGTTGTAAGTAGTACAGTTAGGTGGTCTGCTCCAGACAGATAACTGAACTATTAAATTTTTAAATATTAAATAAAAATTTTCAACTAAATCAACCAATTGTGTAATTGATATGTATGGAACTTTAAAAAATCATAAATTAAATATTTCATTGAAATGAAAAGTTCTTGGATAATCTACAGTTTCTCAAAATGTTATTGATTTAACAGTTATCCTAAGTATTTCAGCAGTTTTGATACTTTCTCCTATGTAGATTTTGTATACATGTTAAATAAATGTGGACTTTGCTACATATGTCTAATTTTGTGTTCTTTTAGCAATATTGAAAATTTATTGTCTTTGTGGTAAAAACACCTGGGGTAATTGAGTGAGGTAGCCAGAGGTGTGAACTTGAAGGCCTCTTCAGCCTCGGGTGTTACAGTGTGCTGAATGGGTGGGTTGAAGGGGGTCACCAACCCCCTGCATTTCTAAAGGAGGAAAATGACCAACTTGAGTTTGGAGTGGATCACTCACAAACCACTAGCTCTTACTTGGAGAGGACTGTTCTAGAAGTTTATCTTTAAAGGGAAAACCACTGGAGTGCCATTTGGACGCATATTTCTAAGAAGGAAAGGAGGAAGTGATGTACTCTGAAGATAGAGCCTTGAATTCATTGTTTAGTGAAGGAGTGATGAGGACCAAGGGTGCTCCATTCCAGAGCTGAAGCTGGTCAAAAGACCCTAGCCCCATCCGCCCTGCCACTGCCCACAAGAGATCTTCCCTGAATTCCACACAGAGCCATACCAGCTGGGAAGAGCAGTGGGCTAGCAAACCCAATCCCCACCCCCCACTCCCCGCCCCCAGGAGGGCACTGCAACTTGTAAGTCCCCTGACTTCACTTAACAGGCCTCTGGAAACGCTATAATAATGCCAACCTTGAAAGGGGGAATTCCCAGTGGGAATTTATGTAAATGTTCCAGTTACAGAAAAAAGTATAAAGAGCAAACCATGATTTGGGGTATTTTTGGCTTCGGAAAGAAAGCCCGGGAGTACAGAAGGAGGTCAGTGCGCCCACTTCCAGCTCAGAGTGCGCTCAGGCATGGACATGTTTTCACCAGAAATCGCTGTCCTTCTGAGCCCTGGGATGCCAGGTTCTGGGCTGACCCAGGGAACACTGGAGGCCCTGGTTACCACCACTGTGGGCCGGTCCAGTGTCCAGTAAACCAAGAGGCTCAAAAGGCCTCCACGTTCACTCCTAGCTCCTCCTTCCACCCCTCCACCCCACCCACCCCCGTTCCCCGCCAAGGAGTATTTTTATTTTTATTGCTTTATTTTCTTTTTATTTATTATTTATTTATTCCCTCCCTGGGGGTATTTTTTATCGTGCTTCCCGCTGTGCCCCTGGCTTGACCACCCAGGCCTAGGTTCCTCCAGCTTGTCCCCAGAGGCTGTATCTGCACGATGTTGTTTACCTCTGAGCCCTGAGCGTTGGCAGCTGGTGGGCACGCTGTCAAGAATGGTGGGAAAAAAAGGAAGGAAAGAGGGAGAGGTGACAGAGGGAGGGGTGGCGTTTCCCCTGTGGTCTTGTCTTTGCCCCTGCATGGACCAGCGATGCTTCCTGTCAAAGATGCAATACCCCCAGTCTAGGCTCGGAATGTGCCCTCACTACCGCACCTCCATGCAGCCTTTGCCCGAGAAGTTGGTGTGGAGGTCGGGGGCTCCCCTTGGCAAAACCTCATTCTCAGCGCTGGGATAGACCGGGAGAGGCCAATCTCCAACCAGGAGTGTGCCGCGGAGTTGGTGCTCTGCCTAGCTTCTCCAGGTTAATCCGTCTCGACTTCCAGTTACACGGTGACATTGAACAGGGGTGGGGGAGGGGGAACTTCACAGCTCTGGCCTGGAGCAGACTGTTAACAGCCACGCAAGTCCCCCCCCCCCCCCCGCAAGCTAGTGGATAAGTCTCCAGGGTCGGTCTTTTAGGAACAATGTGAAAACACAGTTGGCCCGGGTTCTGCGTGACCCGAGGACTCTGTCGATCTTCTCCAAGTTTAGAGTGTCATGGTCTGCGGCGCAGCTCTGGTTACGGGCCCCCCACGGTGGATTTCACCTCTCCCACAATGACTTGTCTTCCGTGCCGGAATGACCTCGGGATTCCCCAGTCTTAAGCCCGGAGTGGAGATGGCCCCGAAGCCCGGACTCCTGGAAAGACGGCAAATGGGTCCGAGAAGTTCCCCCACCCTCTCTTGGAGGCCAGACACTCTGGGCGGCGCCAAGGTTCCAGGGCTTAGATGTTTCTGACACGCAACTCAGGCTCAGCCCGCGGCGTCCCTTGACCTGCACCTTCCTCTTCAGTCCAGTGGCTTCTGGAGGAGAGGGCAGGGTCGCTCGCCACCCGCGATACTGGAGTTCGGGTTCTTTAGGTGTTGCTTCTGGTTCTTCTACGCGTGCATTTCTCAGCTCCGGGACAAAGAAGTCGGGTACACTGTCTCCTTGGCACCAAGAAGCCCCTTCTTGGTTCTTAACTTTTGCCGGAACGGGCCGCAGGGCAGAATACTAGGGGCGCGCTCCTACTCCTGAAGGCCGCCCCGCCCGGCCGCCCACACGGTGCTTGGAAAGCCCCCGCGGCTCCTCCCACCCCTGAGGGGCTCGCTCCAGCCTCCAGTGACTTTAGTCTTCCAGCGCAGCTGCCTAGTGCTCGTTTCCACAGGCCTGGAGAGCGGAGAGCTTTGCTTTTCTGGGGCTGCAGGGGACGAGGGACGGTGATCTTGGTGGGCTCTGAGTTCCCGCCTCCCGGCCCGCGCGCCACGGCCCCCTGCCCACGCCCCAACCCCCGGCCCGCGCCCCGGCCGACAGCATGGTGCTGCTGGCCGGGCCCGGGCCGGAGGGCGGCGGGGCGCGCTGTGTGTCTCCGCAGCAGCAGACCCCACCTCGGGATGCGAAGGCCGGAGAAGACCCTCCTGACTACGAGGAGTACGAGGACTTCTCGCATCTGCCCGACACCCGCAGCATTGCCTCGGATGACTCCTTCTACCCTACCCCAAGCGAGGAGGAGTATGGCTCCGGGAGCGCGGAGAGCATCGCGGAGGAAATCCCTGAGGGCGTCCCGGAGGCGGCGACCCTCCTGCGCGCCGCGTGCGCCAACGACGTGGGGATGCTGAAAGCGCTGCTGCAGCGGGGACCGCGCGTTGAGGAGGTACAGGAGACCGATCCCAACGGCCGGGTAAGTAGGCGTCCCCCAAGGGTTCGGGTCCCCTCCGCAGTCTGTCCCATTCCCCGCTCCACATTCCGGCTCTGCCAAGGTCCTGCATAGACTTTGCATTGCAAAGAGCGCCTTTTCCTTGCTCTCGGTGCTTGAGGCGTGCATGGAGCGTTGGGTGACCTGCCGGTCCCAGGCTCCGGGCAGGGGAGTTCGATTTGTCCGAGGTCACAGCCTGGCGGGGACACACCTAATCCCGCGTCTTCACGGAATCCCTTTCTTGTTTCCTGCCCCCGGGGTCTTCTGGTCCCTGAATCCTTTTTGGGGCCTCTTGTTGGCTCTTCAACCTGGGCCCCCTCTGACTTTTACTTTCTTTGCTCATAGCGAATCACTTCCATCCTTCCAACTCTCCAGTTGTACCCCTTAGCCCCTGGAGCCTTCTGCCCCTTCCCTTCCATGCTGGAAAGTGAATCGGCTCCTTTGGGCCACCCGGGTTCGTAATTTCTCCCCAGATCGTCTGCTTACTCCCCCCACCCCACGCCCCACTTTGCCTAGTGGTCCGCACGAGGTGACTGCCAGGGTGATCTCCGAGTTGATGACATCAGGGTCACCGCCCTCTCTCATCGCAACCCCCACACCCCCTACAGGGCATGGGAACTGCATTGGAGGGGCAGGCACCCACCTGGTAGGGCAGACTGAGTAGGGTGGGGAGAGAGACACAGGGTATCTATCTGTTATTTGTGTCAAGACTCAGAGACTGCAACCTTTAGAAAAGGAAAGAAAAGAGTTGGCTTGCAACCTACCCAGCACTTGGAGGGAAAAAACAGAGTGACTACCATGGCGAACTGCCAGTTAGGCTGCGCTGTGTGAACAAGCAGTGGTCTCACCTGATTGTTACATTCCCCAGGTCCTGAGGGATATCTGCAGTCTCAGCCTAGCACAGATCAGGAATGCAAGTGCTTTTGCTTAGGAGCCCACAGCTGAGGGACGATATGTGCTTTGTGCTTTTGCTTGAGAACTGGTGGAACCCTATGCCATTGGTTTATCTCAGGGGCCAGGGAGGTTTGTCTCTGACTGTAGTCTGGGCTGGGCTTTAGCATGGAGGAGCTTGGACTGCTACCACTAGTGTTTAATTTGAGCTCGGGGAAGTGTTTGTGCTTGCTGTCCTGTGTCAGGCAACTCTGGCTAGGAGTCTTCTAGGGCTAGAGGTACTAAGGTGGGGCCCTCCTGGCAGCTTAGCCCTGATCCTGCTGGGACACAGGGCAGTGCTCGCACCCCAACCCTCATCTGCCCTCGCTGGTGGGGACTGCAGTTTTGAGTTTCAGGAGGTCTAGGGGTTCTTTTTCCAGTTCTACTTTCACTTTTTCAAGGAGAGTTTTCACGTACAGATGATTAAAGCAGAGACTTCTTTCTTGAAGCCCACAAGGATGAGGAAGAACAGGGGTGGAGTAGGTCTCTCCCAAGTTGTGGGTAGCCCTGAGTCTCCAGTGGGCTGGGGGTGGGGGAAAGGCACTGGCCAGCCTGGTTTGCTCTAGCCCCACTCTGAGGCTTCACTGGGCTCATATTTATGTTTCTTTTGGAGGCAAAAATAAATAAATAAGTAAAAGTTTGAAAACAGCTGCATCGAAGCCAATGGAAACTATCCCCAGCGGGCTTGGGCCTCAGAGACTGAGTTTCTGGACAACTTTTGAAAGCCCTTTCCTCAGCATAGTCAGGAGATGGCAACCAGACAGAGAGGGTGGCTCCAGTCTGTGTGAGGTTGTCTGCCTTGTTTTCTCCTTGTAAACAAGGTGAAGGACAGCTCCTACATCCTGGGGCTCTTAGCATGCAGTACCTGAACATGCAGCACTCTGACATGGCCCTTGTTTACTGTCTTGTCCTGTTTCTCACTCGCCCGTCTTCTTGCTCTGGAAAGTACATTCTCTACATTGTTTTCTCTTCTGCCAGGCCAAGCTTTTCCTCTCTGCTTTTCCCTTTGGTTTCTCTGATTTGTATCTCCTCTTCTCTTTTCCCCACCAAATTGGGATGAAGAAATGACACATGGCCAACCAACAGCAAGACTTTTGGGGCCTTTTATCTCCTGGCCATGAGGAGCAAGTCCTGTGTTCTGTGCTCTGAGGAGGGCAGGAGAGAACTTTTGCTCTTCCCATGACTTCTAGGCGCTGTTCCTCAAACAGCCTCCATGTTCCTGAAAGACAAATAAAATGTCCCAAAGTACCAGTGCATGACCCTATGGCAAATGGAGTGTGCATTACAGACCTACTGTGTGCAAGGCACTGTTTAGGTGCTATAGGAGACTCAAAGATGCGCTAGTTTCTGCCTTGGAGAATCTTAACCTTTTAGTTAAGGAGAGAAAAACTCAGAGTAATTGTGCCCAGTTCAGAGAGAGGACAGGAAAAGACAGATGGGACAAGTGTCTCGAATGCAGGGACCTGAGAACAGTGCCAGAAGCCTCGGTAGGGGAGACTCAAAGGCAGTGTTAGGCAGGAGAGGAGTGCTAGACTGTGGTGTAGCACAGCGGGGCAGTGTGGGAGCTTAAGCTGGAGCAATGGACCTGGGCCAGGTGATGAGGGGCCAGCCTGGAGTAGCTGGCTAAGAAATAGGAAATTGGGAAAGAAACTGGTTTCAGCATGCCAGTGCCCAACCTTGGGGCCACAAAGCTGCTCACTCACTGCCTTTAGGTTCTTACCTTAGGGGCACTTTCTTGGGGAGGTCTTTCCTCCTACCCTGTCTAAGCTAGCAGCACCTGGAGTTCAGGAATTGAGGGTGGTTATTTGGGATATTACCGGTAGGTCGCATTAGGGTAAAGATGTAGAAAAGACATTTGGGGGAGAGCAGTGTAGCAAGAAGGAATGGCAAATGCAAAGGCCCTGAGGCAAGAGCCCTGGGTGCCTGGTCTACCAGTTACCATGATTAGTGGCAGTAAAAACCTCACAGAAAGCCCTAGAGCCTTGGTGGAGCAGAGGGGTAGTTAGTTGCATTGACTACAGAATGCACAGCTCAAAGATACAGCCCATAGCAAGCTTCCCAGAACAAAAATGTCTCTGAAAGCTTTGAAAGGTTTTCTGAGCTGTGTTTGTTGAGCTGCTGGTCTCTGGTCAGTTAAGAAGGGAGTTCTGTCTGAGCTGACAGATGTTTCACTGAGTTTGAGTAATTATGAATCAGATGTGTTTTGTTTAAGAGAATATGTTCCTTCCTGGCCTTGAGATTGGTAGAATATTGGCTGTGGCTCCGCACTCAATTTTGCTTCTAAAATATTTATTACTCTAAAGGATTGTGTAATTTAATATGCAACATGTAAATATTTTTCAGACAATTCTCTAGTAACATTCAAAGTGTGCTCTTGCTGTCTTTTAGATTTATGGTTGTTTTGTTCCCTCTGAATTAGGGACAGTGAAAGCTGCCATAATTCTTTCTCTTAGTTCTTCCCTTCTACTTATTATCTCTGGAGGTTCACATGTACGGTGGTGATGGCTCTGGAAACAGCATCACAACCAAAGGAAGTGTTAGAGTTGCCTTTGTGGTTCAGAAGGGCAGTTGGAATGTCAGACAGCTCTTGAAACAAATTAGGCCCAATTAGGCTAAATATAAAACATTGCACTCCTTTCTTGATGTGATTCTTCTAAGGCAGGGGTCCCCAAACGTTTTACACAGGGGGCCAGTTCACTGTCCCTCAGACCTTTGGAGGGCCGCCACATACAGTACTCCATATACTGACCACCAATGAAAGAGGTGCCCCTTCTGGAATTGTGGCGGGGCCAGATAAATGGCCTCAGGTGGCCGCAATTTGGCCCGCGGGCCGTAGTTTGGGGACCTCTGTTCTAAGATATGCTTAAATTCCAAGGTCTCAGTGAAATTTTTCAAAGTCCCCTCCACCCATTTACTCTATAGTCTAGCAAAGCTCACCACACACCCAGGATGGAGGGAGGCATCTCCCTTTACTCTTGAGTGGCTTCAATGTTTTATTGATTTGTTCTGAAGATCAGGACCTTTGTCTTGACAGATACGTAAGAAATTTTGTGGCTGCTGGTGGTTTTTAGAAGGCTACAGAAGGTGAATACACTTTGGACTCACCTTTTCCTAAAATGAGAACCAAGTTGTTTGGGCTTCACACCCAACCCTTGAGTATTTTCTAGGCCTCAGTATGAATGGCCTGCAGGTGCACTAGTTAGCGTAGAGAGTAAGCTCTGGCTTCATGCCTCCGTACATATGTTGAGGGCCATCAAGCAAGCACTGGGGAAGGGGGTCAAGAAGGGGACTGGGGCCCAGGGGGAGGAAGTAGAGAAGTGTGTCAGCTGAATTGAGCCTCGAAAAACCTGAGATTGTGATGGGTAGGCTGTCAAAATGTCTGCCTCTTCCTCCTTCACCGACTATGCCGGGGTATTCTGGGCCCACTAGCAGTGGAAATGTGCATGTGTTTTTTGTTTTCTTGTTTGTATTATTTATTTATTTGTTTGTTTATTTATTCATTTATTAGTTTTTTTGAGAAAGACTGGGTAAGAGAGAGAGGCAGGGAGAGAGAGGATGAGAAGCATCAACTCATATGTAGTTGCTTTTACTTTAGTTGTACATTGAGCTTCTTGTACGTGCCTTCACCGAGTCCGAGTCTGCCCCCTTGCCAGTGACCTTGAGCTTTTCATGCCAGTGACCTTTTGGGCTCAAGTTGGTGAGCTTTGGGATCATGTGGACAATTACCCTCTCAAGCCAGTGACCCTGTGCTGACGAGCCTGTGCTTAGAGCCAGTGGCCTCAGCATTTTGAACTGGTGACCTCTGCATTCTGGGTCGATGCTTTATCCACTGCATCACCACAGTTCAGGCATATTTATTTATTTATATTTTTATTTATTTTATTATTTTTTAAAATTTCTTTTTGTTTATTCATTTTAGAGAGGAGACAAAGTGTGTGTGTGTGTGTGTGTGTGTGTGTGTGTGTGTGTGTGAGAGAGAGAGAGAGAGAGAGAGAGAAAGGGGGGAGGAGCTGGAAGCATCAACTTCCTTATATGCCTTGACCAGACCAGTATAGGGATTTGAACTGGCGACCTCAGTGTTCCCAGGTCGACACTTTATCCACTGCGCCAACACAGATCAGGTGCTATTTATTTAGTTTTAGAGAGAGAGGAATGGGGAGACATTGATTTGCTGTTCCACTTATATATGCATTCATTGGTTGATTCTTGTATGTGTCTTAGCTGAGGATCAATACCACAACCTTGGTATATTGGGATGATGCCCTAACCAACTGAACTACCCAGCCAGGGTTGTTCTTCTTTTTTTTTGATTTTAGATTTACAGTAAAATTGAGGGGATGGTACACAGATTTCTCATATAGCCCTGCCTCCACATGTGCACTACCTCTCCCGCTATCAACACCAGAGTGGTACATTTGTCATAATCAGTGAATCTATATCAACACATCATTATTACCCAAAGTCCATTGTTTGCATTGTCGTTCACTCTTTGTATTGTATATTTCATGGGTTTCAACAGATGTATAATCTGTATTCATCATTATATCATAAAATATCCCATGTGTTTTCATATAAGTGTATCAGTTATTTATGACCACAGCAATGCTGCATAACAAGTAACTGAAATCCCATGAATGTATACGACAGTAAACATTTTCCTAAGGGTGGCCCAGCTCAGCTGATTCTGACTAGACTTGCATTCAGCTGGTTCAACTGTGGATGGCAGGACCAGGAAGGGCTTGGCTGGAGCAACTGCTGGGTATGGTCTCTCATCTTTCAGCATGCTGGCCTGGGCTCGCTCTCCAGGACAGGGTCAGGGTTCCAAGACAGCAGTAGAGCTGATAAGTTTCGGTGTCCTTTCTGCTGAAGCAAGTTACAAGGCCAAGTCCAGATTTACCCGCTTGACTGTGAATTTGCTTTTGTTTCTATAGGATGTTATTCACTAACCACAAAGTGTTTATTTTCATTAAGAAAAACTTTCGATAGGCACCTAATTAGGGGTGCCAAGATCCCTTTTGTCCCAATTATCCAGCATCAGCAAACATTACCCCAAAGACCCGTTTTAATTTTGATGGGAAGGGTTACATTAAATGCTGCTCTTTGTGTGTCTGTGCCAGTGCTGGTCAACCTGGTCCCTACCGCCCACTAGTGGGCTTCCAGCTTTCATGGTGGGCGGTAGCGGAGCAACCAAACGGTGCCGCGATTGGCCCACCATGAAAGCTGGAATGCCCACTAGTGGGCGGTAGGGACCAGGTTGACCAGCACTGGAAGGTAATCATAAATTTAGAATGACCACTGTCACTGGATTTTGGAGCTGGAAAGGATTTTAGGGGTTATTGGTCTCCATCACTTTATAGTTGAAGAAAGTGAGGCTCAGAGAAGAGGATATCTAGATCATTAGGAGAGCTGGGTTCTAGAATGACCCTGAAGCTGCTTATGATGCTCCTCTAGACCTGCAAGGGTCCCTGTCCGAGGGCCTTTTGAGCTTTCCACTTTTGCCTCCTGGCTGCACCTGAGTAATGGGCTAGCTAGAAATTTAGTGGGGTGGTTGGGGGTGATTTTGAACATAAGACTTCTTTTTCATTCTATACTTGTAAAGGAAGACTAATGGGCGAGGTATTATAAAAGTCTAAAGCGGGTCTCCAAACTACAGCCCATGGCCACATTTGGCCCCCTGAGGCCATTTATCTGCCCCCACCTCCTTCATTGGTGGTCAGTGAGAGGAGCACAGGATGCACCCGCACCTATAGTTCTCATTGAAATACTGGTCAGTTTGTTGATTTAAATTTAGTTGTTCTTTATTTTAGATATTGTATTTGTTCCCATTTTGTTTTTTTACTTTAAAATAAGATATGTGCAGTGTGCATAGGGATTTGTTCATAGTTTCTTTTTATAGTCCGGCCCTCCAACGGTCTGAGGGAGAGTGAACTGGCCCCCTGTGTAAAAAGTTTGGGGACCCCTGGTCTAAAACAATAATAGGGTACATGAACTTTTTTGGACTCTCTTATCAATATAATATGCAGGCTATTACTCAAAACTGTTTTGAACAACAGCTTCTGTTAGATATGGCTACAATATAGGAAAAGCTGTAAGTATTATTTAACTAACTGTAAATTACTAAAATTCAAGCCTTCTATCAGAGCCTTAAGTCAATAACTCTGTTACAGGATTATTCAGATTTCCTCTTTCTTCCTGAGTCTGTTATGGTAACCTTTATTTTTCTAGGAAACTGTCTCATTTTCTTTAAGTTTTAAAGGTTAATGGAAAAAAATAGGTTAATGGTGTGACATTTTTATTTTTATAGTTCTGTTTTTAATCTCTTCTGTAACTGTATTATATGGCCTGTTGTTCTATATTTTTGAAACTGTGCCATTTCTCTTTTGTGACAAATATTGTCAAAAATATCTGTTTTATTTAACTTTGCTTTGGATCTATTTCTTTCTTCACTATGTCATCAATTTGTGCTTTTTATATATTTTTCTTTCAGGTTAATTTACCTATGATTTCTTTCTTAAAGTATCACTTGCTTTTCCCACAAGTTTTGATACGTAGTATTTTATTGTTCTGTTTTAATTTACATTATGATTTCCTCTTTTATTGACCTAGAAGTTATTTAGAATTATGTTAAAAATTACAATATATATATATTTAAGATTTATTATTTTTTTTTAATTGAGTGTATTAGGGTGACCCTAGTTAACATAATTATATGGGTTTCAGGTGCCCAATTCTATAACACATCTCTATACATTGTACATCTTTTCAAGTTTTTAAAGCTTTGTTAAAATAATTCTTTTAACCTAATTTAGAGAATATGGTCTATGTGATACTTTGATATTTCTTGAGACTGGCTTTAGCCTACTGGGTCAGTGATTCTAAATCTTAACCAAAAGATACTCTACGATTTCTCCAAATTAAGTCAAAAACAGTTTCATGTGTAAAATAATATGTAATTCCTTTTAATTAGAAGAAATAAGAAGGCTGTAGAGAAGTTATTAAAATATATAAACAAAGAAAATATGTTTTATTCAAGATAATTGGGAACTAATTCATTTAGACAGCCTGAGGGAATGACAGTGGATCTATGGTGTGTGTGTGCATGCGTGCCCGTGCGTGAGATAAAGTTAGATTTTTTTTCCCTGAAGTGAGAAATGGGGATGGGGGTGGGGGGAGGGAGGCCGACAGACAGACTTCCGCATGCGCCCTGCCGGGATCCACCCGGCATGCCCACCAGGGGGCGATGTTTGGTCCCTCTGGGCATTGCCTTGCTGCAATCAGAGCCATTCTAGCACCTGAGGCGGAGGCCATGGAGCCATCTTCAGCACTTGGGCCAACTTTGCTCCAATGGAGCCTTGGCTGTGGGTGGGGAAAAGAGAGACAGAGAGGAAGGAGAGGGGGAAGGGCAGAGAAGCAGATGGGCACTTCTCCTGTGTGCCCTGGCTGGGAATTGAACCCCGGACTTCCACACACCGGGCTGACACTCTACTGCTGAGCCAACCAGCCAGGGCCAGATGAGATTAGATCAGTGGTTCTTAACCTTTTTTGAGGTACCGAACCCACCAGTTTCATATGTGCATTCACCGAAACCTTCTTTAGTGATAAATAAAATATGATTTTTTTTTTCAAATTCAAGACATAGGTATATGTTTTTTTACTGATGCACAAAATGAGCCGTGTGCATGAACATCACCTTGCTCAAAAGACAAAACCAACAAAGTGCATGAACTCACAACAAATTACGGTATCACTTTATTCTGGCCTCCGTGGTTCTCCGAACCCCTGAGACCGACTCATCGAACCCCTACGGTTCGATAGAACCCAGGTTAAGAACCACTGGATTAGATTTTAAGATGAAATATGATAGTAAGAATCTTTGATGTCATTCAGTGTGTGTGTGTGTGTGTGTGTGTGTGTATAAAATAAATGGAAAGAGACTATTTTAAATGGTGTTTCTGAATTTGAAAAATGGTTGAATCTGGATTTTACTTATTTCTACTAAATCAGAGATACAAAAATTAGGACAGATGTGAAATCCCAAGTGACGTCTGGGTTGATGGCAAATTGGATTGAAGTGGTGGGATTTGAGAGCAATTTCAAAGTAACGTAAAAACAAATGTATGCATTTAAAGGCATATTAATGTCATCTGTGAATATTCAGATGCCAGGTAGGCATGTGATGGATGGAGAATTGAGCATTTGTCCCTGGCCACCGTTTCTGAGATTTAACCCTCGAATGAGAGAGCACACCTGGTGAGGGAAAGTCCCACTGAGAGGCATAGGCAGGCAGTGTGGAGGCGGCCGATGAAGAGGCAAGAGCAGTACGCATGGGAGGTGTCCAGTAAAGGGCGTTAAATAAAGTTATAGTAGCACATTCTCTGAGAAAAGGGAGCATGCGTGAAGTTGGTTTAAAACTAAAGGAAGATGGGAATTAGGCTGAGTGAAAAAAGCCCATCTCAAAGGATTATACACTGTCTGATTCCATTTATGTAACATTCTTGGAATGATGCAGTTATAGAGATGGAGAGCAGATTAGAGGGTGCCTGGGTTAGGTCTTTGGGGAGAGGAGTGGGTGCTAGTTACTCTCACGGTGTAGCAGAAAAGGAGGGGCTTGTGACTGCAAAGCCCTGCATCTAGGTTGTGGTGGTGTTTACAGGGATACATGGGTTAACATGGCATAGAACTATGCGTACACACACACGAGGTAACATATGAAAACCTCTGTGGATTGCAACAATATCCTCATACTATTAATTATGCAAGATGTTGGTATTGGGGAAGATAGCTGAAGGAGGTGACTTTCTATGGGTTCATCGCTATTTCAAAATCAAAAGTTTAATAAAAATGAAGGAAGGCAACTCTTAAAAATGGTTAAGATGATAGTATATGTATTTTACCACAATAAAAAATTGGAAAAATGATGAAGAAAGGCATGTATTACCTTTTACTTGTAGCCATATCATCATCAATAAATCCCCTTTTGCAAACTAAAGCAGGATCAGACCTGGTTTTATGTAGGACTGGGACCCGCCGGCAATATTGGCTGTTTGAACCATTGTTCCTAAGCATCAGTGAGGAGATTTTCCCAAATGCGGGATCCCAGGTTCCTTTCTACACAGGCTGGAACAGAATCAGCACTTAATGCAGGTTTGAGGTGATTGGCATGTACACTTGTTTGAAGTGATCCAGAACATTTCTTAGAATAGAAAACAGGTTTGGTGACCAAGATGGCACACTTAGGATGGTTACATGATCCTGGACAAGTCACATGATCTTTGGACACAGTTTCTTCTGGATTCCCATGTAGAAAATGGGAATGCTTATTATGAGAATAACAACACCTCACAGAGGTTCCAGGCAGAATAAATGAGCAACTTACATATACAGTGTGTCCGTAAAGTCATGGTGCACTGCTTTCCTGTGACCGGTCAAAAGTGCACCGTGACTTTACGGACATACTGTAGAATGTGTCCCACAGCATAGGTACTCAGCAAATGGAGCTGTTGTGTCTGTGGGTGAATTAATCTCAGCATGGTTTCCCAGTGCTTATGTTTCAATTTCAGTCAAGGGAAATGGCGGAAACCAATGTTTAACAAAAGAGCTGTCATCAAGAAAAGTCATGTCTATTTGGTGAGGACCCTTTTGTAACCATAAAAATGTGTGAAGAGGTTAGCTCCCCCGCTGAGCATTCAGACTGCAATGAAAGCAGCTGTTGGTGTCGTGGGTACAAATGAAGGCAGAGTGAGGGGCCATGAGACGGCAGAGAGAGTGCTGGGACCACGCCTTGGCTGATCCTGGGAGCATCTTTGCTTGTGGTGGGTGGAGGCTAGGATGTTTCCATGAAATGGAAGCAGTCTGAAGCTTGGAGGGGAATGAGAAATGTCCAGACTCTCAAACGATGAGGAGGGAGAGCGTTTCCAGGAGGGGCAGGATGGCCCTTAGGCCAGGGATCATCACAAGCCTTTGTTCTTACAAACCTTTGTTCTTTTTTTTCAACATTTTCCATGGGTGCAAGTGAGTGCAAAGAGCCCTGGAATCGAAGCCGGGTCCACCCTGCGACTCTCAGGGACCGGTTTGTCACTTGCTCTACTGTAAACAAGCAGTGCAGTGGGTTCTCTAAGCTTCCTTCCATTTCTATTCCTTCTTGACATTGTCAAGCCAGGATTCCAAAGGGCCTGGCCCTCCTTTCTCATACCAGGAAAATCAGTCTGTTATTTCTTCCTTCTGGACCTTCCTTCCAGGTTTTGTATTTGAAAGCACAAGGGACAGGAGTCATGTGCTAAAAATAACAGTGGTGACATAGCTCCTGGGTCAGTTTTGCGGGCGCTCAGGATTAGGCTTTTCTCTCTGGCATGAGCTAATGGGAGGGTTTCTGGGAAATGAAACCTGTTCACAGCAGCACCAGGGGACAGTTGCACTCGGTGAGAGAAACTGGGGAGCCAGGTTTTTGCACTCTGGTTCCGTTTGCCTCATGGAGACACATCTCCCTGCTCTAACCATCAGGCTGCAGAGGGTCTAGGTTGTTGGGAGACCTGTTTCCTCCTCAGTGAAAAGGACATAACAGGCACAACGGAGCAGGGGGACAATGTCAGCTGTATCTTGTCACCTGCACATCCTTCTCTGTTGAAAGGTTGGCTGCAGCAGGCCACCTCTGAGGTCCCCAGGCTCAGGTCCATGTGCTATGATGGGCGGGGAGGCTTTTTTCACAGGCGCTGGTTGGCGTTACAGGTGCATCCACTCTCTCCGGCCTGCCCACGACTGAGAGTCTTGCATCCTGGGAAACCCCTGCGCAAACAGGACTGGTTGGTCACCCTACCTATGAAGGCCACTTCTGTATTGGGACTACACACTAAGTGTCACCACAATGAAGCTGAAAGACCCACAGGCCACAAAATTCCTCTTTTAGCAGAATTTGGAAATCCTCCTTTGGAAAAATACTGTTAAGTTGTATCATCTGGGCCATGTCCACTGCCTCAGTTGCTTAGAGTGGACTCTCATCACATGAGAGAGTCGTCACCCATTTGGGGGGGGTTGGGGGACAGGGAAGCTCTTGATCAAGGAGAGGCCATGGCGGGAGAGATAAGAATTGATGTGTGTGTGTGTGGAGGGGTGGCGTAAGTCTCCACTGCTATACACAAAAGGTAGAAGATATCCCTTTTTCTAAAAAAATAAAAAATTCAGTTACTTAAAATGCACCAAGGAAGCTGTGGCAAATTTTTAAAAATAGAAATCGTTAAAATGTTTTCTTTGGTGTAAACAAATCTAAATTCGTTGGGTTGGTTTAGAATGAGGCATAAGTATACTAAATTAATTAAAAAAAACCCCAGAAAACAAAACTTTTTCTCATTTGTTAAAGGCAATGACTTACAATGACTCTACCAATAATTTTATTGGATCTAAAAATAGTTAAGATTAGTGTTAACTTAAAATATTTCCTAGTATTAATTCAATGAAAATATGGTAATTAAAAATAT
The DNA here is from genome assembly GCA_037038555.1 of Rhynchonycteris naso. NCBI lineage: Eukaryota > Metazoa > Chordata > Mammalia > Chiroptera > Emballonuridae > Rhynchonycteris > Rhynchonycteris naso. The sequence goes on from CM072995.1 coordinate 253,533,510, forward strand.
TGACTTTTTGTTTGCATCTGGCAAGTTGGCCCACCAATTTACAAATGGCTTGATTTCCACATAAGGGCTTTGAGGAAATCCATGAAGACTGTGTTTCTTTAACAATAACATGGGTCGTTCAGAAACATGTCTGTGAAAAGGAAGAAGGCTTTTTTCTATCCAAAGAATGGGTAGTACTGAATATTTGCTCTTAAAACACATTTTAGTCCTTTCGGGTGCTGTGACAGAGCACCATACACTGGTGGCTTATAAACAAAAGACATTTATTTCTCCCTCACACCAACCCATTGGAGGTTAGGATTTCAAGATGTGCATTGGGGGGGGGGCACAAACATTCAATCTATAGCAAAACAGTATTAAGTGCTGAAGAAATAATAAAAATAAAGAAGTTATGTATCTGAAATACCTTTCCAGGGGCAGAAAAGGTATATGATTTTTTCAGTATTTGAATAGAATTACACGTTTTCATGTAAAAGTAAAAGGAAATAGCTTGAAAAGGAAAGTGAAGAAAAATGAATGTTTTCAAAACAGCTGTTTTGACATATAATGTAAGTGTGCAGTCAGTGGTTGTCAGCATATTCACAGACATGTGCAAGCATCAGCACAGTCCATGGTAGCACATTTTCTTGGCCTCACAAGGAAACCTTGAAGCCTTTAGCTATCACACCCTATCCAGCCAGGAGCAACCACAAATCTTCTTTTTTAATTTACATTATTTATAAGAGGATTTTTATGATAGAAGAATGAGATCTTTGTAACTTCATGTCAACCTCTCTTGACATTTTAGTCCATAAATGAATAAATGCAACATTCACTTCACACCAGGAAGTGCCAGCCACGTGCAAGACAATGTCACACATGCCGTTTCTTCCTTGAAGTGTCTTACCATAAATTTCCTATAAAATACAATGTATGATAAAGCATTCAGTTTTTAAAACAATGTGCACAGCGCCAAGCCTGACCCATTTCACCTTGAATGCTGAGCCCAGTGGTCCTCTTATTTATCTCTGCTTAGGCATCCGGGACCTCACCCCTGACCTTGAATCCGAAATCCTGGGGTGGGGTCAGCACTAGGTTCATCACACTCTCCAGGAGTTCCAGTGCAGCTCAGCTTTGAGACCTCTGGTGGATTGCATTTACATCTTCTGGTTAACATGTCAGCTCAATCTGGGCAGTTTTCCCTTTCTCCTATAGGCGTTTGACTTTCAGTTTTGTAGAGAAGATGGAGGTCTTTGTCCTCTAATTTGTCTGACCCTTCACTCTGCTCCTGCCTGTGTGTGTGTGAGGGGTTAGCTGTGTTGAGAGCAGGGCCTGGCTGACTTTGCCCTTGGCTGGGTCTCGGGCAGCGGGCTTGGGAAGTGCCTGGTAAAGGCTCTTTATGTCTGTGCCTTCTGTTAGTTCTGTCTCCCTGGAAAACCCTGAATCACACATTCCCTTGGGAATATTACCTGCTGGCAGACCCTCCCCCTCTCTACAGCTTGTACAGCGGGTCCCAGCTCTGGGTCCTGAACCACTTTCCTGAACTTGTATTCGAGGTCAAGTGCAGGATTTCTCCTGCTAACCTCCCAGCATGTTATACTTCACATGTTAGAAACATAACTCATCACTACCCCCTCCCACACACTTTCTGCCATTGTTTCTGTTGCCTTAGGGCTGGCTCTGTGGGTGTGCAGCTGGTGCAGTCTCTGGGGCCTGTGCTTAAAGGCGTCCAGCTATGGGTGTGATGTTCTGCTGCTGTTGCCCTGAAAGTAATGGTTTTGTACTGAGGGTACTCTGTTTTCATTTTGCACAAGGGCTGCAAATCAGACGACCCACCCTGGTGGCCCCATGCCTCCAACTGCCCCTTTTTGCAACCCTGGAGTTGGCTCTGCCTCCCTCATCTCCCCCATTGGTCATTTTCCAAGCACTGGAGAGTTTTCAGTGGTGGCCCCTTACTTTTCATTGGGGTCTCACTGCCTCTTTAATTTGAGGTTTTGAGATGTCTCACTTAAACAGATGCTCTACGTCCCTTCTACTTCCCTTCATCTGGACACTTTCCAGTCTAGTCTGCTACCAGCTCTGGATAATCTTCCTACGTGTGGCCTGTATTACCACAGTCTCACATTTGCAAACTCTCCTTTTCATATCCCCACAGTAGTGTTCCAAATACCTGATTTCCCACTGCTTCCCTTTGTGTCGCAGAAGTGGGGCAACCTGCTGTCCCCACAGCCTTGGCAGATCCTTATTCTCCCTGGAACAATACCTTCCCCCCTTTCTCCTGCAAACCCATCTCAGATGTCACCTTCCTTCTTCCGTGTCCTCCTCTAGATGGCTTCTCTAATTTTGGACTCCCATTTTTATTTTCTTTAGGAAACGCCTTTCCTTCTGTTAGGTTTTATAGTGATTGTTTGATATTTTCTCCCTCTAAACTTGATGAGCTCCATGAGCGAAGATCCTTAGCATCATTGTTTATGCCTTCTTCAGTCTAGAAGAGTTTGTTGTGCACAGTAAGTGGCTTGTACCTGCTTGTTGGATAAAATCAAGATCTTGTTGCTAGTTATATACCCTTGATTTTAATACTATATTTTTAAAGATTTTATTTATTTATTTTAGAGAGGGGAGAGAAAGAGAGAGACAGAGAGAAAGGAAGGGGAGGAGAAGGAAGCATCAACTCCCATATGTGCCTTGACCAGGCAAGCTCAGGGTTTGAACCGGCAACCTTAGCATTCCAGATCGGCGCTTTATCCACTGCGCCACCACAGGTCAGGCTGATTTTAATAATATTTAAAAATAAATTTTTAGGCCTTACATTAAAGTCTTTAATAATTTTGAGTTGATTTTTGTGAATGGTGTAAGGTATGTCTCTAATTTCATTCTTTTGCATATGGTTATATATACTGCTCACAAAAATTAGGGGATATTTCAAAATGAATATGAAGCAATAAAATATCCCCTAATTTTTGTGAGCAGAATAGTTTTTCCAATACAATTTACTGAACATACTATCCTTTCCCCCTTGTCTATTCTTGGTGCCTTTGTCTAAAATTAGTTGACAATACATGCTTGGGTTTATTCCTGGGCTCTCTATTCTGTTCCATTGATCTATGTATCAACAACATTTTGTCAATACTACACTGTTTTGATCACTGTAGCTTTGTAATATACCATGTTTTTCATTCCATAAGACACACTCCCCCTTCCCTCAAAGTGGAGGGAAAAATGCCCGTGCATCTTATGGAGCAAAAAATACTGTATTTTATTAAATATTTTAACACACTACTTGGTTCAGAATTTTTTTTCTTATTTTCCTCCTTAAAATTCTAGGTGTGTCTTATGGTCAGGTTCGTCTTATGGAGCAAAAAATACAGTAATTCAAAATCACGAAATGTGATGCCTTCAACTCAGTTCTTCTTCCTCAAGATTGGTTTGGCTATCTGGGGTCTTTTGTGGTTCCATACAAATTTTAGAATTGCTTAATGTGACCTAGAATTTGATAAGGGGTTGTGTTGAATCTGTATGTACTTTGGGTAGCACAGGCACTTTAACAATATTAATTCTCCCAATTTATGTTTGAAAATAATTAAGGATATCTTCCTATTTATTTGTGTCTTTTTCAGTTTCTTTCATCAGTGTTTTATACCTTTCAGTGTACAAATCTTCACTTTCTTGGTTAAATTTATTCCTAGGTATTTTATTTATTTATTTTTGATGGTACTGTAAACAGGATTATTTTCTTGATTTTCTTTGTGGATAGATCTTGGTTGGTATAAAGACATGCAACTGATTTTGCATGTTGACTTTGTATCCTACAACTTTACTGAACTTGTTAATTCTAATAGCTTTTTGGTTTTTTTTTTTTTTGGTGGCGTATATAAGGTTTTATATATGGAAAAAACAAAGATAATTTTATGTCTTCCTTTCTGATTTGGATGCCCTTTGTTTCTTTTTCTTGTCTGATTTCTCTGGCTAGTACTTCTAATACTGTTGAATGGAAATGGTAAGAGTAGGCATCCTTGCTGTGTACCAGATGTTAGAAAAAAAGGCTTTCAGTGTTTCCTCACTGGTTATGAGGTTAACTGTAGGCTTCTCATAAATGGCCTTTCTTGTGTTGAAACTTCTCAACCTTGACAATAATGACATTTGTTGGCTGGATAATAATTCTTTGTTGTGGGGATCTGTGCTGTGTGCTATAGCACATTGAACAGCATCCCTGGTGTCTACCCAATAGTTACCAATATCACCTCTCCTCACTCACCCCCTTGTGAAAACAAAACAAAAGTCTCGAGACATTTCCAAATGTCACTTTGTTGGGGGTGATGGGGCAAAATCACTCCCTGATTGAAAAATGACTGAAACAGTGAATAAAGTCAGGAAAATTGTTTGAGTTGTGGGTGTGAGTGTTTTTTTACATGGAGAAATTCCTGAGGTTGTAGAAGGATCTAGAGTATTTGGCATGCCTGCTTACTCTCTTCTGCCTCTTCTCACTAAAAGTTTTGTCAGGTGGCTTTCTTTTTCTTTCTTTCTTTCTTCCTTTCTTTCTTTTTTTTTGTTTGAGGTCGAGTAGTGTAATGTTAACATCCAGGTAAGTAAAACAGATCATCACTTCTGCAGCAGCTCATTAACAACTGGTAACAGAGGTCAATGCATCAGAGCTTAAGAAAGACAATACAATTGGAGACCCCTCCACTATAAAATGGGAGCTGTGCCATTTTTATCAACAACAGTCTCCCCTAGAAACATAACTGCTACATCCACTGCCCTTCGGGGTTAAACCCACTGTACTTTCATGTACATCAGCTGCGTTGTCACTGGAGACTCGGGTCTAGCCACCCTCACAGACATGGTAAAGGTTGACCACACCTCCTGAGTAGGTATCTCTGTAGGTGGCTTGATCGATGGCTCAGTAGGCCAGATCATAGGCCTGTTCCACCTCTAAGCCATAGGAGTAACCCTAATGCATAACCCCATATGTATACATAGGGCCAGAACCTACAGAAAAGGTGTCCTCTGAGATCTGGTTTCCTTCACAGTCCACATTAGTAGTGGCCAGAGTCTCTCCTATCCCAGCCACTTATCCTGATTCCCATGGACAGCACCATGCCTTTATATACTGATTCGCTATGTTGGCCAGCAGCTTGGAGGCAGTTGCTACTGAGGTACATTTATTGTTTTGAAGCTCATAGATTCAACATTGCTGAGCCAATAGCTACTCCCAGAAGCTACAGTCTACTGTGCTCCTGCCATGGTGTTCAGTGGGTAGGGGCTGATCTCTGTTACTTTCTCTACTGTCTGGGAGGCAATGTAGGCACCCGCTGTGGCCTGGGAGTCTGCTGCAACAGTGACTCCATGTTGAAACTTGAAGGTCAGAGTAGTGGTTCTGACCTTTGATTCTTGGCCTCTCTGGGGTATCACAGTTGGGTGCTGCCAGGCTCAGCCTATCACCGAGGTCAGCACGACCCCAGAATCAGGAAACCCCATGCTGGTTCACTAGCATCAAGCTCTCTAACACACAAGCCAGTGCCCTGTCTTGTTAGGTGTTTTTTAACCCTTTGAGTAGTGAGTTTCCTTCATGTTCACTGACCCCCAGGAGTCAGTTTTCTTTTTCTAAAAAATAAAATTAGTTCCAGTTCCAGTTTTTGTTTGTTTGTTTGTTTGTTTTTACAGAGACAGAGAGAGAGTCAGAGAGAAGGATAGATAGGGACAGAGAGACAGGAACGGAGAGAGGTGAGAAGCATCAATCACTAGTTTTTCGTTGCTGTTGCAACACCTTAGTTGTTCATGGATTGCTTCCTCACACGTGCCCTGACCGCAGGCCTTCAGCAGACTGAGCAACCCCTTGCTGGATGGAGCCAGAGACCTTGGGTCCAAGCTAACGAGCTTTCACTCAAGCCAGGTGGGCCTGCACTCAGGCTGGCAAGCTCGAGGTCTCAAACCTGGGTCCTCTGCATCCCAGTCCGACGCTTCATGCACTGCGCCACCACCTGGTCAGACTATGTTTTAACTTAAAATCATGTTTGTTTGATAACCAATTTATAGAAACAAGAGTAACATACATTTGCCTTTTTTTAACGTTGCCTTACACATTTTTTTAATTTATTGATTTTATTAATTTTTAATTTTAATGGGGTGACATTGATAAATCAGGGTACATATGTTCAGAGAAAACCTCTGCAGGTTATTTTGAGATTTGATTATAATGCATACCCATCACTCAAAGTCAAATTGTCTTCCATCACCTTCTATCTGGTTTTATTTGTGACCTTCCCCTCCCCCTCCCCCTCCCTCTCTTTCCCCTCCCCCAACCTCTCATAGCTAGCACACTCTTGTCCATGTCTCTGAGTCTCATTTTTATGTCCCATCTATGTATAAAATCATTTATTCTTAGTTTTTTCTGATTTACTTATTTCACTCCATATAATCTTATCAAGGTCCATCCATTTTGTTGTAAATGCTCTGATGTCATCATTTCTTATGGCTGAGTAGTATTCCATAGTATATATGTACCAAAGCTTTTTAATCCACTCATCCTCTGACGGACACTTGGGCTGTTTCCAGATCTTCGCTATTGTGAACAATGCTGCCACAAACATGGGGGCACATTTCTTCTTTTCTAACAGTGCTATGGTGTTCTTAGGGTATATTCCTAAAAGTGGGATAGCTGGGTCAAAAGGCAGTTCGATTTTTAATTTTTTGAGGAATCTCCATACTGTTTTCCACAGTGGCTGCACCAGTCTGCATTCCCACCAGCAGTGCAGGAGGGTTCCCTTTTCTCCACATCCTCGCCAGCACTTAATCTGTGTTGTTTTGTTGATGAGCGCCATTCTGACTGGTGTGAGGTGATATCTCACTATGTTTTTAATTTGCATTTCTCTAATGATTAGTGATGTTGAGCATTTTTTTAATATATTTTTTTATTAATTTTAATGGGGTGACACCAATAAATCAGGGTACGTATGTTCAAAGTAAACATCTCCACGTTATCTTATCATTCAATTATGTTGCATACCCATCTCCCAACGTCAAATTGTCCTCTGTCACCTTCTATCTGGTTTTTCCTGTGCCCCTCCCCTCCCCCCTATCCTACCCTCTCCTTTCTCCCCCTAACCTGTAACCACCACACTCTTGTCCATGTCTCTGAGTCTCACTTTTATGTCCCACCTATGTATGAAATCATGCTGTTCTCAGTTTTTTTCTGTTTTACTTATTTCACTCCGTATAATGTTATCAGGTTCCATCCATTTTGTTGTAAATGATCCGATGTCATCTTTTCTTATGGCTGAGTAGTATTCCATAGTGTATATGTACCAAAGCTTTTTAATCCACTCTTCCTCTGTCGGACACTTGGGCTGTTTCCAGATCTTCGCTATTGTGAACAATGCTGCCATCAACACGGGGGCTCATTTCTTCTTTTTGAACGGTGCTATAGTGTTCTTAGGGTATATTCCTAAAAGTGGGATAGCTGGGTCAAAAGGCAGTTCGATTTTTAATATTTTGAGGAATCTCCATACTGTTTTCCACAGTGACTGCACCAGTCTGCATTCCCACCAGCAGTGCAGGAGGGTTCCCTTTTCTCCACATCCTCGCCAGCACTTGTTCTGTGTTGCTTTGCAGATGAGTGCCATTCTGACTGGTGTGAGGTGATATCTCATTGTGGTTTTAATTTGCATTTCTCTAATGATTAGTGATGTTGAGCATTTTTTCATATGCCTATTGGCCATCTGTATGTCCTCTTTGGAGAAATTTCTATTCATTTCTTTTGCCCATTTTTTGATTGGATTGTTTGTCTTCCTCGTGTTGTTGAGTTTTATAAGTTCTTTATAAATTTTGGTTATTAACCCCTTATCAGACGTGCTGTCGAATATGTTCTCCCATTGTGTGGTTTGTCTTTTCATTCTGTTCTTATTGTCTTTAGCTGTGCAAAAACTTTTTAGTTTGATATAGTCCCATTTGTTTATCTTGCCTTTTATTTCATTTGCCCGTGGAGATATATCGACAAATATATTGCTGCAGCAGATGTTGGAGAGCTTACTGCCTATGTTTTCTTCTAAGATGCTTATGGTTTCATGGCTTACATTTAAGTCTTTTATCCATTTTGAGTTTGTTTCTTGAATGGTGTAAGTTGATGGTCTAGTTTCATTTTTTTGCAGGTAGATGTCCAATTTTCCCAACACCATTTTTTAGAGAGGCTGTCTTTACTCCGTTGTATGCTCTTACCTCCTTTGTCAAATATCAGTTGTCCATAAAGCTGTGGGTTTATTTCTAGGTTCTCTGTTTTGTTCCATTGATCTATATGCCTGTTCTTATGCCAGTACCAGGCTGTCTTGAGTAAAATGGCCTTGTAGTATAACTTGATATCAGGAAGAGTCATACCTCCCGCTTTATTCTTCTTTTTCAATATTGCTGAGGCTATTTGTGTTCTTTTTGGTTCCATATAAATTTTTGGAATATGTGTTCTATATTTTTGATATGTCATTGGTATTTTAATTGGTATTGCATTGAATTTATAAATTGCTTTGGGTAATATAGACATTTTAATGATGTTTATTCTTACCAACCATGAGCATGGTATATGCTTCCACTTGTTTGTATCTTCCTTGATTTCTTTTATCAATATTTTATAGCTTTCTGAGTACAAGTCTTTAATCTCCTTGGTTAAATTTACTCCTAGGTACTTTAGTTTTTTTGTTGCAATAGTGAAGGGGATTGTTTCCTTAATTTCTTTTTCTGACAGTTAATTGTTGGTGTTTAAAAATGCCTCTGATTTCTGAGTATTAATTTTATATCCTGCCACCTTGCTGAATTCATTTATCAGGTTCAGTAGTTTTTTGACTGATACTTTAGGGTTTTCTATATACAATATCATATCATCTGCAAATAATAATAGTTTTGCTTCTTCTTTTCCAATTTGGATGCCTTTTATTTCTTCTTCTTGTCTGATTGCTATGGCTAGGACTTCCAGAAGTATGTTGAATAAGAGTGGTGAAAGGGGGCACCCCTGCCTGGTTCCTGATCTTAAGGGGATTGCTTTTAATTTTTGCCCATTGATTATGTTGTTGGCTGTGGGTTTGTCATAGATGGCCTTTATCATGTTAAGGAATGTTCCCTGTATTCCCACTTTGCTGAGAGTTTTGATTATGAATGGATGCTGGATTTTATCAAATGCTTTTTCTGCATCTATTGAAATCATCATGTGGTTTTTGTCCTTCCTTTTGTTTATGTGATGAATCACATTGATTTATTTGCAAATATTGAACCAGCCTTGCCTCTCCAGAATAAATCCCACTTGATCATGGTATATGATTTTTTTTCAAATATTGCTGGATCTGGCTGGCTAATATTTTGTTGAGGATTTTAGCATCTAAATTCATCAGGGATATTGATCTATAATTTTCTTTCTTTGTGTTGTCTTTGCCTGGTTTCATAATCAGAATTATGCTCGCCTCATAAAAGGAGTTTGGAAGTCTTCCTTCCTCTTGAATTTTTTGAAATAGCTTGAGAAGAATAGGAGTTAGTTCTTTTTTGAATTTTTGGTAGAATTCACTTGTGAAGCCATCAGGCCCAGGACTTTTCTTTGTTGGGAGTTTTTTCATAACTGTTTCGATCTCCTTTATTGTAATTGGTCTGTTTAGGGTTTCTGATTCTTTCAGATTGATTTTCAAAAGATTGTATGTTTCAAGGAATTTGTCTATTTCATATAGGCTTAGTATTTTGGCATATAATTCTTCATAGTATTTTCTTACAATATTTTGTATTTCTGTTGTATCAGTTGTTATTTTTCCACTCTCCTTTCTAATTTTATTTATTTGATTCCTCTTCTTTTTTCCTTGGTGAGTATAGTTAAAAGTTCATCGATCTTGTTTACCTTTTCAAAGAACCAGCTCCTGGTTTCATTGATTCTCTGTATTGTTTCTTTAGTCTCTATGTCATTTATTTCTGCTCTGATCTTTATTATTTCCTTCCTTCTACTAGTCCTGGCTTTACTTGCTGTTGTTCTTCTAATTCTTTTAGATGCAGGGTCAGGTTGCTTATTTGAGCTTTTTCTAGCTTCTCATGGTATTCTGTAGTGCTATGAACTTCCCTCTCAGTACTGCTTTTGCTGTGTCCCTTAAATTTTGAGTTGATGTATGCTCATTATCATTCATTTCTAGGAACTTTTTTATTTCTTCTTTGATCTCATTGTTAATTCATTTGTTATTTAATAACATGTTATTTAGTTTCCAAGTGTTTGAGTATTTTTCAGTTTTTCTTTTGTGGTCAATTTCTAGTTTCATGCCATTGTGATCAGAGAAAATGCTTGATATGATTTCAATCTTCTTAAATTTGTTGAGACCACATTTGTGTCCTAAGATGTGGTCTATCCTAGAGAATCTACCATGAGTACTTGAAAAGAATGTATATTCTGCTGGTTTAGGGTAAAAGGTTCTGAAGATATCTATTAAATCAAGTTATCTAGTGTATCCTTTAAGTCTGCTGTTTCTTTGTTAATTTTCTTTCCTGAGGATCTATCCAGTGAAGTTAGTAGCATATTGAAATCCCCTACTATTATAGTATTGCTGTTGATCTCACCCTTTATATCCATCAAAATATGCTTTATGTATTTTGGTGCTCCTATGTTCAGCACGTAGATATTTATAATGGTTATATTTTCCTGTTGAATTACTCCCTTTATCATTATGTAGTGTCCTTCTTTATCTCTTACTACAGCCTTTGTTTTAAAGTCCATTTTGTCAGATATAAGTACTGCTACCCCGGCTTTTTTTTCATTTCCATTTGCATGAAATATTTTTTTCCATCCTTTTACCTTCAGTTTATGTGCATCTTTTGTTTTAAGGTGTGTCTCTTGTAGACAGCATATGTATGGGTCCTGTTTCTTTATCCACGCAGCTACCCTATGTCTTTTGATTGGATCATTTAATCCATTTATATTTAAGGTTATTATTGATATGTAGTTGTTTATTGCCATTTTATTCTTTAAAGCTGTATTTCACTTTTGTTATATTCTTTCCCCTCTTTGATCTGTTACAACAGGCTCCTTAGTATCTCTTGCAGAATTGGTTTGGTTTTAATGAATTCCTTGAGTTTCTTTTGTCTGGGAAGCTTTATATTTCTCTTTCAATTTTAAATGTTAGCCTTGCTGGAGAAAGTAGTCTTGGTTGTAGGTTCTTGTTCTGCATTTCTTTGAATATGTCTTGCCATTCCCTTCTGGCCTCAAGTGTTTCTGTTGAGAAATCGGATGTCATCCTTATGGGGCTCCTTTCTGGGTGATAGCCTTTTTTTTCTCTAGCAGCTTTTAATATTTTCTCTTTATCACTTAGCTTTGGTATTTTAATTATGATGTGTCTTGGTGTAGAGTTCTTTGGGTTTCTCTTTAATGGAGTTGTATGTGCTCCTTGGACATGTGAGTTGTTTTTCAGCCTTAATTTAGGGAAGTTTTCAGCTATGATTTGGTTGAACAAAGTTTCTATACCTTGTTCTTTCTCTTCTTCTTCAGGAACCCCTATGATGCGGATGTTATTTCTCTTCATGTTTTCACAGAGCTCCCTTAGAGTTCCCTCAGTCTTTTTGAGTCTCTTTTCTTTTCTCTTCTCTGCTTCTGTGCCTTTGTTTATTTTGTCCTCTAACTCACTGATTCGATCGTCAGCTTCATCCATCCTGCTTTTAATTCCTTCCATTGTGTTCTTCAATTCTGATATTGTATTTGTCATTTCTGTCTGATTCATTTTTATTATTTCAATTTTCTTTTTTATACTTGTTATGTCTTTATTTAGGTGTTCGTAATGACTATCCATTGTTGCTCTAAGCTCTTTGAACATCCTAACTGTCATTATTTTAAACTCTGCATCCGGTAATTTGGTTATATCTGGTTCATTCAGGTCCTTCTCTGGGGATTTCTCTTGACTCATTTGGGTTGCATTTCTCTGCCTGCCCATTTTTTCTGTGTATAAGAAGGGTGTGGCCACTGAAGTCCAATGGGTGTTGCCTCTATGTTCCCTAGGTGTGGTCTGTCTGTAGGCCCTCCACCCTCTCTGCCACTGCCTAGGGCTGTTGGGTATGGGCAGTTGCTGCAGTTTCTGCCTCGCCTCCATGGAAGGGGCTGTCTTCCCATGTCGGCTCTACAAGCCTCAGCCTGTCTCGGCCTTTGCCTCGCCCCCACTGGTGGTGTTGCTCACCACACTCAAGCCACAAGCCTCGGCACCAAGGACAGGGGTGAGCACCTTTGCTCAGCTGCAGTCCCCGCCTGTTCCTGGGCTTCCGCCCAGCCCCCAGGGTCAGAGCCAGCTTGTGTAGGGCTGCAGACCTTGGCTCCTTGGCCAGGCGGGGCTGCTGGCCCGTGCTCAGCTCACCTTACACATTTTTTAAATCAATCAATCAATCATACTCTGGATGGTCAGGAGGCACGAGGACGTACATGAAGGTTCATACTACTCAAAGGGTTAAAGTTAAGGAATTTATGCAACCTAGTAAAAAATTTAATCTACTGTCTCCTCTGAGATGCTCCTATTCTGAAAATGAGAAAAACACATAATTAGAGTTCCTGACACTATAAACACTTCTCATTTGGTGTATTTGTTGTTAGAATTTTATTCTTTGACTTTATTTTTCTCTGGGAAAATACTCATAATAGGACAAGCTGTGCTTTTAAAAATGTAATAGGAGGTTAGCCCCAAGAGGCATGACATGCTCTCTCCAAATTCCAGAGTTTGTCTTTTATGATTATCACTCCACTTTTATCCGGTGCCAGGGGGATGTGTAAGGCCACCACGTGCTCCGTGAAGTTTGATAATGGAGCTGAAGAGGAGTCAGAGATGACCCACTTCATGCCTAGCAAGACTGAGTGAGTGTAGTCTACCAAAACCTGTGTGTACATTTCTGATTGCAAAGGGATTTTTATTAACTAGTAACACTCAAGCAAACACTGTACTGAAGTTCTTCCTTTAAAAAGAAACAACACAGAGAATGATTTGAATTAAATACACTTCTTGATTCTGTATGAAGTTGCCTTCTTTTCAGTTGAATGGGTTCATCTATTTAGCAAATATTTATTGAATGTTTGTGCCTTGCATCACGCACTAGCATTGAACAAGACAGAAATTACTACTCAAATGCAGCTCACGTGCTTTTGGGGAGAGAAATAATAAACAAGATGATTAAGAAAAACAGGAAAAGTTCTTGGCAAGTGAGGGAGTGTTCAGTGTTGAGGAAGAAAAGTTAAGCAGGCCTGGCAGGTGTTGCTGGCGTTGGGCTGATGCCGAATTTCCCCTCCTCTCTGAGGAGAGAGCCTTTGTGTGAGGACGCGGAGGAAGTGAAAGTCCTGCCTTGCCACGAGGCTGTCTAGGGGAAGACCAGTCCAGATGGGCGGCAGGAACAAAGGGCCATGAGGGGAGTGTCTGGAATGTTCTGGAACAGCCAGGAGGCCAGAGGGGTTAGAGCCGAATGATGGGGGAGAGCTGGCAGGAGGAGGTCAGAAGTATCTTGTCACTTTGAGAAGGACAGGGTTAGGAAACGAGAGGAAGAAAAAAGACCCAATTCAACTTAGAACTGAAAGTTTTAGTAATGTCTTGAATTTGGTGCTTTTTCAAGTGGACAGGTGCTTAAGGCCAGCAATTCTTCAGGGCTGGTTGGGGTGAGCTCACTTAACACCTTTTCAATATTCATGTAATTAAACTATCGAGAACTTTGTGGGTGCATGGAGCGTAGGAAACTAAAGTCTCCAAATAATGTCCTCAGTTGACAAATCTGTGTTTGGCCTGTTCATCTTGCATCCTTAAGCTTTGGTTTTTTAGATCTGACTTTAAGCATGAGTGGCCATTTCCATTTGACACAAGAAATTTAAGAATGTAATTTTGTGCATCTGTGGAACATGACACTTTGCTCTTGTGAAAGGAAACCCTGAGACAAACCCCTAGAACTCAAAAGCACTTCCTAGGGAGCTTGTGGCTTCCTCTGTCAGCCCCTGTGACCTCGCCCTGGCTGCCTAATTGGTGTGTGGGTGTCCCCAGGAAGAGGAGGTGTGAGCCGGTGATAGTTGATGGGTTTCCACGTGATGTTGTGGGTACTGCATGGGGCATGCATAAAGCAAGGCGTGGTTCTGGGGTCACATTCAGGACTGCACCTCTGAGTATCACTGCTATGACTCCTGCCCTCCTCCTCCACCTGGGACAGATGCCACTACTGATCCACATTTCCCTAACCTTTACTGATGGCTTCTCCATGCCAGGTTCCCATAGGAGATGCACTGGGGGACAAGCACTGAGGCTGTGTCCCCAAGGAATTCACAGATGGCAACATAGTCTGTGGTAGAGACCCTGCATTCTGGGTCAATGTGGGTCTTGAGAGTTTCTCCGTCAGCTCTGCTCCAGGCCATGTTGAGTAGTTCTTTCTCTTATCATGTGACAATAAGAAATACAGAAACACAGTTCTCTATGAGGGAGCAAGCAAGGGCTGGTGCCAGTGTCATAGCTAGTGGCTCTTTACCTGGCTGGGAATCATTGTTTGAGTCAGATGTTGCACTAAAAGTCCAATGTGTGCGGGGGCCTGTAACTCAGTGTGTGTGTGTGTACTACTTTCTTCTCTCTCTTTTTCATACAGTTCATAACAACATTTGGCCCAACAGAACAGTTCTCATCTTCAGTTCTCTTGAGCTTAGTTTTTCTTTTGCGTTATCTTAATGCATAATTTAGGAAATAGTTATTAGTCTCCTGTAGTGAGAGAAGATTCAAGGGGAGAAAAATCTTTCCAGTGCGAATGTGGCCCTCTTCCAACACATTTATATGTCCCAAGTCATTACTCATTTGCTTTTAGCTTTTAACTTAACAGCAGCGTGAATGTGGGCCTTTCCCAATGCCTTTCCATTACCAGTACATTCTTCTTGTGTTTCCTGGCTCAGCAGCAGTATGTTCTCTGCTGAGAGGCTGGGAGAATCTTTTCTTGCTGAATGTCAAGGGGCGATGGCGTTTGGGGCATGTGAACTTTTCACTGAAGCAGAACATTTCTGATTTTAGTGACTTGTGAAGATCCTTCTGGATAGGGCTTGATTTTCCCTGTGAACGATCACACTGGCCTCTGATCCTTACTCCTTTACTCCGACACTGAACAGTAATATTTAGTAGGTGTATATTTTTTATGCTTCCAATAGAAATATTTGTTTTAGTTTTTTTATGGAAAATGGACAATAAATAGAGAGAAAGGTATTTAACTGCAATAGAATGACCCCATGTGGTCCTGCCTTGTAAAAAAATATATATATTTAGGTGTGGGAAATGAACAAGAAGAACCAAGTACAAAGAAGGAAATAAGAACAAGTCGTGTACACGACTGGTAACTGGAGATAATGAAGTTTACATCTGATGTGATCTGTCTGTTTACCCGTTTCTAAAGTTTATCCTGTGCATAGCATCTGGATTCTGCCTTTCCCCCTCTTTTTTCCCACTTATAAACATACTCGCGCATTTCTGTGCTTGGAATCTTGATATTCAAAAGCCATTTTTTCCATACATCATTGTTTATTTAATCATTTGTCAGACATTTTGGTCATTTCTGAAATTTTGCTATAGAAATAATACCCTGGTAAATGCGTATCCTAATTTATTAGAACATTCCTTTTCTGATTAATTCTTAGAAGGTTTATTATTGGATTTGAGAGTGTGAGCTTTTAAAGGCCATATTACTTTCTAGGAAGATTGTCTAATTTCTCCTTCCATCAGCAGGCTATGAAATTGCTTGTTTTGCTGTATCCTCATCATGCTGTACATTAATTATTGAAAATATTCAAATGGTTTTGAAACATTAAAAGTCATGTATGTTTACTGTAAAATAATCAGGTAACAAAGAAAGGTAAAATGGCAAAGATAAAAATCACCTATCTTAGAGAAAATTAATTTTTTTAGGTATAAGTTCAGAGCCATTTAATGTAATATGGTACATGTAATTTACTTTTTTTCCTTTATAACTTATTGAGAACATCTTTCCATCAGCAAATACACATCATCATCATTATTGTTTTTTTTCGTGAAAGAGAGAGAGGGAGAGAGAGAAAGGACAGACAGGGACAGAGAGGTAGGGAGAGAGATGAGAAGCGTCAATTCATAGTTTCAGCACCTTAGCTGTTCATTGATTGCTTTCTCATATGTGCCTTGACCCCGGGGCTCTAGCTGAGCCAGTGACCCCTTGCTCAAGCCAGTGACCTTGGGCTTCAAACCAGTGACCATGAGGTCATGTCTATGATCCCATACTCAAGACGATAGCCCTGTGCTCAGGACAGTGACCTTGGGGTTTTGAACCTGGGTTCTCAGCATCCCAGGCCAAAGCTGTATGCATTGCACCACAGCTGGGTTAGGCAATACACATCATTGATTTTTAATTACTGCTATATATTCTATTTTCTGGGTATTTTCATTTATTTAACTTATGACTTCTTGGTAGGCACTGAGATTATTTCTCGTTTATGGGAAATACAGCAGTTTACATAAATTTTTGCATATTGATCTAATTATGAGGAAATTGTTGGGTCTTCAGTTTGGTTCCATGTGATGGGTCCTGTTATCTTCAGAAATAATTCTGCTTCATCCTGGAGCAGAAGTAGATTTTCTCTTGGTAGCATCACGCCTGGTCATGCCACTTTCTCTGTCAGATTCATTATGAGAAATGACTTGTGTAACTTTGGCTATGTTTTGAGACCCAGCATATGATTTGCAATACCCTCATTTCCCTCTGTGATGAGACACAATATTCCAGGTAGAGGTTCCTCCATCAACCTGAGTCCTAGAGAGAAAACAACATGGAAAAGATCTGCAGTCCCACCTACAGTGGACATGTCATCTGAGCAAGTAGATATTTGTCATAAGCCATTGGAGATTGCTTGTTATTGCTGCACAAACTAACTTATTCTGGTGACATAATACGTAACAAATAACCTTCTAGAGTGAACCTACCTATGTATGCTCATTAGCAAGATACTAGTGTGCTTGTCCTTCCACACTTTGCCAGTACTAGTTACTTTCACTCTTTTTAAACTCATGTCCAAAAATTGATACCTCACTTTAATATGTGTGAGTTGGGCCTGACCAGACGGTGGCTCAGTGGATAGAGGGTCAGACTGGGGCACAGAGAACCCAGGTTGGAAACCCCAAGGTTGCAAGCTTGAGTGCGGGCTTATCTGGCTTGAGCAAGGCTCATCACCGTGGGCCCAAGGTCGCTGGCTTGAGCAAGAGGTCACTCGGTCTGCTGTAGCCCCCTGGTCAAGGCACATATGAGAAAGAAATCAATGAACACTAAGGTGCCACAATGAAGAACTGATGTTTCTCATCTCTCTCATTTCCTGTCTTTCTGTCCCTATCTATTCATCTCTCTGTCTCTGTCACACACACACACACACACACACACACACACACACACACACACACACACACATATGTGTGAATTGGATTATTGATGCTTCATATTACATGTTTCATATAGCCGGTTTATGAACCATTTAGATCTTTCTTTGATTTTCTTTGTGTCCTTTGCCCATATTTTTGATTAGTCTTTGTTTTCTTGTTGAGTTTTAAGAATGTTTTCAATATGCTAAAGATATATATATTTTTTTATCTAGCATATGTTCCACGTTCTTTTTCCATTGTGAATTTATTTTTTTAAATCTAGTTTTGGGGTTGTAGAATTTCTTAAATTTATGGCTTGATATCTTTTGTCAGTTTGGAAAATATTCTCTGCCACTATTTTGTCAAATATTGTTTTGTCCCACTCTCTTTTTTTTCCCATTCTGTGATACAAAATTCACATATATTAGATCCTTTCCACCATGCTCCATGTGGCCTTGATGTTTTTTTCCATCTTTTCTTTTTCCTGCCAGTACAATTTTGGTTAATCCATTTTCCAGGTCACCAATTCTCTCTTTGGCCTATTCTGCTTCTTAACTATTTTTTTTTTGAATCCTTAATTTCAGCTTTTATATATTTTATTTCTAAAATTTTTATTTGATTCTTCTTTATAGAATCCAGTTCTTTGCTAACATTCTCCATTTGTTATTACTTTCTATTACATATTAATTACAGTTATTGTGAAGTCTGATAACTTCATTATCTGTATCTCCTGGAGATATTTTTTACTGCCTTGATTTTCTCTTGTTCCCCTCTCCTGATATGTCTAGTAATTGTTTTTTGAATGCTAGACATTGGATATGAAAAAATGAAAGTAGCTATGTATGGTGCTATCTTCTCCTGGAGAGGATTTAATTTGCTTCTGGCAGACAGTGGGGCAGATGATAGTATGTAGGCTGTAATCTCTGTAAGGTCTGGTCTGTTTCTGCCTCACTTGTAGGAGCTAGTCCTTTGGATTTCCTACAGAAAATGGGGCTTGTTTAATAGGCCTATCATCCTTGTTGGGCCATTAACATCAATTTTGTTTCCTTAACCCTGAGACTGTGCTAGACTCTGCCTAACACTTGTGACCTTTCCTGTGCTCTGTTTGGTTTATTTTAGTCTTTTTGCCTTATGAATCAGCAAATGCTGTGAGAAGGAAAGGGTTGAGAATAGAGGTTCATCTCAGGCTTTACCTTTTTTTCAAGTATATGAGGCCTGCGAGTCTTGGATTTTTGGAAGTCTGGTTCCTCCAAATAGATTAATAAATAATCATTCAGTTTTACTTGTTCTCAGTGGAAGGGTAGATGTGATTGAAGCTAGTTTTCGTAGCTGAAAGTGAAAGTTATAATCATTTGTCTTTTTACTTATACTATTGTTTTGCTGAGAAGTTATAGATTTTTGTATAGCCAGAGGTATCTTTTTTCTTTATGGATTCTAGCTTTGCTCAGGCTTCAAAATGCTTTTTAAAAGCCAAGTTTATAGAAATAGTCATCTAAATTTTCTTCCAATGTTTTTATGGCTGTGTATTTAATGATTCATTTTGGCATGAGACATGAGGTAAAGATCCAACTTTATTTTTTTCCGTATGGCTAGGGCATTTGTCCAACACCATTAATTGAGTAATTCATCCTCTGTGAATATCATAAATATAATCTTTTGGTTAAGCAAATGGTGTCTCAATTATTTTAATTTTTACTACTTTGGTTACTAATGAGGTTATATACATTTCACATGTATTTATTGATTCTTTGCTTTTATTCTTTAATTTTTATGTCTTTACATTCATTTAAAAAATTGTAGTTGTGTACTTATGCTGATATTTAACATTACTATTAGTATTTAAATAATCTTATATGTCATTAATTTTTCACATTTGATTTTTCAATTCCTTATTGTTTTATGTTGTTCTTAGCTTATCATTAGTGATGCCATAGACTGGAAATGCCTGGGGCATTCATCTGGGCTTTACCCTTTTAAAGTACCTATGGTGAGCTCTGGCCAGAGCCAGTGTGGTGCTTGGACTGGCCCTTATGGATTTTACTATGATTACAAAATACATTTTAGCAACAAGTACCAGAGAGCTTTGAAAACGCCAGATTTGTTATTCACAGATTCTAGAGAGTGCATGGCATGCATGCCTGGGCCACACAGCAAAAGTTGGAGAGAGAGAGAAGAGAAAGAGAAGGAGAAGAAGAGAGGGAGAGGGAGAGAGGGAGAGGAAGAGAGGGGAGAGAATAAGCCCGAGTTTCTGTAATTATGCTCATGTATACCTTGACTTTATCTGTTGTTTGATTCTAACAGTTGAAAACAAGTAACATTTATATTACTATCACCATGTGGCTGTTAGTTGAAGAATTAATTAGTGTGCTAGGACTACCTTTTTCTCTCCAATAACATATTTTTAAATATTATGCATATATTCACTCTATTTTTTTTTGTGAAGCTTTAGCTATTAGCTCCCTATGCTCTTTAAACAAACAAACAAACAAACAACACACGGTCTTAGCATTTATAGCTCTACTGTTGAAATTTGAATACAGGGTGGATCTTACTTTATTCTGAACATCATTTCACATATTAAAACTCTGCAGGCGGGGAGATCTCTGTACCTTACCCTCATTTTTTTTTCCTGAGAACTTAAAACTTCTCTGAAAAATAAAGTCTTATTAAAGTAACAACAATACAGTTTTGCAGGTGGATGTTTGAAGCCTTTGATCCACTTACATGCTGCTGATTTTGGAAAACCAGGAGGCACATTAACTCTAAATAACATGCCTTGAAACCAGAGTGAATTAGAGGCAGCCCAGAGCAGTAACTATTCATTAGTCTGTGACTTACTGTGTAGTACGTGCCACGGCACATCTTCCCGTGGGTAAGTAATTCTGGTGACTGTAAAAGTCTCTTTAATTGGGAATTAGGGACTTGGAGTAGATGAGTGACTGAATGCTGGCAGGTCCTGCTCACAACTAGTGTTTTAGAGAACAGTAAGCTTCGGGGACTGATGGGTGGGTTCTCCTTGTTACAGATGTGGATGCTGTTTGATGGCGTTAAGTTGCCCAGGTGGTTTGTTTCTTTTGCGTTTAGTTATTGTGAAGAAACAACATTTATATCACAGGGCTCTTTTTGTGGAGTATTTATTCTATTCATTTTCCTAATCAGCTAAAATTTTCCGTTTATTAAAACTCGAGGTTACAGGTGGCTGGAGGAATAAAAGATAAGCAAACTCGCAGGCATTTTGAGTATTTTAGTTCACAGCACAGTTGGATCTTATTTTAGCAAATGCATCAAGCAATACCTGTGATCGGCACAACAGGTGTCAATGATGTGATGCCCACTGAGGCTGTGGATAGAGTTAAGGCGCAGCCCTGGGCTTTTCTTCCTGAGGGTGGCTAGGGAATTACAGGCACGAACATTTTTAAAAATTTCTTTTTATTGTATTCATTTTAGAGAGGAGACAGAGACAGAGAGAGAGAGAGAGAGAGAGAGAGAGAGAGAGAGAGAGAGAGAGAAAGAAAGAGAGAAAGGGGGGAGGAGCTGGAAGCATCAACTCCCATACGTGCCTTGACCAGACCATCGCAGGGTTTTGAACTGGCGACCTCAGTGTTCCCAGGTCAATGCTTTATCCACTGTGCCACCACAGGTCAGGCTAGGCACTAACATTTTTAATTGGAGAACAATGAGTGTAGAGCAGAGGTCCCCAAACTATGGCCCGTGGGCCAAATTGTGGTCATCTGAGGCCATTTTTCCGGCCTCTGCTGCACTTCCGGAAGGGATACCTCTTTTATTGGTGGTCACTGTATGGAATACTGTATGTGGTGGCCCTCTAATGGTCTGAGGGACAGTGAACTGGCCCCTGGTGTAAAAAGTTTGGGGACCCCTGGTGTAGAGGATGGAGGGGAGTCGGCCAGGAGGCAGGTGATCTGGTAGGGGCTTTTATGTTATTGTAGGTGAGTAAGGGCTAGACCCCTGGTCGGCAAACCACAACTCACGAGTCACATGCGACTCTTTGGCCCTTTGAGTGTGGCTCTTCCACAAAATACCACGTGCGGGCGCTGCTACGTGGATAAGGAAGGTACCTACCTATATAGTTTAAGTTTTAAAAATTTGGCTCTCAAAGGAAATTTCAATTGTTGTACTGTTGATATTTGGCTCTGTTGACTAATGAGTTTGCTGACCACTGGGCTAGACCCAAGGGTGACATCCTGAGCAGGAGAGGAGGAGAAAAAATCAGGTGGTGGAAGTGCTTGGAGGACATGGGACAAAAGTGGTGGTGGAGTGTGGGTGTGTTAGTTTCCAAGGCTGACAGTAACAAATTAGCACAAATTTGGTGACTTCAATAATAGAAATGTATCCTCTCACTGTTGCTAAGGCTAGAAATTAAAAATCAAGGTGACAGCAGGCTTGTCTTCCTCTGACGACCCCAGGAGAGGAAACTTCCTGCCTCTTCCAGCCTGTGTTGGCCCCGGGTGTTCTTGGATTGTGGCTGCATCACTCTGATCTCTGCCTCCCTCTAAATGGCCTCCCCCTTCTGTGTGTCTGTATCTCAGATCTCCAAGATGATCTCTTCTCAAGATTCTTAACATATCTGCAAAGACTGTTTCCAAGTAAGGTCACATTCACAAGATCCAGGAGTTAGGACTTGGACATATCTTTTTTGGGGGACACAATTCAACCCACAGCAGACAGTGGGTAGGTGAGGGAGAGAAGACTGTGGCTGAGACACCTGAGTGGAGGGGACCCTTCTCAGATGAGGCCTCTGGGGGTCCAGGTGTGCCAAGGGGAAACCCTAAGCAGCTTTCAGAGATGAAACTAATCTGTAGAGGGTCACCATTGCCTGCAGTACCATCTTTTGGGCTCATTCCTGCTCCCCAACTGGCCATTTTGTCCCGACTTCTGGTCAACACCATCTGGGTGATTATGCCTCTGGAAATCTCTGTTCATTTTTCATCTTTTACAACCCCTTTTTAAAAGATTTTATTAATTGATTTTATAGGAAGAGGAGAATGGGGGCAGGAGCGAGAAGTATCAACTCATAATTGCTTCACTTTAGTTGTTCATTGATTGCTTTTTGCATGTGTCTTGACCGGGCTATCCCAGGGTTTTGAACTGGCGACCTCAGTGTTCCAGGTCACTGCCTGTGCCACCACAGACCAGGTGTTTTTTGCCTTTTTAATACATGGGTCGGGTGTGATGGGATACATTGCAGAAGGAGTTGGTATAGTATGCCAGGGCCGGAGAGTATTCCCGGAACTGAATACTGTTACTTAGGTCAAAAGAAATCACATTCACTGATTCATGGAAGAACTTGAGGAGATCTTGCCTTGTGTGTTTCTTCTTTTAACTGCTGTTAGCTTTCTGGGCCTTCCTTTGTTTACTAGAGTCCTGGGTTTCTTGCTGTGCTGCTTTTCTTGGCAGATGACTTCGCAGCTCTCCTAGGGGACCACGTCAGAAGCCAGTCAGCTCTCTGATCTCATACTGCATGTCCATGGTCTATTCTGCCTAATCATTTCTGGGCACCAGCTTGTTCAGTGGCGCTATCTCTGCCCGGTGGCTGAGCTAATCCGAGCCTTCTAATTGGTCTCTCCCCCATGGCCCTGCTCTGTCTACACCCTGCAGCACTATCAATGTCTTGTTGCCTTTAAACCACATTTTGTGGTAGCAGTTGTTAATTGCAGTATAATTTACATATTGCAAAGTGCACACATTCTAAATGAGCAGCAGCAGGGTGATTTTTGAGAATGTCACACACCTGTGCAATCATCTCCCATTTAAGATATAGAGCATTTTCATCACTATGAGTCTCTTTTCACTCCTCTACCTAGTCCTTGCCATCAGACGCAATGGCTGCTCGATTTCTATCCCCACAGTTCAGTTTAGCCAGCACTGGGACTTCAGTGGAGTCACACCGCGTGTGCTCTGGTGCCTGACTTCTTTCAAGGGATGAGTGTTTCTGAGATCCAACCATGTTATGTGTGTATCACTAATTTTTTTTTTTAATTTCTAACAGCTTTATTAAGGTATAATTCTAATATCATATAACCTGTTCATTTAAGATGTAGCACTAAATGTTTTTTGGCATATTCCATTATGAATATTTTTGATGTGGTAAAATTTATAACAATTCCTGTTTCAACCATTGTAACCACCGAATAGCTCAGTGGTGTGCCTTACAGCCAGTTTTGTACAAACGTCACTGTTGTCTAGTTCTAAAGCTTTTTCATCACCCCAAACAACCTGTAACCATTAAGCAATAACTTCCCATTGCCTCTTCCCTTTAGTCCCAGTAAGCTCTAATTTACTTTCTGTCTCTGTGCATCTGCCATTCTACATATTTCACAAAGGTGGAATCATACAATATTTGTCCTATTGTATCTGGCTTTCTCACTTAGCAGAGTGTCTTCCAGGTTCATCCATGGTGTAGCATACATCAGAATTTTATTCTTTAATTTAAAGGAATAATATTTCATTGTATGCATATACCCCATTTTGTTTATCCAGTCATCTGTTGATGGGTACTTTGGTTGTTTCTGCTTTTTGGATATTAAGAATAATGCTACTACTGGGTGTACTAATATCTGTTTGAGTCCCTGCTTTAAATTCCATTGGGTGAATACCTAGTAGTGGAATTGCTGGATCAAATGGTCATTTTATGTTTAGTTTTTTGAGGAACCACCAAACCCATTGAGTTGTTTGCATAGTGGTGGCAGCATTTTACACTCCCACCAGCAATGCACAAGGGGTCTGATTTTCCACATCTTTACCAGTTCTTTTTATTTTTATTTTTTATTAATTTTAATGGGGTGACATTAATAAATCAGGGTACATATGTTCAGAGAAAACATCTCCGGGTTATCTTGTCATTCATTTATGTTGCATACCCATCACTCAAAGTCAAATTGTCCTCTGTCACCTTCTATCTGTTTTACCAATTCTTTAATTTCTGCTTTTTTTAAAAAAAAATAAACGTCCTCGTAGATGTGACGTGGTTTGTCATTGTGGTTTAGATTTGGGTTTCCCTCTTGACTAGCAGCATTGAGCATCTTTTCATGTGCTTATTAGTCATTTGGATGTCTTTGGCTATGTTGTTTTTTATGCTGTCAGTACTGTGATGAAATGTAATTTACACTTGGTGAAATGTAATTTACATTTGCCAATGAATTTTGACAAATGAATATACACATATAAATATCATCCAGATAAGACCTACTGTGTTTCCACTCCCTAGAAAGTTCTCTCATACCCATTTTCAATGGTCCCCTTTACTGTTTTCTCATCACCATAGATTAACTTTGCCTGTCCTTGGATTTCATTAAGTGTGTTAGAGATCTGTCTATGTCGTTGCTCATGTCAAGATTTTGTTCTTTTTGGTTGCTGAGTAATATTCCTAAGTGTGAGTTTAGCAGAGTGTGCTTATGTAGTCTCTTGATGAGTATTTGGTTGTGTGTAATTTTGGCTGTTATGAGTAAAGCTGCCCTCAATATTCTTGTTTTCGTCTTTATGTAAATGTAGACCTTTCTTTCTCTTGGGAATATACCTTTGGGTGAAACAGCTGGGTCATAGGTAGGTATGTGCCAAACTTAATCAAAAACTGCCAGTTTTCTGATGTGGTTGTTCCATTTTGCACTCTCATCTGCTGGGAAACTGCTAATTCCACATACTCTCACCATTGTTAGGTATTGTCAATCTTTTTAATTTTAGTCATTCTGGTGGGTGAGTGGTGGTATTTCAGTGTGGGTTGAATTTGCATTTCCCTGATGACTAATAATACCAAGAACCTTCACATATGGAAAAGTTTATAATTTAAATTTTTTGCATAAAAAATATCAAGTTAGAAGATAGTAATGAACACTTGGAGAACAGACATTATGGAGCCCGGAATGTTATGTGGAATCCTCTGCCTGACAGCTATGAGTCAGATAGGCAGATGTCAGTTTCAATTTCATCTTAGATCACAAAGGAGTTGCCCAATCAGTTAAAAGAGGCCGGGGGGTGGGGCAGTGAGGGGCACTCCTACTTAATGACTATTTTAAAAATAGAAAGAAAATAATGGCAGGGCTCTCCCCTTACACCTGAACTCACATCTGAGAGGCAGGTGTTTAGAAGAAAAATCCGATCATGATATATCTAGTTTAAGACCTTCAGTGATTCTCTACTGGTTTCAGACACAATCAAGAGTCCTTAGCCCTTCCATGTCAACCCTTCGTGACTTCATGACCCATATCTTTCCTCTTTGTAACAATAAAAGCGAGCAAAACCAGAAAATAGAGATTTTTAAAAAATTATTTTGACCCAGCTATCCCACTTATAGGAATATACCCTAAGAACACCATAGCACTGTTTGAAAAGAAGAAATGCGCCCCCATGTTTGTGGCAGCATTGTTCACAATAGCGAAGATCTGGAAACAGCCCAAGTGTCCGTCAGAGGATGAGTGGATTAAAAAGCTTTGGTACATATATACTATGGAATACTACTCAGCCATAAGAAATCATGACATCGGATCATTTACAACAAAATGGATCGACCTTGATAACATTATACAGAGTGAAATAAGTAAATCAGAAAAAAAACTGAGAACAGCATCATTTCATACATAGGTGGGACATAAAAGTGAGACTATGAGACATGGACAAGAGTGTGGTGGTTAAGGGGTGGGGGGAGGGAGGGGAAGGTGGGGTAGGGAGAAGGGGAGGGGCACAGGGAAAACCAGATAGAAGGTGACAGAGGACAATTTGACTTTGGGTGATGTGTATGCAACATAATTGAATGATAAGATAACCTGGAGATGTTTTCGTTGTACATATGTACCCTGATTTATTGGTGTCACCTCATTAAAATTAATAAAAAAATTATTTTAATTTATTGTGTTTACATAGATTCTAGTGTTGCCCCAAATGCATCTCCCTGCCCCCATATTCCCCTCAACAGCTCCCTTGCCCCCCTCCCCATAGAACCCTGCCCCTTTCCCTTCAAGTTTATCCCATCCTATCATCCCTTTTCCCTCTGTCTTCTTTTCTTCTGGTCCCTTTGATCCCTCCTCTGTCTATTCCATTCCTCAGTTCACATTGTTCATTGGATTCCTCCAATGAGTGAGGTCATTTGATATTTTTATTTTTCTGCCTGGCTTATTTTACTTTACATAATAGTTTCCATGTCCATCCATGTTGTTGTAAAAGGTAAGATTTCCTTCTTGTTATGGCCCCATAGTATCCCATAGTATATATGTACCACAGCTTTGTAATCCACTCATCCACTGACGGACACTTGGGCTGTTTCCAGATCTTTGCTATTGTGAACAATGCTGCCATAAACATGGGGGTGCATTTCTCCTTTTGAAACAGTGCTATGGTGTTCTTGGGGTATATTCCTAAAAGTGGAATAGCTGGGTCAAAAGACAGTTCGATTTTTAATTTTTTGAAGAATCTCCATACTGTTTTCCACAGTGGCTGCATCAGTCTGCATTCCCACCAGCAGTGCTGGAGGGTTCCCTTTTCTCCACATCCTCGTCAGCACTTATTCTATGTTGTTTTGTTGATGAGCGCCATTCTGACTGGTGTGAGGTGATATCTCATTGTGGTTTTAATTTGCATTTCTCTAATGACTAGTGATGTTGAACATTTTTTCATCTGCCTATTGGTCATCTGTATGACCTCTTTGGAAAAGTGTCTATTCATTTCCTTGCCCACTTTTTGATTGGATTGTTTATCTTCCTGGTGTTGAGTTTTACAAGTTCTTTATAAATTTTTGTTATTAATCCCTTATTAGACATATTGTCGAATATGTTCTCCCATTGTGTAGTTTGTCTTTTATTCTGTTCTTATTGTCTTTAGCTGTGCAAAATCTTTTTAGTTTGATATAGTCCCATTTGTTTATCCTGTCTTTTATTTCCCTGCCTGTGGAGATAAATCAGCAAATATATTGCTGCTACAGATGTTGGAAAGCTTACTGCCTATGCTTTCTTCTTAGATGCTTATGGTTTCATGGCTTACATTTAAGTCTTTTAAACATTTTGAGTTTTTATTTTTAATTTTTATTTTTTTACAGGGACAGAGAGAGAGAGTTAGAGAAAGGGATAGATAGGGGCAGACAGACAGGAACCGAGAGAAGTGAGAAGCATCAATCATCAGTTTTTTGTTGCCGTTGCAACACCTTAGTTGTTCATTGATTGCTTTCTCACATGTGCCTTGACCGCGGACCTTCAGCAGACTGAGCAACCCCTTGCTGGAGCCAGCAACCTTGGGTCCAAGCTGGAGAGCTTTTTGCTCAAGCCAGATAGGCCTGCGCTCAGGCTCACGAGCTCGGGGTCTCGAACCTGGGTCTTCCGCATCCCAGTTTGACACCAATTCGACGCTCTATCCACTGTGCCACTGCCTGGTCAGGCGAGTTTATTTTTGTGAATGGTATAAGTTGGTGGTGTAGTTTCATTTTTTTGCAGGCAGCTTTTTGTTTGCAGGTAGATTTTACAAACTTATTTGCCAAACAGACTGATATTCCTAAATCTGTAAGGCAGATACAGATCACAGACTTTTGTGCTCTCTCCTACCTTTGTGAACCCTCCATCCCAGCCTAAGACAGAAGGACCAGGGATGACTCATGGTGAAGGGTGAGGGAGCCAGGTGACAGATGAAACCAATTAGTTGTCATTCTAGGGGTGCTGTGAGCACTGGGGCTAGAACTGGTTAAGAACAGATACCTGTATGACAGAGACTGAGCATGCAGAGAAAAAAGATGCACACCCCCATTAAAAGAAGAACCAGTGAAAGCAAGAGTTAACATGGAAAGCAAGCTGAGGGGTAACTGAGGCATGCCAGACCCTTTCTGTCCTGTACACCAGCTAGGGTGGCAGAAATGGAAGACCTGACTCACCAGGTCTGGCCTGGGACCCAAGGTGCTGCATTCCTAACACATTCCCAGGCGATGCTACTGCTAGTTCCTGTACCTTACTTTGAGTGGCCAGGGTCAAACCGAACCAATAAGAACACAGGAATGAGTTTTTTTGGAAATAATTAACCAGGATGTTTATTTTCCATCCACTGGACTCTATTCTACTAAATTATGCCACATTACATGATACAGAGCAGTAGTTGTGCCTTACAGACCCAAGATTTGTGAGAAAATTGCCCTGGAAAAAGTAATAGAGTTTGATTTATATGAGAGGACCATGCCATGTCTGGGAGCCTGCAGCAGACCAGCTGGCTGGGAGCTCTGGAGTGGGTAACCCTTGGCAGAGTGGACCAGTCATCCAACAAGGGGGTTAGCCTTTGATGCCAATGTAATGGGCAGCCTGGATGCCTTTCTTGAAACTTTACAGAGAATCTTGTGCAAGAAATTCTTAAAGCTGATTATGATTTATAGATCCCCAAAGGTCCAATTTGTTTTTCATTTATTGATTGCATAATTGATTGAAAAGTTGTATCCTCCCTAACTCTTTCCAGGAGAGAAGAAGCATAGCTTTATGTTTCAAAAGTGCACCATGACTTTACGGACACACTGTATATGTTTTCATTTTATAATATAAGCCTTTTCTCATGACTAAATTTCTTCATATACCTCTTTTTTTTTACTAATGTTTGATCACATATCACATTATATACTAGAAAATATTCTTTCAATTTGTTTCTAATTTCAAAAGAGAAGATTTTTGAAAAAAGAAAAGAATAGCATTGGTCTCATGCCTCTGAGAACATAGTGGGTCCTAGCTTAAGCTGCGAGGGGAACCTTCCTTAGCTGTTTGTGGCATTACTTATGTCTCATTGTACCCAGCATATTCTCTAGTAGATCACAATGGTTGCTTATCAGTGATATGCTAATGCATTTTATGTAATTGTGTATTTCTTTGTTATATGCATATACTCAGCCTTCATCTGAGGACCCACTTGTCAAGACAAAAACATAAGCCCCCTGTTCATATGCATGGGTTTCAGAAGATTGTGATCGAATGTTGTCAATACTCTGTCCTTATGACATGTTGTTTTGTATTTTCTAATGTGGCACTTATTTTCTCTCACAGTTTCTGACTCAGGAATTCAGGAGCACCTTGGCTAGGCAGTTCTGAGCAGGGAATGTCATGGGGTTTCCATCAGATATCGGCTGGGACTGTGCGGTTGAGGGCTTGACTAGGGTTGGAGGACCCACATCTGTGGTGTGAAGAAGACACTCTCCCTGCTCCTTGCTGCGTGTCACCTTCCTACACGAGCTCTTCCTCATGGGGTGGGGGGTTGTTCTGCTCCATCTGGTTTTTATATATTTTGCTCTTCTAGTTGTTCTCTTTTAAGTTCCTCATTGAGCCTTGTATAGCCATTATAAAACTTCAAATAGATTGTGAATAAATGGTGAGAGGTACATGCTATTATTGACAGTCGCTGCCTTCAGGTCACTTGTTAGTTAACACGCAGAGTTTCCTATCACTGAATGCTTATGCTTATAGGATGACTGTGTGGAAACCATTGCCAGTATTGGGAAATTAGATCACACACACACACACACACACACACACACACACACACACACACACACAGAGTAATTGAACAAAGTCGTTTCCTAAAATGACAATCTAAAATTACAGATCCAAACACAAAGTTTGGAGTGATAGTAAAATTCACATTTTAAGCAAAAGTTAGTCTAAAGTGAAATTGTTATGAATTATGACAACCTTGAATTTATCTACTCCTTATCCAAAATTTGCTAGGTGAGCCCTGCCTCTGTAGGAATTCACCTGATGTATTTTACACATTTTACCTTTTTAAATGTTGTTTTTTTAAATTTTAAAACAATTTATTAGACATATTTCTTATTTGATGCAGAAAAGCATGAATAAAAATATAAATATCACCTATAACCCAATTGCCAAATAACTGTATTTGTATAATGAAAAAAAATGTATGTGCCTTGAAAAGAGATTGAGACAGATTCAAATTATACAATAAACCCTTAAAGCCTCCTCTCTTATATACCTTGAAGGTGGCTAGTTAAAAATTTTCATATTCCTTTAGAAAAATAAAAGATATTTTATGAACATAGCCATGCACACATTTTATAATTTCACACAAAATAAGGCCGTATCATGTACACTATTCTGATCAGCAGTTATTTTAATTATTTTAATTAATTTATTTTTTTTACTTAACATTCCCTCAAAAGTCTTTTTACACCAACACCTGCATTCCAGCCTCATTCCTGTTGCGGGGGGTGGTAGTGGGGGGGCTGCGACATAGTGTCCCATAGCACATCTTTTAGCCAGTCATCTCTTGATGTATATTTGGGTTGTTCTCAGGCCTTTGCAGTTACAGATCTTTATATAGATCTCTTGACATACTTTTGATGTCCCTAAAGTGAATTCTTGGGGTTGAGTTCTTGAGACCACTTTTGTTTTCTTTGCGTTTGGCTGTTGCTTTCACATCTATGTAATTCAGCCTCAGATCTGCCAGCACCAACCTAGAGTGATACTTACCACACAGGCAACTCTTCTCTTTGAAGTTTGTTTCCCTGGGACCTTAGGTAATTTCCCAACTTGAATGTGCAAGTCAGGTAACAAGCTGAAAGCTCCCATAACCATGTGTCAGATGCCCAGTTTAGAGTAAGTTGAATACTGTGGGAGGTGGGAGGTACTGAAACATTTCAGGGGGGTTTCTTTCACTCAACAAATGCTTACCCAGTGTCTTGTAGATGTCAGGTACCAGGGAAACAAAGTTAAAAAAGATATGCTCACCTTCCAGGGAGGAGTGGTGTGCGCAAGGCAGCCCAATGAGAGCATCAGAAAATGGGTGGAAAGGGGCTTGAACCAAGACTTGCAGGAGGATCAGACAGGTGCCGGGCTGACTTTGTGACAAAGCCTGCGGAGTGGGAGTAAAAGCATTCTAGGCGG
Source organism: Rhynchonycteris naso (assembly GCA_037038555.1). NCBI lineage: Eukaryota > Metazoa > Chordata > Mammalia > Chiroptera > Emballonuridae > Rhynchonycteris > Rhynchonycteris naso. The sequence goes on from CM072995.1 coordinate 253,564,711, forward strand.
AGACTGCTGCTTGTGCAAAGGCTTGGAGGCAGGGAAAGCAGAGCCTGGGTTTGGTGCTGGGGAGAACCCAACCCATGGAGACGCTATGTGGCCATGTTGGAGTGATCAACATAGATTAAATTCCAATCCTGGCATTTACTTTCTCATCATGATTCTTAGTCATATAATCCAGATTATTGAAACTATGCCTAACACACTTTACCCAACAAAGTGCACTCATGCTAGTGGTAATGCAGGTCTGCCTTTTTAAAATGTATCTTTGGAGGACTAGAATTCCTAAATTCTTCCATATAGCCATGTCAACGTTTCCCCTTCTCTTGTCAGTGATGTTATTATGGAGAAAGATGTTTTGCAGAAATGGGTTTTCATGTAACTGAAGTTTACTCTCCTGGTTCTAAACTTTAAAACAATTATATTACAAATGATGGAATTTTTTCTCATGTTTGAACATGGATGCTCAGGATTAATGACGCTATTGTACCATCTGCCTATGGGTTTGTGTGTGCTTCTTGGTGTCTCAGTCTCCTCCTGTGGCTGTTTGCCAGCCTCTGTTTCTTCTTCCCACTGTCCCTCCTCCCCTCTTCACAGTCATTTAAAATGGTTGTTGTAAAACTGTATTTCTTAGTGAGGACATATTAATGTAAACATTATGCTTGCTTACTTATTTTTCATTGTGTATTAAAATGTGTTTTTTATAAATAAAGCTTTAAGAATTTAAAGAATTTTAACTGCACAGAAACAGAGAGTAAAAAATGAAAATAGTTCTTCCAAAGTGTTCCTTCCACACCTACCCTGTACTAATCAGGGATCTCCCGAGAAATAGAACCAATAGAATGTGTGTATGTGTGTGACTGTGTGTGTATAGCTAACTATATCTATCTATATATGGACACTTGCACAAATTTATTTTAAGGATTTGGTTTATGCAGTTGTGGAGACTTGGCAAGTCCAAAATCTGCCGGGTGGGCTGGCAGGCTGGACACCCAGGGAAGAGTTGTTGTTCAAGTCCAAAGGCAGAGTTCCTTCTGACTCTGTTCTAGTCAGGTCTTCAAGTGATTGGATGAGGCTTATCCATGTGATGGGGAACTATCCGCTTTAGTCAACATCTACTGATTTAAATGTTAATCTCATTTCAAAAGTACCTTCTCAGAAACATCTTGTATAATGTTTGGCCAAATATTTGGGTACACTTAAAATTATGACACATAAAATAAACCATCACACGCCCTCTGTTCCCATTCCTTCTACAGAGGATATCATGCTTAATATTTTGGTGTAATTGTTGTAGGTGTTTTCTATGCATTATCTGGTTGTACGTGTGTTTGTGTGTGTTTGTGCGCAGGTGTGCATATTCGTGCTGAGAGCTTTAACCTACTTAGATGGTGATCACTTTCATTCCTCCTCCTCCCCTTTAAGCTGTTAATATAATAAATGATATTATTAGAATCTTGGTGTTATATATACTATCCTTTTGGCAAGGAATGGGGTTTTAGTTTATTTATTTATTTTTGATGTAAAAACACAGGTTTTAAGTAGAATCATCTCAACTTTTTGTTGTTGTTGTTGCACCGACTTTTCTGTGTACACTTTGAAAATTGGGCTTGTGTTTTGATGGCCTGGAATTTCTAGCTGACCTCCAAATAAGGGTTTCCATTTGTAGGTAGCTTACTTACATTTTCTTAATAATGCTATTTTATTTTATGAACGTTTTGCTTATCATTTAAAAAACAGACCATATGTGCCTTCAGCAAAGGAGCCGCCTGCAGGTGGACTTCCTTCTGTGGACACAGCAAGTGGACAGTATTGGCTTTGTGATAAGTTTTGTGTTACAGTTTTTCTTGGGAAGACCATAGACAGGGGCATTGCCAGAGATTGTACCTCTCCTTCCACCTTCCTGTTGGGGTCACCAAGATGCTCTAAAATGAAGAATTAAAACTATAGCTGAACTCTAGTTACAACATAGAGGTATCAGACTTTTGGAACAGACCCTGGAAGGTCAGGTGAAGGTAATGACTTTCACAGTAATGTAAGTCTCTGTGCGAGCAACCTAGGCTTTCCACTGAGGGTTTTATGGAGCTTTCACTCAGTGGGCATGGTTTGCTTTAGTAAATGACTGAATTCCATCTCCAGCCTCTCCCCTCCCCAGAGGTGGGGTGAGGTAGGAGCAGAGCTGGAAGGTCACCCTCTAATCATGTGGAAGGTTTTTCTAGAGACTAGCCCCCATCCTGAAGCAACCTCCCGACCCTGCAGGAGTCAGCATTGGCATATAACAACAGTGAATTCTAAGGGTTTGCAGAGTTCTGTGCCAGGATCTGAGGACAAAGACTAAATACTTTTTGTTATACTGCATCCTCTAATTTATATCCTGCACTGCCTAACTGGTCTCCCTGCTGCCATCTGGTCCCCTAGGGTCTAGTCCACCCAGCAGCCAGAGTCATGCAGACAGACAATTGGCAACTGACTGCTCAGAAGGGTCCTATCACATGGCACCTACCCTTGTTCCTGTTGTGGCCACATGGGACCTATTGCTTCCTTGACTTCCTCTTTGTTCAGCTCTGCTCCATGGGCTTCCTGACTGGTCCCTGGTAGGGCCAGGCATGTCTTCTGCCTGGACTTTTCTCTCCAAGTCCCCTTGGCTTATTCCCTTACCTCCCTTTGATCTTCCCAGTGTCTGCTCAGTGAGCCCACCCTAGCATCCTCACTCAACCACCTCCCTTAGCCCAGTGTACGTTCTAATACTCTGTTACTTAGTTATATTTTAGGTCTACAGTTTGTGTCCCTCCTACACCCTCAAACCCTTTCCACAAGGAAGACAAGTTTCATGAAGGCAAGGATCTTGGTTCTCTGGTGTTTCTCAGGCATGGTGCCTCTCTCATAGTTGGCACTCAATGAACGTTTGTGAATGAACAGATAGTTGGCTTGCTCTAAACCGCTGCTGAGAACCAGGACTGGCAGTCCTCATTCACCCTGCTGCTGGTCCAGCCCCTGGGCGGACAGTGGGTGCTCCGGGCTCTGCAGTGGTAAGGCTCGGGCTCTGCTCCTCTGACCCACTTTCCTCTTTATTCCTAGACCGGCCTTATTGTCGCCTGCTACTACGGCTTTGTGGATGTCGTGGTGGTCTTAGCAGAGTGCCCCCACGTTGATGTCAACTGGCAGGACAACGAGGGGAACACGGCCTTAATCACAGCTGCGCAGGCAGGTAAGACCCGGGTTTTCCTCTCCTGGCCAGAGTCCAGGCCAGAGAGGACTGCTGCGGTGTGCGGGGTCCCTGCGCACGACCTTAGCTCGTGATACTACCGTAAGGATGGAAACTGAGCATGAATCTTGTTCTACTGCGAAGACGTACAAGGAAAAGGCGATGGGTGTGCATGCCCATTTTCTGTGCATTTGAGACAGTGCAGAGTTTACCCACCAGGGCGGGATTCGGAATTGGGCTGATCTAACCCCGAAACTCCCCAAAGCTTTTGAGTATGAAGCTGCACCGGAAGTCCCGCCTCCTCGTTACTTCACCTAGAACACTGTACCCCACGTCGCTGACGCAGGAGCAGAAGGATGCTGGTGAACTCATTAGCGAAAAGACATAATCCTGTGTTAGTGATAGTAAACGTATAAGAGTAGACCTATTTACAAGGCCATCCAGGAGCTACCTGCCGAGAGTGTGTCAGTGTAGCAAGGTGGGACTATTTGTGAAGTACTCGGTAAAAGTGCCTCCGCGTAAGTGTCCTTCCACCCAGCTGTCATCTCAAGAGGCTATTTAGCTAGCATTGCTGAGTGCGCTCCTCCTCTAGACCTGCATTCAGACATTTCTGGGACAAACATGAATGCTCTGCTTGTCGCTTCAGGACCACACTTCATTTCTAACCGTGGTATTTACCGGTTTTGTAACTGACCACTTTTCATAATTCTTGGCTTCCAAGATGACATCCATTGCATCACACAGGTTCTCAGTTCCAGAGAAGCTGCTTCTGGCTGAGCCGGAAAAAACAGGTGTGACACCTCACCTTGTAGGGCGGAGAAGCTGGAAAAAATGTCCACACACCACACTGCGTGTTGATTATGGAAGGTGAACATTCGCCTCTGTCCCCAGAGAGAGACCTGCCTAGCCCATCTTGCATCATTGGCTTCCACATCAAAGCCAGCGTGGGTGACTGAGCCCAGAGCCCAGGGAGGCTGGAGAAACCGGCACCTAACCCTGGCAATCTCACTCTCCTGTTGGGAAGCAGCCTGGGCATAGCGCCTTTTAATCAGGATACGTGAGGTGGAGGAGGCCCCCAACTCGGGGAGGGGGGGATGGCTGTGCTGACATACAGTCACTTCATCAGGTCTCAGGGTGTGAAGTGTTACCACCATGGAGGTAAAGTTCGCCAGGCTTTGAAAGCCCAGGTGCACAAATTCCTGAGCTGCTCAGTGTAAATGCGTATCATGAGGCATTCAGTGACCATAGGCTCATCACTCGTTACATCCCACTTGCCAGGAGCAGGGTCAGGGACCGGGGGTATGGGAATAAATGGCAATATGCCCTTGAATAATTCTCCAGTTCAATAACCATCTGATGGAGCACTGCTGGAGGGTGTGCTGGGTGCTGCGGAGTGAGAACACCCCATCTGGCCTGGTGGTTTAGGACAGGTTGTGAAGAAGGTGAGGGTTGAGCTGGTTACAGAGAAGTCAGGGGCAGGCTGGTCTAGCCAGTGCATCCCAAAGCCACAGAGCCTAAGGGAGCCTGGTGCATTGTAAGAATGGTGTAGGTTAGTGTGGCTGTGGGACTGCTTGTCTCTAGCACAGAGAAGAAATAGCCCCATGAGGAGGCAGGGACCAGGTCATTAAGGGTGTAGATCAGTGGTTCTGATCTACACCCTTTTTTGAGGTACCGAACCCACCAGTGTCATATGCGCATTAACCAAACCCTTCTTTAGTGATAAATAAAATATGATTTTTTCCCTTAAATTCAAGACATAGGTATATGTTTTTTTTACTGGTGCACAAAATGAGCCATGCATGAACATCACCTTGCTCAAAGAACAAAACCAACAAAGTGCATGAACTCACAACAAATTACGGTATTACTTTATTCTGGTCTCCGCAGCAGAGGCTTCTCTGAACCCCTGAGACCGACTCATCGAATCCCTAGGGTTTGATAGAATCCAGGTTAAGAACCACTGGTGCAGATAAAATGTGAGGGTGTGCACTTGAGTGGCATGTGGCTGGGTGTGAGGTGACATGGGCCAGATGATCCTGTCTGTGGGCCCAGATGTAGTTTTGGAGGCACAGAAGTAGCCAGAGCAGTGAGGTAGGAAGCTTGGGTCTTGGTGGTCATGATGTGGGCAATGGGGGCAGGTGTGGTCTGGCATGGCTTTCAGCCTTCTGGACGGGATGATCCTGAACTGCAAAGGATATAGTAAAAAGGTAGGCTCCATTTGTGCTCGGGCCTTTGAAGTGGTGAGGCAGCAAAGTAAGGGGTCTCGGTGAATGGTGGGTGGGGAGCGTGGAGCATTTCAGTGAGTTTGCAGGTGAGAGCGATGCTGTTGGTCTGGGGACCCCTCTTTAGAGGTTCTCATTTTAAATGGTGCCTGGGGGAGCCTCTCAGTGGGTTGTAAAGCCGGGGAAGCCATGGACCCATGTGAGATGTCAGTGGGTTACAGAGCAGTCATGAAATCAAAGTGAGCATAAAGGAAGGCGGTGGAAGGTCTGTCCTGCCCGCCATGGTCTGTTTTGCCAGTCTACTTAGGCTTTTTGCTGCTAGAATCGGGTGATCTCCCGTTTTCATCCAATTCCATAACCAGTTTTATTTATTTGATGATTTCTTAATTACAATAGATGTCTAGTAATATGTCCTTATAGTAAAAAGTCATTGCATAAGTATTATTTAAAAATAAAAAAAACCCTTTTTATTTTTCCCAAATGTTTCCTCTCCTATACTGACCAAGTTCCAGCTACTTACCTTTTTAGACCTCTCCTTTTTAAACACAGGGTATGCTTCCACTTTTAGTTACATGAAGAGGTTAATACTGTAGGTATTGTGATTTTAATTTCTTCCACGTAATACATCTATAACTTTCTATGTTGACTAATATACACAAGATTTACCTTGTTCTTACAGTGTACATTTCTGAGTGTGTCTTTGTGTTTATGGCTGTTACGTTATGCCATGTACAATGACTGTGAGACAGTTCAATAAACAGTAGTTCGTCCGTTCTATACAAGATCCTTCTATAAAACAAATATTTATTTAGCAATTATTCATGTCCAATGGCTGGGTCTGCCATGGTGAACACAAGCACACCTTCTCCTGCCTCCCAAACTTTAGTCTAGTGTATGAGGGGAAGGGGAAGTTGTTTGTGCATGGGGATGCATTTCTGAGGAGGGTGTATTTGGCAGGGTCATGGCTGGGAACAGGTGGTGCAGCAGGTGTGTTCAGAGGGCTGAGGACCCGATCAAGGCACTGTTAGTGAAGTAGGGGGGGACAGGGTTAAGGGCAGGTGCCTGGAAAGAGGTACCCTGACAGAGGGCTATCTCACAGGTTCTGTAACCTGAGACATCTGAGCGGGCAGGCCCTTGGGCTGGGAGGCAGGGGAAGAGGAGGACAGTAAATCCCTACCTCTGTTTTCTCCACTTGTCTTTTCTGCTGAGCCATAACAGAGACTTTAGTGCAGGGTTCGGGAACCTATGGCTCATGAGCCAGATGTGGCTCTTTTGATGGCTGCATCTGACTCACAGATTAATCTTTAATAAAAATAATAATGATGTTAAAAATATAAAACATTCTCATGTATTACAATCCATTTATTTCCTACCGCTGATGTTCACGGTTGCCGGTGGCTAGAGCCAATCACAGCTGTCCTCCGGGACAACACCAAATTTTTATTGGATAATGCATAATGCATATGGGTCGTTGTGAGGTCAGGAAGTAAACTTCCCTCCTTTTAATCAAGTAGTCAGCTAGCTAATTGAAGAAACTTGACGAAGAAGATGGCTAAAAGAAAAAAAGATGAGGAGTATCATACTTTTTAGCAGGAATGGACAGAGGAATTTGCCTTTGTGGAGAGAGCAGGTTCTGCAGTGTGTCTAATATGCAATGATAAAATTGCATCGATGAAACAGTCAAATATAAAGCGGCACTTTGACACATGCCATACTACATTTGCATCGAAATATCCAGTGGTGGACAGCAGGAAGAAAGCATGTCAAGAGCTACTTACTGTGCAGAGTGCAAGCTAGTCAGCAGCAACTTCGTCTTTGGACACAATAAGGTGACTGGAATTCGGCTAGCTTTGCTGGTGCTTTAGCAATTGTGAGAAATGGAAAGCCATTCACAGATGGGGAGTATGCCAAAACATTCATGCTTGATGTTGCCAATGAACTTTCTGACGACTTTTCGGATAAAGATAAGATAATGAAACAAATAAAAGACATGCCTCTGTCTGCAAGAACTGTTCATGATCGTACCATCATGATGGCAAGTCAAATTGAGGCAGCACAGGTGAAGGACATAAATGCAGCACCATTCTTTTCTCTCACTTTGGATGAGTCAACAGACGTAAGCCATTTATCCCAGTTCAGCGTGATTGCAAGGTATGCTGTCAGTGACACACTACGTGAGGAAAGTCTTACTGTTTTGCCTATGAAAGAGACAACAGGAGGGGAGGATTTATTCAAGTCTTTCACTGAGTTCACTAAAGAAAAAAATCTACCAATGGATAAACTTATTTCACTGTGTACTGATGGTGTTCTGTGCATGGTGGGAAAAAACAGAAGATTCGTAGTGCTTCTTCATGAACATGAAAAGAGACCCATCCTAAGTTTTTACTGCATCCTACATCAGGAGGCGCTTTGTGCTCAGATGTATGGCGAGCAGCTTGGTGAGGTGAATGTCGCTGGTAATTCGGGTGGTCAACTTTATTGTTGCCCGAGCTTTAAATGATCGCCAGTTTAAAACACTGCTGGGTGAAGTTGGGAATAATTATCCTGGTCTGCTTCTGCACAGCAATATGTGTTTGTTCTTAAGAGGGAAGGTGGTCAGCCATTTTGCAGCTTGTCTGAGCGAAATTCGGACTTTTCTTGAAATGAAACGTCGAACATCCTGAGTTAGCTAACACTGAGTGACTCCTAAAGTTATACTACCTCGTGGACATGACTGAACATCTGCACCGGCTCAATGTGAAAATGTAAGGCGTTGGAAATAGTCTTATCCCTTCAACAAGCAGTGCTTGAATTTGAAACAAGCTGGAACTCTTCATGGCCGACATTAAAACAGGTTGTTTACTATACTTTGAAAAACTGGGAGAGTTTAAAGATGCATGCACAGCAAGTGACCCTGCTCAACATCTTGATCTCCAGCAGCTAGTGGGCTTCACATCTAATCTCCTGCAGTCATTCAAAGTGCACATTGGAGAATTTCGTGAGTGCACTCGTCTTTTTAAGTTCATCATCCATCCATACGAGTGTGCAGTGGACAGCGCCGACCTGAGTTACATCGCCAGTGTCTCTGTCAGAGATTCTGAGCTACAAGCTGCTGACCTAAAGGCCTCACACATGTGGGTGAGTAAGTTCAAGTCACTGAATGAAGATTTGGAAAGACTTGCATGACAGCAAGCAGAGTTGGCAAGCAAACACAAGTGGGGAGAAATGAAAAAATTTCAACCCGCGGACCAGCTGATTGTCAAAACGTGGAACACACTTCCCGTCACATACCACACACTGCAGCGTGTGACTATTGCTGTACTGACAATGTTTGGCTCTATGTATGCATGTGAGCAGTCTTTCTCACATCTAAAGAACGTTAAGACCAACCTACCATACGTTTAACGGATAGAAGTCTCAACGCCTGCATGAAGCTTAACCTCACCATGTATCAACCAGACTACAAAGCCATCAGCAAAACCATGCAGCATCAGAAGTCGCAGTAATGGTAAGAAGTACTTTATTCATCATTGGTTAGCAACAGCATAACACGTTATTAAAAAGAATTCAGAGACTTATTGTACTTTAAAAGTGTTGGTCTTACATAAAATGCACACATTTATTTGTATTTAGTGTTAAACATATTGTATGGCTCTCATGGAATTACATTTTAAAATATGTGCTGTTCATGGCTCTCTCAGCTAAAAAGCTTCCCGACCCCTGCTTTAGTGCTAAGGTGCAGGGCAGTTTTTGGAGGTTATCCTACCTGCAAAAGCAGGGCAGAGAAAGAAAGAAGTAATGAATAGGCAGATTCTTAGAACTCAATGCTTCTTCATAGGGTAGGCACATGTTAAATGTGCACATTTACGTGGTTGCTGCCAAGTGGCCTTTAGAAAAAGTTATACCAATTTATACTTGCCCAGCAAGTTCCCAAGGGTGTTGTTCTTGCTAACTGTAAATATGATCACTTTTCAATATTTGTTGATCCCAAACAGATTTTCTTATTGTTTGCCTGATTCTCATTGGAGCATTGGATCGGTTATGACTTGGGACTGAATACTTGATGAAACGGCTTCAACAATGAGGAAGTTGCCTTCTCTTGCAACATGACAAGTCTGAAAGCATTAGTTCGAGGGTTGTTTCACTGGGTGGCTTTGTGATGTCAGGACCTGGGCCAGCTTCTCAGAAATGCTTTTGACTTTTCTCACGTGATCCCATGAAGGCCCGACAAACATTTCCAGAAGCCTCCAGCAGAGCTTTGTTTATATCTCATGGCCAGATCACATGCTCAAACTAAATCAAGTGGCTGGCAAGGGAGGTGGATGACCTCATCTGACTTGATTTAGTCAGCACTGGTCCTAGCAGAGTGTGTGTGGTTAAGAAAACTTTAAAGCAACCACATGTTAATATTATTTGTGGTTGCAACTGTGTTGGGTACCTGAACATTGGGAGTCCTGGCTTTCTGCAGGACTCACTCAGTGTTTGTGGGAATAAATTAGGATGCAAAAGACTCTCCACAGAGTCTCACCTTCTTGGCGACTTAATGCACAATAAAAATATAGCCAAATTTGTATTAGGCCTTACAATGGAGAGAATGTAAGACAATAAATCCTCAAATAATCCCTAAATCTCATTTAGCTAATAATTTCAATTTCTACCATACCTCCCCTAACAAAAATATAATACAAAATAAGATAAGCAAAGAAGTGAACGTTAAGTCTCAGGGATGGAGTTGTGTGTTTGCCTTCTCTGTTTCTTATTCCTCTAGCCAGCAGCACGGGTACGGGCAGTAAGAAGGCAGAGGGCTCTTTTTGAACTGGTGATGATATAACGTCAGTTGTGTATAAGTAATCTTTGGTGCATCCTTCAAACTTGTTTCTTGAACTTATTTTAAAAATTCTGAAGGAAATGCACCAAGAGCCAGCCATCCTGGCATTATTCACATCGTGCTGCTGGGGACACAGTGGCAGTGGGGCTCCCCAGGGGTGCCAGCAGCGGGATCAGACTGCCTGTGAGAGGCCTGGCTCTCAGCTAGATATGGGGAGGGCATCTCTGCGAAGGAGAATTTATGGCACGGCCAGAAGCCAGGAGTCAGTGCCGCTTCATTCTGTTTGTCTTATTTATTATCACTACCTGTGATCGTCATTTCAGCCTGACTTTGTTGTGATACTTATGAGTTTCTTGAAACATTTTCCTTTTTCTTGTTTTCTACTTTTTCACCCAAGAAATCAGAACACCGGTGAGTCTCAGAGGTTTCCTAGCATCCCCTTGCCTTTACCTGCCAACTTTTCTGAACTGACCACTGCAGTGCCACCCCCTGCCCACTGACCAGGCAGCCGTGAGCCTTGGCTAGTGCTACAGCTCCCCCTGCTCCTCAGACACCTGCCCGCCCACCCCCAGGAGGCAGGGCTGTCTGAGCCACCCTCCTCTGCTTCGGCTCCAGCTCCTGGCTGCATTTTCCTCTGTCTTCAGGATGGGGCCCAGTCTTGTCTTCCTGCAGCGCCTGTGGGATGTGCTGTTTCCAAAGTCAATACTTCCCTCTACTGGCCTGCTTCGGAAAACTGCATTTGGAGTAGTTGGCATCAAACCGAGTCTTTAGACAATCCAAGTTCTGTAACACTTTTTCATTTTTAGAGCAGCAAGGGTTTATTGTCTATTTTATTTCTTTAAATAAAAGAGTAAATATGATTCTTAGCCCATATTGGTACTCAATAAAATGTTTGATTAATCAATAATTAGTCATTGTGATGACCATTTAATCTCAGATAATGTGGGGTTATGGCTTGAAAATTATTAACATTTTTGATAAGTGTACTTTTTCCAAGGGAGAAGTAACAATCCTTCAGCCTTTTTATCTACTAAATATTTATTGCACTTGCAGTGAATTGGAAGTTTTGGACTCATGAACAGGGTTTTGATGGTTGTGGTGACTACATGCGAATGTGGACCATGTGACATCATACTTGAGAGACCAAGGAAGAACTTGCATCAGGAGGGGTGGCTCATCAGGTAGCTGGGTAAAAGGTAAGGAAGAATATTCCAGGCAGAGACGCTAGCATGTGCAAAGGCCACCAGATTAGAGAAAAGGTGGCACACAGGTGAATTAAAAGGAGAGTTGGGTGATTGCAAAGTAGACTAGAAGGGTGTTGGTGCAACATGCTGAGGTGGCATGCTGAGGATGAAGAAGGGATTTAGGGAAGAAAAACTATTTTTTTCTTCTACCCTTCTGAGTTCTTGACTGAGACCTCTGTAATAAAAGACAGATTAACAAGAGAAAACCAGACCTTTATAAACATGTATCCAGGGGAGATCCCAAGGGAAAAATAAGTAACTCAAGGAGGTAGCATAGATTTCCAGCTTATGTGGCATCTTCATCATAGAAAAATAAATTTGTGGAGAAATTCCAGGACAAAGGAAAGCAGTGTTCGGTTTCTACGGGCAGCAAACTACGAGAAGGGCAGCAAACAGCAGACAAAGGCTAGACAGTAAACTTTGTCATGCTGATTCCTCTGGTGTCATCTCCAGGCTGATAGTGTCTAAAAACAAACATTCCCCGCTCTTCTTTTTGTCCTATGTGAGATAGTGGATGTTAACTAAACTTATTGTGGTCATCATTTCACAAATGTGTAATTCAAATCATTATGCTGTACACTTTAAACTTGTATAGTGCTGTATGTTAATTATATATTAATAAAAGTGGGGAAATTTAAAAATTATATTTAAAAGAACGATATCTTGCCGGCCCTGGCCAGTTGGCTCAGCAGTAGAGCATCAGCCTGGAGTGTGGAAGTCCCAGGTTTGATTCCTGGCCAGGGCACACAGGAGAAGCGCCCATCTGCTTCTCCACCCTTCCCCCTCTCCTTCCTCTCTCTCTCTCTCTCTCTCTCTCTCTCTCTCTCTCTCTTACCCTCCTGCAGCCAGGGCTCCAATGGAGCAAAGTTGGCTGGGGCATTGAGGATGGCTCCATGGCCACCGCCTCAGGTGCTAGAATGGCTCTGGCCACACGGAAGCAACAGCCCAGATGGGCAGAGCATCGCCCACTGGTGGGCATGCCAAGTGAACCTTGGTCGGGCACATGTGGGGGAGTCTGTCTGATTGCCTCCTTGCTTCTAACTTTAGAAAGACACAAAACCAAAATAAAACAGAAAAACTGAACAAAAAAACCCCAGTATCTTGCTTTTAGACAAATAGAGGAAGACAGGCAACTGTTCTTGTGTCTGCTTTTTCTCAGTTGTTTTCAGGTCAAAATCATTCTTATGCCAAACTGGCATATTTTGGGGTGGCATATTCTGCTCCCCTTCAGAGAGCAGGGCCAGATAAAAAGGAGATAGCTCATTGGTGTTGAGACTTCATCTAAAGGGTAGAAATTATTAAGGGTTTTCAGTGGTAGTTGTGTTGGTCAAAGGTGTCTCTTCTTTAAGTTATCAGGTTGGTAGGGTGGAGAATGGATGGAGGAGCTGAAATGGAAACAGGGTGAAGAGTTAGGAGAGGGGCTGTACCGCAGGTGGGATGTGCTGTCCCAGATCTGGGGTAGAAGTGGGGATGGAGAAACAGGATGGGTTTGTAAGTTATTGAAGTGGTGGGGTGGAGAAACTCCATGGTAGCTTGGATGGGGAAAGGGTGCATAGAGGGCTGCAGTCAAAGCCCAGATTTCTGACTTGGGCACTCCGGTAATTGGTGGTATTCATTACTGAATAAGGAATGTGGGAGAGAGGACTGGGTTTGGAAGAAGCATGTGTTGAGTTTGTTTTGGGATGCTTAAGATGAAATATATAGCAGACAGGTATTTAGGTAAGAGACTCAGGAGGAGAGACTGAGCTAGGGATAAGTGATCTAGGAGTTTTAAGATGATGACCAGGTCCGTAAAAGTGGGTAGGGTCAGCAAGAGAGGATGTAAGGGATGAAAAGCTGGCTTGGTCACATATCTGAGGAGCATTTCAGGAAGGAGAAGACAGAGGAGCTTATAAAGAAAATTGAGAAGGAGTGGCCAGAGAGACAGAAGAGAAAATGGAAGAGTCAGCTTTCGGGATATCTGTGGAAAGAGAGTTTAAAAAGGATGGAAGACACAAGTGGTAAATACTATAGAGATGTCAAGTAAGATGAGGACTGACTAAGTAGCCAGTGGATTTTGCGGAAAGGCGGTTACTAGGGACTGCTGGAAGGCAGTTTCAGGAGAATTAGAGAGGAGTATAGATAGTAAGAATGCAAGTAGATTACTTTGGGAGATAGACTGAAAAGGAGTCAAATGATCAGTGGTGGGGCTGAACTGCAAAGACAGATCCACAGGTATTACTGTTGGTCATCGCAACAAGCTGGATGTTTATGCCCCTCTCCAAATTCCTATGTTATATCCAAATCTCCAAGTGATGGTATTGGGAGCGGGGCTTTTTAAAGGTGGTAATGTCATGAGGGTGGAGCCCTCATGAATTGAATTAGTGCCTTATAAGAGATTCCAGAGAGCTCTCTCACCCTTTCAGCCAAAGAACCAGTGAGAAGATGGCCACTGATGAAGCAGGAAGTGTACCCTCATTGAATCTGCTGGCATAGACATCTCAGCCTCCAGAACTGTGAAAAATGTTTTGTGTTTAAGCCACCCAGTCTATGGTAGTTTGTTGTAGCAGCCTGAATGGACTAAAGTGTGTGTGTGTGTGTGTGTGTGTGTGTGTGTGTGTGTGTGTGTGTGTGTATATATATATATATATATGAATGGGAGACCCTTGGGCATGTGTATCAGCATATTGCTGCATAACAAACAAACTCCAAACTTTAAAGTATTTTCATATATTTTTTTATTGTTTATGCATCTGTGTATGAGCTGGGAATCAGTGGATCTCAACTGCCTTTGCTTGTAAAAGTGTCTGTGGTGAGTTAGACACTACTCTAGGGTGTGCTTGGCTACTTCATACAGGGCACCTTTGCTCCATGCATTTCTTTTCCTCTTCTTGCGACCATCACATTAGCCTGGGCATATTCTTAGGGAGAGAGCTGTCACTCCCAGTGTGGCAGGGAGTCCAGGCAAGTGAGTGCCTTTTAACATTCTACTTGCACCACATCAGCAAATGTCACAGTTCATGACAGAAGAATTTTGAAGTCACATTGAAAACAGTGAAGTGAGGAATTTGGGCCATGAATGCCATCTGATGGATTCACAAGAAAGGAGAGGTTGAGGAGGAGGAAATTGGCAGCCCAAGTACTGGAGGGAAGGAGAGATTGACATCTTTGGGGGCAGCATTGCCCTTATTTTTCAGTAGGAGGGAAGAAGGAGAGACTGCCTGTGGATGTGAGATGTTGGTGGGGTGATGCAGGAAAGTTGAGGGAGTTCCCTTCTCATGGTTTCTGTTCCTTCTGTGTGGTAAGAGGTGTGTCATCTCCTGGGAAAGGGGTTATGGTGAGGTAGGTGACTTAAGAGTGGGAAAGTTTCAAATTTACCAAATGAGGTTGAGTGGTAGAATCATTGGAAAACACAGCAGTGCTGTTGGGTCTGCTTGAGAATCCATTCAAGCTTGTGTACTATGGATTTCTACCCCTTATGCTTTCAGCAAAGACGTCATTTGCTATCTAATGTGGAGTCAGGGACTGCGGGGCTATGGTGGTGTGAGGGGTCACCTTTGGCTTTTCTCTTCTTGTTACATGGCTTCAGTCAAACAATCACTGAGGCCTGTGCATTCACTTCCATGGTAGCGTTCTGAGTCAGCACTTCCCTCCACCCTCCTTCCCTCCCTGTGACCTGTTCACTGTTTTCTGTTCATTGAATGCCCATCACAGCCTCCCAGTGAGCTCCCCCATCATCAGTAGGACTTGGGGACAGTACTGAGGGAAGCCATACCCAGAAATGGGTCTAGAATCATTGTCCTTACCTTGTACTCTTGTCAAGCAGCCTATGCTAGATCTCCCTGTTATAAAATAAACTTTGATGTTAGAATAGTTTAGACATATAGAAAAACTGCAAAGATTATACAGAGAATTTTCATATACCCTGTACCCAGTTTCCCCTGTTATTAGGATCTGACATAATATGATACATTTGACATAATGAATGAATCAATATCGATGCATTTTTATTATTAACTTAAGTTCATTAATTATTCTGACATCCTCAGTATTTTTTTTATTAATGTCCTTTATTTTTCTTTCTTTTCTTTTTTGTTCTAGGATCCCACGTAGGATCCCATATTACATTTAATCATTTAATTGTCACATCCCCTTAGGCTCCTCTTGACTATGAAGTTTCTCAGACTTTATGACTGACAGTTTGGGGGATACTTGTCAGGTAGTTTGTAGAATGTCCCTCATGTGGGATTTGTCTGATGTGTTTCTTTCTTATGATTAGACTGGAGGTACGGGTTTTGGGAAGGAGGACCACAGGGAAAGGTGCCATTCTCATCACACTGTATCAAGGATACTGTTAAAGAAAAAAAATAATTAGTGACACTTGTTGCAGATGGCAAGGCAGACCCTATTCAGGATCATTTTGGTAGGTGGAGGGACCACTACAATGGGTCAAGGAAAAGTGGGGACTTATAGCCAAGGAGCAGGGGGAAAGTCAGTGGGTGGAATATTAAGAGGAAACATTTGGAGTAAGTGAGATTCTTGCTAAACCAACCTAACAGGATTGTTGCTTAAGATAGGCCAGGGTGACCAGTTATCACCTGGGGATGGTGGGGGAAGGGGAGCTTGATAGATATCAAGGGTGGGAGATTTTTGCTAAAACCAACTGTCACAAGAAGAAGCACAGGTGGGCCTAGGAGAAGGTTCAGGAGCCTGGCTAAAGTTTGGGCAAAGACTCTTTGTCAGTACCTGCTATCACTGTGACTTGTCACTGTTGATGTTGACCTTGATCACATGTCTGAGTTGTGTCTGCCAGTTTTCTCTGTTGTAAAGTTCTGTCCCCTCCCGCCTTTCTACATTCTACTCTCTGGAGTCAGTCCACAAGTCCAGGAGTATGTTGTGTTCCACTTCCTCAGGAATGGAGCACCTGCATAAATTATTTGAATTTTTTCTACCTGGAAATTTGTCTGTTATATCAAGCACTTTTTATACAACACATCTTTAATTTTCACAGTTGTGAGGTTGATATTATCTCCCATTTTCCAGATGTAGAAACAGGGACTCAGTGACGTTGACTCACCTTTCCAGGTTCAACAAGATTTTAGAGGCAGGCTGGGGACTTGAACTTGGGTGTTCTCAGAACTAACTATCTTAAATACTAAGCTCTCTGTCTACACTGTTGTTTAATCATCCCACTGAAGCTATTTCATGTGAACTTATTCCTTGTGTTACTTGTGTCTTTCTCTTAGGCAAGGTAAGGATCACTGGGAGGCAAGGAGTTACTGGGATCCATCTGATGAGATCTCTCTTTAAAAGAGCTTCCTCTGAGGATTTTAGGAAATCCTATTCTATAAGGTCTCAGTTGGACTAGGCTCAAACTAGATTTTAGTATGGTATCTGTTTGGGTTTTGTTATGCAAGGTAGGATATGTTCTGTCTATCTATCAACTATCTCATTAAAGAAAACGAAAGTTCTCTTTGGTTGTCATGGTTTTGGTTTTTTTGTTTGTTTGTTTTTTACAGGGACAGAGAGAGTCGGAGAGAGGGTTAGATAGGGACGGACAGACAGGAACAGAGAGAGAGATGAGAAGCATCAATCACCAGTTTTTCGTTGCGAGACTTTAGTTCATTTATTGCTTTCTCACATGTGCCATGACCACGGGCCTTCAGCAGACCGAGCAACCCCTTGCTGGAGCCAGCGACCTTGGGTCCAAGCTGGTGAGCTTTTGCTCAAACTAGATGAGCCCATACTCAAGCTGGCGACCTCGGGGTCTCAAACTTGGGTCCTTCCACATTCCAGTCAGATGCTCTATCCACTGCACCACTGATCAGGCGGTCATGGTTTTTTAAGAAGAAAGGTTAATAATATCTACACATTCTTAGCGCTTTGAATCCACTCTGGTTTCATTAATTGAGGTCTTCTGTGTGGTAAGAGGTTATTCTGCTATTCTGGGAAAGTCATTGGAGGGGCAGGAGTGATTTTATGGGTTGTTGAAAGCTCATGCCTATAGTCTGAATGAGTTGACTATGTGTTGGTTTTTATGAGCTCAACATAATATGCAGAACAGACCTGTGTAATGGGCCATTTGCTTTGCAGATTTTCAAATTTTCCTCTCCCTACCTGTTCAAAGTGTTTAGAATACATCAGTGCATAGGACATCATGCTGAACATTGCGACAGATACGCTCTTTCACTTCTTTAAAGAAATGTTTCTAAACGAATTGCAATTCGTTTCACTAGGACCCTGGCTAAGTCGAACTGACAGATGCCACAGAGCGTTTAACTGGACAACAAACCTATGAGACCAAAGGATCCTTTCCACCCACTGTTTAGAGCAATTAAGCTGCTTGGGGCACCTGCCTGCTAGCATTATCCCCTCCCCTGACACTGTAAATGACGGTGGAGGGCCAAGTGGCTGACCTGAGTCAGAAAGCATCAGATGCTGGTAGGAGCTGTGAGTCACAGAGCCAGAGGGTGGCACCCATTCGTTACTGGCTCGTTAACCCACAACAAGGTTGTATTAGTTAGTGTTTCTCTCCTAGAACAGCTACATGTGTCACCTTTTAATTTTTGCAGTGAATTCAGGAGATGGGCTGAGGTCAATAGTAAACAGACAACAATGCTTCTAGAGGAGTCTGCACTCTAGTTTTTATTGCTTGTTTGTTTTTAATTTGGAAGTTGATGAGAAAGGTTCATTGCGTGGGCAGCAACCGCTCAAGGAAAGAAACTGGATCCCAGCCTCTGTCTGGGTGGCGGCGGGATGGGTGGGCAGCCCCTTTGTGCTGCAGTGGGTGGAGACAGTGTTGGGTGACAATGGTTGTGCAGCCTTCTCGCCTGTAGGGCAGTCACCTCAAGGGAAGCCCCTGTGTCTCCAGGCTGCCCATCCTCAGGAAGAGGCCTTCCCTCCTGTCACATCCCATATATTACCCTGTGCCCTTCCCAAAATCAGCCAGGAAGGAGCCTCATGGGTCCTGGCTCCTCCATGGTGCAGAGGCTTCCCTGGGAGAAGGGGACAGTGCCCATGTAAGGACAGAGAATGCACTGAAATGCCCATGAGGCGCCCCAACTGCAGCTCTGACAGAGGCAGTACCATGCATATGGTAGGGATGAGTGCAGACATTTTAGAGAGTTTCATCCTCAGTGTATAGGGATGCCGACTGGGCACCCAGCATGGCCACTGGGCCCAGGAGGGGGCTTCCACAGTCTGCTCCCACTACCAGGCAGTGGCAACCATCACCAGCAGGTGGCAGCTGAGAGGTGGGCCTGCAGGATGGGTGAAGGTGAGCTGAGGAGGCTGTGTGCCACCTCGCTGATTGGTCCTGAAACAGTGAGGTCTGAGCCTCTCGGACAGTGTTTCTCACTGGGCGTATTCTGCGCCACATGGGACATTTGGCAATGTTTGGACACATTGTTTGGTTGTCACAACCTGGATAAGAGGAGGAGTACTTGTTGCCACCAGCTTCTAGTAGGTAGAGACCAGGGGTCTAGAATGCTCTGGACTGTCCTACCACTGAGAATAATTAGGCCCCAAGTGTCACTGGTGCCAAGGCTGGGATCCTGCTCTAGAGCATAGAACTGTGTGTATGGGTATCATTTTACACAAGGTCTTAAGAAGGCATTGGGCTGCATGGACATTTGCCCCATTAACCCATCTGTGGACCAGGTAGCTCTGCTTGAACAGTCCCACTCCATTTTGATGTTTTGTTGGGGGGAGCCTGGAGAACCCTGGGAATACACTTCTCATGTGACGTTCTTTTTTAACCCTATGCAAGAGGGTAAGAATGAGCAGAACGACTGGTCTCTGGTGAAAATGCAAGGTGAAAAAGGGGGAAATCCATATTCTCAAATGAGTGTTGTTTCCTCTAGGGTTTCTGGCTGAGGATTTGGGTAGCAACACTGCCTGTGTTCTGTGTGTGTGTGTGTGTGTGTGTGTGTGTGTGTGTGTGTGTGTGTATGTATGAGGGACAGAGACAGACACTTGTGAGCAGTAATAGAGGGTGACAGTGAGCATATCCTCTTGCAGTGATGATGACTTTCTCCTCCCTGAAGCCCGGGAGCTCTGGGAAATGGCCCTAAGTCTTATATTTGGTCTGTGCCCTGGTGTCTCCTGCTGGGAGCTGACATGTCCAGGACCTTCCCCAGACCAGCCATGTTTGTGGCTGCTAGCTCCGCGTTTCCGCATGCCAGCCAGCAGCATCATGGCTGCACGTGCTCCCTCTTCAACAGGGAGGCAGGACAGCTGAGCTCTGGAGAGCATCGGTGGAGAGAACAAGAATGAACCAGCAGAGAGAGCAATGCTGTGGCCGGGTTGGGGCTCAGTATCTTCCCGTTTCCTGGACTCTGAGAGTTCTTTCTTTCAGTCTGAGAGGCAAACAGACTGGCTCCAGAGGTTGACCACGTGATGTTTCTCTTTCTCCTGGAAGAACTCACTGGATGAGCACTGTTCATGGAGTGTGGTTTGCTCACCTGTGCACATCTCTTTGCAGGGCACGCCACCATCACCAACTACCTGTTGAACTACTTCCCTGGTCTTGACCTTGAAAGGAGGAACGTGTTTGGGTTCACAGCCCTGATGAAAGCTGCTATGCAGGGCCGAACGGAGTGCATCCGAGCCCTGATGCTAGCAGGTATGTCTCCCCAGTCCTGTGCCATTCTGGGGACCACAGAAATGCGGGTTTTGCTTCTTTAAAGAATATGTGTTGAAGGAATGAATCAGTCCTGTGGAAACAAAGACAGTGGGCGCAACAAAGAGCTGTCATCATCTGAGGTGAAACAAACAGGACAAAGGCAATTATTTTCAGGGTGGGGTGGGAGGTCACAGCACTGGTCAAACCCCTTAGGACACCTCTGTTTGCTCCCTGATGAGTTTTTTCCTCACCACTTAGCCTCCTCCTGTCCATGTTCTTCAGAACTGTGCTGATCTTGGCTCTGAAGGGCAAGTTAGTCCTATTGAAAGTGGGCATAGGGATGGTGGGGTCAACCCAGTTGCCATCCGAGATCCCTGCTCGCTGGTGGTTGGAGCCACTCAGTGATGTGTGTGACAGCTTCCTTTCCTGTGATGTGTCACAGAGTGGAAAGGTCTCAGTGTGTAGCTTTGGATCAACAGGGCACACCCCCCCATTCCCCCATTGCCCTTTATGATGCCATCATTTCGAGGAAGCACTGCCTTTGCTGAGCCTCCCTGTCTCCATCTTTGAAATGGGAGCAATGACTTCTTTCTTGACTCCCTGAGGACAAAATATAAAAGCTTTGTAAACTCTCAGGGGCTACACAGATCAAATGAACAACTAAGCTAAATTCCATGTGACTAGTCTTTACGTCTTTCCACCACTCTAAAACAGAATCCCAGTCATCGTTAGCACAGGCTCTGGGTTACTTTATGAATTAAATGAGAAAATGTGTGTAAAGTACACACCCAGGGTCTGGCACAGGGTGAGCTTCTAATGTCTTAATCAGTGTGAGATGCTGCTGTTGACATTATTTAATTTCATTATTTTAAATTGTCTTGTTATGTTGTTGGTCCTGGGTTCACCCAGTCCTGCTTCGTGCTATGAGTTTCCGGAAGGGTGGCATTTCCTCTCCCATCTTAGTATCCTGAGGTCAGCAACAAAGTTCTTCCAGCCACCAGCTTAAGCTAGTAGTTCTTCTGTTTAGACAACTTACTTTTTTCAAAATAGACATTTATTTTGGAATCATTTTAGATGTATGGAAATATGACAGAGATAGGACAGAGAATTGCCACACAGCCCTCACTCATCTCCCCATGTTAATATCTTACTGAGAGCCTGATGCAGCTACATTATTATTCACTAAACTCCAGGTTTTGACCAGATTTTACCAGTTCTTCCATAATGGCCCCTTTCTGTTCCAGGGTCCCACCCAGGCTTCCACATTTCTTTATCATGTGTCCCTAGTCTCTCCTGGTCTGTGACAGTTTCTTAGTCTTACCTCCTTGTCCATGACGTGACCGACTCTATCCTGGCCACTATACAGTGCCCTCCAGTCTGAGCTGGTCTGTTGTTTTCCTTGCGATAAGATTGGGTTATAAGATTTGTAACTTGCTTTCATTATTTTTTTCCCTTCCTACTTCTACCTGAGTGTTTCAGGGGATGCTGTAAAAAATAATAATTTCAATAAATGAAGACAGAGGCTTCAAAGATGGAAGCTTTCTTGGAAATAAAGATCTCAGTTAAAATTAATCCCATTAATTTTGCTTTTTAGTTAGTGGCAGTTTCAAAAGTGAGACATCAGTTTCTTTCTTTCCTTAATTGAATCTGTTGGGGTGACACTGGTTAACAAAACTATACAATTTCCAGTGCTAGACATCAGTTTCAACAAAGTTGGGCTGTCCCAACTGACTGGGACAGTCAGTCTCACTGAATGTCCCCTGTCAGTGAGAGATGCCACTCCTGATGCAATGGTGGTTCTGATGCTTCTGTGCCTGCTTTTACTCTGGGTCTAGTTATAACTGATGGTGGATCTTTAGTAATTTACTTTTTCAACCAAAAATGTATGGTGTCAGTCATGTCTGTGCATTTTCTCCAGTGCATTAATTTGAATCACAAAGACCTTTGTTTGTAGGTCAGTTGCTGTCCAGTCACCCTGGCCAGTGCTGGGTTCTGCTGTTCTGCGTTCTTCCAGGTTGGATGGAGGTTTTAGGCACTGCCTGCATGTTCACAGGATTATAGAAACACCTCGCAGGTTACTTGAGAGGTGTGCCTGCTTGCAGGCTGTGTGTGCATTGCTAATGTTGTTTTGGATAACAAATAGCATTTGGTGTTACGTACTCTCTTTTTCCCGTTTTCTCCTTTGTGAGCCCCATCAAAGTCTAGAATAATCTGTACAAGTACAGATCTTGAGTGTATTCATTCCTGAACTATATATGTTCAATGCAGAACGGTCAACAGAACTAACTCGGAAGCCAGGACTCCTTCCTGGTTTCAGATTCTAGATCCTCCGCTTAACCTGTCTTACTGGCAGTCCATCACCTAGTGTTCTGAGCTGCCGTTTCCCCTCCTATAAAATGAGGCGAATGACAGTATCTACTGCAGGAAGTCATGATAGAGACTGAATGAGTTCACATGTGGAAAGCCCTTGGCTTCATGCCTGGAATGGAGGAAGCCTTCAGTCAGTGTTTGTTATTTTTGTTATTATCACTGTTTTTGGTGAATTTACGTGTTTAATAATTATCTGTTAAGTTGGTATATTTTCCCTTTGACAAATATCCTTGTTGATGAGATACTTAAACTTTCTTATTGAGGGCAATAAGCATATAACTCAGGGTTTCTCAATCTTGGCACTATGGACATTCGGGGCTGGGTAATTCTTCATAGTTGGGAACATTCTGGAAATAGTAGGATGCTCAGCAGCACCCCCGACCTCAGAGAACAGGTGACTGTTGCATCCCCCAGCTTTGACAACCAAAATTGTCTCCAGATATTGCCAGACATCCCCTGTGGGGTACAGTTGCCCTGATGAGAACCACTGATGTAACCGGCGTAAATGAGAAGAGATGAAAAATGTGGAGAGAAAATTCTTCCCTCTTATTTACTTTCTTCTTTCCGTCTTGTCCTAGCTTCCTTTTTAAAATAAAATCCTGACACCTTCTTCAGGGAGCTTTTGCCCACCCTCTAAGGTTTTGTCATAGTGGCTAACTTCGGGAATATTTTTATTTTCTTCTGTTACTATTAAGTTAGCTTGCAATTCTCTTTCCCAGAAAGCGAGTTCCTTTTCCTTTTATAGTAGATGCGTATGTGTGTTTTAAAAGAAAAAACAAAATGATTGTTTTCCCTGACTTTGGCGGACAGCAAAAAGGATACCTGTTGAGATATTTAAAAAATTTGCACAAATATTTTTGTCTTCTTATTTCTGTTTAATATCTCAATATTAGGAAAAGTTAATACTTTCTGAGTATTTTTCCAGATTGGCATTTATATACAACCATGAAGGGTACCTTGAGAGCTAATCATAGGACAGTCATCTTATGGTCCTCTCTAAAGCAAAAGGCATCAGCATTACTACATATTAATGGTTGGGGTAACAATGCATGTCTTATTCTCATTTTGTCAAGTGCTGTATTCTTCTGTAACCGAGTGTATTTCTGCTCCTGAGTTTGAATTTCCAAGTTGCAATTTCATTATATTCAATAGGAATCATTTCCTTTTAGAAACGATGAATCATTGAACTGGATGTGCCCATAAACTGTTTACCTTTTCCAGTAGTTCAGAACACACAGACACATATCAGCTCTTATCTCCCCTTGTCAGGCAGAACAAAGTCATGTTAGAATAATCAGAACCTTGGATTTTAATAAAAATATAACCGGGGTCTGATAAGCTGATTTATTGGCTTTTTTGGTTTTTGGCTTCTCAAGGAATAATGTCAGCTCTGCTGATGAGAATCACAAGGAAGGCTGTGGAACCTTGTTAATTCAACGGAATACTAATGCTGCCGAGTGACAGGTCTATTTAAATAAGCGGCTCTGCGAAGCCGTCTGCAGGACGTGATCTCTGAAGAGAGGCAGAGCTCAGTGGAGTTGGCAGGTCCCAGACCTGCTTCACAGAGCTGGCTTTACACCCGAGGGGTGCTGTAGTTGCTGTAGTGCCTGGGAAACAAAACCAAGCAAACAAAAAATGCGGAGTCTTCGTGATTCTGGGGGGAAAAGCAGGTGTGGGAGGCTCGTTTAGTGAGCAGCAAGGAGCAGAGCGGCAGCACCTGCATATGGTAGGGACCGTGTGGGCGTTCTGTCCTAGGCTAGCCCAGACTGCACTTCTGGAAGGCCAAAGGCTACAGCTGTCACTAAGAGGTTTCTTTCTGTTCATAAGGAAAACATGAACTTCCCACGAACTGAGAATTTGCTTAATTGAAATAGTTTCAAGTTGTTAAGCAGAAAAAGAGCTAAAAACCAGGTATTACATATCACCGAGGGCAGTGTCTTAGCTTGGGTCCCCAAGAAAGCAAACCCTGAGATAAGGACTTGGGGGCCAGTAGTTTTTTTGGAAGATGATCCTTTGATAGGGAAGAGAGACCAGGATGATAGGAAAGCTACCACATGGTGCTGATGAGCTGGTGACCCGTGTGGGTAGCCAGGAGTCAGCCCTTCATAGAATCTCTGAAAGACCTAGTATAAGACATCTCAGGAATGTCTTGTGGGGGTGGGCCAGGGATGCCAGGGTATGTATCTGCCAACTCTGTCCCTCGGGGCAGGGGTGCTCTTAGGTACATTAAATCTTTGGCAGTTTGCCCCTCTGCAGTGGGCTGGAGTGTGGATGATCTGATGCCCATCAGGGGCTCCTTCCTGTAACCTTGCATCTTGACTTGTTACACTGCTCATATACCAGGTGATCCAGATACAGGCCGGGGTGGCACAGGAAGAGGTCTGCTTCACAGTGGTCCCATGTGACTAGAAAATCCTGTAGGCAGGAGAGAGACAGAGCTGGGCTTCGAAGGATAACTAACATGGGGACGGAGGCTGGTGGAGAAATGGGGAAGGAAATGATGCAACCTGGGTTCTACCCATCTCCTGCTGGCCCTGTGGACCTGGCCATGATTTCCTAAGAAGAGTCTCCTGAGAATGAGTGATGGAAGGTAGCTTGTTTTCCTTTAGGACCTGTTTAGAATGCTTTCTGCTATAACAGAAACCTGGACTTGACAGTGGTTTAAAGAAAATAGGTGTATATTTTTCTGATCTTACTAGAAGTTTTGAGGTAGGCAGTTGCTGTGCAGAGCTGGCCCTGGATCATGAGAATGTCAGAGACACAGGTTTCTTCCTCTTCTCCCCAGTTTGTTCAATGATCAACTCATAATGGCACGATGGTCATCTCAGCTCCAGGCTGCAGATTTGTGCTTCACACAGGGAGTAGTGGCCCCAACCACATTGGTCTTTTTCAGCAGGATGCAACAGCCTTCTCTTTGGGGCTCAAGTAGAGAACAGGATTGCATTTGCCAAAGTCTGAGACATTTTTGGTTTTAACAACTGGTGAGATGCTACTAGCATCTATAGCAGGGGTCTCCAAACTTTTTACACAGGGGGTCAGTTCACTGTTCCTCAGACCGTTGGAGGGCCAGACTATAAAAAAAAAACAACTATGAACAAATCCCTATGCACACTGCACATATCTTATTTTAAAGTAAAAAACAAAACGGGAACAAATACAATATTTAAAATAAAGAACAAGTAAATTTAAATCAACAAACTGACCAGTATTTCAATGGGAACTATGGATGCGGATGCATCCTGTGCTCCTCTCACTGACCACCAATGAAAGAGGTGCCCCTTCTGGAAGTGCCGCGGGAGTGGATAAATGGCCTCAGGGGGCCGCATGTGGCCCGTGGGCCGTAGTTTGGGGACTCCTGATCTATAGCATCTAGTGGGTAGAGGCCAGGGATGCTGTTAAAAGTCCTACAACACACAGGACAACCCCCACAACAAAAAATGATCTGGCTGAAAATACCCATAGTGCCAAGGTTGCAGAACCCTGAGTTAGACTATGATGGGTGTATTGCTTAGAACTGAGTATGTTGCTTCTTTGAATAAAATAGAGGATTTTTTTTTAATAGAGGATTTTGTGTAGACAACTCACAGCACTCAACATGGTGGCAAATGGACCTCCTGGCAGGAGCCCAACTCTTGTCTGCATGGCCGGTGCTGTGAGTGAAACAACATTGGGTAGGAGGCGAGGAGGCCAATAGTCTCATGGGGAGAAGAAGGATATGTTGATATTTTGGAAGTTTTCCATATTCTCTGAAAGGTATACAGAGTTGGGCAAAAGTGGGCTTACAGTTGTTTGTATGGAAAATACAATAATTAAGAAATAATACAAGAAAAAGCTCTGTGTTTTGTGTACTAACGATGGTGAACCTACTTTTGTGCTACTCTGTAGGTATAAAGTGCTAATCATCGGTACTTGTCTTTTATGATTTAATCACTACATCCAGGCCACTAATAGTATTTTTAATAGTAGTTTAAGAAGTGAATCCCTGACTTATAACAGGAATCAGATTCTCAGGCAGCATTACAGTTAGAATGGCCTTTGTTCTTTCGAATGTTTTTATTTTCCAAGATCATCTTGAAAAGGTTTGAGAGGAGCAGGAAGAGGCATGCTAAATTTTGGGCAGCTGCTCCTTTAGTTTTCTATTAGCATTTGAAAAATGCCTCTTTCAAGCAGTGTTCATTAAGATTTTAATTTTGCAGTTTGTTCCTTTTTAAGTGACATGCAATTAATTAAGGTTTAGTGTGTCATCTATTTTTTGCAATGACACTTTTACTGCCCCCTTTTCATTTCAGTCCGTTTATAAATTGTACTCTAGCTAATGAGTTTCATCCTGATTTCCAGTTCCAAATAATTACCACTCTACTAATACGGCTATTTTTTTTAATGTGTCACAGAATTAAAAGCGTTACCAGGTGGAGTTAGGTGAGTTGGGTCTGCCTGGGCCATGGGACCACTGGAGGCTGCCAGACTCCCTGCTCTCCTCAGTTCAACACACACAGACCCGTCACCACGTGTCTGACACCTGGGTCTGTGGGATGGAAAAGCCTCTGCTGAGCCTGCTCTGGAGCTCACAGACTAGATAATTGCCCCACTTCTCCACATTGCTTTGCCAGTGGAAACATGACTAACGGGACTTGAACTCCTGAATCATTTTTAAACTGTATATGAGGCTGAGATTGGACCAAGATGAATTGAACAGCAATTCCTTATTAATTCGTATTTTACTGCCAAGCTGAAGTTTATGAAATATTAAGAGGAGGCAGCGGGTGGTATGGGGGAGGTTTACTAAGGAAGTGACTAGTGTAAGTGACACTGTGAGGATGAGTCAGGGTTCTCCAGAAAAAGAGAATCAATGTGTGATACACATTAAGAGATTTACTTTATTAAGAGATTTGCTTTAAGGAATTGGCTTACATGGTTCGGGGAGTTGGCAAGCTTGAGATCCATAGGGGAGGCCAGCAGGCTAGACATTTATGTGGGAGCTGATGCTGCAATCTTGAAGCTGAATTCCTTCTTCTTTAGAAAATTTAGCTTTTGTTTTTAAGATATTCAACTGATTGGACAAGGCCCACCCACATAACTTCAGTTAGTTTCCTTGACTTCAAGTCAATTGATTTTGGATGTTCACTCCATCTACAATATGCCTTCACAGCACACCTGGATTTGTGTTTGATTAAATCCCTGAGTTCCAGAGCCTGGACATACTGACACAGAAAAACTGTCAACAAGGGTGGGCCTGCCCTGCGGGGTAGTGGGAAGTACATTGGGCCAAGGGCCAGGAGACCTTCTCTTTTACCAGTTTCGAGGCCTTAGGCAGGTCCCCTGGCCACCGTGACTACCACCCATTTACTAAATGCATGCCTCCTACGAGTCAGGATGATAAGCGTTGAGGAAACAGAAACAGGTGAGATGTAGCCTCCATACTAGAGAAGCCCACAGTCTGGAAAAGACCATAGAGCCACAATCAACTAACCACCCAGCATGAGAATAGAATGACCTCACATTTCTGCAAAATCACAACCATAGCCATCCTCACAGAGATCAGTGAGGGAAAACTAAAATGATAAATAAAGGTGAGTGACTACTGTTAGAAGTTTTAGAACAATCTGGCAGCACTGGTCAAGTGTTCACGAAGCAACTTTGTTGTCTTTTTCTCTTTATTGCTGGAAAGCCAAGAAATCTCATTTCTTTAAAAATTCCAAGATTGACATGTTGAGTTTATGTCATTTTATTTAAGAAAGATGAACCAGTCAGTGGAGCACTTAAAGGTGGGTCGTGCATAGTAGCAAATGCAGTGGGTGACATTCAGAGGCAGGTTCCTCTACCTGGCTACAGGTTGATTCTATCACTAGGTTTTAGAAGTTTGACCTTTGTTTCATTCCACTGATTTTTAGTTTCTGCTTGTGGGAGGTCAAAGCTCTTATTGCCTCCACCCATAACTGTTGGTGGCTTGTGTTTTTCAGGGGCAGATGTCCATGCTAGGGACCCCCGTCGCGGGATGTCGCCCCAGGAGTGGGCCACTTACACTGGACGGTTTGAGGCGGTCCGCCTCATCCAGAGGCTGCTGGAGCGACCCTGCCCCGAGCAATTCGGGGAAAAGTACAAGCCAGAGCTGCCGCTGCCCCTTGAGGGGGTTGTGAAGCCGGAGGAATCTAAAAACTGCTTGCAGAGGCTCGCTGAATTTGTGCGGTGCCCGCTGACCTTCAGCTCGCGCCAGGGCCTGGAGGTTGGGGGGGTCCTGGATCACATGGTCAAGATGACCACGAGTCTCTACAGTCCTGCTGTGGCAATCGCCTGCCAGACCGTGTGCCCTGAGAACCTCCCCTGTGTGGGGAAAAGGCGGCTGGCAGTGCAGGAAATCCTGGCGGCTCCCGGGGCGCTGGGCACACCTGTTCAGGAGAGGGACAACGTGAAGGGCACCGGGCAGCCATTACGGACTTCTCAGGCCGTGGGGGTCTCCAGAGAAGGAGTCCGGAGAGCCAGCCTCCCCTCATCCCAGCTGCCAGGTGCCCCGCGGAAGGCCAGCCTGCTGCCCCTGCACCTGCTGAGGAGGAGCAGTGTGCGCCCGGGCGTGGTCATCCCCAGGGTGCGCATCACCAAGGCGCCGGCGCCCACCTTCCAGCCAGAGCGGGTGTCCACGAAGGGCAGCACCAAGGACAGCTCCCACCTCCAGCTCCCCAAGTGGAGGTACAAGGAAGCCAAGGAGGAAAAAAGGAAGGCAGAAGAGGCGGAGAGGCAGCGGGTGGCCGCGGCGCAGAAGGAAAAGCGGGTGGCGCCCTGGAAGAAAAGGACGTGAGGGCAGTCCCCCACGGCGCCACCCGGAGTCCCAGGAGGAGGCTGCGGGGAGGCTTTGTGGCTCCGCACCGGGAAGGGTGCGCCTCCGCCAGCTCTCCGGGCTCCGGGCGGCACATTCCCCTTCGGGACAGCACCATCTAGTGAGAAGGGCGGGGACGAAGGGGCAGAAAACAGCCCATGTTGTTTCAAGCTGCACCTTAGTGCATTGGGCATACTGCAAATCGATTTGCCTAAAATCAGTTCCCCTAGCAATCAATACACCTAGCGGGCGATTTGCCTAAAAGTCTACCTTAGAACCTCAAGAAATTTTTAAGACCAATTTATGAAAGGGCATTTTGTGTATAATTTTGTATTTTAATTATGATCATATCTGCAGCATTTTACTGGTGGTAGGGGTGTTTGTATTTAAGATAGTTTTAATGCATTTGTCTGATGACAGTTTGTTTAAAATACTGTTTCTAGCAATATTTGTGGGATCTCTATGATTTCATACGAAATTTGTGGAACTTCCCCCTTTTTATTATTTGATTTTGCCTTTCCTTCTCATTGTGGCTACACATAGCCCTGCATGTTCTTATTAATTTGATTAAGATATTTGTTTCTATTTGAAGGAGGCATTTTTATACAAATTAATCAAGTGGAACAGGAATCAGATTTCCTTGATTTTTTTTTTGTAAAGCTCTCTTATTCATACAGTGATTATAACCAAGAAAAAACTATTGTCAAAGTATGAAACTTCAT
Source organism: Rhynchonycteris naso (assembly GCA_037038555.1). Classification (NCBI taxonomy): domain Eukaryota; kingdom Metazoa; phylum Chordata; class Mammalia; order Chiroptera; family Emballonuridae; genus Rhynchonycteris; species Rhynchonycteris naso. Next base: position 253,594,685 of record CM072995.1, read on the forward strand.
AGAGAAACATGTATTATTGCTAGAACTAAACTCATTTTAAGCAAGGGATTTTAGATAAGCTGGACACAAAACTCTTTAACATATTCAAAACAGATATGAGGAAAAATAACTATTTTTAATAAAATGGGGCAAATCTAATAAGTTATTGTTAGAAATACAAAATTAAGTCATATATTCTCTTTAATAAATTGAATTCAGATAGTCTTAAAATATAATAAAAAGATGGAAAAAAGATAAGGAACCCAGAGTGACAACCACTGACATAGAGGGGAGTAATTTTTAGAGGGACAAGGATTAGAGTTGATGTGAGACAAGCAAATTCTCCCTGAGTGGGCTGGGTGGCAGCCTCCTCCAGACTCAGTTCCAAAGATTCCCTGGGATGGATTTTTATTTTTCCTTTGATAACTCCCCTGATGTTCAGTTAATCCTCATACTGACTTCATAGAATTTCCAGGATGTGGGCACTTTGGCAGAGCAGAGAGGTTGGAACTTTCCCAGGATTCCAAACTCTCAGCAGGAGTTTTCTGTCTATACTTTTTTTTTAACCTCCAAAACACTGAGAAAGTTTAATGACTCTCTGGCCATCTGTGTTGTAGAGTATGTATCACATATGCACTACTGACAGCACTTTATTTATATAGTATCCTGCTTGGAAGCTATAGATTAAAAATATTACAGACCAGTATAGAAGCTCTTTATTATAATCCTGGATTCACAGGTCAAATCTCTCTGGTTACGTCTGGACCAGTGCCCGGCTGTCCCATGCTTGGGCAGGGGTGGCAACTGGCCACTCCCTATTCCCTCTCTCACAGCACCATCAGGCATTGAGCCTTCATGGGTCTCATACCTTTCCAAAACCCTCAACATTGCATATTACACCTGCACTGATGAGGAATAGGTGTGGTGATAATTCAGCTTTTGAAGTCAGATTGTAGTGAGTTCCTTCCTCATCCCAAAGAGGCACAGGAGTCTGGACCCACTTGGAGTATTACTGGTAGTAGTTGGCTGCAGGTCACCCTTGAGCCTAAGAGTTGGGATTGACTGAGTCCCTTTGCATGAGATGAGAGCTGATTTTTGAGGTGGAAGCATCCCTAGTCTCCCTGATGGTTCGATTTGTCATCCTTTAAGATCATTTTTCGTATTTATGTACTTTCATTGCTTTGAATAGCTGGCTGCATTGTCTCACTCAGGGGTCATTGCCTGAGCCCCATCTAACAGGGGCAAGGGCACTGATGGGTTCCTTCTTGTTTTCATGTCTCCTAGGCTTTGTCACATTTGTCCCCTGCCATCCCCTTCGCCTCATCTCTTTCCTTGTTCACCTTTTCTTCCTCTGCACATTTTCTTCTTCAGATTTGGATAAATTTCTTGCTCATCCCTAGCCCCACTATTCTGAGGTCTAAAAAGGGCAAAAATGCGAGGCTGTTATAAGAGGCAATGTGGCGTCCCTATTGATTGATCATGTCATGACCACCAAACACCCAAGAGTGGAAGAAAGATTTCTCTAGTGTCTGTGCAGGTGATTTAGACTTTTGGCATCCTCACATTTTAGGGAGGGAGCCCTAGGTTTCTCTCCTGACAGATGACAACACCCCCTCCATGTACAGAGCGGGGAGGGCCTGATGTCTGCTTGCACCTCTGATGTTTATTAACTATAAATAGTAAATTTCAAGTTGACAGGTACCTTCTCAGGGATTTATATATAAACATAGTTAGGGGCAAAGTTGAAGTATATTTTAATACTTTTTAGTGTTTGTGTGAATTATGACTGAACTAGACAGAAGAAATGTTTCCAAGACAACGTCAGTACTGCTGTTGCCCAGGGAGATGTCTGGAAATCACCCCTCAATCAAGATTTCCTGGTTATTGGAAACCCAGGACATGGCCACTATAGTGACTCTGGGGTGGATGTGGAGTCACTTCAGTGCCCCTTGGTTGCCTCTTGTGGATGTGAGCCCTGTAATTATATCCCCTGCAATGTGAGTAGCAGTGGCTGTGTTAACACAGATGGGCGATTCATTGCTTTTACTTCTAGAACTGGTTCCTCCCCATCTGATTTTTGGGTGTGTGGTGGGAGATGATTCAGTTTCCCACCACAGTGGTGTGCCACCGCCAGTCCTGCTCCAAGCTCAGTGCTGGGGAGGGGGCGGGACACACTGGGGAGGCTGTCTGGAATGATCAGGATGTTCAGAGGCTGCAACTTCCACATCTTTGGCAACATTAGGGAAATGCAGCATGTAACATTAGGGACCGTTAAGTTTATGACCCTCCTCCCATTAGGCACCATGAGATACCTCAAGAATATGAAGATGGGAAATTGCACTATCTTTAGCATCTCAACTGATCAAGGCTCATTTTACTGAAAAGGATGAATTTCATGATGTCAGTTGGAAAATGGGACTTGTGAGTGCAGAGGGACTAGTCCAGGCCACCTCTGCCCACTTCCTTCTGCTGTCAGTAGGTGACCAGGTCTCTGGAAGTCCAGTGTAAGTGGAGATGAGGCTGTTGTCTGTGAAACTGAATCCCTTGAGCTGGGGCCAGACCCTGGCCCTGCGGTGGATGCCAGCTGTCCCCAGGGAAGACTCATGGGCACCCTATTATGAAGAAAATTGTTCCTGAAAGGTAAATAAATGGGCCGAGACTGAGAAGCGGGTGTCATTTGTTTCTTGTGGCCTCTGGCAGGAGCACTGGCATTTCCCCTTGTCCACACTACATGAACAGAGGAGACTGCCTTTTCATAATTTTGCTGTTTTCTCTGTGAAATGAGTTACAGCCCTGCTGTTCGGAAGGTGTCCTTTTTCCTGGTTCACCTGGAGCTTCTTGCTCACTCATTTTTCCATTCTAACGTAGTATGGTTGTTCCCAATGGTATTGAGATTGATCACAAACTGTTGGAAGCTCCTAGTCATAACCAGTCCTTTACATGATAAAATGCTAGTACTTTTTCTTGTTTACAGTGTTGGGAAATCCTAACATGCTACCCTAGAGTTTGCTCAGGACCTTTTTTGTTCCATCATGGGGAACCGTTTGGATTCTGTACCTGGCTATGGGTAACCCACACGCGGAAATGCTCAGGGCCCTGTTTCTGTGGGCATGGGCCTCGGTTTCCCCTGAAGCAGGCTTGCATTAGCCCTGTCTCATCTGGTCAACTGCTAGGAGAGCCAGGCTCTTCTGGGGAAGGAAAGGTGGATGGTAGAGCACAGTTGCTCCTCATGAAACAACAGTCACATTTCTGACAACAGCTGGGGTTGGGTAGAAAGTCACCACACAGAGTGATTGTCAGCTGCAAAGCACCAACAGCGAGGCTGGTTCTTCCTAAACCATGAATTCACGTGTTGCTTCACGAATGTTTAAAATAAGTGGCTAAAGACAGTCCTCTGGAGTTGTCATTTTGAAAGAAATAACCCACTGCTACTTGCATCGATTAACTAATATTTGAGTCACTCAGGTGAATGCTGGGGCTGCATGCACACTTTCCCAGCTGGGACCCAGCTTGAAATAAGACCTGTGTGAACAATGTGGCCCCTGCGAGGCAGTGACAGCCATTCGAAGCAAGCTGTGTCAAAGTAGACAGTGTGTGCAGGTGTGAGTGTGCGCGCACGCACACACACACACATGCAAATGACCTGGAAGGAGAACTGGCTTTGTGCTCACACAGGTAACTGTTGCTATAGTTTCACTCTGGCTCCTGGGGCATGCCAGGTGTGACCAGCTTGGATGGTAGTCAGGAGGACTGGGCAGCCAAGGCCCACTGGGCACTCCAGCCAGCATGACATGTGACTCAGCCAGCATGTCATAACCCAGGTCTTTTTCGTGAGAGGTGGTGTTTGCTTAGGTGTCTGATATAGGAGCTCCTTGCTGAGGTTCAGTAGCCAGGTCTGGGGCATCTCTCTGTGTTTGGCAAACGTCCTTGGCATGGAGAGACCCTAACTCCAAGAGGACCGTGCTTAGAGAGTTCTGCTAGGCACTCAGCCCGTGGCCGCAGGGTAGGGGCTGACTAGCTGAAATTTGGCACCAGGTTAACATAGAATCCACATTTTACCTGTACGAAGTGCTAAAATTTCCCCCAAGCCTGCCTAAATATTAGCTACTTTAATGAACAGTAACACAATGTAGGCTTTGAGAGAAATCATTTCATCATAATATGATACCTTTATATTGTTTTTAAGGAAAATGTAGGAGAGAAACAAAGGTGAGGCCAGCCTGTGCTGACCTGATGCTTTATGAAGTGTTTTTGGGGGGTTGCATGGAGATACTTTAATTAACACCAGTGTGGGAGCAACAGTTCTAGAAGCTTGTTTGGAACTGCACAGCTATGTTGAATTTGCTGAAAACCACAAATGGAAGCTATACACCCGGAAATGTTATCAGCAACCTTCAGAACATCCTAAGGAATTTGAACAATACATCCCATTCAAATAAACAGAAAAGGCTAATCTCTTTGCAATTCTCTTTATTCAAATTGTCTTGCCTGGCATTTATCGGTCTGAGGATGCATGTGAACAGTCTTCCACACAGTGTGCCAGTTTCAGGTTATGTTTCATTTTGGTATAAGCTCTGTTTTCTGAATGTAAAGCTATTTTATTGTCATTCCAAAAAATCCAGTAGGTTTCTGGATATGTTGAGTCCAGATATAATTCTGTAAATTTCATAGTGCTTTATTTTGAAGTGAGAGTTTTTGTTAGTTTCTAAGAGGTAGTTTCCTATTTAGACCTCAGGGCTATCTTGGGACCTATGTATAAATGTGACCCCACAACTTCAGTTCTTTATATCTAAAAGTTTAATTATCTTTAAGTTAGATATGATATATTATTTAACAGAAAGAATGTGTTTTTCCCTCTTAACTTCTAACAATTTCTGTACTTAATGCTTAAAAAATGTAGAAAAAATGACATGATAATGTAAAAAATATGGGAATTGTGGCTACAAAAATAAAAATCACTTGTAAAATAAACAATCTTATGGTATAATCATTTGATATTTGAATAAACCTAAGTGTGTATAAATTAGAAAATGAAACAATGCAATATACCGGTATTTTTTATGTCACTTATTTTGATCAAAATAAATGTGCACTTTCCTATCCTGACACATTTGTTCTTTATTTTTCAAAGGTAACATTTAAAAAGTGTTTTAAGGTATTGGTGAATATTTCCTCATACATTAAAATAATTTCTTTGCAGTTCACCTCTTCTCGGGCCTACACCTTGATAGACAAGCATACTTTTGTCATGTTTCCAAGTATTTACCTGTACATACAAAGTCAAAACAAAAGTATAGTTTTGTTTTTAAAAGGATTCTTTTACTTAAATGGTACAATGTAAATGTTGTTTTTTAGTTTCTTTTCTTTACTTAAAATGTCTCTGGAAAGCTTTTTAAAAAATTTAGAAATTGCCTGACCAGGCGGTGGCGCAGTGGATAGAGCATCGGACTGGGATGCGGAGGACCCAGGTTCGAGACCCCAAGGTCGCCAGCTTGAGCGTGGGCTCATCTGGCTTGAGCAAAAAGTTCGCCAGCTTGGACCCAAGGTCGCTGGTTCCAGCAAGGGGTTATTCGGTCTGCTGAAGGCCCACGGTCAAGGCACATATGAGAAAGCAATCAATGAACAACTAAGGCAGCAGTTCTTAACCTTTTTAGAGGTACCGAACCCACCAGTTTCATATACACATTCACCGAACCCTTCTTTAGTGATAAATAAAATATGATTTTTTCCCCAAATTCAAGACATAGGTATATGTTTTTTTACTGGTGCACAAAATGAGCCATGCATGAACATCACCTTGCTCAAAGAACAAAACCAACAAAGTGCATGAACTCACAACAAATTATGGTGAACCACTGAACTAAGGTGTCACAACGAAAAACTGATGATTGATGCTTCTCACCTCTCTTCGTTCCTGTCTGTCTGTCCCTATCTATCCCTCTCTCTGACTCTCTCTCTGTCCCTGTAAAATATATATATATATTCTCTTAACAGCTAAAATAGTAATGCTCAAACACAGGAGAAATCAACCAAACACTATGAAAAGGTCCCAAGGGAAAAAGACTCACCATCCCCTGGGGCGGCCCCTCATACGGATTACTTGCGCATCTTTCTAGAAATACATTCTAAATGGTTTCTCCCCTTAAGGCATCATGCAGATGAGATCCCCTTGTATGTACAATTTCTTTCCCTGGTGTTGGGGAAAGCGAGTTTTATTTAGTGCCTCCAGTCTTGTGCACTCCTTGACAGAGGTACATTGCGATTCACTTAGCCATTTCTCCATATTGGTCATTTACAGTATATTTGGTTCTTACCTCTTACAAGTAATGAAGAACCTCGAACTTACCTACTTTTACCCACAAGTGAATCTTTTCCTAAGATAGGAGTAAAGAGGTGGATTTTGCCAGGTAGAGGGGGAAACATGGTTTAATTTCAATAGTCACTGTTGCGTTGACCTTTGCAAAGGCTGCTGAGTACTTGCCGGCTGGCAGTGCACAGAAGAGGGCATTTCTCACCCGCAGGAACACTTACTGTTCTTTGGACTTTCTAAGTTTTGCCAATCTGATAGTTAAACAATTCTCATTTTAACTTTCATTGCCCCAGTTGTTGGCAAGGTTGAGCATCTTTTCATGTGTCTTTGGGCCACTTTTATTTCCTGCTACAAGAATTTCTTATTTATATCTGTTTCTTATTTTTTTTTTATTTTTTGGTGTCATTTTGCTTATTTGTAGGAGTTTGCTACAAATTTTGGATAATAGTCCTTTGACACATATTGTGTTTATTTTCTCCTTTTATCATTCTCTTTCAGGTACCTTGTATAAAAGTTTTAAATTTAGTCAAACTTGTCAAACTAAAAATATTTGCATTCTTTATTTCCTTAGGACAGTTTTTTTTTCCTGCCCACAAATTAACTATTTTTCCTGTATTTTCTTCTGATTCACAGAAACTTTGTTTTTTCTTTTTAGCCCTAAAAATTTACATTCATACACAATTCATCATTTAGGTTGTATTTGATGGAACTGAAAATAAATAGCTCCTATTCACTTGAAAAGTTTGCTCCACATTTAGGAAATCTTAAGTCTCATGCATTAAAAGTCATGACCCTACTTATCAAAAATTATAATTATGAAGGAAGGCCTTAAACAGGAGTCAAATTTTAAAGAAAACTTTGTTCTAGATCAAGATTGTTATTGGAGAGTATTTGTACTTGTTTGTAAAGAGCAAATGATGGTGTAGGTGATGGCTTGGAGTATTGGTGAATGGGAAGGTGACAAAGGGACAGATCTATTCAAAAGGTCTGAGCACTGAGACAGGACAGGTGAGTGGGGGAGGGGAAGGTGGTTGGTGTCTTATTTTCCTGGCTGATCCTGCACAACTTAGAATCTCAAATTTCCCTCCTATGGAAGCTAGGAGTGTGGCTGAGAGGCCTGAAGTGTGCCCTGGAGACACCCCCGTCTGAGAGCTTCTAGCTCAGTGTCTGTCCTGCTGTCCTTCTCTGGAAGTCACTTGGCCAAGAGTGTCAGTCTTATGAAGATTTCTGCATACAGCCCTTGCCCCTGCCTGGCTCTCAGCAGGTCACTCCTGCTGTCTCCCTTGATGGTGACTGGGCTGGCTTCCAGCTTGGGGACATTAAAATGTAGCCTGGAAATCTCCAGTCTGCTGACAAAACACACTTTGATGTATAAATTGTCCAGGTAAATTGTCAGCTGCCTGCAGCGTCCTGTCCCTGGTCACACTGTCCCTGCAGCAAAGTCACCAACCAGATCACAGGTCTCACAGATCACTGTTTTCGTGTACACTTTCCTGGCTAAAGAAAATAAAATATATGACTCAAACTCAAATCTGACTTGGTACTTCAAAACTGTGATTTAAAAAACAAAATCAAGACGTCAGTTAGCTTTAAGGATATGATATCAGTTTTTCATGAACTCATTGAAAAAAGATTTCTTAGTGCCAAGAGCCTAGTTGGGAAGTGGGATAGGGTCACTCTCTGGACTATCAGAGATAGGCGCATTTAGGGATCTGGATTGTGGTGGGGAGATTTTCACTTGGCAGTGAAAAAGGTTGTACAATGTCCTCACTCCTGGTCAAAGGAGTCCCTTGGATGGGAGCCCCTGTCCTTGGGCTGCCCCATGGAAGAGACCATCTTTTACATGGTAACTGTTCTGAGTGATCATTGAAAAGTGCAAACTTGACCTTCCTGGCCAAGTCCTCTTAGAATGTGACTCCTCCAGTCTCATCTTCCTCCTTTGGTTCAAGTGTGTGATGCTCTTTGAGGGATAAGAGGCCATAGGCCAGGGGGAGGCAGAGGCAGATTAAGGTCGATTGAGGTGCTGGGGGCAGAAGAAATATTAGGTCCCTTGTCATTAGAAAGAAGTGTAAAGTTGGGATTTTGCGGGGGCCTCCAGAAGTCGGGGCCCAGGGCGTGCGCCCAGTGTGCGTGCCATTAAATCTGCCTCAGGGGGTAGGAAAAGCAACCATTCCATCTGTCCCTCACTGCTGTGCAAGTGCTGGGCTCACTGTCCCCCCCATCCCTGGCCCCTCACTGGCTCCCAGCAGGTCACTCCTGCTGTCTCTCTTGATGGTGACTGGGCTGGCTTCCAGCAGCAGGGACATTAAAAGTAGCCTAGAAACCACCAGTCTGCTGACAAAACAAACATTTCTCTAACTGTGTTTCTCTAACTCCACACACTCATTTTAGTCCCAAATTCAGGCTACTAAGATATTGTGGCAACTCTCAAGGTCTCCCTGAGTCAACAGCTTAACCTCCGCAGGTACAGAAACCTTTGGTTCTCAAAGCACCAGGTTGCAGGTACATGATCAGCCTGGGAAAAAATGTCAGAAATATACCTTCTGGTGCCCTACCTGTTTTAGGTTCCTGTGATTGCTGTGACAAATTGCTTCAAATTTGGATTGCTCCAAACAACAGAAACAGATGTAATCCTTCACAGTTTTGGGGGCCAGAAGTCTGAAGTCAAGATGCAGGCAGAACCATGTTCCTTCCTAAGGCTCTAGGGAGGATCCTTCCTTGCCTCTTCCAGGTGGTTGCCTGCAATCCTTGGCTTGCAGCAGTCTCTGTCTGTCTTTGTTACCACATGGCCATCTTCCCTCTGTGTGTGTCTGTGTCCGCATTTTCCTCTTTTTATAAAGATACCAGTCATTGGGTTAGTGCCTACCCTAATCCGCTATGACCTTATCTTAACTAAGATCCTATTTCCAAATGAGGTGACATTCACAGGTACCAAGGTTAGGACTTCAACAAATATTTTTTGGGGGATACAACTCAACCTGCAACACCACCTAGGCCAACTCAAGTTAGAGACACTGGGAGCCTGGGGGCACCTGCCTCCCCAAGCTCTGCATCCCACTGGGCCTCCTCCCCACACTCCCTCTCTGGCACTCTCCCTCCTCACTGGCTACTCTGTGGTTACCAGCTCCTCCTCTGCACGGCCCCTGAGGGCCAGGAACCAGTTTTATCCTCTTCCCTGCACCCTCTCTGGGCCATCTCAGCAGCCCATGGCTTTAAATGCCAGCTGGAGGCAGTTGAACCAATTTGGGTATTCAGGTGTGACCTTGCTCAGGTGCTCTAGGCCAGGTGCCTGCAGCCCACTCACTGCAACCCAGCCGCTGCCTGTGTCAGTAAATGCAGTTATCTTGGAGCATGGCCTGCTCACTGATCGGCATACTGTCTGTAGTGGTTTTTACTTTCCAAGAGCACAGTTGAGTAGTTCCGACAAGAGGCTGCATGCCCAGAAACCCTACAATCTTTACTATCTGACCTTTACAGAAAAAGCTCGCTGACCCCTGCCCAGGTGCCCATGACACAGGTGGGGGGGATTTTCTTGTGGCTGTGAAGGAGGTGTTGCAAACCTAGCATGTGCCAAACACAGCTCCTTATTTTCTTTTAAATTGAGATATAATTGACAGAAAACATTATGTTGGTTTCAGGTGTACAACATGATGATTAGATATTTGTCTATATTGTGAAATGATCACCACAATAAGTCCATTTAACATCCTTCACCACGCATAGTTACGAGTTCTTCTTGTGATGAGGACTTCTAAGATGTACTCTCACAGCACTTTCGAATACACAAGGCAGTATTATTAGCGAGAGTCCCCATACTGCACAGTATAGCTCTGTGATTATTTCATAACTGAAACTTTGTACCTTTTGACCTCATTTCTCACACTATCAACACCTTACTTCTATCAACCAGCAATCTGTTCTCTGTATCTATGAGGTTTTTTGTTTGTTCATTTTTTAGATTCTACATATTAGTGAGATCATATGGTGTTTGTCTTTCTCTGACTTATTTCATTTAGCGTAATGCCCTCAAGGTCCATCCATGCTGTCGCAAATGGTAAGATTTCCTTTTTAAATGGTGGAATAATATTTTGTTGCCTATGTATACCCCACATCTTCTCTACCCATTATCCATCGATGGACACATAGGCTGTTCCCATATCTTGACCATTGTAAATAACGCTGCAGTGAACATGGGAGGGCATTTATCTTTCTGAGTTAGTGTTTTCATTTTCTTTGGTTAAATACCGAGAAGTGGAATTGCTGGATCACATGGTAGTTCTAGTTTTAATTTTTGGAGGCACGTCCGTACTGTTTTCCAGATAGCTCTTGACTTCCTCCACAACCTGTTTTTTTCTCCCAGCTTCTTCATCTATTGCATGGCTTCCCCATGTGTCCAGGTGCTCAAGCCTAAACCTCGGCACTCATGACCCTTCCTTCTTCCTGCTCTCATTCCCACCATCCCAACTACTGCAAATCTGATTGCCTTCATTGTTTTGGTGGCCTCTCATTTACCTCATTGGTGAAGGAGAGATTCTTGCGCTAGGGTTATGGGGATGGCCAAACACACAACATCCCACACTGGGCAGTTGAGATGTGCAGAGATCATTCCTAGGGGCTGGTCTCTGATCCTGGAGATGAGAAGAAACAGCAGGAGGTCCAAAGCACACCTGGGTCACCCTCAGCCTCCTCAGTTCGTCTGTCCAGGAGTCAGAAAACTGACTCACCACCAGCTGCTTTCTGCTGGCTGAGCAGGCAGTGATAACTGTCCTGCTACCAAATGCCTCTTCGGACAATGCTGATTAGGCCATGTTGATGAAGGTGTTGGTGTTTGACTAGGAGGACATTAAATGACAATGGAAACCAGCTAAATCAGCTTGGTAGAAACAGCAATGTGGAAGATACTCTGCTTTATTAGACTCAGCCTGGCTCTCCTCCCAGAAAAGCATACGGGGGAGAAGATGCTTGGCTAGCTTAATTAAACCAAATGACAATGCACATATTCCAAGCTGTATGAGGAAAGGTCTTTGGAGACAGACAGACCGGGTCCAGTCCTGGCTTTGCTACTTGTTTTCTTTGTAATCCTGGCAGTGTTACTCATTTTCTTGAAGAACAAATCTCTGAATCAATGCTGCTCACTCTGCCTGGTGCCAGTCCTGGACAGAGAGATACTGGGGTCCACTCTGAGTATAGACTCTGTGCTCAGTAATGTGACTGACAGTCCTCAGGAGTTCTCCAATTCTTCTCTGCCGGCACAGCCTCCAGGTGATTAGGAATGTATCTCAAGAACCCCACTGATCCTCGTGAGAGGTAGATTAGCACAACACAGCCCACAGAGGGATGAGGGCAGATGCGTGTTCCAAAGGCCTTCTGACTCTAACATCCTTCACTAGGAAGTCTTCCCTCAGGGAGAATCAGGCAGAGCCATTCAGCCTCAGGTCCTGGGTGAGCCCTGGCACTGAGAGTGCCTTGGCCCACGCAGAGTCTCCCAGCAGGTGCAGAGGTGTCCCTGCTCCTGGCCCAGGCCTGCAATGCTGTCATGGTTTAGTGGACTCTGTCATCTATGCTTGGCTTAGCTGCGTGGTGTCCTCGGTGCCAGCAGCCACATCCCAGACTGACTGGGTCCCGCTCTTTCCAACCACGATGAGGAAGAAGGGCTGTCCATAGGAGAAGCCCACCATTTCTCCCCAGAGTCTAGAGTGGAGCCTGGCTAAGAGGCCTGTTCTCAGACCTTCTGAGGGGAGGGCACCCTGGAGAGGTGGACAGTAGCTGCCAGTCTGTTCTCCAGCCATCCAGATACTTAGAACTTAGAAAATCAAGCAAAGACGAAAAGCGGACCTTCCATGAAGCAGTGAAAACCTTGAGTCTCAGCCCCGTGACACTGAAACTGTCATCTGAGCACCATAGCCCAGTAGTCCTGGACCCTGACCCAGGCTGGCATTCTCAGGGTTGGACAAGGGGGAGCGTGGCACTGCCTCAAGAAATTGAGAATACAAGCAACAAAGTGTTTAATTCCTTTGCTTTTTCTCTATAAAAATTATGCTGCTGTCTTAAAGAAGTTATGGACATAGGGTATTTCAGAAAATCAGGGTGAGAAATTCACATGGCACGCTCCTCAGGCACTTCCCATGGCCCGTGGCTTACCTGCATCCTTGACCAACTGAAGAGTGCACAAGGGGGTTTATTTGGGTATCTTTCTAGACCAAGCACAGAGAGTGATGACCTCCTGACTCAGGGGGCATCTGCTCCCCTGAGAGAAGGGCTTTTGGTCAGAAGCAGCTCCATAAAGAATTGGGGGCCAAGGTGGCCCCAGTGATCATTTGATGCCTGAGTCCTTATCTTGGTCTTCTAACAGGACTGTGGGTGCAATTGGGAGAGTTAGCTGGACTGGGAGGTATGAGGGCAGAGTTCCCAAGACTATCCTTACTTCTGATAGCACCTGCAAGTTTGAGGAGTGTGGATTTCCAAAACTATAGCCAGGTTCAATAATTCTCTAAAAGGACTTGCAGAACTCATGGAAAGCTACCTTACTCATGTGTTACAGGGAAAAGATACATATTAAAGTCAGCCAAAGGAAAGGATGCATGGGGCAGAATCTAGGAGAGTTCCAACCGTGAAGCTTCCATTGTCCTGAGGATTTATTACCATCCTGCCGTCGACGTGTGACAGTATGTATGGAGTACTGCCAGTCAGGGAAGCTCACTTGAGCATTACTGTTCAGAGGTTTTATGGGGCTACATTATGTAAGCTCAGGACCTAATCATATCTGAAGCTCCAATCTAGATGCTTGGCGACCAGAGGACTTCTTCTTTCTCCATATTTTGGGGCTTTACTGCCATCTGGGATAACTTCTGTTGATTGAGGGCACCTGTGTAGGCAGAGAAATATCTGAGCTTTTTGAAAGACAGAGAATACCAAAGATGGCCTGGGTGGTCAGAGAGTAAGGATGGGAATTAGATGAATAAATTGAGTGTCAAAATTACAATGGAGTGTTCTGCTCTTTAAAATTGGTGGTGGAAGGCATAAAACTTGGTGTCAGATCTGTCTTAGCTTTGCCACCTACTAGCTATGTAAATTAAGTAAGTCATTTTACCACACCGAACCTGTTTCCTCACTGGTACAACAGCAGTAATAACCATGCCTGCCAGGCAGAGTTGCTGTGAGTGACTGGCACATAGTTAGTGCTCAATATATATGAGAAGGAGAATGATAATGGTGGTGATGAAGGTGATGATGATGGTGGTGAAGATAGTGATTGTAATGTTGATGGTGATGGTGGTCTTGAGGATGATGGTGATTTAGGTCCAGAATCTACTCCTGCAGAAAATCTACTTTGATGCCTTTGCAATTCATGAAAAATAATGAAACTCTGGTTAAGTTTATATAGTTTAAACAAAGTACAGTATTCATTAATAAAAGCTCACGTAGTATTGACTTATATTTGGATTATCTAACTGTCCTTGAAGAAAATACTTTTTATCAAACTAATGCCAACTCTTTCTTAGACATTGCAACAGTTTTGTGCCTCAAAGTAATGGTTTTGTTGTTTTTCCTTAGGATAACTTTCTTTGGGAATCCTTTTACTATGTCAAGAGCCTCTATAAAGATGGTTAAATAACAACCTATTAGGTTAAGAAAATTAGCAATAAGGCAGGGAAAATAAAAACCTTAGCTTTGAAACCCAAACAAGAAATCCATTAGGGATTAAATTAGTTATTTTAACAGGCATAATGGGCTTAGCATCATCTTAGTGCTGTTAAATCTCTACGTTGTGACATTATATGTAATTTGAGGGGGTTTTCTTATACTTTATGGGAATTTGATGTCTGGTGCTTCCAAACACTTAGGTTTTGTTTTTTTAGGCTTTTCATTAGGAGGGATTATTGTTGGCTTTGTTCAGAGAGCCATTTTACTCCCAAATCCGCCTTCTTAGGCCCAGTTGACACTTGTCTAAGAGGTGGCACAAGTTAGGATGTGGGCTTCTCCCACTGGTGCCCTGTGAGGGCAGAAAGTTTTCCTCTCTGGTTCTGGTATGGTACAACATCCAATATGTGTTCATTTTGGTGACCAGAATTAGGATGAATCTTAGTCTAACTGAAAGTGGGCCTTGTTTATACCAAATGACTTCTGCAGTCACACAGGGCTTCCCCAGTGACCAACAGCACTCCGAAATAGTGCTTTTCAGAAGTGACTGAAACCGAAAGTTTCTAGCCAACTGACACACCAAGGCAGAGGCACCACTGGCACCAAAGGCAAAGAAATTTATAATAAAGTACGTGGCTTTTGCAAACTTTTGTTCCATCTCATGCTCTGAAGTGTGTGTGTGTGTTCTAATGTCCCATGTGATGTCAGTTAGGTGTACATGTCGCAACCAAAAGCTGCATCGAACACCTTGGGTCTGAGAGACACAAAGGGTGTCAGTACCCCAAGTCTACAGTGTAGGTAGTGGGTGTGATGAGGAAGTGCCAGGGTCTAAGAAAAGACCCCATTCTCCACGAATTCACAGATAACCTTTCATTCCTCCTTCTGGGATGGAAGCCAAGCCGTGGGAGGGGCGCTGCGCAGGGAGACGGGTGCACGGCGGCTGATGTTCTGGCCCGAAAAGTTTTGCCTACACGTTTCACTGACCTTCACCTCCTGTTCAGCTGCGCGCTCTGGAGAGGCGCCCAATCCCCCCCCCCCCCCCCCCCGCTCGCTCTTCACTCCACTGCACCGACGGGTAAACCTGAGGTTAATCAGTGTAAGACACATATGGTCCATTTTGGAAAACAGGCTGCAGTTGTTTGGAAAACAGTTGCTAGACCTTTTGAGAATATTCAAGGTGCTGAGACAAAAGCCTGTGTGTTTGCTGAGCCCATCTAGATGAGTGTGTTGGTAGGGGGCACCGAGGGACATTTATCTCTGCTCCTCTTCATACTGAGGAAATGGCCCTGATGCTGTAGAACCACTGCCGTCTCTGCGAAGGCAGAGGCGTGCTTTGCTTAGACATTCCCGCTGCGTCCAGGAGCAAATCTGCATCATGGCAATATGCCAGTTTCTGCTCCAGGGACAGAGCAGCAGACACAGCTTGAGACTCTTCACTGCTGCCTCTCCAGCGTCCTGGCCACCAAAATACACACACACATTTTTTTCAAGATTCCAGCACAAGGGGAATTGTCCTTTAATCGTTTAGTTGCATTATTATAAATGATGGACTTCTAGAACAGGACCATTAGGATCTCTAAGCATTGGCACTGCCAGCATCTTACTCTGGATAATTCTTTGTGATGGGGGCTGTTCTGGGGATTGTGAGATTTTTAGCAGCATCCTTGGTCCCTGCTCACCAGAGGCCACCCACTAGCATCCTTCCCCAGTCCTCAGTTGTGACCACCGAAGATGTCTCCAGATATTGCCAAATGTTCTCTGGGGTGACGTCGCCCCTGGGGAAAAGCACTGCTCTAGAAATAATGAAGGCCATCATTAGAACTCTGAGCACATTCTATGTTCTCAAACCGTCCCTATTTAAAGAATGACACAAATGGGCTCTGGCACTTTGTACAGAAACTGAACCTTTGTGCTACAAAAAGTTGGACTCTCTTTTTTAGGTGACCCTCGGCAGCACAGACTGACAATGCTGAAACAGAATCAGAAAAGTTCATTCAGGGCTTCCAGGTAGAGTTCCAAATCCTCCAGATTATATCAGTTCATCATATCATAACAAGTTGGGTCTTTTCCAGTTAACAAATTGGATTTCTTTTTGAAAGCATGGCAGTTGGATTTATAATAATATTTAGGATTAAAGGAGAGGATGAGGAAAAATTTACTTTCTTGTTATAAATGCCATTAATTGTATTTTAGAGTCTGTTTGGGAAAGGAGGTTAAATATTAGATGAAATGTTGTGAGATGTGCAGATGATTTGGTGTAGTCCACTGGTTCTTAACCTTTTTTGAGGTACCTAACCCACCAGTTTCATATGCGCATTCACCAAACCCTTCTTTAGTGAAAAATAAATATGATCCCCCCCCCCCCCCAAATTCAAGACATAGGTATATGTTATTTTACTGGTGCACAAAATGAGCCGTGCATGAACATCACCTTGCTCAAAGAACAAAACCAACAAAGTGCATGAACTCACAACAAATTACGGTATTACTTTATTCTGGCCTCCGCAGCAGAGGCTTCTCCAAACCCCTGAGACCGACTCATTGAACCCCTAGGGTTCGACAGAACCCAGGTTAAGAACCACTGATGTAGTCAGAGTAAAAACAGGTCCCAGATGCTCTGAGGGTCTCAAGCAAAATGCACTCTAATGAACTTGTGTGATCATGGTTCATTTCATGTGTCAATTGGCTAGGACATGGTGCCCAGATATCTGGTCAAACAGTATTCTGGATGTTTCTGTGAGAGTGTATTTGGTTGACATTTATGTTTAAACCAGTGTACTGTGCATGAAGTACAGTGCCCTCTTTAATGTGGATGGACCTCATTAAATCAGCTGATGGCCTTTAATAGAGCAAAGACTGACCTCTCCTCACGCCTATTCCTGAGTAAGAAGGGGATGTTGCCTACAGATAGATGCCTTTGGATTTGAACTGCAACACTGCGTCTTTTCTGGGTCTTCAGCTTGCTGGCCCACCCTTGTGGACTTGCCGGCTTCCATAATCATGTGAGACAATTCTTTAACACAATTATCCATCCATCCATATCCATCCATCCATCCATCCATATCCATCCATCCATCCACCCATCCATCCATCTACATACCTACTATCCACATTCTATTTGTTCTCTTTCTGTGGAGAACCCTGGCTAATACAATCACAGAGGAAATGCGAAGTAGTTTCCCGGTTAACTTTCACCGCCCACTCACCCGCACCGCGTTTCAGGAGCGTAGGGTTGTAGACCCTCTGGGAGAGGGAGGCAATGCTTGTTTTGTTTTTGCCCGTTTGTTTTGGGTTTTATATTGCGGAGGCCAGCAGGATGCAGGCCCTGGCGGAAAGGTGTTTACTTTGGGTTTGCAGAGGAAGCACGTGAGCAGCCCGGCAGCTGTGAAGCTGGGGAAAGCTGCAGGGCAGCAGTGCACACCACAGGCGTGGAGGCAGGTGGCAGATGTTTTAAAAATAATTAAGAACCTGCTGGGACTGGCAAGGTGTCCCCTCCGCACCCGGACCCTCTGGCAGCCTTGCCCTCTCTCAAGGTGCCTAAGTGCCACATCTCTGTGGCTGGTTCTTGGTCCAGTGGTGGGCCTGTCGCATCCTACAGGTTTGCTCCCGACATACATGCATGGGCATCCACACTCAGTCTGTGAAAGAACTGGGACCAAGGACGGGCAGCAGGAGGGTTCTGCTCTTCTGTGCACGTGAGTCAGCATGCCAGATGGTAACCCAGCCGTGGCCTCACTTGACCATGGGCACTGCATGAGAAAACCTCAGGGGTCCCTCCCAACGCAAATCTGTCATCTGATTCTGGATAGTGAGTAGTTGTGATTGTTTCTGTCCTCTACTTATACAGTCACAGAAGACCTTTGGAGAAAGGTGTTTTGTCAAAAGCTGCTCACAGCTACGCCTGAGCTTCCAGCTATTAATTCCTTCCTGAGTCTGTTCCCAGAGGGCTTCTAGCACAGGGCTGGCTGCTAGGCCCAGGTAAGATGTTTTAATCAACTGCCTTAAGTTTTTCCATTTTAGGACATTTGAAAGTAGGTGCTTAGACTCGAGATGCCATGTGCCCAATAGTGCATGTGACTTTGCGTGTGGGAAACAAACTTGTGAAAATATCCATCATGCATGACTTGTATTTCTATAGGAACAATCTGGCAACTCCAGTAAAATGTAAAATAAAAATCTCTGTAGTATAAGAAAAAACAAACTACAAGAAGAAATGCAGGGGCTTTATTATAATCAGTATTATTCTTGAAGTTAACAATTGATAAACTAATTCAGGAAACGATGTTGCTTTCAACGACCCAGACCCCAGACACCTGCCAGATGCAGCTATAAGTGCATGAAGTATGCACCTTGGGAAACAGCACGGTGCTCCTGCCTGCAAAACCTAGTATCAACGATGTGTCTGAATTTCTGTAGTGCAGGGTGCAATGGTCGGCATGGCCTGGCCTGGCGCTGCCTACTCGCAGCGTCCGTTTTGAGATGCCAGCTCCAGATGTCAGGGAATGAGGGAGAACTGCTTGCTTGCTCGATGTGCCTCACGACAGTGCTGCCCACCAAACCTGCATTTCCAAAAGCCAGACTCAGTGAATAGCAACATCTCAGAGATTAAGAAACATGAGATGTGATGACGCCTACCTTGATGGTTAGGTTACAGCTTTGGCAAGTCAATGGGATAGGAAACCAACCATTGCTTCAGAATGCCAAGTGCAGCGCTTCTCCCCTGGGGAAGGCTGAGGTGGGTCTGGCTTGGGCTGCGTCAGGCTTTGGCAGCTGCGGATTTGATAACAGCATCCGAGAGGCTGGTGTTGAGCATGATGCTCCCAGCATACTGCTGGCCTGCAGCAAATGCCCATCGGAGAGCAGGGCAGGTGGGGCCACACCTCCTCTCAAAGCATCTGCTATGAAGATCTGAACATCTGAGAGAAGGAGCCCTTTGGATTTTCAGAAAAGCAGGGCACTTCACAGCCGTGAGCCAGAGAGAGCAGTCTAGGGTGGCTCTGGGCAGAAAACATGTGCAGAAAGTGGGGCCACCTGACGTGACCAAGTGAACGCGGGCCCAAGCAACCGTGTACTTAGGCCGAAGGAATTCTGGACAGTTGGACTGATTGACAAACAGGTTTTTCTAGCTCAGATGGAATGTGGTGTTTTCATGTTTTCCTAGGGAGACAAAGGGTGGGATTTCGTCTGCTTCTTTATGAACTCAGTTCTCTTCCTGTGCAGTCTATGCTCTTGCTGTAGCACTCCAGAATTAGCTACACGTCTGTTCCCCCACCTGGTCAGTGATCACTCCCAGAACTCAAAATCAGCTCTGGAGGGGAGTACTGAAAAATGCACGTTCACCTTGATTTCTCTGGAGAAGCCTGTCGATGGATGGCGAGGCAGTGCTGGCCTTGGGAGCTACACGGAGAGCTCAACCCAGAAGCACCACCTTCTGGCAAACTGCCTACATTCTCCTTTTTCAGCAAGAGGACTCCTGAAATAAATGAGCCATTTCAGAGACACAAGCTTTTCTTTGGTTCTCCTGTGACTGGCTGGTGTCGCTCTGCACCAGGATCCCTCGTCACACAGGAAGTGACATTCAGGGTTGCTGTGGTCTGTTTTAAGTCTTTGCTCTCTGCCTTTCTGAAGCCTGCACCCACAGTTAACACCCTCATTTCTTATGTCCCCTTAGGTGTTAAGACTTCATTGTCCTCTTAACCCAATCTTCCCAAATTTGTGCCTCTGGTTTTTAAGACCACAGGCAGCAATTTTAGTCAATGGCTGAAACAGAACTAAGCTAAACTGAACAACTTCATTTTGCTCAGGGCTCGGCAAGTTCTGCTAAAAGCACCAGGACCCTCAGACACCAACCGGGGCTCCTGGAAATAAGAGGTCTGTTTCTAGCTTTTGATACGGAAATGTAAGGCAAAGGGAGGGTGCTTTGCTTTGCCTTAGATTTCCCAACAGAAAAGCGTTTTGAAGGAAATGCCGTTTTTGTCCTCTTTGCAGGGAAAACAGCAATGTCTGGGAAACCAGGCATGGCCGAGGAGGGAGCTGGGTCCTCGCCGGTCACTTGCGGGGCTGCTGGATGTGCTGAGTTCTCGGGGAAGAATGCTTGTCTATGGAGGCGTGGGGCTTCTGGTGAGCCACCTGGGCGGCCGCAGGGGGGAAGTCTTTGTCGCCCTGTCAGAGACACAGAAGGGGTACATGGGTTCATCAACAC
Organism: Rhynchonycteris naso; assembly: GCA_037038555.1. Taxonomy (NCBI): domain Eukaryota; kingdom Metazoa; phylum Chordata; class Mammalia; order Chiroptera; family Emballonuridae; genus Rhynchonycteris; species Rhynchonycteris naso. The sequence continues at coordinate 253,614,817 of CM072995.1, forward strand.
TGAATAGCTAGCTGGTTTCCTGCAGAAGCAAAACCCAACCCTGCACCCACAGAGTCCCTGCAGGATGAATGATGGGATGGGGATCAGTGGACAGCAGCAGCCTGTCTCCTGGGGCCGTAGGGATCCTGAAGCTCTCTGGGGAGCTGAAAAGGCAAGGAGGCCCACATGCCACCCAGAAGGTGAGAATGGTCGCTGTCTCTGCCCCCACACCATGAGGTCATGCAACTCCCTGCGAACTAAATGCGTTTCAGTGTCTTTCTCCTGCTAGAACTGTTCTTGTCATCTTTTGAACTGGGGGCTGGTCAGAACCAGATCCAGGGTCTTCAATTCAGATTTGCCGCCACAGCTGTGAGCCATGGAGAAACATGCGGGGCAGGGCTGAAGACTGTGAGATAGTACCTGACTCAGTGTGCTGGGTCTCGGAGAAGGCACTTGGCTGTTTTCAGGGAGGAAGCACGTCCTTGTGCCAACAGTGCCTGTGTGACGGGGGCTGGGGCGGGCAGGCTGGAGCCATGCTGCTCTGGCTAAGCCAACTTGCCATGGTTGACCTCGAACTTGTGTCGCCATTTTTTCACATGCAGTAGATGTGCCACTTGCCTGTCCCAGCATCTCTGGGAGGCTGTGGTGAGCTTTCCCCAGCAATGGTATGTTCTTTATACATCATGTGCTAAGTGCTCAGATGTACTGTGAGCCACAGATCTGTGGATGGAGTTGTATGTCCTCTTCAACACGGGAGCTGGCCAGTGGGAGGTCTGTGGTTACAAAATGCTGGGTCTCCCAAGAAGAGTGGCCTTTGAAATGTAAAGGGTATGACTAAAACCCATGAGCTTAGTCCAGGGTCTGGCAAGCATTTTCTGTAATATGTCAGATAGTAAATATTTTAGGCTTTGTGGGTCACACTCCCCATCTGAACTGTCTGGCTCAGTTGCCATGGCAGGAAAGCGGCCACAGACAATGTGTATACAATGGGTGGGCCTGTGCCACGGAAACTAGCCACAGACACCGACATCTGAATCACATAGCATTTTCACACATCAAGACGCAATTCTTATTTCGATTTTTTCCAACCATTTAAAAATGTAAAAGCACTCTCAGCTCACAGGCCCCCCAGAAGTGTTTGAGCGGGGGTACTGGGACTCCTGACTGAGTCTCAAGGGTAGGGAGACATCGGAGGGAGGAGCGGCAGCTGCTCCCACCCACGCCGTGAGCTCCATGGACATGAGATGACAGAGCCCCACTGGACCCGACAGAAGACAGAAGGAACTGAAGGATCACATGCTGAGGCCCCGTTTGATGAAGGCTCTTACCCGGGCGATCACACCAGAGATGAACACGGTGGGTTTAGGCGGACTGCAAGACAAGAAGGGAAAGACGGTTTAGCAGAACATCACAAAAGGGGACCGTGGCAGGGGACGAGAAGGTGGGTGAGGCTAGTTTTAGGGGAGAGTAACAAGCAATGGCTGAGGAGAGAGCGGGAAGCAGACCTCTTCCTCTGTATTATTCCCTATGACCACCACCTGGCTGCTGGGTTCAGGTGGCATCCCCCGCCTGAGGCGAGGTCAGGTAAAGGGCGAGGCAGGAAAACAGATTGTAGCAAACAGCAGGTAAGTTGCCCGAAAGCACTTTCTTTTTGTTTTTGTTCTTTGGTTTGTCCTCACTTTGTAACTATGGTCAAGCTCGATGGTTTTCATTTCAGGAAGACACAGGTGCTTCTTGAAGCAGGAAAGCAGGTTCCCACCAGACAAATATGGAGACCCTAACTAAGAAGCTCCTTGTCCTGTGGGCTGAGGGTCCCCGTCCACAGTCCTCATGGAGTCGTGGCCCTCAGTGGCTTCTTCTAATGGGTGCGATCCCTGAGCCCATGCAAAGCTCCTGGCCCCCATGGGACCCCAAGGAGTAGAAATGTAAGGTCCTCCTGAAGCTATTGTCATTTTTAACATCTTATATCATACTGAGCTTGCCCAGTGTCACCAAAACTGAGGGGGTGTGTAAAGGCAGGAGACAGGGCCACCATCACACCCACCTGGCTCATGCAGGTTCGCATTAGATTCTAACAGTCGGTAATAAAACAACGGAGCCAAGAACTGGTGAGCCATCAGCTTTAATTCTAGCTTGCACCCGGCGGGCAAGCAAAAACACACACTGGGCTCCAAAACCCACACATTCAGTGCTCACAAAGCTACTGACTTATCCGAGTTTCCTAGAATCAAAGGTTTCTAGCTCACCAGACTTATTCATCTCTGTTTCCCATCTCCTCCAGCACAAACTCCGCTCAAACTGGCTTCTCCCTCAGCACTCTGCCATCTTGGCTGCTTCTCCTGGCCTCCATGTGGCCTTCATCTGCTCTCCTCTCTAATACCAATCTCAGGAACCCAGCAACTGAGAGAGCAAGCTCCTGGTCTGCCCCACTTTATAGTATAGAATCAAAACCTCCAATCCAATTACACAAACAAGGAAGTCTCCAATACAAAGCCACCCATGCGAGGCACAATGGGATTCCTCAGGAGAGTGCACCACCCTACATCATCCAATCAGTCAAGGGCGTAGAGAAGAGCTTACTCTTAAAGCTAAGCCTTAGGCTATAACGACCCGGCCTGCCCACAGCCTGTCCCAGAACACACATTAATATCAATGAACTTCCATGTGGGCAGCATCATCTTTAACAAAGTGAGCATACTATATTTTATCTGCCCAACAGGGTGGATTACAGGACTGAAATAATACATGTGCATTGTTGAGAAGCAGACAAACCAAAACATGTTAGGATCACCTGTGATTCTGCCACCTGCAGATAATTGCTGCTAACACAGTGTCTATCCTTCCAGTCTTTATATGGATGGGTAGACACTTGTTTTCTTACTAAATTTCTTTTGTTTATTTTCTTGTAAAAAGAGTCATATTGTTTTTGTAACCTGCTTTCTGTACTTAGGATACAGTGAGCAAACTTCCATATTGTTATAGTCTCTTCTACACATTTTTAAATGGCTGTACACATCATAGTTTTAAAATACCAGAACACAGTTCCAGGTGGCACAAGGTGCACACAGATGGCCTGAGCAGAGGTAAGGAGACCTGGGAGCGATAGGTGACTGCCTGCAAGGCCAGTCCAGCAGGGAGGGTGTGAAGGGGCAGCTCGAGGAGGCGGACAGATTGGCTCAAGGCCAGACTTGCTGGGAAGACAGCGGAATCCATCCATGCGCTGCCTGGCTTGCCTCCCATCAGCTCTGCTGCTGGGTCCTTTGAAGAAAACTGCTTTTCGCTCATTTTGCAGCTTTGCGGTGCTGCAGGCAAAAGACCCGTGTTCAGAAAGTTCACTGTTTAAGACCCAAAGAGTTTAGCATAAAAACCCTAAATTCCCCCAAGTAATTTCTGTTACTCCATGAGATTAAGAGACTTCAGGTTTTACTGAGCAGCACAGAAATGTCCCCACATGACTGGTTTTATTTAGCTTTTGTTGTGGGGTTAACTGACTTGGACTTTCCCCTGCCTTTTCACAAATATGACTTGGCCACGGATCAAGAGCCGGCCAGAGAAGAGTGAGCTTAGCTCGAGTGTAAACCCCTCTGAAGCATGTGAGGACTTGTGACTGCTCTGTGCCACCCACAGGGCGCCCGCCAGGGCATTTGTGGCCACGGGCTTCACATCCAAAGTATGGGAGCTATGCTCTAGATTCTCACATTTCATATATGTTTTGGAAAGAAATATAAAAATGATAGCACAAAAGTTTCTTAACTGTTGAATGTTCCTTTAAAAATCCAGGAGGAGCCTGAAGGTTTTGTTTTATAACTAATTATATAGCATCACGTTCCCAGAAGGCCTGACCAGCATGTGGCTGCTTCCATCATTTCTACTTTTCACTGGCTATAGAACCGAGGTCAAGGCTCTGAAGGCAGAGGCAGAAACACTCCCTCTGTCCCTCACCGCAACCCCCCAGAAAGAATCTGATGAGAAAGTCACCCACAGAGAGTGAATCTAGTCAGAAGAGATACACAATTAAGGAGATTAGCTCCTCTACCACTGTGAGCTCCAAAGGGTGGCTGAGGAAGCTTGGATCACTTTATACATGTGCATATACCCATATACATACATACATATATACATACATACATACATCTCTTTCTACACATATAGACGTTCAATACTTTGTTAAAAAGCAGACAAGCAAAAAAAAGAAAAGTTAAAATTCCTTCTAATTCCATGTTACTATATGTATTACACATAGTAATATTTCTGAACAGAACTGAACTATAGTTTTAAAAAGAGGGACAAATATACGATGATGAAAAATGATTTGACTTTGGGTGATGGGTACACAACACAACCAACAGTTCAAGTGCTATAGAGGTGTATACCTGAAACCTATGTACTTTTATTGATCAATGTCACCCCATTAAATTTAATTTCTAAATAAAAAAAATAAATTAAGAAAAAAGCAGCAGCAGCAGTATTAAAAAAGAAAAGATTGTAACTGAATCAGCGGATTATTCTCCAAGGAGGTGGCTGTCGCAGGTAGATATCCACCTGCAGTGGCCACTCCAGTGGTCTGCGTTCGGCACCTGTTCCCGTGTGTGTGGAGAAAGGCTCTTTGGAACTCAGAGCCTCATCACGGGGTCCCACACTTCCACCTGATGGCCTCCCGGGCCCCGGTGTGCCACACAGGTGACCCTTCACACTCTGGCCCTGGCCGTCTCCTGTGTTCAACATGACAGAGGTGGATTCTAGGTCTTGACTCAAGCACATCTTGGGAAATTCGTGTGTGAATGGTTCTAAGAGATCATAATGACCCGGCTCCAGCCGGAACATCAGAAAATACAAGTGAAAGCTGTAGCCTCACTTCTGCTGTCTGATGCCCAGTGGCGGGGATGGTTTTTATTTTCCTGGCACCCACTTTAACATTTCCCCTCAAACGAGACTGTCACAGCATGACGGCTGAATGGCTATGAACACTCTGGACTCTGGGGCTAAAGGAGACCCCCCACCCCCAAGACCCAGCTCATTCCCTACAGGGAGTCAGAGGCTGGAGGCAGACCTAAGGGTCCACACGCGCATGAAGATGATTCTCCTCGCTAACCCCATCTTACAGACACCACCCCGCTCTGACTCATCTTGTTGAGTTTAGAGGGCTCTTTGGGTTCTGCTCATCAGGGGACAGCGTATCAGAGCACAGCCTGCTGGACTCAGAGTCAATGAAAAAAGCCCAAGGGATCCAGCATGTGTGGGAGAGGTTCTTGCTGCGAGAGTGCCGTGTTTTTTTTCTTTTTTGTTTAAACATCAAAAGAATTGTGCTGTTCATGAAAACTCTTACCCAGGCAGGGTGACCCCAGCCTGTGTTAGCTCTGGTAAACGGCCTTCCAATAGAGTGCACGTCTCTCCTGCCTTCCAAGTTGGCTTCAAAACCCCTGCTAGCTCAGCAACTCATTAACATTTTTTAAAATAAATTTACCTTTTAAGCCATTTAAAAAATTTAATTTATTGGGGTAACATTGGTTAATGAAAGTATAGTTTTCAGGTGCACAATTCTATAATACATTACCTGTACATTGCACTATGTTCATCACGCCAAGTCTTCTTCCATCACTATTGATCCCTCCATTACCCTCCCTGACCTCCCCACCCCTTTCTCTCTGTTAATCATCACACTGTTGTCTGTCTCTTCGAGTTTTTTCTCCTTTGCTCAATCCCTTCCCCTTTTCACCCAGCCTCCCTCCCCTCTGACAGCTGTCAGTCTGTTCTCTGTATTGATGATTGTTTCTATTTTGTTAGTTGATTTTGTTCATTAGATCCCACATATAAGTGAAATCCTATGGTAGGTACTTGCCTTTAAGCCATTTTTAATTGTACTTTCACACTGTTATAGTCATCACCATAGACCATTTCCGGAAACTTTTCATCGTCCTTAACAGAAAGTCTATCTAGCAAACAGTGACTCCTCATTCTCTCCTCCCTTAAACCCTGGGAACTGCTGTTCTGCTTTCTGTGCTGAGAATTCAATGAGTCTAGCACCTCATGTTAAGTGGAATCATACAGTGGTTGTCCTTTTGTGTCTGGCTTATTTCACAGAGCATAATGTCTTCAAGGTTCATCCAGGTTGTAGCATGTTAGAATTTTTTTGTTCTTTTTAAAGGCTGAGTAATATTGCATTGTATGGATAGACCACATTTTGTTTATCCATTTATCTGTTGATGTGTACTTGACTTGTTTCTGCCTTTTGGACTATTGTGACTAATGATGCTACGAACATGAATATACAAGTATCTGTTTGAGACCCTGCTTTCAATTCTTCCATATGGACTCTCAGAAGGGGATTTGCTGGGCCACGTATTAATTCTGTGTTTAATCTGAGGAGCTGCCATACTGGTTTCCACGGCAGTTCCACCATTTCAGATTCCCACCAGCAATGTACAAGGGTTCAAATGTCTCACATCCTCACCAACACTTGTTATTGTTTGTTTTATTTGGATAATAGTCATCCTAATGTGTGTGAAGAGGTATTTCACTGAGATCTTGATTTAGCAAGTAATTTGAAGAATAAGCTTCTCTGCATCAAGAAATAATGAATATCAATCTGTATTGATCATTCATTCAAGGTCTTTATGATGCAAAGCACCACCCACCAAAAAAAAAGTCTTCTCTCTTCTAAAACTGAAAAGACCATAATCAGTCGATGGTAAGGACGTAGGGCAGCCACCTGTGAAAGAAGACAGGAGGCTGGCCTCTTGTGTAGTATCCCAAAGCGACCCTGTTCCACACAGCTGGTCCTCTGGTGAGGTGTGTGCTGTCGCACAGGTTGCTGTCAAGCTTGGCCAAAAGGCCCTGAGCTCACTGCCTTTTTCCATCTGTAATTAATAGCATCGTAAATTGGCAAACGTTTATTACATTTATACAGTAACAACTCTTTCTAAACTCCTTGAACTATGGCAACTTAAAACCAAAACTTACAAACGAGAAACCCCGGTGAAGAGTGCGCTTGCAAAGCTGTGTTTGCAAAACCATGCGTCTTTTAAATTCCATTAAGGTTCCGTGCAAAGCATAGCCTACATTTCCAAGATTCTAGAAACTGTGATTGCGGCTTTGAGGATTTATTTAATCTGATGAAAATCATTCTGACAGCTGTTGTTTTGGAGATGCAACATTACTTTCTCTCGGGAAGCAGAGACAGTGGAAAATATCACTCCTGCCCTCCCTACATCCTCAGGCCTCTCCAGTTTATAAAAACCACACTTATTTAAAATTAAAGAACTACAAGTGAGGTGGAGTTGCTGGGGACCAGAGTTCGGGTAACAATTCATAGACGTCAGGGGGAACTGCAGCTTCATCACAGCTGGCCTGAGCAGCCCCGAGGGTTGGATGTACGTATATTTCCAGTGCTCACCTGTGAAGGACCATGTAAAAATCTTACCGGGACCATCTGTCCCGAACAAAATTTTCCTATTATTTATTTCATAAATTTCCTTGATGGATAAAGTTTATGCCTTACTGTGGCATCTCAGATAGGTAGGATTAAAATGCCAGAAAATGCTTCGTGAGTGCGTGACCCTTGGGGACGCAGATGTCCTCGGGACCAGTTTGACAAGCTCATCTTTAAATGGAAGTGCTCAGGGCTGAGAAACAGAATTTATATTTACAAAACTCCCCTGAACTCTAAAACAGCAATTATTGAAACACAAGTCAATATATTTTATTCAAGTCAGTATATCTAAAACACTACCAGTCCAACATATAATCAATAGGAAGATTACTGAGATTCTAGTACTTGACATTTTGTGTGTGTGTCCTAAGACTTCAGGGCCCGGGCTGTCAGTGCACGGCCCCAGCAATGTGATGTTCTCTGCTGGCTCCGAGCCATCTATTGACCTTGGTTAGTACAGCTTCCTCCCATGTGGTCATCAGTAGCACTGAGTCATCCAGAAAAGGCTACATTGAGACCTGAGAGGTGGTCATCACATGACACTGCCTCTCCTCCTGGTAAGAAAGCATGTAAGTGCTCAGAAAGGGACTTTCCCCTAACAATCTCCTTAAAAGTCCAAGTGCCCGTGAGTCACGGAGCAGCTCTCACATACACACCCAGACCCAGGGAGCTGGGTCAGAGTCTTGATCATTTTCTAAAAAGCAGCTCACAGTTCTGTGAGAAGGGGCCTGTCTCTCCTAACACCCAATGACAGAAATACCCCAATAACCTACTGTCTCACTGGGGCACAGCGCTGCTCCCAGTCCACACGGCCACAAAGGGACGGAAGCACGCCCATTCCCCCAAAGCCAGTCCCATCAATGGAAACACAGTGCACCCCCCACTGATGGGCTGACGGTGAAGGGCTTCCCTGTGCCTGGAGGGGCTCCAGTGACACCCCCAGGGCTGGACATTGCTGACCAAGCCCCTCCTGTAGCCAGAGAGGAGCAGCAGAGATGTCGCCCTCAGTGGGCTCACGTCAGGGTGGGGGTCAGGGTGTCGAGGTGTAACACCTTAAATGGGGATTGGTGCCAGAAAGGAACAAGTAGGGTTCTCTGCTAAAACATACTTCGGGGTCTATCACATAGAGAGGGGTCAACGCAGACCCCAGAAAGGTGATGTTTAAGCTGAGAGCCATGTGTGTGCATGTACACACACATGTACACACAGTGTGATAGGGACAGGGACACAAGGCTGGGGCACAGGTGCGAAAGGAAGGGGCATGATTTAATTTGCTTCTGTTACCACAAAGCCAGCGAGGTCTCAAGGGGGGACGTCTATTCTCTGATAATGATGGGGGTGGTGACCTGGGGTGTGGCCGTGCTCACTCACATAACGAATGCCTGGGAAAAGCCGTCTTCTTGCTAACCCTCCCTATGAAAGGATGGGACCCTCATGGCGACCCAGAAGCAGATTCTCCTACAGTTTTCCGACTTTGCTCTAAACCGGTGGCTTTGTGTTTTCATGGAATTCACAGAAAAATACTTTCCCACCCGGGGTGATTTTAAATACAGGTATTGATTGGCTTACAACCTATGCAACTTACGACCATTCGACTTTACGACCACAGTCGCTAGGCACGGCTGCTCCGCGTCTGGAGCAGTTTTTGTATGCACCTGTATTTTGTAATTTTGTATGTTTTGCAAATATTAAACCAGTTGTACTGGTAAGGAAGTGTTTTACTTAAACCTGACGAATGTAAAAATAAGAAACAAAATGGTGTGATGATACAAATGGCATAAAATGAACAAAGAAAATTATGATATATAACAATAATGAAAGAAAATTATGATAAAATATGACTTAAAGATTTTTATAACATCATTTCACAGTACTGTACATATAGCCTACTCAACTTATGACCAAATCGTGTTACGACCGGTCTGTCCGAACCAATCGTGGTCGTAAGTCGAGCACTAGCTGTACATTTTCTAGCAAGCAGATGAAAAACAGATCCTTTCTAGCCATTTTAATTCTTGAAATAGCTTTCTGGCTGGGTGTTCATTTAGTTGGGTTATTAATTTTCTAGACACCAAAATAATAATTAGTGTGGCTGGTGACCAGAGGGGAACCTTTCACTTGACTGCATCCAGACACTTCTTTGCAATGTCATACTTCAACCTCTGATAGTCAAGGTTGTTTCTCTTCCTCAGCGGATTTCAGAAGCTAAGAGCTTTCCCACAAGATGGCGCTGACGGTCCTTTTAGCTGGTGGCTCGCAGGCTGCCAAGCTTTGCCCAGCTTGACCGTGCAGAGCACCATGAGAGCTGATGTCCTATGTGGACAGGGGCTCTTGGCACCTTAGGACAGCGTGTGACCTTTTCCCCTAAGAAATATGTAAGTGTCAAGTGATTCTGACTAAAGGTAAATAAAACACAACTCGAGTGCCTTACATTTTAAATCTGAGAGAACTCACTGGGACCCCAATTCCTTCTAGAGTTGGTACACGGAGTTTATAATATATATTTTTAAAGGGCATAAGCAGAGATGCTCTTCTGGGGGAGAACATCTGAGCTCGTGGTCACACTGGTCTGGTACCAAGAGGACTGAACCTTGGTCATTTAGGGTCAGCAACAGCTTTCTCTGCAGCCTCATTCAGACCTACTGCTCCGAGGGCTCTGTGAGGTTGGGACAACCCTTAGTCCAGGCTGTTCTGAGCGTGTTCCAAAGGTGAGTGGGGCTCCAGGACTTCATGTGATGGGACGCTCTACTTTGGGACTTCTAAAAGGACTGTTCTCCAGATGGCATTCCGCCCACAGAGATCAGACTACTGCTGATTCAGATGTCAACACTTCACCCCCCTGCTTGTTTAGGTAGAGAAGGCTGGCACCCAAGCACTGAATGCGCAGGGAGGCTGAGCGCGGCTCCTGCAGACACTTGGAACGAGGGGTGAGGGCTGCTGCCTACTCTACCAGGGCCTGGGCATCTTTGTCTTCCTCCTAGACACATCTCCAGAGGCGACTCTATGCTTAGTCCTGTCTACTCCAGGGAAGATCTCATCACATGATTTATGGCTTGTCTCTGCTCCTCCTTTCCTTTGTCTTTACTGGATTGCCCTCCTTTCCTAGGTGCAAAGAAGATAAATACAGCGAGTTTCTAATTACTTGGCTTGTACCTTATGGATTTAACACAGAGGAATTGTTCTGGGCCAGGGAAAGTATTTACATTCATCACAGTGCAGAGTGGTCACCGTACCCGATAAGAGAAACCCAGGCCACGCTCCCTGGCAGTGCGGGGGGAGCCGGACACTGGCATGGTGTAGAAAAGGCACCTCATCCTACTGCACAAAGGCAAGCCCAGTAACGGGGCATCTGAGCACTGAGCTTTGGACACAAATGACTCTGGGTTCAAACCTCAGTTTGGACGAGTGGCCTCAGTGTCCATCTGTAAAATGGGAACAAATCCTATTTCGAAGCACAGTTGGGAGTTTACTAAAGCTAAATAGAATGCAGTGTGCTTAGAATGCTCCCTCCACTGCCAAAATCCCATTTAGCTGTAACAAGTACTGAACTGCCTATGAGCACAGTGCAGAAGTTGCTATTTTGTCTTCTAAAGTATAATTTAAGAATTCTTTTCTTTTTTTAAAAAAAAGACCTTTGAGAGCTTCTCCAAGGGTGTCTACATTCCGTCTTGTCACTCCTGCTCTAACACCACATGGCACCGTGGGGTAGGGGTTGCAGGCATTGCAGAGAGGAAAGGGCGACCCAGTGCCAAAAATTTGAACCTTTGTCCATCCCACTCCCAGCAAACTGTGCAGGGCAAGGGAATTAACGGCCTCCTTTATGTAGCTAATTATTCCAGAAAAGAACCTCGTAGAAAGAATGTAGATTATCATTACAGGTAAGGGCTAAGCTTTAAAATTAAAAAAAGAAAAAAATTAAGTGTGTGTGTGTTTTCCCATATGGCAATGCAGAAGATGCTGGAACGAAAACAAAAACAAAATCATCCTGCCTGCCACTCAGGTCCAAAGCTACCCTGTTGGAAGCCGCTGGCGGTAGGTGGGCCAGCTCTGCACACGGTCATCAGGCAGTCCTGGGTGATACTGAGAGAGGCACCCAGGTTCTGCCTAGGAAACAAACACCTGTTCACTGGCAGCTTACAGCAGGGAAATCCTCCGTTCTCCCATAGAGCCCGATAACACTGTGTGTAATTATCAGACAATCTGTGTAACTATCATGTGTATATTAGAAATCCTAAATGTTGCTTCATTTCATTAAGTAACATTTATACTTAAAAGTATTCCATTTTGATTCTGAACACATTTGTTTTAGCTTCTTCCTTTTGAGCAGGGGTCCCCAAACTGCGGCTCCCTGAGGCCATTTATCTGCCCCCGCTGCACTTCCGGAAGGGGTACCTCTTTCATTGGTGGTCAGTGAGAGGAGCACAGGATGCATCTGCACCTGTAGTTCCCATTGAAATACTCGTCAGTTTGTTGATTTAAATTTACTTGTTCTTTATTTTAAATATTGTATTTATTCCAGTTTTGTTTTTTTACTTTAAAATAAGATATGTGCAGTGTGCACAGGGATTTGTTCATAGTTTCTTTTTATAGTCCGGCCCTCCAACAGTCTGAGGGACAGTGAAATGGCCCCCTGTGTAAAATGTTTGGGGACCCCTGCTTTTGAGTTTCAATTATAAGAAAGTGTCGGTGAATAGTTAATGCTGATCAGCCAGGTGCTAAAAAAGCATAGTATTTATTATCTAGGTTGTGAAACCAGAGCTGGTTGGCCATCTTCAGGGACAAGGATCCTGTCTTAGAACGGGATGATTTTGGGGAGAAGGGTGTCCATGGTTCAAAGTACAATGTACGTATTTTCTAGAGGACATGTATTACAGCTTTAAAAAAGGAAAATGATTGTGTAAGTAGAAAAAAAGTTCTGATAAGAGAACTGCTAAGAGAATTCCTATCACAAAGAAGTACATGCTGATACCAAATCAAATTACAGATACCAAAAACTTATCTGGTCTGGGTCCACTTCTATCTCTGGGAGTCCAGGTGGCTGACCTTAAACGGGACCAAACATCCTTGAATGGGTTTGTGGAGAACCCAGCAATAGGAGAGGAGAGATGCCAGATTTAATTTGTTCTCGAGGACTTGCTGCACGGTCTCTCTTAGGGAGCCTTGCATCTAGCAAAAGTCAAAAGTCCTGTGAGGACTAAACACAGCTTAGGTTAAAGTCAAGTACTTGGAATGATTGACAAGAGCTTCTGGATTTCTCTATTGCTGGATTCACCAGTAATTGTATTCTTAATCCAATCTCCCAACTCATAAGTAGGGAGGGATGTGGCGAGCTGACAGCCACAGTCCCTCCTCAGACAGCCAGGCAGACCCAGAAAGCTGTCTTCCTCAGTGGTCTCCAGATTTGTTAATTCAGCTGCTGTCTGGCTCTGTGGACCCTACCCTCCTCTGATCACCCCAGGCCCTTACGCCCTTTTGGGAATTAACAGAAGAGAAGCCAAGTCATGTACGTAGGAAACTAAACCCACTGCCAATTCTGCTCACTTTTTAAACCAGCTAGTGAGGCAGGATGACTTCCATTCAACCCAAGAGCCCCCATCCCACCCACATATTTAGAAGAAGCACTTCAGAATATTTGAATAGCATGGGAACACGACAGGATAGTCTACAGTATAGACAGGGACTCTGAACACTGATTATAGTCTTCATGCACTGACTGTTGCATGGTTAGATGCTATGATCTTCTCCAGTGACCAGGTTATTTTTGGGTACATTAATACTCAGGGTCCCAGAGTTATTTATCAGTTGGTTTCATTTATTTACCATATAGTGATAGCTATTAAGTGGCAGGCATGCCTCAACATTAGGAAGCATTTAGTTATATCTGAAGGGCCTCACATGTTCTGCCTATTCAGTGGCTGTAAGGACACTTGTCTCCACTTCTTGTCACTGTCACCCACTTCCTCCTGTACATAAATGAGCACCTGTCAGTCACCCACTATACCCGGTTCTGGGTTAGGGACTGGGGGAAGCAAGCTGGTCTCAGAGGCCAAGGAAGGTTACCAGAAACTATAATGGAAAACAGAAACAAACTGTCTTTGTTTCAATATGGCAGTGTTTGCAGCAGCCCCAAGGAAACCGAGCACGTCCTTGTCAGCAGGAAGAACTGCCATGGGAGGATGCTCTGTCAGGGATGCGCCCCCGCCCGGGGCTGCTCTGGAGAACCCAAGGTTCTCTCTGAACTTGACACAGAAGGAGCTGCAGCTGAAGCCAACAAACACCCAACCGGCTGCTCTAGACACCACACCCTCTCCTTACCACTCCTTCCTGCCACATGTCCCCTTGGGCATCTGCTTTCTTAGGGCCCTCTGCTTGCTGTGGGGACAGCCAGACAATCTGCTTTCTATAACAGATAATCTGGTTTTAAAAAGCCAGACAGACAAATGAATGGCAGAGAGGCAGCTTCATGGGGCCACAGACAAAACACGCATTCTGAGGACCAGGTGGCCATGGGCACTGGAGTTGGACTCTGAACGTCAGTGTCCTTATCAGAGATGAGGAGCTGATCACCTCTCCGGAGCTCTCAGACTTGGAGGAAGATAAACGAGCTCCCCATGTTAGACACACCGCACACGCGAGGCGTGACTCAAGGAGAGAACTCTGGGAGATTAGCGTGTAAACTGCAGATTTATCCAGGCCACATTCACAGGCACTGGGTGACAGTCATCACACTATGAAAATGAGAGCAGAGAAGCACATCCTTGCTTCTGGAGGACGGCTTCAATCTGTACCTGAGGCAACACTTGAGGACCACACGTGGGCCCCGCCAGGGCTCTGGGGGAGGCCTGAACAATCAGTGACCTGGGGTTTCCCTATTAAGCCAAAGTGCACCTGGAGAAACGGTCCAAGGCTACAGCCAAAAAGTGGTGACCAGGAGGAGACATCCTGGGCTGATCTCTCAGCAGGCTGGACATGACATGTTTTGAGGGGTGTCAGGGCTAAATATAAACTTAATGTTTGAAAAACTAAAAGGAAAACCGGTATTCTGTAATTCTCACCTTGCGATAGCATGTGTGAACAGATCTCCACACCAGAGCCTCCCTTCTTCTATGGTGGTGAGCAAGTAGGCTGGCGGCTAAGGCCCATCTATCCTGAGCACGGTAGGAAGCGTAAGGACATTGTGGCCACATTTCAGAGGAGTAGGAACACCTCTGGGGTAAACGACAGCAGGGAAGCACCACAGCACAGGTAAACAACTTAGAATGCCAGCTAAGGTTGGCATTCCTTTTCACACCTGCTGGCCCTGCAGGGATTGGAGTTCTGTTAGATTGGGAAGGAGAATCTTAGTTAAAGGGTTGATTCTAGTTGGGGAGCTCGGCCTGGCACAGCTGAGATCCAGGGCTGCACTAATGCCTGGGGCATGCACGTTCGCATGTGGATCCCTGCACATCAACACTGTGCCAGTGCGCTGAATAAATATTGACTGGGCAACCATGGGTGCCAGCCACGGGGCTGGGTACTGGAGACCCAGTGTGACCAACACAGAAGGGAATGCCTCCCTGAAGCCTAAGTGCACAAGGGCGCTAGGCTCCGCTGGGGGGTTTGGGACTCCAGAAGGACTTGACATCCTCGCTAATGGACCCAGCACCTTTCTTTCTCTGGGTCACATGCTATAGATAAGATAGCCCTATTGTTCTGCATGTTGTTATCCAGAACAGAACACACTGCTTGACAAACAGAAGTCCTTGTGTGGGCAAGGGGAGAGAATATTTGAAACTAGAACTATTCCAGAAAATGCACACCGTGTGGCCCCTGCTCTGAGGAGTAGGTGTCAATTTCCTGTGCTTGCACTGTCCTGTCACCTGGGTTAAAGCATCTGACGTCTGAGTTGTCACACTGGAGACCAGAGGGAAGGACCCTACAGAACAGTGACACTAGGAGGAAACCTGGAAAGGTGTGGGGCAGGGAGTCTGCCTGGGGCATGTGGATGCGTGGTCCCCCTTTGCTAGAGGCTTTCCCTTGGAAACCAAGAGAGCGGTATTCATGAGATCCATGAGCAGAGCACCCAGATAAAAACCGTTTGTTCCAGCAGGAAGGCGGAGGTGGAATGGGAACACTGCCTTAAAAGAAGTTCTATCACCTATGAAGGACCCCAAAGAGGAGTTCTTAAGCTCAAAATGCAATTTGTTGCTTTTCTTCAGAATTTGCCTCAAAAAAGTGCTGACTTGAATATAAAGAAACACCCCCAGCATTTCTATGGTTCAGTAATGGGGCTGTGATGGAGTCCTAAAACGAGTATCAGTGACTAAGTACAAACATTTTCTGCACTTCAGTCTTCAAAAGTCATTGCAATGGCAGATGGCATTGTATTTGTCTTCCTAGCCTTTTTTTCGGGGGGGGGCAGCCACCCTGCTTCCTCTTCTCTGACTTGTTACCCTGGGATGGTCATGTGTCCCTGACTTCTGACTCCTTGGGAACCATCCGCGTTCAGGTCTCAGTCCCTGTGTAATTCCTAATAGTGCCTCCTTTCATTCTCAAAAGTTTAAATGCATCATACAGTCATTCCAAGCTAGGACACAGAATTCTAGAATGATCCTCAATATTCCTGGGGCTCGTCAGTTTGATCTTGCATAGCTGCTGGTGCGGCCTTAAACTTAGCCACTCAGTCAACACCAGCTCAGAGGGTGCTCACATGTTCTCTTTCCACTGCTTTCCTTAACCCTGTGGCTTGAACTGACTTTTTTCCCAGTTGTGTTCCCATGAGAACTTCCTACTTAATCACACTTCAGTGTAGGCTCTTGCACACCTTCAAGATTAAGGACGATGGTGGAGTCTATTGTGTCCCTAGCACCTGGCAGTGTCTGGTGCACAGAGAGGCTCAGAAAATGCCATCAGCACCATCTGTGCAGGGAGTGAATGAGCGCAGGTGTGTAACTGGGGCTCACGTCTTAGCAATGCATGTAACTCCTTGTGCACAGAGTGCCTCACAGGCTTGCAAAGCAGTGATCAGAGATACGTGTATTCATTTGTTACCTACCAATCAGGCTGGGCCAGATCTGCAGGCCATGGGGAGAGAGCCTGGAGTTCTAAGGGGGCTCTTCCTCCAGTGTTAACCAGACTGATCTTGAAGACTTGCAAAGTTTTTCTCCTTATTAAGAGAGAGGTATGGCTAACAGGTACTTCACTTCTTCAGAACATCTCGAATCAAACTTGAGAATGGTGACAGAAGCACGAACTAAATCTTAAATGATAAGGACGAAAGGGAGGGGGTGCCTTGTTAAGATCACTGTCAAGAGCCTGAATTAACACATTTAGCAGGAAAAACACCCCATCAACCTCCTCTAATTCCTGGCAATTCCTGGAAGCTACCAATAGGGCCGGATTTCTTCGCAGGACTCTTGCCACAGTTCCCTAGAAATCGGTCATGGTTCAATCAGGACAGGTGACCAGACTGAAGCCCCGGCTCAAAGACAGCCCACCTGGTAAAGAAACTGACCTCCTTCTTTATAAAGTGTGACATCACTCATGACAAAAAAAAAACCCAACTCAAAGCAAAAGAGGGACCTTAATGTCCAAGGCACATCCTCTGGAGCGAGGAAAACGCGAAGATTATGCAGCCACTGGACCCACCCTCAACACAGACAGCTTCCTGTATGTGGCCTCTGAGCGGGATTCTCAGATCCCTGAAGGAGACCGGTCTTTAACTGGAACCTTTCTTCTCTTCACCCAAGGGCCGTGATGGCAAATCTATGACACGTATGTCAGCACTGACACACGTAGCCATTTTCAATGACACGCAGTCGCATGTGGCCGCATACCAGAGAAGTATGGGGCTGCATGCTGAGGATAAAACATTTGCTGTAGTGTAGACACTCTGTGCGGGAGGTCTATAGGCCAAAACAACAGAACTCCGGCACAGAGCGTCTAGTTCTGGGACTTCCGGTTAGGCCGTTTTTCTCAAAGTGGCATACCACCCGAGTTATGCTCAGTTTTTTGATGAATTTTGAAACACCAAGCTCAAAAGATTGCCCATCACTGCCCAAGAGCATCCCTGGTTCCCAGCTTTGGTCATCTGCAAGTGAGGATGAGAAGACACGCCTGTCTTCATTCACTTCTGCCTATCACAAGCACCTATGAGCAAAAATGAGGAACAGGGCTCAGCAATGAACGACTGATGCCCGGGACACATCTCACAAAGGACAGTGCTCCAAAAGCAGGGCAGTCATGTGTTTGGATGTAGGATTTACTTTTCCTTAGAAAATTATTAATGGTGCTTAGATTCATGTACTGTATTTTGATCCATGCAACCCAGTGTTGGACACTAAACATCAATGTCTCAAGTCTCAGGGCTGGCTGGCTTCCACAGCCTTGGTGGCCCTGGAGCATGGGCAGGGGGTAAGCACCAGCCTCTGGGTGGGCTGGTCAGTTTACTATGTGACAGGCACTTTACACCTAGAAACAGCTGTGTGAGATTCTGTGTTAGAATTCAGGAAGCATCCCGGAGGGAGTAGCCCAGTGAAGCTAGCTCTTAAAGGACTCTTTTCCCTAACAATTAAAAGAAATATCCCAAAGGATCCATAAGGAATGAGTAAATTGTTAAACTATTAAGACACTGTTATAAATATACAATGCTAATTCAATAATTTATAATGGACTGGTCCAACAAGATTTCTAAGGTTCATAAAATATGGTTGGCTTGGCAGTAGTTAGCATTTTGGGGTACGTGCCAGTTGCTCTTACCAGGCAGCCCTGGTGTGTGGGTCCGGGGAGCCCTGGAGGAGAAAGCAGGACCCTGTGCTATGATGGGCCAGGCACTGATTTGTCTCTGGGGGTGGGAGGGGACAGGGAGGGGGTTCTGCAGCACACGTGAAGCTTCTTGCCAGGTGCCAGGACAATGATTGGCAGTCACAAGGGTATGGCAACCTCTCACCTGAAGCCAGTAACAGAACAGCCTGCTCCTCAAACCCCTGGGCCTGCATGAGTGGGTTACCTTCACATGTGTCGTGGTGCCTCGGAGTTTCCTTTACAGCCCAGATCTCTTACCCAGAACCCTTGGGGTCAAAAAAGGTTCCAAATTCGGATTTTCTCACATTTTATAAAGGCAGCATGTCACATAAATCATGTGTAATGGACCCCCCTGGAGGAGTGGGGCCGCACTCCATATTCAAACTCACTGATAGTTTCTACAGCAAAATGTATGAAGATTACACTAAGTAGGATAAATAAGGACTATAAATAGCCTCAAATCAGTTCAATTTTTGCTAGTGCGTGAGTTTTAATGTGAAAATATTAAAACCTTTGCAGTTTTCTGAGCCCTCCAGACTGGGCATGGCTTGCTCTGGGGACACTTGGGCATTTTCTGCTTCCTGCCTTCTCTAAGGCTCTGGACAGTATAGCTTGTCAAGGAGCAAGAATCCTAGGCATTACTCTGGGATTACACGGAGAAGCTGCGGTCAGCTCTACACACTTACCTATAGAGTAGAATTTGACTCATACATTTAGGCAAAGGCTTTTAACAAGACAAAATAAAACAAAGGCAAACAGGGAATTTCTCCCCAACGGCCAGACTCCCTGCCTTTTCTGGGTTGAGAGAACTATGGGCTGAGGGTCCTGTCTTTTTACAGGCCCTTCCTGACTTCGAAGCCTGTTCTGCCGAGTTCCAGAGACCTTCTCCAGGAGGTGCACAGGGTGGGCAGCACACGGGCTGCACTGGCCTCCTTCATATAGGTGAAGAAGCAGCTTAGTGACAGGGAAGGCCATCTTGCCTGTGGTCATGGGGCTGGAGGAAGTGGAGTCAGGACAAGAACCTGGATCCTCAAACTCCCTGGCAAACTGTCCTCCTTACACCTGCCACACCCACAACCCGCAGGACCGTGGCCCCAAAACATGTTCTGCCCAACTCCAGTCCTGCAACCTGACTTGAGTACCGTTGGTCAACTGACTTCTAGGAACACTGCTTCCTGTATCCTCTTCCCGAAGTGTATCAGGACTCTGAGAAATCTTAAGGAAACCAGATTAATTTCATTTAGGGCGTGTTCCCTAAGAGCATTTCCCTTCTGGCCAAGACTCCCATCAGCACTGACACATTCTGGGACATTGATTAAAAGTTTCAATTGTGTTTCAGATTTTACGTAGGGTTGAAAAGGCAGCGTATCCATCTGGAAAGCATTTATTTACCTCGAAGGCTGAAAGAGAAATCATAAGGAACTCGGGAAACTCAGGTTCTAGGAAATCCATTTTTCTACCCTCCTCCTTTTCTCTTCCTCCACCAGTCACCTCAGAGCCACTGGGTCCACAGCCTGCATGCATCCCACTGTAGTTCGTGAGTGAGGCTGGGTACCTGGCTCACACTGTCAGCAGTCTTGTTATCTGTGGGGAAGGGGCAGAAACACACACCTAGAGCTGAATGCCTCATCAGCTTGTACTACCTGTGAAAAGCCTGGTGAACTGTGGGCATTTCCGATGGAGAAAGAAGAACTCTGGCCCTGGCTGGCTGGCTCAGTAGTACAGTGTTGGCATGTGGAAGTCTCAGGTTCGATTCCCGGCCAGGGCACACAGGAGAAGCGCCCATCTGCTTCTTCCCCCTTCCCCCTCTCCTTTTTCTCTGTCTCTCTCTTCCCCTCCTGCAGCCAAGGCTCCATTGGAGCAAAGTTGGCTTGGGAGCTGAGGATGGCTCCATGGCCTCCACCTCAGGCGCTAGAATGGCTCCAGTTGCAATGGAGCAATGGCCCAGATGGGCAGAGCATCTCCCTCTAGTGGGCATGCTGGGTGGACCCAGGTCGGGTGCATGAACTCACCTTTGGTCTAAGACTCTAACGGTCCTTTCCCACCCAGTATAACCTTTCAAAGGAAGGTCATGATGCGAGAGCAGCAGCTTTATAAGGAAAGTGAACTCATGTCTTTGAACTCTGATTTGCCCTGGAATTATCTGATGTACCTTAGTGTTGGGAAATTCTAGAAATTTTGAAATCCTCAGTCAGGTGGGGAGACTGGACCAAGTGTCCTTGACGGAACATTAATTCCAGGAGCCATAACACAGTGACATTCATTTGGGCAAATACTGCCTGTGAGGATCTATGCGATCCCTAGAAACAAAGCATTCCTCAAACATGTGTGATTAGGGGGGACAGAAACGTCACCAGAGTAACCTCCAAGTTCTGGAGTGGGGAATTGAGGTTAGCTCTTAAATACATTGGGCCTTAAATAGTTTG
This sequence comes from Rhynchonycteris naso, assembly GCA_037038555.1. Taxonomy (NCBI): domain Eukaryota; kingdom Metazoa; phylum Chordata; class Mammalia; order Chiroptera; family Emballonuridae; genus Rhynchonycteris; species Rhynchonycteris naso. The sequence continues at coordinate 253,635,433 of CM072995.1, forward strand.
TGACAAACAGAGCTAACTGCTTCCAGTTTTAGGATTCCCTTTAGATCTAGTTTTTTTACTATAAAATAATGGAGATAAAGAGTAATAACAAATATACTCTAATAAGAACTAATATTTTTCTCTTATTCTGTGCCAGGAACTATTGTAGGTGCTATAGACACCTTAACCCATGTAATCTTCACGACAGCCTGATCAGGTAAGTACTGCCATCAATTACAATGTATAGATGAGGACACGTAGGCACAGAGAGGTTTTCGTAAGCTGTCTAAGGCTACACAGCTCACAAGGCGGGGGGGAGGCAGGGCAGGATCCAAGCTCACAAGTGTGGGCCCCTAACAGCAGCTGATGCTTTTCAAAGTCCAAACCTTTTGTGGCTATGGCACAACCTGTGAATTTATCCAAATGTTCGGTTTATAAGAAAATCAGACACAGACAGACTTGTTAAGACTAACTTATTTTATGAATCAATAACCGTATAGTTGAGAAATATTTTACTAGGAGGAATTTCTTGTAACAGTCTGTAAGACAAAATATGAGGGGATTTTTTATCAAAGACACACTTTCATAACTTAAAAATAGTACCCAGGTCATGACATGCTTATCTGAATTTAATGCATTAAGTTGCACCTATGAAGCTGACAGGTGTGTGCATGTGAACACTGCACTGCAGTCAAGAGTACAGGCGTGGAGAGAGCAGGGAAGGCTCGAACCGCGGAGAGCGCAGAGTGCCAGGGAACCCCAATGCATGTAGAATATTCTGGCTCTTCTTCAGGTGCAATGCATACCTGTCTTCCCCTAACCATGTAACCATGGCTAAGAGATTTCTCCTTTCTTCACCTGGATCCCCATAACTCTACGATGCAAGGAAGGCAGGCTAAGTCCAAAACCCACATGGAGGGGTCAGAGGAGATTGTTTAAAGAGAAGCCAGGGGTCTGTCTTTGAGGCAGTCAGCCAATCTACATGTGTCTGAGGCCACTGGGGCCCGATGTGAAACAAGCAATGAGAAAGTCATCGAAGGCCAACATCTAGGGAAAGAGCTGTCACGGGGAAGGACGGGCACTGTAGGCGCATGTACAGCATGGGGACTGGCAGGACCACGAGGCTTTGGCTGAGCTCTGGAAGAGGAGCAGTTAGAGTTAGCTGAGTACAGATGGGCACCTGTCCAGTGGAATTTCAGAAACAGATGAGCACCACACACAGAGAAAGACAGGGGACACGTCGACGGGATGGGGGCGGTTCCTGTCTTCTAAACAGTGGCACACTGGGTTGCATCTGAACAGTTTCAAGTTTAATATTCAAATTACTCGACATGGTACCTGGCATTGAACAAGGAGTGGGTAGCGGGAAATGCTGGTGGCACACTGCACTGTTGGCACCAGCCCTACGCACAGTTCATGGGGAACTTAACTCTCTGGGAGTTAAGTTCCCCAAGAACTGTACCAGTCTGGTGCCATGGCTATTTTGTGCCATCCCTGCCTCCAAGGGCGCCACCTCTTATTTAGTCCCGAACTGGGCGCTACCTGGAAGGGCTGGGTCATCCTTTAACAGTGCAAAGGAATTCCACGGGTGATGCCACCTGGAGCACTGCTGCCACCCACCCGAGCGAGCGGGCGCTGCCACAGCACGGACATGCCCTGGGACAGGTTGGTCAAATGATAACTTTAAGGAGGAAACGTTTAGTCTTCATTTAGCAATTCTTCTGTGCTCTGAAACTGCTTACAATATTTGTTGTCAAGTGGCTTTTCCACATTTTGAACATTACCCACAATAAAAACTTGGGTCATTTCGCATGATGACTCAGTGCATGCACAGACACACTGAGAACAAACAATTCTGACTCTTACCTCTGGGACTCACTGTATGTAATATGTTCTGCTTGATACTATTCCATTAGAAAAAAATTCTAGTCCTACCTATGGAACCGACTTTATGGGCCACAACGTATGGTTTGGAAAAGACAGTTTAACTCTGAGGAAACACAGTAAACAATAAACTTTCCAGAGGCCCCATTTCTCTCTGTAATCACCCCAGGGTTAGGCAGGTAAACTCCTACACTGCAGGTCAGTGACAGGAGAGGTGTGGAGACAAACAGCCAAGGCTCTGACCACAGCCAAATGTCCTCTGAGCAGACATGCAGGGCACTGGAGGGTGGCTTGCGTCTGTTACTGGGTGAATAATTTTTCCAAAGGACTAAAACCTTCTTTAGCTGGATTTCACTAATTTGAACTTTATGACCATTCGGGGAAAAGAGAAAATAAGCAACATAAATATGGTAGAAAGTATATTATAAACCTTCAAAAAATAAGCTTTGGGGAAGAAACTCCAAACACCCTACAATGAAAATATTACTCAAATAATTGATAACGTTTATTACAAATAATTTTTCCTTATGCATTAAATCGTGTCTCCTCTATGAGGAATTTTACTGGCAACACTTATGAGATGAGTCTGAGTTACAGTACGGTCATGAAAGTAACAATACCACATTTCTTTATAAATATTTTATAATTTGGAATTTTAAAAAGTATATCACACTACCATTCGCTAGAATGAAAACAAATTGAAGTTCTACCGCAAGAGTTAATACTTTATAAGCGCTTTTAGGTTTGCTCTTCGGATTATGTGCATACTCGCTTTTAACAAGCTGGGCCAATTACTGGGGATAGCAGGTAGCAAATAAAAAGTCCAACTTCCCAAGATCCCATAACAGCCTGGTTACGATAGTATCTCTCTCTACTGCTCAGGGCATACGACCCAGGCAGACTGTACTCCCAGAGAAGACTGGGGTAAGAAGCAAGCGCTCAAGACACCCTGCCCTGGAGGGGTCACAGCCACCCGCTCGCCAGGAGTGCTCATGAGCTTCCTGCGGCGCTGTGCAGAGGGCCGGCATGGGTTTGGCAAGCTCTGGGTCACACGCGGTTGTGTGGCTTTCTCGGAGGCTTGGCCTCCCTGGCCAGGTCACAGGCTGCGTTGGGAACTCCCCAGAGAGGACCACAGGAGGAAGCTTGCTAGACTTCTCTGACCACGGGACTTCTTATCAGAGAGTACTTCACAGAGCCAGCATGCCAGGAGGCAGGTTTTAGAAATGCTCCCATGTCTGGCAGTGGCATTGACAATGCAGGCAATGTAACATTTAGCTACTTGTAACACGTCCCAGAGGAGGTCCTCGAAAGGGAAGAGTGGCTGTCTGTGCTAAACAAAATTTATCAATGTCTCTCTTGTAGACTTTAGGGCAGTGGCTCAACATGTGGTCCCTACACAGCAGCCTCAACTCACCTGGGAACTGGTTAGAAATGCACATTCTCAGGCCCATCCCAGACCTACTTAACCAGAACTCTGGGGCCAGGCTGCCCCTCTGTGTGCCATCCATTCCTAGAGAGGCTGACAGTACAGTCAAGGCTGAGAACAAGGCTGTGCTCTAAGGCTGCCTCTCGGGGGAGGGGCAGCCCTCTCCCACCTCAGTCCCCTCCAGGGTCCAGTCACCTCCATCCTTGGAAACAAACTAGGGACAAATCACTACCCCATGCTGAAGTGACTAAGACAAGGACACAATTTTAATTTGTGCGTGCATGTGTGCGTGCGGGCAGACACACACACACACACACACACTCACTGTAAAAACTGCCTCCCTTCCGCTCCCCACACGCATCTGAAATGACTCAGTCCAGAGGCCGTAACTGGCACAGGCAAGCGAGTATCCCTGAGGGCCTGCTACTGGCCGGCACCATGCAGAAGCTCTAAGCAGCCTTTACCACATTAAAGCCTCTGAGCGAGATATTACCGCCTCATCTCCAAGAGGGGAAACTGAGGTTCAGGGTGTTGCAGGTATGTGGCCAAAGACACAGAAAGGCTCTGGGCTGTACCGTGTACAAAGTCAGTGTCTCGTCTCCCTGTGAGGAGTTATTTTTACCCCTTATTCCAAGAAGCCCAGGCTCTAAGAATGTTTTTTCCTCACAATCACACAGGTAGCAGGTCACAACGCTGGGACCGACACCCGGGTTTTCTGCCCCAGCCTCTGTGTCCTCTGTGCTCATTCCCTCCGCAGAAGTGAGATGAGGCTGTTCCGGCCGCAGAGGTGAGGCGAGGCCGAGCACCCGCAGGCGCTGTCCCTCCAGCCGGACAGGGCAGGCAGGCATGCTCGGAGGGGCAGAGCCCTGCTGGGCAGCAGCTCCCTAGTGCAGACTGAGTGCAGGAAGCACAGAGAGGTCTGAGGGCTGCACTGCGGGGCACATTCGTGATGGGAGGGGAAATTGCCTCTTCTGCCCTGTTCTATCCTCCTTACATTTGAAAAACGAAAAGGGCAATTAGGACTGGCTGCCGTGCAGACTTGCCGTTGAATCACTTCCATTAATCCACACGTGCTTTTCACATGGGAGGTATGTGTGGCATTCAAAGGTATGAGAATCACGCCGGAATCCAGACCCTGGAAAAGTGATCTGACATCATGGAAAATCAGAGCAAAGCTGACACACACAGTTAGATATGTGCTTGCTATCACATGGCTCAGAGAGGAAGAGAATGAAGGTTCGTAACCCAAGGGGCCCAGAAAGAAATCAGGGCACCCATGTACTAGGAAAAACAAACCAACAAATAAACCCTGCACCTTTATCTTCATTCACATCTAACTGATATTTTAGCATTCTCTATCCTTAGGAATTCAGGCAACAAACCACAGTAGAATTAGCAGTATCTGTAACTTTTAATCACATGGCCATTGTTGCAGGTATTTCCAAATACTGCTTACATACACCCCTAGTTCAAAGTGACAGCACTGATTAGACCGATCATAAAATCTTATTAAGTCTTTAAGAAATAAATATGCTGTAATTTAATATTTTGATAACTGGATTTCGAACTCCTTATGGCAAGAAAAGCTGCACTGATTCCACACAAGCAAAATCAGAAAAAATATGAAGAAAATAATTCAAAACGATTTGTGAAGTAAGGAAACATAAGACACTGAGCACAGGCCATCCCCTTCCTTGTGCCATCCTAAAATGTCACATCATATTTTTTTTTTTTTTGTATTTTTCTGAAGTTAGAAACGGGAGGCAGAGAGACAGACTCTTGCATGCACCCGACCAGGATCCAATGCACACCCAGGGGTGATGCTCTGCCTATCTGGGACATTGCTCCATTGCAGCTGGAGCCATGCTAGTGACTGAGATGGAGACCATGGAGCCATCCTCAGCTCCCAGGCCAACTTTGCTCCAATGGAGCCTTGGCTGCAGGAGGGGAAGAGAGAGACAGAGAGGAAGGAGAGGGGGAAGGGTGGAGAAACAGAGGGGTGCTTCTGCTGTGTGCCCCAATCGGGAATCGAACCCAGGACTTTCACTCTACTGCTGAGCCAACTGGCCAGGGCCACATCATAATTTTTAATAAAAATCTAGAAAGATTTAAAAGCGCAGCATCTCTGACCCTGTGGAAGGCTGAGATGACTTAATGCAGGCGACCTCAGCGAGGACAGAGCCAGCGCCCCAGGGCTCACCTATGCTTTGCCATCTCCTCTACAGTCCAGCAATGCTCAGCAACACAACAGGAACTCCAAGCATGTGTGACTGTTCCTAACTCATGTGTGCTTCTACATCTCTTCAAAGCTTGCAGGTGTTCATTTTTCCTCATTCTGTATTTACTATAAAAGTCCCTTCAGAGAAATAGTCCTGCCTCCAAATCTCATGTTACAGATGACGAGACAGGCCTGAAAGTTAGTGCTCTCCCTAGGACCACTGGGAGCCATGAGCCAGGCCTCCGGGAGGGTCTGCTCTGCCCCCCAGCTTGGGACTTTCCCACCATGAGCGGCTTTAGCACATTTCACGCCAACAATGGGAAGCTGATTCTTGGGGACAATGTGTTCCTACATTGCTTGATTTTGTGGTCATAAATGTGATCTAGGATGAAAAAGAAAGCTAAGAAGATTAACAGATAAACTAAAAGCCAAAACAAACTCAAGCTCTGAGGAAAAACACTTCTCTTTTCTGGTTCCTATTCCCGTAGGGTTTGCAGACTCTGACTCAGAGGGAGGAGCCCTGGGATCACCCAGGCTGGTTTTCAGCACCTCTCATCCAGGGATGACAGCCATCAGGGCTCAAAGTCCTGAGCTCAGGTAGCATTTCCTCCACCTCCCAGGACTTGGGGGTTCAGTGGACACTTTTTGACCTGAGCCTCTTTCCCCCTCTGATCCAACAAAGCTGACAAAAGCATTTCTCATAAAAACCACTTGTAGGTTCAGCCTTGCCACCGTTGGAAAGGGTTTGCACTTATTTCCATCTATAATCACATTCAGATCCTCTGGTAGAATGAGAGCAGATGCTTCCATTCTTAAACAGTATTTGTTTTGTGCCCATGAGGTACCACTGTTCCCATTTAAGACATTTCTTTTTTCCACTTAAAGTCGTAACAAATTTAGTAGCCATGAGTCACTGGTTTTATACTGATGCCAACTTCCTCTAATTGTGCTTTTCTGATCTGATTTCCTTTCTTTGGAGCTGATTTTGGGACTCTCAAATCTAGGGCTTCTGAAACCGAGCTGAAGCCCATCTTTGTCATCTGTGTCTCCTGCACACGGGGTCTGGAGTGTCCCGAGGGGACAGTCCTTTTCTTGGCCCTGTGGTTCCTGCCACAGAGATCTGAAGACTTGCTGGGGTAGTGGCTGCCAAGATTCAGGATGTCGGGGGGTGGGGGTGGCGGTGGGGATGGCCTTGAGATCTTGGGGTAGGAGGAAACCCATAGAAACTGTCTTATTTTCAATGAACTTGGATGGAAATATTACCTAGTCATACAATCTTGGTGCAGAAAACATCTCGGAACTTTCGAATTCAAAATAGAATTTTAGGCTCTCTTTTCAATCATTTCTCCCCAGCATTTTGGGGAAAGAGGCTGGTTGCCAGGATACATGCAGTGGCAGCGGAGTAGCAAGAGTCTTCAGAATCAGACACCTCTGTTCATTCCTATCAGAACGACCTTGGGCATGTCGTTAGCCTTTCTCAGCAGATTTCCTCATCTATAAAATGAGGGTCCACCTGTGACCCATAAAATGAGGGTCACAGCCTTGTAGGTTGTGAAGGTAAAATAAGAGTATCTATAAAACACCTGGTCTAATGATGGCTCGTATTTGTCATTATTTGGCTGTTAAGAGTTTCTGAATGATGCTGAATTGCTTGTTTGTTAGCAGGGAAAATCTTCCAAACTTCTCATTCCCAAGGCCCAATTAAGATGAGACATGATCATAAACTCAACAGGCTGAACGACAGACAGTTTCACAATCTATTAAAGTTCCATGGAAAAAAATGTTCACTTCTGCCCTATGGACAGTTCTCAATCACACTGTCCCTCTCCTCCCCTCTAGAGTACTTATAAAAATGGTGGTCAACTAAGAAGTTACAATTACCAACAGCTAAAGGGTAAATTATCCATGTATAACATTTTCTACCCTTTACTTAATGTCAATCCATTTAGGAGAAGTGCATAGACTTTCTTAGCATTACAGAGACTGGGACAGAGTCTTGCTACTTGAAGTGTGGTAGGAGCAAGCAGTACCACACCCACTGGGCGCCTTGAGATATGCAGTCTAAGGCCCCCACGCCAGACCTGCTGATGCAAAAATCTATATTTTGACAAGATTCCTTGGGGCAATTTGCAAGAGCTTTAAACTTTGAAAGGCTCTGCACACTTTTCTGTCACAGAGAGGAGATGGGCCATAGGGAAAAGGTGTTGTCCCAGGAGATTCTCCTGGTTGCTACTCAGACACTTCTGCTTGGACAACCACCACTGGGCAAGTCACATCACTGTCCACCCCTCTTCCCTTCATGCCCCCTGTTTAAGAAAGGATTTGAGATTTTACCTTACTTGGCACCTAACCAGCTAGGTTGCGTGTGTGTGTGTGTGTGTGTGTGTGTATGTGTGTGTGTGTGTGTGTGAAAGAAAGAGAGAGAACATGCATATGTGCACAAAGACACAAGACTTATGGACAAACTCATAGCTAACATGATACGCAATGGTGAAATGTTAAAAAACTTTCCTACTAAGGTTAGGAACAAGACAGCCCTGGCTGATTGGCTTAGTGGTAGAGCATCAGACTGGTGTGTGGATGTCCTGGCTTCGATTCCTGGCCAGGGCACACAGGAGAAGTGCCCATCTGCTTCTCCACCCTTTTCCCTCTCCTTTCTTTCTATCTCTCTCTTCCCCTCCAACAGCCAAGGTTCCACTGGAGCAAAGTTGGCCAGGGCGCTCATGATGGCTCCATGGCCTCTGCCTCAGGTGCTAGAATAGCTCTGGTTGCAAAGGAGCAATGTCCCAGAAGGGCAAGTGGGCTTGCTGGGTGGATCCCGGTCAGGCGCATGCTGGAGTCTGTCTGACTGCCTCCCTACTTCTCAATACAGTACTGGAAGTCCTAGTCAAACAATTAAGTAAGAAAAAGAAACAACAGGCAACTAAATTGGAAAGAAAGAAGAAAAACTGGTCTGTTTGTAGATAATATGATCTTAGAAAATCCTAAAGGCTCCACAAAAAAATAGAACTGATAATTGAATTCAGTAAAGATTCAGGATAGAAAATCAACAAACAGATGTCAGTTACATTTCTATACAGCAACAGCAAAGTATCTGAAAAAATTTTAAATATTATTTATAATAGCATCAAAAATATTAAAATACTTAGGAATAAATTTAGAAGGTGAAAGATCTCTACATTGAAAAGAAATTGTATAAGGTACAAATAATTGGAAAGATATCCCATGTTCATGGATCAGAATTAATATTGTTAAAAATTTTATATTACCCAAAGCAATTCATAGATTCAGTGCAACCCTTTTCAAAATTCCAATGATATTTTTCACAGAAATAGAGATAAACAATCCAAAAATTGGTATAAAACCACAAAAGACCCTGAATAGTCATAGCAGTTCTGAGAAAGGAAAACAAAGCTGGAGGTATCTATCACACTTTCTGATTTCAAGCCACATTATAAAGCTATTATAATCAAAACAGTATTGTACTGATATAAAAAAAAAACAACAGACACATAGACAAATAAACCCCTGCATATAAGGTCAACTATTATTTGACAAGAAAGCCAAGAACACTCAATGGAGAGAGAATAGTTTCTTCAATAAATGGTGCTGGGAAAACTGGATATTCACACACAAAAAATTGTGACAGATAATGGCACTAAGTGAAATAAGCTAGTGACTAGCTGCTAGTCAGAGAAAGACAAATACCCTATGATTTCACTTAAATGTAAAATCTAATGAACAAAATAGACTAACAAAATAGAAAGACTTATAGATACGGAGAACAGACTGACAACTATCAGAGGGGATGGGAGTTGAGGGGCTGGGTGAAAAAAGTGAAGAAATTAAGCCAAAAAAATAATTTATAGACAGCAGTGTGGTATTACAGGAGGGAAAATGGGGTGGGAGAAGGTGGAGGAGGGTAGAGGAAAGGTAGATAATGATGAAGGGAGACTTGACTTGGGGTTGTGAACAGAAAATGTAATATACAGATGATGTATTATACGACTGTACACCTCAAAACTATATAATAGGCCCTGGCCAGTTTGCTCAGTACTCAGTGGTAGAGCATTAGCCCAGCATGTGTAGGTCCTGGGTTCGATTCCCAGCCAGGGCACACATGAGAAGTGCCCATCTGCTTCTCCACCCTTCCCCCTCTCCTTCCTCTCTGTTTCTTCCCCTCCTGCAGTCAAGGCTCCACTGGAGCAAAGTTGGCCCTGGCGCTGAGGATGGCTCCATGACCTCCACCTCAGGTGCTAGAATGGCTCTGGCCGCAACAGAGCAGTGCCCCAGATGGGCAGAGCATCACCCCCTGGTGGGCATGCTGGGTAGATCCTGGTCGGGCACATGTGGGAGTCTGTCTGACTGCCTCCCCGCTTCTGACTGCGCAAAACAACAAGAACAAAAGCAACACAAAAACCTATATAATATTAGCCAGTGTCACCCCAATAAATTTAATAAAAAATTTAAAAATAAAATTGCACCTCTATATAACACAATTTACAAAAATTAATTCAAATGGATTAAAGACTTAAATGTAAGACCCAAACTATAAAAATCCTAGAAGAAAACATAGGGGTAAGCTTCTTGACATTGGTCTTGGCAGTAACTTTTTTTTTGGATTTGATACCAGAATTAAAAGCAAAAAAGCAAAAGTAAGCAAGTGGGACCACATCAAACTACAAAACTTCTGCACAGCAAATAAACAACAAAGTGAAACAGCAATCTATAAATGAGAGAAAATATTTGGAAATCATGTATTTGATAAGAGATAATATCCAAATATAAAGATGGGCACACAACTAAATAACAATAAGAAAAACAGTACAAATGGCCAATAGGTACATGGAAAGGTTCTCAGCATCATTAACTATGAGAGAAATGCTGATCAAAACCACAATGAGATATAGTCTCAAACTTTTTAGGATGGCCATTATCAAAAAGACAAGATCTAGGCCTGACCCGTGGTGGTGCAGTGGATAAAGCGACGACCTGGAATGTTGAGGTTGCCGGTTTGAAACCCTGGGCTTGCTTGGTCAAGGCACATATGGGAGTTGATGCTTCCTGTTCCTCCCCCCTTCTCTCTCTCTCTCTCTCTCTCTCTTTCTCTGCCCTTCCCCCTTTTATTAAAATTGAGTGAATGAATGGGTAAATAATTTTAAAAAAACCTAGCTTTAAAAAAACAAGATCTAAGTGTTGTCAAGAATATGGAGAATAGGAATTCCTTGTACAGTGTTGGTGGGAATATGAACTGGTCTGTCCACTTTGGAAGGCAGTATGGAGGTTACTCAGTTAACAACAAAACTAGCATGGGATCGAGCATCTCACTTCTGGATTATACCTAAGGAAATAAAACCACTATCTTGAAGAGATATCTGTAGCCCATGTTCATTGCAGCATTATTTACGATAGGCAAGACATGGAAACAACCAAAATGTCTATTAATAAATAAATGGATGAAGAAAATGTGATGCATATCTACTATTCAGCCATAAAATGATAAAAAATTTGACTTTTGTGACAACAGAAATGGACCTTGAAAGCATTATGCAAGGTGGGACAAGTCAGAGAAAGACCAATATTGTACATTCTCACATACAACATGTGAAATCTAAAAAGGCTGAACTCACAGAGAGTAGAACAGTGGCTGCCAGGGCCTGGGGGGTAGCGGGGCTGGAGAGATGTTGGTCAAAATGTAGAAACTTGCAGGTGTAAGATGAATAAGTTCTGGAGATCTAATGTACAGCACAATGACTATAATTAACAATACTGTATTATTACATACAGGAAAGTTGTTGAGAGTGAATCTTAAATGTTATCATTAGAAAATGTTAATTATGTGAGGGAATGGAGCTGTTAACTGACTTGTGTGGTGACCACTTCTCAGTATACATATATGTGTCAAACCATGCTGTATACCTGAAACTTACGTGCATTAAATGTTCAATAATAGCTCAATAAAGCAGGGAAAAATAATGAGATTGGAAAACCAGGAGATCAAAGCTGGGCAAAGAAAATGGTGCATTCAAATCTGTAGGCAATTTGAAACATTTTTAAAAACATAGATAGAGATATCCTATCAATATACATATAATTAATAGATAATAAAAACAACATTGAGGTAATTTTAGTTTAATTTTTGTTTTGGACACCAGGAAGTAAACTTTTATTTTGTATTTGTTAACTAAAAATACTTGTTTACAAATATCTATTTATTCTTTTGTGAATATAAGTGGAAACACAGTTTGTCTTTGTGCCTGGCTTATTTTACCTAGCATTCATGTTGCAGCGTGGGACGGGAGTTCTTTCCCTTTAAAGGCTGCATCATAGTCCATTGTATGGATTTACCCTGTTTTGTTTATCAAATCATCTGTCAATGGACATCGGGATTGTTTCCACCTCTTGGATATTGTAAATAGTGCTGTTGTGAACATGGCCATGTGAACATCTCTTCAAGACCTCTCTGTTAGTTTGTTTGGAGATATACCCAGAAGGGAACTATGACTTCTTTTTAACATAAAAACCTTTACGGATCTCTACCCATTAGGTGTTTTGCCCCACCTGTTTCCCCCTAGAATGTGAATTACCCCTGTGTCCCACATCTCCATGCTGTACGCTGTGGTCGCTCCCCGCCGGTCAGTCACTAAGTAGCCATCCTGGTTATCAGACCCACTGTCTCAGAATGACAGTGCTTGTGCACAAGTAGCGCTTATTTTACTTAATAATGGCCCCAAAGCCATTCATATAACTTTTATTACGTGATATAATAATTGTTCTATTTTATTACCAGTTATTATTATTCTTTCATTGTACCTAGTTTATAAATTTAACTCTAAGTCTGTAGGTAGAGGAAAAATACACAGTATCTATAGAATTCAGTACTATGTGCAGTTTCAGGCATCCACTGGGGGTCTTGGAATGTGTTCCCTGCGGATAAGGGGGGATTAAGACTGTATTTTCTGAGTGCTCTGGATTGTGAGACAGTTGATGTCAATGGAGTTTATTCAAATAAAGGGTTTAAAAATTTCAAGCATAGTAATTGTAATGTAATAAACTAAATAAAGGGCTCTTTTATCTATGTAGTTATTCTTATGTGTAGCATTATTCTCTGAAATTATTATTGCATATCTCATTCTATAAAATCCGGCCACTGGGGAGCTGATTTAAATTCCGTTCACATGTTTAAGTAATAAGAAAACACAGCTGATAAATAGCGCAACTCTTTGAGTAAAACCATAAAAACAAGAGAGTCATATGTTCCAAGAGGCCGCCTCTGGGGCAGATGTGCAAAGCAGTGTCTGGAGGGGAAAATTGATAGCTCCATTTCCTTCCTTCCCTCCTTCCATCTGATCACAGGAACTGTCCCCGTGTGAAGGGGAGTGTGACAGTCTCATAAGGAGACTGGAGGCCAGGACGGGAGAGGGAGTAGAACGAGGTACTCAGAAGCTCATCAATCACACCTGGTTCCACATCCATTCTGGAACCAGATGTTGTGCCAACACTGCCACCAGGCCAATTACCAGCATCCCAGGCACTGGAGAAGAGCTGAGCCTGCAGTACTTTCCCTCTCGCCCCCAAACTAAAGGAGTCTAGCCTGGCTCCTGTGACATATGGACACCCATATGCTCCCTCTGCTGGCAGAGCAGCAGCCTCTGCTATGCTACCTGTCAGACTTGTGCCTTCCTCTGGTGCCCCTCTTTGTGAAAGGAGAACTAGAGACAGGTCCTGCAAGGCTAACGCCCATGACTTCTCGGACACAAAGTGTCCAGGTCACACACATCATGCTTTGTATTCACTGGGCGGTTCTGGAGAAAACTTCTTAAAATGCGCATGGCTGTGTTCCTATTGATCATCCTAATATACACATAGACACAAGTTTTAGAGGAAATGATTAATTTATACTCCATGCAACAGGAAAACTGGTATCCAAGACACCACGAAGCAATCAATGACAAGGCAGTTCTTTTGCTTCAGAGGGCAAATAAGATAAATATGCAAATCTAGTCTATTTACATTTATTTTTTACCTAACAAAACAAAACAAAGTGAATTAAGTTCTATCAGTATTTACTATGTGGACTGTTTGGCTGGTCTGCAGGCAGATAAGAACGATCTGTCCCTGGCCTCCTGGTCCCCAGGGCTCTGGAGGAAGGAGTGGGCTCCCCACCTACAGGTCCCTGTGCCCCTTCTGTTGCTTCCAGTGTCCTGCAACACACATACGACACTATCTGGCTAATGGGGTAGTGACTAAACTCTCCAGTTTCAATCTTCATCTATCCCTAGCACCTAGATCTATGCTCAAATGAATTATGAATGTATTGAAACTAACTTCTACAAAATGGACAAGCAGCTTAAAAAGATTCCTGTATAATAAAACTTTGTAGGCTAAAGTTAACAGCAGTACAAGCACAAGTGAACAATAATAAAAAAGTTTTATGTGTCCTAGTTTAAGTACTTTCATGAGCCCCATTTTATATATCTAATCAGATTTGACAAGAAGCTGCTTCCCCCATAAACCCTGAAATTACCACAAAGATTAGAAATTTAGATTTCCGCCTAAATCATTAATGGGAAGCCTCACCTCAAGGGACCTTGAGATATTAGTTACTGATAATATAAGTCATAATGATTAGCAAGACACTGAAATATTGCTTATCTCGACTTAATCTAATACATGAATACCCATTTTATTATTTACAAATGATAGGAGAGTACGCATGTATAATTAAAAAATGAATATACATATATTGGGGGTGCAAGATCAAAACAGCTTTTAAATTAATGACCAAACTCTGGGGCTGCACCCCTGGTCACAGAGCATCCACCTGGTTGGGAAGGCAGACTACTGCCATGCTCAACCTGGGCAGCTAGCTGCAAGCTGGCCCAGAGGGAGTCCTCCACCATGCAAGCCTCACAGTGAACTTATTATATGCCATTGCTGCTGGCATTTCAACAGAAATGGGCACTATCAACGGGTGTCTAGTGGCATGAGGTACTACTGCCTGTTAGTTATGGGTTGAACAATGTCCCCAATGGCCCAGAATCCAATGGTAAGGTCCGGAGGTCCAGTCCCTCACAATGTGACTTAATTTGGAAAAAGAGTTAGTTGTTGCAAATGTAATTGGTTAAGGTGAGGTCATACTAAAGTAGGATAAGCCCCTAATCCAACACGACTGGGTCCTTCTCAAAAGGGAATTTGGGCACAGACGTGCACACAGGGAGAACACTATGTGGATTACTGTCATGCTGCCCCAGCCAGGGAACTCCAGAAGCTGCAGGAGAGGCCCGGAACCGACCCTCCCTCAGCACCTCTAGAGGGAGCGAGCATGGCCCTGCACACACTGTCATCTCGAGCTTCGGGCCTCCAGAGCTGGAAGAGAATAAATTCCTGCAGTTTAAACCACTGGGGTGTGGTTCTTTCTACAGTAGCCCTAGGAAACTGACGCACCGCTTCCCGAGGGGTGGCAGCCAGCCTGGTAGGAAGTTCTGTCCCCCAGGCCGGGGGAAGGAGAGCGGGCTAGCCTGAGCCTCTGTGGAGCCAGGAGAGCAGAGCGTTGGCATCAGTATGGACTGCAGACTCTCTGAATGCAGACAGACACTTGCCCTCCCTGGGCAGCCTCTCCCTATGCCACCTGACACACTCCTACCTGGCTCCAGCTGCCACACAGAACATCAGAACCTGTGCCAGCTGTGTTGGCTCTCTGCTGCCCAAGGCGCCCTGGGAACCATGATGACTCTCAAGACTCCCTGGCTGGTAGACAGGTGTAATACCTCATCAATGACCATGCTGCCTACAGACTCAGAACACTGATCCACAAGCCTTGGGTTGGCAAACTTGACAGAGCTACCACACAGTAGCTAGCGTCCTCCCATATGACCCAGGCAGCCAAGGCTGCTGCCAGGAATCCTGTCACAAAGGGTCTATTCTGAGCACCTTGCTGCGTCTTCAGGACATGTTCTCCTGGGAAGAGGCATCTCAGTCCATAAGCAGGTGATAACCAGTTATCCCCTTCACAACGACACTCCTTTTGTCCTTACTCGCTGAGACTATGCTTTGAGCCCAGAGCAGGGGGGTGTGGCTCACTGCTCTCAGGCATCTGGGTCAGTTATTGCTGCCTTACTATGGGCTCTGCCTGTGGCCACAGGGCACTCAAAATGGCACAGGAGTTGGCATCCCTAGTTCACTGGCATCTGCACACATCACAGGGAAAAAGATACATCTCTTGAAAGGCAGCTAAGGGATTAAGCAAAAAACAAACAAACAAAAAAACCTTATAGACACAGACGACAGTGTGGGAATTGAAAGGGGTATGAGGGGAGGTGGTGGAGGGTAGAGAGGGGTAGATGGTGATGGAGGGAGACTTGTCATGGGGTGGTGTACCACAACGTCATATACAGATGAAGTATTGTAAAACTGTGCACCTGGAACCTATATAATTTTATTAACCAATGTCACCCCAATAAATTCAAAAATAAAATTTTTTAAAAGGCAACTGATAACCAGCCTGAATATATATTCGTGCATCAATAAAAAATACTGAAAAGTAAAGATGATGTTGAAATTAGTTCACTGCATGGTTTAACTGAAGTTCAAACATGCAGATAGTAGCTTAAATAAAAATTCCCAGGCATATAGGTTGTGCCATCTCTTAAGCTCAGTGGTTCTTAACCTTGTTTGAGGTACCGAACCCACCAGTTTCATATGCGCATTCACCAAACCCTTCTTTAGTGATAAATAAAATATAATTTTTTTTCCAAATTCAAGACATAGGTATATGTTTTCTTACTGGTGCACAAAATGAGCTGTGCATGAACATCACCTTGCTCAAAGAACAAAACCAACAAAGTGCATGAACTCACAACAAATTACAGTATTACTTTATTCTGGCCTCCGCGGCAGAGGTTTCTCCGAACCCCTGAGACCAACTCATCGAACCCCTAGGGTTCGACAGAACCCAGGTTAAGAACCACTGCTTAAGCTTTTACTTTCTATTTCTTAACGTAAGCACTGACTTTAACCGAGAGAAGCATTAACAGTGGCTGTAGGTTACTATTTGGCATCTGCTAGGACTGAACTGTCTCCTCCGAGAGGCTATGTGACATGCTAACACCCCGCTCCTCAGTTCCTACAGAAGTAACCGAGTTACAATGACATTATGAGAGTAGGCCCTTAACCCAATGACGGATGCCCTTACAAAACAGGGAACTCTGGACACAGAGACAGACATGCACAGAGAGAAGACCATGTGAAGGACACAGGATAAGCCACGTGAAGGCAGAGAGTGGGGCAATGCATCTACAAGCCAAGGAATGCCACAGATTGCCAGCAAACCACCAGACACTGGGAAAGAGGCCTGGGACAGATTCTTCTCACAGCTTTGGAAGGAACCAAACTGGAGACATGGTGACCTTCCAGCCTCCAGAACTGTGAGACAACACATTTCAGTTCTTTTAGCCCCATGTTGCGTGGAACTGGTTACAGCAGCCCTATGGTAACAGAGCACCACATAGAAATAACTGTTACTAGCAAGAGTTATCAGTGGATGCTAAAAGCAGCAGGTGAAAGTCTGGGGAGGAACAAATACTTGCAGCACTATCATTGTCATTCTCAGACACGTGCAGAGCAGCAAAAAATTACAGCCCATGATGTGTAGGTCCCACTATGGTCAAATAAAATGACACTCTTCCTTCTTGTTGCAGCTTTTATACTGCCGACAAGTGTCCTTTTCATGGTCTCCACAGACATTGTTGTGCAATAAATATATTGGAAGAGATTCTTTGATACTCTGCAAATATCCTTTTATTTTTTTAAACTTTCACGCACTGATTGCAGCATCCATTGGTCGACCTTGTCTATAATCATTACTGTGTCTTCTGCCTTTCGGTGATGTTCTAGTTCCCTCCTTCCTTCCTTACACATTTATTACTAGGAATTCTTCTATATAGAACTCTTGTCATTTATGTCAGGGTGGACTCATGCATGTTTATTTTATTCTATAGATTCTAATCCAATTTATTTATTTTGTTGCCATTTATTTATTTTGTTGCAAATTATTCCAGTTGAGCCATGGGAGCTACCTCAGGCTGACCCTGTGTTATTCTGACAAGCACCGTCCTGGACCCTGTTCGTCTTCTTCGTGCGGTTCCTCCTGCTCTGGCTCTACAAGTTGTTCTAGGCTCATCCAGTATATCCTGCTCCAGTCCTGGAATTAACCATTTCTCCAAGAAACCCTGGTTCCCTTGACTGGGGAATGGTGTTTAGAAAACGAGATCGAGGCCCTCGGATGCTCATGCTACCTCAGTATCAGTTTTTTTTAGGATTTCTCAGTGAACACAGCTAGGAAATATAGCTATGTTCATTACTCCTCCCCATCAAGATCTATTTCTGCATGTGTGTATCTGTCTGTCTGTATCTATCTATCATCCATCCATCCATCCTTTTAAACCTATGTATTCACATTAATACTTCTAATTCAGACTCTCTTTCCTATTTGTAACCTCTTTCTCCGATGGTGAACAACCTGACTCTCACTACCCATATATATTCACTTATTTGTCTGATCATAGTGTGTGTGTGTGTGTGTGTGTGTGTGTGTGTGTGTGTGTATATAAAGCAATTTCAGAATTGCTAACCCATACATACTCCTGTAATAAACATATTTACTAACTGGAGTATACCATTTGTGTATTTTTTTTTTTAGCCTTATAGTATCCATTCAAAATACTATTTTCTAAAGTTACTTAGGTTAGGTATTTTCTTCCCATTCCTTTCAACTGGTTATAGCAACCCTTTGTATTACACTTACGTTCATCTCTTACTGTTTGTATTCCATTACAGGTTTCTCCCACATGCTGGGTAGTTTGAACTGTATGCTTATATTGGGGAGTATATGAAATAGGACCACGGTCCAATCAGAGCTTTAAGGAGATGAGCTTGCAGAAGGGCTGCCCTTCCTTGTCCGTCTTACCCATTCCTTTTTCCTCTTCCCTTCACCCTTTCCTGCCCGCCCCCAGTCCACACCTATATCCTTTCATTTCTAGTTTATTCTTCCTGACACCGATCTGGTTTATTATCTTGCCAGTTAGGGGCTGGTGCCGATCTGCCAGAAATTTCATGCGGGTCCCCGAAAGAGTGAACCACCTCGATGTTGCATGAAAGTAATCCACAGAATAGTGGTTGAAAACCACTGTCTTGTCCCAAGCCCGATGCATGGCAGAACTCAGTACATGTTTGACACTAAACTGTTTTCTTTAGTGGCTCCTACCGAATCCTGATGTCCATTCTATGTCGGCAACTTGTCCTTTACATAATGCAACAAGCTCAGAAAAAGCTTTGAGGAAAAATCACTGGTTCCCTTAACTGGGTCAGTTCTAAGATAGAAATTAGCAGCCACTCAGAAAAATATTAGTTAATAATAGTGAAACCTATTATCTTCTTGGATATGAGGAGCCACAAGGAACTAGAACTCAGCTGGGTGGAGATTCTGAGGCAACATTTCAAAATTTCTGCTATACCCTCAATCAACCCTTTTAAAAAAATGCACTACCTCAAAACAACTTGACCACATAGGAAATTATTTGTAAAGCTCTGAAAAATTATAAGATCAAAGGGATTAAAAATAGTATGAATATATGCAATAAAAAATAATTACAAGTAAAAATTGTGACTTTTGGTACTCTGGGCACATAATAACCTCTTTAATGCTCTAGTTCGTTTTCTCTGTAATCAGAATTTGATTAGCAGATTAATGAGGAAGGAAGCCACCAGAGATGAGTCAGTAAACATAAAGCCAGTTTAACAAACTTTAGGAAGGAAAGCAAAGTGTTTTGCCAAGGAGGAAATGAGTACCTGAGACTATGCACTAACTTTCACACTCAGAGAACACTTGAATCCAAACATGGAAACTATTAAAGCTTTAGGATTAGGGTAACGTGGATGTTGAAGTCACAGACCATGACATCTCCAAGAGAATAATGAAATGTTTCACAGATTAATTCTAGTCACCTGAAATCTTGTTTTAAATGGATAATTAGGCTATTTATTATTGATGGTGAGGCTGCATGGGCAGGATTATGGGCTTGAGGAACATGGAAAAGGTTGTGGGCAACCCTAGAATCAACTGGTTTACTTTGTAAGGGACCCAGATCTGCAGTCTATGTTGATCCTAGAAACATTCTGTCAATCAGGGGACTTCAAGAGCATATCAGAGACATGGGCATCCAAGCCAAGACAGATTCGAGGCTGAATCCTGGCCTGGATGCAGACTAGCTATGTGTCATTGGGCCAGATAGCCTCCCTAAGCCTTAGCTTCTTCATATCTATCATGGTATTAGTCATATCAACTCATAGGTGGTGTGAGCTTTAACCTCAATTTTACACACTCAGCAATGCCCAGCACAAAACAGGCACCCAATTGGTAGGCACAGCCCAGAGGCTGAGAGTCAGGACTCCGGACCAGCTGCCAGTGCGAGGGTGCTGGCTCTACTACTCACTCGCGGTATACACTTGGAAAATACACGTGACCTCTCTGAGCTGTTGAAGTGGGAGTAAATTTGGATGGAGATAATAATCAATAAACTCTGAAACAGGGATGACAATAGAGTAGTTGTGAGGATCCAATTAATTAAAGTGCACAGAGCACTTGGAACTGGGCCAGACTCATTGCACTGTAAAATATTAGGGATGATGACTGAATAGAATTATTGAATCAGCCCATGAGAAAATGGGCAGAGCCTGCTGGCAGAAGCAAACTACTACGCAGAGTACCAGGCCTGGTGTGGGGGTTAGGAAGGAGCTGTGTTGGCAGCATAGGTCAACAGCTGAACAGCCCATAGAGGCTGAGCCCATCTGTCCATGGTGTGTCAAGTGGTTTAACCCTCAGCGGTTGAGAGCGAAGACAAAGTCAGGAGGACAAGAGCTAGCACACCTGCAGGGACATGTTACAGCCAGTCAGCTGCAAGGGACAGAAACCCCTTGCTCGTGTGTTACACAGACCCTGCTCTGCTGTCAGCCTGCTTCACAACACCTGGTTCCACGGGGAACAGAACTTTACAGAGGCTGAGATGCCGGCCTCTCCAGTCCGCGTGCTCACCCCTTTCTCTTGCAATCGTTCCTTCTCTGGACTATTTATTTAAATGGTGGATCTTTCATAAATGCTGCATTTCACCTCATGAAAAAAGTCAACAGAAGATGAACGGGCTGTTCTGTCCTTATTTTTAAACATGCTAACAAATCACTGCCGCTCACTGTACTGGCACCGTTACACAGGAAAAGCCATCTGTACCTCACGCCGCTTCCACTCGCTCAGAGAAGCAGGTGTCATGAACTGCCCACAGTTTCTCTCCCAGGCAGGGCTCTCTCTCTCATCCTCTTTCTTCCTTCCTAAGGAAACAACTGGACATGAAGTAGGGACATCCTAGGTTTCCTAGTGGAGAATTAACTCCAGGTCCTGTGCTCTCATTCTCTATTCAAGAATCTTCTCAAAGCTGAAAGTTTCTTTATAACTCATATGGAGGCAAAGAAGCTTACCTGAACTGACCCAGCTCTGTAAATTTGAAAATGTATCTCCTTTGGTGTGAACATCACGCCAGATTACAATATGCTGCCTGAGACCCCACTAAGGGCTGAATGGAACGTAGATAATTTTATTCTCCTAATATCTGTATCACTGTCCTAAAAGCCCTATTTTTTTGCCAGACCAGGCGGTGGCACAGTGGATAGAGCGTCGGATTGGGATGTGGAAGACCCAGGTTCGAGACCCCGAGCTCGCCAGCTTGAGCGCGGGCCCATCTGGCTTGGACCCAAGATCGCTGGCTCCAGCAAGGGGTGGATCGGTCTGCTGAAGGCCCGTGGTCAAGGCACATGTGAGAAAGCAATCAATGAACAACTGAGGTGTCGCAACAAAAAACTAATGATTGATGCTTCTCACCTCTCTCCGTTCCTGTCTGCCTGTCCCTATCTATCCCTCTCTCTGACTCTCTCTCTGTCCGTGTAAAAAAAAAATAAAAGCCTTATTTTTCTCAATTCTGAAATGAGCAGGCCCCCAGGTTTTCAGATACAGGTGTGTGGACCTCTAGGAGCGATTGATGCTGTTATGCTTCACACACAGCTTTGTGAAGACAGCCAGTGAGAAAGATCATGCTAGCAGTTTCTAAAAACCAGAACTTGGGCTGAACCTTCACGTTGCTGATCTCATGATTTAAAATGGACAAAAATCACTCAGACTTTGTCCCAAATTATGTCTGCCCCTCAAGTGACTGCAGGGTAACTCATGCCACCTAAAGAGCTACAGAAAACACCCAGGGGACAGCACATACATAAGTGGACATGTGGGGCCTAGTAGGGGCACTAAGAACACGCACATCCTTTTTAGGGGGCACAATAACATGGGAGCCATTCAGCTGGAAGCCAGGTCTGCTCTGGACCATTAGACTTAGGTTTAAATTCCCACTCTATTAACTTGCATGGGCAAGTGTATAGTCTCCCTGGACTTGAATTTCCCCCACGCATAAACCCAGAGAACACCACGCCCTATTCAGGACCACCAGACTGAAACTGAATAATGAGCCCGATCCACAGAAATGCAGGTTAGCTGCTGTCCACACCCTTCCACATTTTCTCTCCTCCTCCAGGGGAAGTGGCCTCTAGGGACAAACTGTAAGGCAGAAAGCTCAGTGTTCAGTTTCTTCTGTGCGGACAAGCTCAGAGGCGTATGCATTTGTGGTGCATGTTTGTGTACTATGAGCTGGGGGAAAATGGATTGGGTACCGAGGTCCTTGAACCAAACTTGACAGCAGAACCTCTGAGGAAAACAGTTAATAAACAGAGATGGGAAATGCAGGGAGATGAGCTGTCCAGGACCCAGTGGGCTGGGGATAGAGATGTCACTGAAGGATCGTGGCTGCACTGATTCTTGATTTGGATGAAGAACCGGGCAAGCCCAGATCCTTGTGGACATTTCTGAAATCAGTAGTTCCCTACCCTGGCTGCCCAGAACGCTAGACCCACCCCAGGGGTTCAACTAGTCTGGCATTTTCAAAGGGCTTCAGGCCACTGACCACACTGCCCACAGATTGATAGCATACACCCCAAGAGCATGTACTAGATGTCCCATTTCTCCCGTCTGGAAACAGAACCCCTACCTCACTGATTAGGAAAGGAAAAATACACAGCAGTGGCCCAAAACAGACCAGAAGTTATCAAAAGCACCACAGAACAGAGAACAAACATTAATGTTTAACTGAACAATGGTTATGTGTGACGCATGCCCGGATTCGCCAGCAGTCTCCCACCTGGGGCTCTCCCACTCCTGGTCGTCCTTGTCTCTCTCTTCTTTGGTGTCTCCAGAATGCGGGTGCTTCTGCACGATTCGCATCCCACCGGCTTTCACTATGAAGGAAACGAAAGGGGTGTGATCAGTGTGGAAATGGAACCGCCAGGTGACCAGGGGGACTGGCGCAGAAGTTTTGGGTTGTCCCGTGGCCACAGTTAGTCCAATAACCTGGCATTGACAGTGATTAATAGAAGGTAGTGTTGTTGAGGGAAGAGTCAATGTGACATGGCACTCAGCGCTATATTTTTACTCCAGATCCACTAAGAAGAAACTCCCTGTGGCTCGTGTGATATTTTCTCAAATACTGATGCTTATTAAAAAAAATTCTGAAGAATCCTGCATTATTTTTTAATTATAGTTAATACAGAATTATATTAGTTTCAGGTGTACAACATAGTGATTCCATAATTATACACCTTACACAAAGTGATCACCATAAGTCTAGTAATCATCTGTCACTGTACAGCTGTTACAGTATTTATTATTGATTGCATTCCTACGCTGTACTTCACATCCCCGTGACTCGGTCAATAACTGGAATTTTGTACTTCTTAATCCCCTTCCCATTTTCTGCCCATCCCCCCACCCTCTCCTTTTGGCAACCAAGAGTTAGTTCCCTGTATCTACGAGTTTGTTGGATTCATTTTGTTGGGTTTTTCTTTTGTTATTTAGATTCCACATGTAAGTGAAATCATAGAGTATTTGTCTCCAACAATGCTTGTGATGGGGTGATACAGCCGCGGGTGACACGGGACAGTGGCTGTGCCACAATCACAGAGGCAACTTAGATGGCAGCCAAGGCTTCTGTTGCAGCCTTTCCCAAACTCTGCTGTGAAGCCCTAGTGTGGGCAGATGTCAGTTTAGTTTTTTAAAACAGCCTTGACATATAATTTTCATACAATATAATTCACCCACTTCAGAGTGTACAATTCAGTGGTCTTTTAGTGTATTTGGAGTTGTACAGCCATCGCCACAACCAACTTGGGAACATTTTCATCACCCGAGAAACCCCAAATCACAAGTGGTCACTCCTTAACCCCTCCTTTCCCCCAGCAACCAGTCATCTGGGTTTGCCTATTCTGGACATTTGACATAAATGCAATCATAAAATATGCGGCCTTGCTGACAAACTTATTTCACTGAGTGTAATGTCTTCATCCATTTTGTAGCATGTGTTAATGCTTTGATCCTTTGTATAACTGAATAGTACTCCACTGCATAGATAGACTACATTTAGTTCAACAAGTTTCTGTGTGGATACATGAACACACACCTTGATTTTCTTGGGTATATACCTAGCAGTGGAATAGCTGGGTCACATGCTAGCTCTATATTTATCATTTTGAGGAACTCCAAAGCCATAGCACCATTTTCTGCTCCATCCAGTCTGAGGGTTCCAACTTCTCCACATGCTCACCAACACTTGTTATTATCTATCTTTTAAATTATAGCCATCGTACAGGGTCTGAAGTGGTATCTTATTGTACTTTGATTTCTATTTCCTTAATGGCTAATAGATTAATACTGTTTTGAAAGAAATAAAAAAACCCAAAAAATGTGGATTCTAGGATCTATACTTGTGCGAAATGCTAGATGAACAGAATTAAGTGGGCTTCTGCCAGCCAGTCTTGCCCTTCATTTAGCATGCATTATGAAGCTTTGGGGGCGCAGAGGATGCTGTGTTTCCCAGTTGTATTTGACCACAGAACTTTTATTCCCTGCCCCATCCCAGAAATGCAGGTTATCATCCTTTAAGACTATAATGCTCCATGGAACAGTTAGAAATACTGCCCCTATATCCAAAAAGCCAGCCTCACATGGTCATTAGAATGTGCTCTGGAGTCAGCAGGCTCCTCCATGTCCTCATGTATATGGTCTCAGACTTAGTCCCTTGAAGCCTCACTGTTTTCATTTGCAAACAGGGGTAAGAGTAGCATCCTAAGATCTAGTTTAAAATAGAAGAGAGACTGTTGAACTCCTACCCCCTAATGAGGTGGTGTTTAGCAGTGAAGTCCTCAAAAATAGGATTACAGCCCTTTCAAGGAGACCTCAGAGAGCTCCCTTGCCCCTTCCACCATGTGAGGACACAGAGAAGACAGCTGTGTTGTCTAAGAACCAGGAAACAGACCCTCCCCAGACACCGAATCTTTCGGTTCTCTGAACTTGGACTTCCCGACTGAAGAACAGCTGTTCATAAGCCACCAGTCTGTGGTGGCCTGTCACAGCAGCCCAAATGGGTGAAGGTGGAAGCATTTGGTAGCCTTGGCACAGGTGAGTATTTGACAGGAAGTACTCATGGGCACCCAGGCTCACCACGCCCCCCGCCCCCTCCCCGGACAGCTGCCCCAGTGCTCGGTCACTGTTCAGCTCCTATCATACAATGTGCTCAACTGGCCAGGCCACATCCTCTGGCATTTCAAATTTGATTGGACCCTGCTGAAATAGCAAAGTCCAGAACAAGTTTCTTTATGACCTCAAAGAACAGAAAAAAGAATGTAAAATACCCCCTAATACTTCCTCAGGCTCACACACTTCGAGCGTGTTTTCAACTTCCCTGGGAGACTTTACCAGCCCAACCTCAGGAAGCTGACAATGCCTGCTTTATAGCCAATGTAAGTACCTAGCAGTATCCACTAGGCAGGGTTTTATTCATTTCTCCTGTCTCTAATTCTTTTACATATTTAATGATTTTAGACATACTTGTCTTATAGGCATCTATCCAATTATTCTTTATCTGAGGTCCGTAGGAGCCTAATCTACTGCCTGTTTTGTCTGTCGACTCCCTTGTTGGGGTAATAGTGAATTATGAGCTTGTTTTCAGGAGGGCTTTATCTGTGGACAGCCTCTGGGGTCTGGCACGCAGGCAGCATCCTTTTGAAGAGATGCTGTAGGTGCTCTGTTAGAGCAGTGGTTCAGGCGCCTGGAAAGAGACCTCAGGAATTGCCAGTGTACGTTGGAACCCGCAGCCCCCGTGAAGGCGGGGCTGCCTTCACACATTCTCCAGGATGCTTCTCCTCCACCTGGAACGCAGGTTAGACCAGAGAAGCTTTCTTACCATCCCATGGGCTGTACTCCTTTCCTGCATCCATTCTCCAGGGGTTTGGCCTCTGAGCACCCAGTTTTTGCTGGGGTCTTGGATTAAATAAGGCTGTTGGGGTGGGCCCTAATCCATTGTCAGTGATGTCCTTACAAGAAAAGAGACAGAAGGTCACAGTCTATCTCATGTGGGCCCAAGGCTTATACTGTTATGAATTTCAGTTTCTTCTTTGGGTGTGGTTCCCTCGTGTTGGGGGATTTCCCTCACGTTGGGCTTATATTTTTAAAAAGAAGAAACAAAAATACCATTGGCAGGTGGCTTATCAAAATTTCCCAGTTATGTAGTATGACACAGCTTAGGAAAGGGAGACTGAAAATAAAATCCTGTACCATGTTTTAGATAACTTACTGCCATATATATATATATATTTTTCCCTTTTTTTTCTAAAGGAGACTGGAAGAATTGTCCCGCTCAATAGTTTTTAATTCATTTTTCTACACCATCTATCCCACCTTCACCCCATCTCCATTAGAAGTTAAGAGTGCGGTTATAGGCTGAATTGTGGTCTTCCCAAATTCATAGGTTGAAGCCCTAACATCCATAATTTCAGGAAATAAGGCCTTTAGAGAAGTGATTAGGTTAAAAAGAGGTTGTAAGGTGAGGCCCTAATCCAATGGAACTGGCGTCCTTATAAAAAGGAGAAAACACTCAGGGAAGCAGGTATACAAAGGAAAGACCACACGAGGACACAGGAAGAAGGCGGCATCTATAAGCTAAGGAGACCTCAGATGAAACCAGACCCATCAACATCTTGAACTTCCAGCCTCCAGAACTGTGAAAAAATCAATTTCTGTCATTCAAGTCACCCAGTCTGTGGTATTTTGTTATAGCACCCTGAGCGAACAAACACAGCTGTCCACTTACAAATGATCTCTGAATCATTTCAACTTGGCAGACATAAAACTTGAAAACTATAACTCATGAGCGTTTTCTATAAACTAACGAAAAGTAAAAGGGCTGTGCAAGTGACCACAAAGAAAACCAACAATGCACGTCAAGGTGACATCTGCTGTGTCATCTGAGTCTCACAAGGAGCGGCCTGTCCACTTGTCTGTCAGGGTACATAGGGCAAAGTGCAGTCTCTCCACATTGGCCCTTCCTTTAATTTGGCTTATGAAAACAGTTAACTGCAGCCACCCTTCACAGGATGTGTGGTGATTAATGCAGCAGTAAAAAGGGGCAATAATAATAATAATAACAACTCAAGGCTGAGACAGACTTATTTCAACTCGCAATCCTGCCAAAAAAAATATGACAGTACATATTTATTGGGATTGTTTTATTATTGTCACTAGATCTCTTCATTTGTGAAAATATAAAAGCAGCATTGTTTCTGCAGAAATCTTTGTGGAATATTTGCAAATATAGGTATTTTTATGAGAGACAGTAGAAAAATAAAATTATGGATATTTGTCGTTGCTGTTATTCAAACAAGAACTTCAAATTTAAAGAATAACAAGCTTCCTCTTAGCAGAAGTTCCATACAAAGTTTCAGGGCATGGGTCCTCGAACCAGACTCCTGGGTTCAAATTCCAGTTCTGCCCATGTGCTCACCTGTACGTGTGCGTGTGCGTGTGTGTGTGTGGGTAGTTGCTAGCTAAGTCTTTTTGTGCCACAGGGTCCTTTGTCTGTGAAGAAAGGGTGACAGTGCTTTCCCCCGGCCCTCCAGGGGGTCACTGAGGATTAAATGAGATAGCACATGTGGGACCTGTCAGCTGCTCTCATTAAACATGTTCTAACCATGGGCATCTAGCACCCAGAGAGACCTTCAGTCCTGAGTTTTCGGAGTATTATCTCCTCATTGGTGCTTCCTCATATGTAAAATGCAGAGGACACTATGACTCATGAGGTGTGGAGGAGTAAGTGACATCCTGTAGAATGCTCTTCACATGGCTCTTGGATGTAGTCAGCTAATCCTCACCCTGACAGTCGTCAGTTCCTCATCCTACCATGAGGAAAATTATCCCAGAATTCTGGAGAATCACAGATCCTAAATAACTTTTGACTTGCCTGCTCTTCTTCATTTCGCTATATGCCAGACACCACTCTAACCAGTGGCCATGTGTCTTCACACTTTACAGTGACCCTATGAAAGAGACCGCCAGGCATGAGGAGGGGAAGCCAGGGGCCGCAGTCACACAGCCAGGGACAGAGCTGGACCTGAGCCCACCAGCCTGTGCCCCGAGTCCCACCGTGCAGGCTGTTCTTCCTAGCTCAGACCTTCCGAAAAAGGAGCATTACTGCTCCTCAGAGAAGCACAGAGCGACGGCCTATGGGCAGGTTCTGGGTGCCCCGCTGCTTAGTGGGGGAAGATGCATTTGACGTTACAGGGTCTCTGCAGAGCAGCTCCCTGCCCACCACACAGAGGGAGCAGAGGAAGCATCCTTCACAGTCAGACTGAGCCAGGTAAGGAAAAATGAGGAGGAAACTAACCATACTCTCCTGTGGCTGGGCATCCCCTCAGGTGGCAGGTGCCTGCAGTGGGAGGGCGTCACCAACAGCTTTCTGCTCATACTCAAGGGGATAGAAAGAGCCACCACTGGAAGATGGGCAGGGGGAGGGGAGGGGTCTCCCCAGGACTGCTCATGAGTGTAAGCATCCCATGAGCCAGGGTGTGGTTTCTAGCAGGGAGCAGGAGGGCCTGTTAATTAACACAAATGTCCCAAAAGTACTGACTTCAGGTGTTGGAGCAAGACTTACAAGCATATGCCGTCTTATTTTTGTCATATATTGTTCTTTCCTGAGAGGAGCTACTGGAAAGTTATATAAAGAAAAGTGAATCCAGCTAATAGAGGGAACTGTCCAGATGAGAACAAAAGAAAACAAAACAGAAAACCACCAGGCAGTTCCGGAGTAAACCTAATCATCTCCAGTAGAGCAATGCAGTGGCAGGTAAGCAAGGTGGAATGGAACTGGCCCACCGTGGGACCGGTGACATGAGGTGGGACAAGGGCAAAGGTCTGTCTCAGTGAAGAGAAATGGCTCTACTAGGAGGGGAGACCCCGGGCAAATAAAAATGTTGCTCATGTCTGTGGGGCTGCTGGGTCTGAGGTGGTTACCCCACAAAGAGAAAGTGGGGAGGCTAGAGTGGGAGACCAGCCACCCAGTGAAGATTTAGGGGGCCTCATGGAGAGCCCTGTCCCCGAGACTGCGTGGAGTTCTGAGATGGGCTTTCAAGTCCATGGGTAGCAAGTGGACTTGTGCCAAAAAATAAGCCCCTGATAAATTCTTGACCCTGTACCCCTGATGTTTCAGCTCTCAGAGGGTTGAGGAAGAATGGAGGAAAACTGCTATTCTGCAGTTAAAATCACAGGTCCTTAAGGCGGGAAGGCCATTAAATTACACAAGAGGTAACCCCACTCACTTTCCAGAGGCGGGCAGGAAGTTCAGAGCCACGGCATGTAGGCCTGAGCCTCGGAGCTGTGGATCACAGCTGGACAGGCTGGCTCTGTCCTCCAGTCGTGCACGCTCCATTCCATGTTGGGGCTGTGACCCAAAGGACAGACTGCCTGGTGACCGGACCAGGTGGGGGACCCTGCTGGACAGTGATGGGACCAAAGCTGAGCAGAGGTGGGGCAGCTGCAGGGGTGTCCTTAACTGGGGTGTCAGTTAAGGGAGGCTGATTTCAAAAAGTCCAGGGACAGTAGGACCCATGCCTGGAGGTGCTCTGGAGAAGCCTGGCATGGGCACTGACGAGGTGTTCACCCACCCCAACCCCGCCTCCACTGCAGTTCGTTTGAGGCCATTTACCTGCGTCCTGGCCAAGTAGCGAGAAGAGAGCCTGGGTAGGCAACATAATGCCCTTCACCCCAAAGATGTCCCTATGTATGTCCCCAAGACCTGTGGATGGGCTGGGTTCCATGGCAAGGGGCAGTTAAGGTCGCAGATGGCATTAAGGTTGCTCATCAGCTGACCATAAAAAAAAGATTATTTTGGATTACCCAGGTGAACCCATTATCCACAAAAGGATCCTGAATGTGGAAAAGGAGGCAGAAGAAGAATCAGGGTTAGAGTACGTGATGGGAGAGAGACGTGACCAGCCAGCCACTGCCGGCTTTGGAGATGGAGGAAGAAGCTATGCACCAAAGAGTGGGGTAGCCGAGGCAGGAAAAGAGTCTTCCCTTGAGTTTCCAGAAGGAAACAATCCTGCAAACACCTTGAATTTAGCCTGGTGAGACCCATTAGGCCTTTCCACCTCTGTTTCTGTGAGAAAGCCTCTAGGTGCATGGTGCTTTGTTGCAGTAGCCGCAGCAAGCTAGACAGTGACACCTGCCACGCACAGGCTGTATCCTAAGGCCCCGCAGCATGTTCCACACTTGCTGTCCCCTCTGCAGAGGCCACACATCGAGATGGCAGTCGAGTGGCAGGAGGGGCCTGGGCCTCTGCCCTGTGACTTATAGGAGGTGCCGCCCAAGAAAGAAATAAACCTTGATTTGTTCAGCCATGGACATTTTAGGTTGTTTATTACCATAGTGAGTACAATACAACTGTAACTCATACAGTATTTTATACAAAAGTGAATATTCTCCAGAGAAATAAAAAGATTTTTGAGGTTGGGAAAGGGGAAGCATTCACAAAACCAAGCAAGAATGCACTGGGAGTGCTTGATCAAAGGACATGCACAGAAGCCAGGGTATTAGAGAGCAGAGGTTAAATTTAAAACACGACTTACAAATGCTGTGGCCCAACCTGACTGAAGATTTTGAGAAAGTGTAGTGATTAAAAGGGTCTCTCCTTTTTCTTTGCTCGGCATGGCCAGAGCAAAGACAGACCTCTTCCCTGTAACTTGAAGTGTTGATCAGTGACTGGGCTGAGAACACTGAGGGCATGCTTGGCAAGCCTGTGACTGCACGGTTAATACAATAAAAAGCTCATTAGTCTTCCATTTCTAGCAATAGTGTTAGAGAATATAAAAACTGTCCTGCAGAAGATATTTCAGAGAGAATTATCCACCCACAACTTTTCAAATGTATGCTTAACTCGTGTCTGAGTTGTTAATGTAACTAAGAATTGAATAACTTTGAAATTACTGAAAAAAGTAGTGATCTATTTCTTACTTTACTTTCAGTAAACACAATTGTTTTATATGTCCATTTGATTCAGTTCTAGAAGGGATGTGAAGCCTATTTTTCAAAACCATATGTAAAACTATTCACTCTCGGCACTATCACATATTATATAGTGTGTCCGTAAAGTCATGGTGCACTTTTGACCAGTCACACGGTCAAAAGTGCACCATGACTTTACGGACACACTGTATTTATGAGAATTTTACGGACATATGGCTTTGGCTCCCCTGGGAACTGGAGGGGGCCGAGGTTGGCAAAATGTATTTAATAAGGAGATGTTATCCATATCACTGCCACTGACTCGTGAAGACTGGCAGAAATGAGCAATTGTGCAGCTTATAATTACGTCTTCCTTCTGCTCAGGGATCCAGCACTCCTTGATGGAGCAGAACCTCACTAATTCTAACTCTGCTAATCTGTATTTGCAGGAACTCTCCCAGAACAAGCAGTCTCACCCCATTTCTCTGCAGATATTTGGTAGTCAGGAGCAATGGAGAGGTCTGAAACCACGAAGACCTGGTTCCTTTTGCAGAGGACCGGCCGACAGCGCAGGGCCAGGATGCTGTGCTGCACGCCATCCCCACCCATCAGTAAGGTGCTCTGGTTGCACTCCCTCCACTCCGCAGAAGCCTCTGTGAATGCCTCACTAACCTCACACCGTGGGAGGAGACAGACGGCAAATGATGGAGTCCCTGGTGGAGAAGGGCTGCTGAGGTTCCAAGAGGCAAAGGACCTACAGTCGATCCCCCTGAACTCACTGGCTCCAAAAGGACACTCCAAATGCTTTGGCCAGTTTTTAAAATGGAGTTGTCCACTTTATCCTAACTGTAAGATGACTAAAAGCTAAGGGCTTACAACAGTGTTCATGAAGGGGAGCAGAATACGCCATTCTAAAATATGCTTCTTTGGCATACAGGTTATTTTGAGCTGATTAAGAAACAGCAGACAGGGAAAAACCCGAGAAGCTACCCGTTTGTAAGGGACATTTACATTTATAATGGACATCTCCATTTGTAAGCATCTCCCTCTCCTAGCTCCCCACTCCCCAACGTTTTTCTGTTGTCTTCAGTTCAAGTTGGTATTTAAGGTGGTGGCTTGGGCCATTTCAGGCGGAGCTACTAGTTTTCCTGGGTCTTTCCCAAGTATAGAGGAGGTACTGTTGTTATTAAGCTTGTTTGCTTCTCTCTTATTAATGTCTTTATTACGGGGGTGCAGAGGGGTGTCTCTGCCAAGAACCTGGAAGGGTAGAGGGGTAATATTTTTCCTTCCCTACACCAGGCACATTGTTAACACTCAGCAAATGTTCGTTTCTATTTGCACTATTACGATGCTGCCTAAACTGGCTGAAGTCACTCCTGCATTGCTAGCACACACTGGGGACAACACAGAAATAGAGGACACAGCAGGCCCCGCATGCTGTAGGGAAGAGAGAGATGCTAAGAAGCTCTGAAGACACTTATTCGGGAGCTGTTTATTGAGTATTTTGTGCCAGGCATTGTGCCAGCCCTAAGGGGTTACAACATCATAAGACTCAGACGGGAAGCAAGAGAGGCAGACAGGTGGAGGTAAGTGTGATAAGTAAGGAACGGGGGATGCAGGGATGCACAGGAGGATACTTGGTTCAGACAGCAATAACGAGAAAACACAAAAGAACATGCAGATAGTCATAAAAGAGAATTTTATTGTTTCTGATTGAGCACAAATCTGCGTTACCAATTTAAACCCTTAATGAAAGTGTACCCCAAGTTTTCAAGGCTGTTATTTTGATTTATGAACTGTGCTCTGGCTATCCTTAATGATTATTCTTTATTATCGCAGGTTGCTTTTTTTCTTTTACATCAACTCTGCAGAGATGTTTACTCTCTGGCGGTGCCAGGATAAACAAGAACACCTGCATACTCTCAGCTTTTTGCCATAAAAAGCTTTCCCACAGGGGCCTCTGTCCCACAAGAGAAAGTAGACATGAGTGGTACTGACTGCTATGAGGCAAAATACAATTGACACAAGGCACTTCTCTCACCTGTCCCTCTGAGTCAGGATGCTAGTGCTAGGCCCAACCTCCAACTCTGGCCTATGAGATCAGGACCCCAAAGACTAAAGGACCTGCCTTAAAGTCACTTGAGTTTGTCAGTGGGATTAATTACCCTTGGACTTGCATCCTGATGAATGGAAGGGATGGAGTTCCAGTGAGAGTTACAGGCGAAGGTAGCGCTCTTCTGCAACAATATCAGATCTGGCCCAATCCCCTCATTTCAGATTACGAAAACTGAGCCCTAGAGAAGTAACGGACCTAGAACCCAAGTTCACTGCTACACCAGAACGAATACGTTTACTCATCTCTCTCCTGGCATAAAGAAGCTACTTAGTTTGTACTTCACAAAGCCTAGCTGTTTACAATTCAAAAAAAAAAAACTAAAGTCCTTCACAAAATTTCTCCCAGGGAGTTAATACGCACAATTAATATCTGTGATCTTAAAAATCTCCACTTGGATATATCTCTACAAGCAATTTAGTTACTACTATTTTGATTTGGTATCATTCCAACATACATGCTTTACTGCCACCCATTACTCTGGGACAGGGCATGTAAAGAAAGCTGTTCTTCCCTGCAGTGCTGCCCGGGTCACCAGGCAGCTGGACATGTAACTGCTGATGTAGGAATGAAAGCTCAGGTTATCTTTAAAGAAAATCTTTTTGAGGTACTTTAAAAAAAATTAATGCAACACAAAGACCCCAATGCCTATATTCCACTCCCGTGAAACTACTTTCTAAAATACCACACCTCTTAAGTGCCAGGCAACAGTTAGCCATTTTTCTTCCCTAGTGCAGGTTTGTTTTCTTGTTGTTGAGAGCTTCTTTCAACAGTGAAAAATATTACTTTGGAATACACTCTATTCAAAGAGCTGCTTATTCATTGTATCGAAGCAGAGAATGAGTGCCCCGTGTGAGGGAGGCAGACGGGGATGAAGGCAATATTCACTGTCACAAGAAGGTGGCACAAATATGCTGGACAGAGCAGCCATGTTGCATTAAGGCTTCTGCCATGAGAAGACTGAGTTTATAACCCTGACCTGTGCAATTAAGACCCTAAGAGAAGCCCACACATCGAGGTGAACTGACTTCTGGGACCCAGGCACTTTTCATTCTCTCCCAGTGTCCTTCAATATGTACCTACCTGCTGTCACTCCAAAGGTGAGCAGAAATGGAAATAACCAGCTGGAACAGAGTGAAGGAGCAAACAGGAACCAAAGTGGCAGAATGAACATATGGGCTGCTCAGATTCAGATTTTCTAAGAAAGGTGACTCTTTCTTGGGTTTAACTTCCTTGGCGCAGAATTTGGAATTTGAAAACACACACACACACATGCTAAACCTACTTTTGAGAAAAAGCTGGATGCAAAAGAAAGTGGGGGAAAAAGTCACATTGAATGATTAGCAATAAAAAAATTTTCCACTCCTTTGGTTCTTTTTTTTTCAGTACAAAATGCTGTCAACCTACAAATAATCACCACCGCCATACAAAACGTGGACTTTTATTGTGTCGGCTAATCGTTTTTCTAAAACAGCTGCACACTAAGCAAGTGTTCGCCACCCTATCTGTTTTTTGGAAGTTGTTCAACTTGGCTTATTCAAGTCATTCTCATTTGCATGCAATTGCCACAGGCTTGCGATGCTTTGTATACTTTAAAGAAATGGGTTTCGCCAAACGCGGGGCTCATTATAACAGAAAACCCCACGAGTGCACAGGTCCCAAGACGGCTAGTAAGTCCCTGCGCCTCGCGCCCAGGCAATGAGCCCAGCCCTCCCCGCCCGGAGTCCCAAGCCCCGAGCCCGCCCTCGGGACCCGCAACAGGAGAGAAAGTGGAAACGAGTCCGTACCGGCGGGCGGGTGTCCAGCTTTCGTCTCTAGTTTCCCCTCGGGAGGCGAAGACATGGTGAAACCGCGTCTCGGAGGGGCTGGGACCGAAGCGACGACAGCGGTCTCGAGGGCCCGGGACCGATGCGCGCACGAGCGTGAGCGCCCGGGAGGGAGGCAGGAGCGCGCGTGGGGTGGCGGAGCCGCGCGCGGGCTACCTGATCACAGCCGTCGGGAGGGGGCGCGGCCGCTGCGCGCCGACGTGGCGCGCTCCTGCCCGCGCGCGCCTGCGCGTTAGCATACGGCGCCCTGTCTGCCCCGCGGGCCTCTGTGCGCCCGGTGTACCGAGCTTGCGCAGTCGGAAGTGCCACGTGTAAGCCTGGGCGGCGGGCGGAGGAAGTGGGAGGGCTTCGTGGGAGGGGCGTTTGCGGTTAGAAGAGGTAGGGGCTGATCCTGGCAGCGGCAGTCGCAGGAGGTTGAAAATGGCCCAGCGAGAGGATGGCTACTCCGTGGGCGGCTCTCAGCCAAGCGCGCCAAGTAGATGGTGACATCGGTGGCGGAGCTGAGCCGCCGTCGTGGACCGCCCACGGGGTGGATGTATGTGGTTAGGGAACCGTCTGCGGATGTCCTCGCCCAGCTCACACTTGGAGTGACTAATTCCATGCGGAAATGAGACCCCAGGTGGGACCGACCAGTGGCCAGAGGATAACAGGAATTTGTTAAATTTGAGAAGGGCAGCGCTGTGAAGCCTGGAAACCTGGACAGAGTTCTCAGAGGAATGTGTCTGTGCCACTTCCTGCGACCTTTCTCTTGTGATGGATGGCGATTCTGACCAAAGCTGACCCTTTGCTCTTGTGTCCTTGTTGGCATACCACTCACCTTCTCAAGCATTTTGCAACTACAGTTATCCTAGTCTTGCAGGATTAGTGTTCAAACATGCCTTGTGTCTTTAGAAAAGGAAACATTACTACCTGTCTAGGCTGTACCTTTGCAAGTACAGCTGCCCCAAAAGGTTGAACTCCTCACTTCCTCAGCGTGTTCCAATCCATTTCATTATCATCCAGGTAGTTACACAAAGTCTGGTCACAACCACGGAAAGTTCTGTTTTCAAGGTTTCTTATGACCTCCATGCTGCCCAATCCAATCAATAGTCACCTTTCAAATCTCATCTTACTTGACCTCAGCAGCATTGATCTAGCTGACTGTCCCCCTCCTCCTTAGTTTCAGGGATGCCTTATAACTACTTTGACACCCAGTGTTGGAGCTACCTTGACTGCTATGTGAGTGGGGTTGGTTGCTGTTCAGATTTCTGTACCTTTGAATGTCCCAAGGCTCAATACTAGCTTCCTCTATCTGGACTTTGCTTCAGTGGTCACATGAAGACACATTGCTTTATCATGGAAACATTTTTGGATGCCAAACCTGCAAACCCTTTCTCTATCTCTGACCTCCTAAGCTCGACTCACATCCCACCCTGCCTCCTTGACCTCTCTACCTGGGTGTCTCACACAGCATTGCCAAGTCTTCATCATGGTACACATAGAAATGACCATACCATGCATTGATCTTGGACTTTACCCCTCACAATTAAATATCATTAATGGCAGGACAGCTGTTGACCAGGTGGCAGTAATCATATAGTCATCATTGTCTTGCACTCACATCAAAAATTGCAGACAGGTATCATCAGCTTAGAAGAAAATTTACAGACACTGACTTGGATTCTATATGGAAAGAAGCTTTAAGGATACATAATCAATTGATTTTACTAATATTTTTTTAATGTATGTCCAATAGTGCTGTATAGTTAAAAAGTGATGTTTTAAGTTTATTTCTAAGAAGTATAAAATAAAAATTCTGGCTTGGAAAATATTGTGTTGTTTATTTGGCAGCATTTTTTTCCAGTGATAAAGTTTCAGGCAAGGAGTAATGGCATCTGCTATTTAATGACATATAGCATTGCTAAGGAACCCTGGGAGAAAAGAAGGAGCTTTCTGAAGAAGGAGTCAAGCTATCCAAGGGCCCTGGTGGCCTCAGACCACACCAGGCTGCCCTGAGTCCTGAGAGAACCTGTATCTTTGCTTGAGACATGTTCTGGGACTACAGTGATGGGGACACTGGTGTGTAATGCAGGAGGTCCAGACCCAGAAAATCAGTCTGGTGGTGTTGCGGGATCTCAAAGAAATCACATGAAGGACCAGATAAAATGGATATAGCATTGGTTGTTTACATACAGGAGCAGTACTGATGACAGCAGGTTGGTGAAAGCTCCATGTCCCACTAAGGGGGGCCATAGTGTTTATAGCTAAGCCCTGGGGGCAATTGCTTAAGTGAAACTCTTTATCTCCAAGCAAGCAAGCAGGTGAGCAGGCAAGCAGGGGGTGGGGGAAGCATATGTGATGTTCTGTGCTATTTCTCCCTGATAAT
Organism: Rhynchonycteris naso; assembly: GCA_037038555.1. Classification (NCBI taxonomy): domain Eukaryota; kingdom Metazoa; phylum Chordata; class Mammalia; order Chiroptera; family Emballonuridae; genus Rhynchonycteris; species Rhynchonycteris naso. The sequence goes on from CM072995.1 coordinate 253,672,721, forward strand.
ATCTGGTGACTCATTTCCTTTGTCCTTAGTAAAACATCAGCTTCATTTTTATTATTCTCTCTTCTATAGCTCATAGCCAGGATCTGTGACCATGGTATCAGGTACTGGGGAAGAGGAAGGGCCATGTCCAACATTGACCTTGCATGGTGTAGTTTTACAAGTTCAAAGCAGAACTCCTGATTCACCCACCAACTGACAAACACTTTGCCATCTAGAATAGATTCTATATTTCTCTTTTCAATATGGAGAACCTATCTAATGAACATTTCTACTGAAGAAAGTACTGTTGTTTAAGGAATGTAGCTTGGAGAAAATAATTTCCCAGCCTCCTTTGCAGCTAGAGGTGGCTAAGTGACACAGTTTTGGCCATTGAAATGTAAATGGAAGTTTGCATTCTGAATTCTGGATTGCCCTTCCTTCTGTTTATTATTATTTATACAGCCTTGAATTCAGACGGAAGGCGGAAAGCAGAACAATCATATTGCAACTGTGAGGCAACCCAAGGCATGAAAATCATATACTAAAGATGGCAGAGCAGAAAGATCAGAGGCAGATGGGAATTTGAGGTCCTATGGAGGCTCAGCAGGACAGTGGATCCCAACTTGAGGCTATTCTGTTGTTTGGAGAACAAACCCCCATTAGATTAGGTGCTTGTGGTTGGTGTCTTTACATGGAGCCAAATGCAATTTCTGACACCAGTGGCCTCCCAGGTTCTGCATGGTGGGGGACCCAGCCTGACTCTAGAAGCTTCTCTCTCATTGCTCCTCTGGCCATAATAGTCTTGCTGATGTTCCTTGAGGGTAGACAAGCCAATTCTTTCTTCATAGGTGAGCGTTATCCATCTCTCCATCTGGAACTGTCTCGAGAGATTCTTGCATGGTTAACTCCTCATTCCAGAATGAGCATTGCAACGGGACTACCCTGAGCACTAAACCTGAATAAGCCAGCCCAGGCACTAGGTTCCCAGTGCTTTGTCTTCATAGCACTTCATTCTCACCTGACATCCCTCATTTATCTTCTTGATGTTACTGTCTTTCTTCTCTGACTAGCACTGGTTGAATGCCAGCCCCACTAGGGGAGAGAGACCGTGTCCATCTTGCCCACTGCATTCCTAGAACCCAAACCAGAGTGAGTATAGAAGAAGCATTCAGGAGATATACTTTCCCATGATTCTGCAGTACAGATCCATTTAATTGCTCACAACTGTTACCTTATGGAAGAGCAGCAAGTAAGGACAGAGAGTGAATAAAATAGAGTACTATGTAGATAGTATTAATACAGACAGCCACTAATCCTAACATTTACTTTTACTCATGAGCACATTTGTGTGTGTGTGTGTGTGTGTGCGTGGGTATGTGGGTGTGTCCAGCCCTACCAGTCTTAGATGCTGAGGATAAACGTGAGGCACCACCCATTGGAAGCTTTCTATGCAGACTTGCACACTCAATAGATATCAGAATTGCTGAGTGAATAATCTGATTTGAAGTTCACTATAATTCTGAAAGTAAGGCAGGGCAACTCTTTTTACCAAGAAAAACAAAAGCAAACAAAAAGGAGAAGAAAGGATTGTTGGACTTACGTGGGACACAACTCTGTTGAGTGTACCCTGGGACCAGAAGATGGATTTCCAAGCTCTCAATCTTATTTTCCCCACTGTTGGCTGCCTTCTGAGAAGGGTTTTGGGAGCCATTTCTCCTTCTTCCCTATGTAGGCTGTTTACTAATCACAAATGTTGCTGAATCTAAGAGGTTACTTAATGTGAATGCTGTAAGTACTGCACAAGTATTCAAAGAAGAAACAGAAAATGCAGATTCCTTTTTCCATGTGGATACTCTGTAGCCTTGGCAACATCACTGAAACATTCTGAACATCAGTTTCCTTATTGAACCTCCTTCAGAGGCGGTGTGAGAATTCAGGATTGACTAAGTGCCAGATACTAGTTGAGTTGGTACAGGTTTGCAACATCCCACTTACTCCCCACAGATGCTGGGATCTGCAGGCTTGTCTGCCCTCACTGATGGAGGAACCAAGTCCATGAAAGGGCAAACAACGTTTGATAGCCAGTGTGGGGAGACTGGAGATAATCAATTCTCTCTACCATCCTGGTTGCACATTTTGAAGTGCTTTGTAAATCATAGTGTACTATAGAATGTACTGTTATTACTGCAAAGGGAGTTTTCATCAACATTCATGAAATACACACATTGGTTCCCAGCTTATTAGAATAACCACACCTATCAACCAGTCTGATGAACATTGCTTTCTTATTCCAGACTGGCCCCTGTGCTTTGTTCTCTCATGCTTTGTTTGATGGATGAGAATTTTTATATTCCTTTTAACTACACAGAATTCTCTCCCATTGTTGATATTGCTCAGAAAGGGAGGGCAGCAGTCATTCTTGACTTTGTAACATCCAGGATATTTCTTTTTATGGTATGGAAGTTTTAAATAATATCATAGTATATATAACTTATTGAACAGCCACATATACACATACTACACTTGAACAGGATATACATGTCCCAAAGTCAAATAAAAATGATAGTATATCACGTTTTAACACACACACACACACACACACACGAACAATCCTTCCAGTTGCATTGGGCTTCAGCTTGTCAGTCAGTCATAGGGCAACTGAGAAATACTTTGAGGCATTTAAAAAAAGTAACTAACATCTCATAAAGTAAATAGAGGTCAACTTTAGTCTTATAGGTTATTTATCCTTCAGCTAAGGATATTTGAAGAAAAATATAACCAGTCTGAATTGTGGCAAAATATTCCTTTTATCTTTATTTGGAAGTTCGAAGCTGCAGAAAGAAGAGAGTATTGTTAGTGTGACTATTGATTCTTACAGAATTGCAAATGCTGTGAAAGGGGTTTATGAAAAGCATGTTTTAGCAGAGAAGTGGGGGTGGTTAGGGTAGGTTTATTTCTGGCTCTTTTGCTGAGTCATCACTGGACCTAGTGCAGGTTACCTCCTCACTCTGGTTATAGCTTCATAGTGGAGGCAATGCTACCACTCGTACACGGGGATTCAAGTCGTCATTCAATATTATGTCTTAGCATTTATCTCTTTGTATAAAATTTTTTACAAGAGTATATGAATTGCGATAAGTATAAAACATAAACATGACAAAAACATCAAGAATAAAGAGGCTTTCAGCAAGATAAAAATCATCTCAAGGGAGTCTGAAATCTGAAATTGAAAAACATATTTTTGTTAGCTTTTTTTAAAGAATCTAGCCAGGATTCAGTGGTACTGGGACATTATTTTGCCTCTTTCCCATTGAAAAATTTTCAGAAGGTTCTTAAGGAATGGTTGAAATGAATAGGTTTCAAGGGATGGGGAGGGTGGACTTGAGCCTTAAGGTTGTGCAGGATGCCTTTCTGAGGACAGGAGGCAGGAGGAAGGTGTTCCATTCAGATGAACAGCGTGGAGGAGGGAGACAGCAGTCCACGTACCCAAAGCAGTGATTCATCCAGTTTGACTGGAGGGCAGGGTGAGCAGGGAAAGGTCATGTAGGACCAGGGGGCCCTGATTTAAGTTCTGGCTGAAGAAAGCTCCAGTCTGATCTGGGTTTCTGCATTCTTTTTCCTGCAGTATCATGTCATGGAGCCCAGGAAAACTTTCAGGTACATCTGAAAGAGAATGAGAGTGGGCAAAAGCAGGTAATATTTTGCTCTCATTAAAAAAGTAGATTGAGTTTATAGACCCCTGCCTCTCACCCCCAAAAAGGTCTAGGAAACATCCAAGGGTCTTTGGAACACATTTTGACAACTGCTATTCTAGATCATTCTTTAGAACAGGGGTAGTCAAGCTTTTTATACCTACCACCCACTTTTGTATCTCTGTTAGTAGTAAAATTTTCTAACCATCCACCAGTTCCACAGTAATGGTGATTTATAAAGTAGGGAAGTAACTTTATAAAATTTATAAAGCAGAGTTACAGCAAGTTAAAGCATATAATAATAATTATTTACCAAGTACTTTATGTCGGATTTTCACTAAGTTTGGCAGAATAAGTCTTTATAAAACAACTTACTATAGTTAAATCTATCTTTTTATTTATACTTTGATTGCTCCGCTACCGCCCACCTTGAAAGCTGTAATGCCCACTAGTGGGCGATAGGGACCAGGTTGACTACCATTGTTAGACACTTGCTGATTTAAGATTAATAATGAAAAAGGATTTGGATTAGAAAAAAACCTCAGCACTATAGTTAGAGCGGATGTCAGCCCTACAGTAGGCTGAAACTAGAGTGATGGCTCCTGTTGCCCCATCAGTGGCCCAGGTCCGGGGGTGGGGCAAGGCGGGGGAAGGGGCAGGGAGTGGTACTCTCTGAGTCTCCCCTCTTCTAGGCAGACTCACTTCCAGGGCTCCCCCACACCCCACAGTGGTTTCTGATCCACAAAGCCCTCCTGCTATGCTGTCTGCCTTCTGAAAGACAGTTTGAGCAATTGTAGAGTTTTGATACTATTAATGGCACCATTTTTCAAAAGGACTGTTTTCACAGGTGTTCTTTTAAAAATTGAGATACAATTGACACATAACAGCGTGTAAACTTAAGGTGACACCATATCGATTTAATACATTTATATATTGCAATGTGATCACTACCTTAGCCTTTGCCTGTGCCTCTGTCACATCACAAAAGTACACTTCTTTTTTTGTGGTGAGAACAATTAACTTTGAAGCTTAGTAACTCTGAAGTTTATAACACAGTACTGTTAACTGTAATCAACATGGTGTGCATTACATCTCCAGGACTTAGTCATCTACTAGTTGCAAGTTTGAACCCTTAAATAAATAGTGTCTCCCCAATTTCCCTACCCACCCCCCCCCCAGGCCCTAGCAATCACTATTTTACTCTGTTTCTAGAGTTTGGGGCTTTTTTTTTTTTTTAAGATTCCACATATGAATGATGCTATACAGTGCTTGTCTTTCTCTATCTAACATGCCTCACTTAGCACGATACCCTCACGGTTGCACAAAAAATGGTAAAATACTTAGGTATAAATTTAACCAAGGAAGTAACAGTTCTCTTCAATGAAAACTACAAGGCTTTTGAGGAAAGTTATCAAAGACGCCACAAATACATGAATCAGAGGAATTAATGTTATTAAAACATCCACAGTACCCAAAGCTATCTATAGATTCAGTGCAAGCCCTACCAAAATTCCAATGGCATTTTTCACAGAAATGGAAAAAAATAATTTACAGATTTTTATTTTATTTTATTTTATTCATTTTAGAGAGGAGACACACACAGAGAGAGAGAGAGAGAGAGAGAGAGAGAGAGACAAAGAGAGAAAGGGGGGAGGAGCTGGAAGCATCAACTCCCATATGTGCCTTGACCAGACCAGTGCAGGGTTTTGAACTGGCGACCTCAGTGTTCCCAGGTCGACGCTTTATCCACTGCGCCACCACAGGTCAGACTAATTTACAGATTTTTAAGGAAGGAATGGCAAAAAATGTTGCACAGGATGTTGGTCATTTTTTTCTCTCTGGAGCTGCATGTTGGGCCTTCATTTAAGGGGATATGTGGCTATTTTGATCACTTTTAATTAAGAAACACTTTCTGTGCATGCATTTTTTTAAAAAAAAAAATACAAAAACAGTACATTCTGGGCAACCTAAATAACAGTGCTCACAAGAGAAAGCGAGACACTGCTTCTCAGTGACCCTATAGCAGTTATAACTGTTTTTGTATGTAACCTCTAGGCTTCAAAAAAAAAATTCTTTTTAATGGTCTCATTTTAAAAATTGTCTTTCAATTTATGTTTGTCTGATGTTCCTCTCATGGGCTCTGGGTTTTGGGGAAGAAGGCCAAAGTGAAGTGTCATTTTCATCACATGATATCAACAGTGCATGCTATATATAGATGACTCATAATTGATTATGTTAATCCTGATTACCTCGCTGATAGAAAGGATTTTAAGTATGGTTATTTTATAGATTTAAGTTAATTTGTTGCTGTGTTCATCTTTTTATTAAGAATCATTGTGAACATGGGCTAAATTCTTTGTATTATAATTTTGAAGTTGCCTAATAACACTGGGGAACAATATTTTTGTTGCATCCACAAAAATACTTGTTCTTACCTAATTTGAGTGTGCTGGTCTTAAATCTGACATTAGTTTTTCTCTGTAAATTACAGGTTTCTTTTGCAATTCAAGATTTTAGGTTTTCATCTTATTGTAAAATTTTCAACATTTAGTTGAACATAATGAAGTAGAATGTCTTCTTGGGCATCATCTTTGTGAAAATATAATAATTTATATAATGCAGTAAATACACTAATACAATAAAAGATATGATTGCATCAGAATTTGATTACAATTTTGAAATAGAACATGTTAAAACACTTATCTTAATCATAAAATTTGCGCAAAACTTATTTAAATTCTATTCAGGCAAAAATTTGCGTTTGTAGCTCTTGTGTTTGTGTACTTGTTGAGGACAATCTCGTTTGATGCTCCAGGAATAGTCTGCTCATCACTAACAGCTCCAAGATTTTAGGGAAACTTATCAAGATGACTGTTCAGGAAGTGAATCTTAACGCTTATGTTATAACCAATGTCGCGGAAAGCCAACAGCATCCTTTGAACCAGAAGTTCATAGTTTTCTGCTTTTTTGTTGCCAAGGAAGTTCTTTGTAACTGCCACAAGAGTGTCATGCTGCTTTCTCCTCCTTATTCATCTTCCTGGCAAATTATTTGTCATGTATGAGGGTTCGAATTTGAGGTCCATTGAATACACCTGCTTTTATCTTCTTGAAAGACAAGGCAGGAAAAGCAGAAATAATATGTTGAAAGCATTCACTTTCTCTATTCAAAGCCTGAACAAACTGCTTCATGAAGCCAAGTTTGATGTGCAGTGGGGGAAAAATGAACCTGTCTCAATTAACTACAGGTTCATTCACAATATTTTGCATTCCTACTTCCAGAGCTTCACGTTTAGGCCACTCCTTCTGTGTCCCGTGTTTCTCCTGAGCTTGGCTGTTTCACAAACACAGAAAGCAAGGATACTTTGTGAAACCTCTCTGTTGTCCTAGAAGGAAATTGACCATTTTAAAATCTACACAAACAATCCAGTTATGCTCCTCATACTTCAGAAAGTCGAGGACAATTTTTATGTCATTATAATCTTCTCGCAGATGAGTTGAATAACCAATTGGAACCGCTGCATAAACATTACCATTGTGTAGTAGAACACATTTCAGACTCTGTTTAGAGCTGTCAAGAAATAGCCGCCATTCTGTTGGACTATAAGTGGTAACATCTAACTCAGCTGAGAAGACTACTGATATCATGACAGTAAACAAAATGTTTGTCTTCAGAAGAAAAGTCCACAAAAATTTGTTCACACTTCCAGAAATGGGATACTTTAGCTGACCAGTGAAGTCCATTCTTTTCTTGAAGCCTGGAAGCTAATAACTCAGCTGCTTTCTTTGATAAGCCCAAATCTCTTACTAAGTCATTCCAGTCAGGTTGGCTAAACTGCTGAGGGGTTAATGACTGCTTGGCATTGGAAGAAGACTCTTCAGATTCTACAACCATTTCCTCATGCATCTTATCAAAATATACTTGATCACCATGTTCACTTTCTTTGTCTTTAGAAAAAATAAAACCATTGAAAACTGGAATTGGGAGTGTCTCAGAGTGTGGAATAGGTTGTATTGCTGAAGGAATATTAGGATATACGATCATATGCCATTTTTTCTTGCCGATGCCCTTTGTATGGATCAGACAGAAATAACAGTCACTGCTGTGGTTTTGAGGTTCACGCCAAACCATGGGAATACCAAAAGGCATTCCTTTGCATTTTTCTTTTGTCAGTCACCAAGCATTTCCTCACAATTATGACACACAATGTGAGGAGCCCAATTCTTGTCTTGATCGCCAAGGGGAACTTGAAAATAGGCAATATATACACATGTCACCAATGATGAAATATTGCGCCTTTGACGTTGAACTGTGTAACAGCCACATATATAACAGAAGGTATCAGGACTATTCTTACATTTACGCCTACTCAAAGAAGCCATGATTCAATATTAAAACAAAACAAGAGGGTGTTTTTATCAGATAATAAATTTTTTACATTTAAAGACAACTACAATTATGTAAAACTGATGTTTGTAAAACATTAATTGCCTTATGGGTATGTTCAATCCAAGAGTCATTGCCCTTTAACTCCAATTTAATAAACCAATGCATGCCATTAACTGTAACAAAAAAAATTAACATTGCATAAAAATTAGAGCATGAGTCAAAAAATGGATTTCATATTTGGAATCAGCAATGCAGAAATATATAAAAAAGTTCTAAAACCTCATGCAACAGAAAATGAAAAAAAAATATTGTTCCCCAGTGAATTGATGAGTCTATGTGAATAAGCATATACCTAGCCATGATTTCTGGAGGATATGTTTGGATACTTCTTGACTCAGTTTTACTCTCATTATTCTGGGGTTATAGATGGCAAATCTTTTCCCTAAAAAATTTAAAGTCTATTTTCCCTGAAGAAATTACCTGTGTTTCTTTTTAAAGCATCTTTCTCCTTAGTCAAGTGATTTTATGTGATTGATTTAATTATCCCATTCAGGCTGAAGCATCTGTGAGATGTTGTAGGATAGAGAAGGTTGCAAATAATGACTTTGGTTGGCATCCCAGTTTTCACTGTGTTTGTAGAAAAGTCTGTTCTGTTCTTGCTCAAATTTTAGAAAATGTTTAAGTTTGGGGAACACGATTGCTGTTAATCCCCATAAGAAGAAATCCCAGGCCCGTCCTTCAGGTTTGGAGAAGCCCTCTGGGGCACCATTCAGAGCCTTTTCACTGACATAAATTAATAAATTGCCTTTGGCCATGGAAAAGACAGGAGAAAATATACAAGCTTCAGAAAGAAGCTCACTGGAGACTTGCAACGTAACTATTTTTCCCCTTAACCAAGAACCATGGAGCATCTGCGTAAAGAGAAGTTACACTCAAGCAATTCTTGGCAGGGTCTGTGGGAAAAGGTAAAACGATGTGACATTACTCCCACAGATACAGGACAGTAACATGCTGAGCCAGGGAAGGGTTTGGCTTATTTACTGCTCCTTCACTTTGGGATGTTGTTCTCCTCCCCCCTCCCCTCTGCTCCTTTCCCCTCCCCTCCTCTCTCCTCCCTTTCCCTCCCCTGACCTCTCCACTCCTCTCTTCTCCCTTTTCTCTTTTCCGAAAGAGAAAAGAACTCTGAGTATTTACTGGAATATTTGCACAATATTGGAAGAAGTCACAGAATTAAAGGAGGGCTCCTGCAGTCTCAGGAGGGAGGAAAACATCAACAACTGACCTGCTCTCTCTAGCTCACTGTCAGAGGATGACTCCCTGTGACAATTTATGTTACGTGTTGACTTCGCTAGGTCCCCATGCCCTAATGTTTGGCCAAACATTATTCTAGATGGTTCTGTGAAGGTGTCTTTTGAATTAGATTAACATTGAAGTCAGTATACTTTGAATAAAGTGGGTTCCTCTCCATGATAGGCCTTATTCAACCCACTCAAGGCCTTAATACAAGAAGATGGACCTCCTGGAGGAAGAAGTAATCTGCCCTAGAATTCTTTCACACTCAAACTGAATGTACTTCCCCTTGCTTCCAGCCTGCTGGTCTCCCCTGCAGATTTTGGACTTGCCAATCTGCATAAATGCACAAGGCAATTCCTTTAATAAATCTGTCTGTCTCTCTCTGTAATTCTATCTATCTATCTATCATCCATCCACCTATGTATGTATAATTGGTTGTACTTCTCTGGAGAAATCTAATACCCTCAGCTACAACTGTTTTTACTCAACTGGATTTCCACAGAATATCTGATTCAAAAGCATGAAATATCCCTGGCCTCATTCTTTAATACAGGTGTGATGCTCTCACTGACATTTCTGGGTGCTGATAAATAAACTGACGTGGAGAGAACATTTACAATTCAGTAACCAAAATGAGGAGCCCTGTTAAATGAATGATCAGTGTGAGAAGATCTCAAGTAACATTAAATTTGACTATTTCTGTTATTTATCATAAAAGGTTTCTGTTCCACTCTGTCAGTTTTTCCCAGAATTTTGTGTCAAAAGATGAGGGCATTACTGTTGTCTATTGTTTTCTTCTTGGGAATGTAATCCTTTAACCCCATTCCTTGTATAACACCAAATTGTAAAATACAGTTAAGAGAATTGCATCAGGTACTAAACCTACCCTTTGTAGGGAATAGTGTTAGTTCATAAACAGTGCTGTTAATGACTTAAGCTGCAAAATGACCTCGCTGACCTTGTATTAATTTAGCTCACCACCATAGACTGTTTATCTTATGTAAATTCTCTTGCTTGTCAGAAGCTTCTCTGACCTTGTAGGTCTAGTTTTTCTTCTTGCACACTTGCAAACTGCACATAGATAAAAAGCATTGCCTTCTACTGGGTTCACACACATTAGGAAGTCTTGCTCTCCCCTCCCCCTCTCCTCCTGGCCACCCTCCTTTCTGATTCTACCTTGCTGGCCTTTCTGGCACTATGGTCTGCTCTGTCCCCATCAGACCTAATGTTCCCTGCAGGTCATCTCCACAAACTACCCTAGGCACTCTGCTTTTACCCAGGTTCCTGATGTTCACTCCCACTTCCCCAGCTTTCACTGAGCTGGTGGGAGAGGCGAACAGTGCTTGAGATTCCAGGTAGAAAGCTGGTGCAGTGTGCACCCACCAAGTCCAGCCCCCCACCTGCTGTGTAACAAAGTGGTACTGAAACACAGCCACAAGCATTCCTTGACCTATTGTCTCTGGCTGTTGAGCCTTCCTCCAGGAGTCCCTGTCTTATTCCTGGCACCCCGGATTGTAATGGAAGGGAGAAGAAGTCACAGTGGGCTTTCAGGCTCTGGTGGTAAATCTAGAAATTTCATGCCTAGGAAGGGGTTTACTGAGTTTATAGACTATATTTTGTTGAGCAAAGGTTTTTGAGGTTCTACCCTATGCCAGACACTTTTCTAGAAACTGATGAGAAAGTCTCAACTCTCTAAGAGCTTAGCTTCTGTTGTTGGAACCAAATTTGTGCATGGTGGCAAGTGACCAGGGTAGGCTTCTGATAGTCTCCTCTAAAAGAAACTAAAATGCAAAAAATCTCTAGTTTTTGAAGCTTTGCGATATTAATATGTATGTTGTTTCTACACAAATAGTAGATAGAATTTTTTTTAATTTCTTTTTATTTTATTCATTTTAGAGAGGAGACAGAGAGAGAGAGAGAGAGTGAGTGAGTGAGAGAGAGAGAGAGAGAGAGAGAGAAAGGGGGGAGGAGCTGGAAGCATCAACTCCCATATGTGCCTTGACCAGACCAGTGCAGGGTTTTGAACTGGCGACCTCAGTGTTCCCAGGTCGATGCTTTATCCACTGTGCCACCACAGGTCAGGCCAGTAGATAGAATTTTTTTAGGACACGTTTTAGAAGATAAAATTCTGGTGACAAGGCATTTCTGGTTGCCTGTTCATGCACGGGCAAGATCCTTCAGGAAGAGACTTGGGATGGAAGGGATTGTTGTGCATGCACCTAATCTTGTCAGGCGTTGCCCATGCCCCGGGAGCTAGGGAAGGGCTGGTGGTGAGAGTCCGGCACCATCTGGAGCAAGCATGGGCCAACTATGTGCACCAACAAAGTCCAGCCCACCACCTGCAGGGTAATCAGGTTTTCCAGAAACACAGCCACCTGCTTTCCTCCACCTATAATCTCTGGCTGCTTTCTCGCTACAGTTGGCAGGACTGAAAAGCTACAACAGATACAGCATGGACTGCTGATCCTAAATATTTATTATCTAGTCCTTTACCAAAAGTTTGCAGACTCCTTTGCCAGAGCAATGGTTCTCAAAGTGTGGTCTCTGGACCAGTAGCACCTGCATCACCTGCAACCTGGTAAAGAAATGCAAGTTCTCAGACTACCTTACATCTACTCAATCAAAGCTCTGGGGTGGAGCCCTGCAGGCTGTGATTTCTGATTCATGTCAAAGTTTAAGAACCACCAAACATAGAAATTTCCCTATAACTTTTAAGGAACTGTAACATATCAGGAAGTGAAAACTCCACAGTAGTTTTTGAATTCCTGACATCTCCTTATTAGAAAGTGATTGTTGCATGTTGAGATTCATTGGCTGACGCCTTTTAAGAAAAGCTGTACATAATGGCATTAATGATTAAGAATGGTGTTCACTGCAGAAAGGCTCATTAGCTGACTTTATTGCGCTTATGAGGGCTAATATTTAGCTCACTGATTTATGAACATCACATCAATGTCCCTTTTTTAAAGTTAAATCTCTTTAAATTAATTTTGGATCATCGCTGAGGGGGAGACATTGACTGATTATGCATATTCGTGTGCTGTGATTACAATAACTCCCTGTGTGGTCCCAGGGGGCCAGGTAGGAGTCTGATTACAGATTCCCATGCGAACCTTTCTCCTTGGAGTCAGCTGTGATGCTACCTCCAGGGGTGCTGACCCTTGCTCACTATTGACCTCCTCTAAAGAGTAAGAACCCCTGCACTTGGGCAACAGTGAGTTTAAATATTTGGCTTTCTGAAATCCAGTGTGCATGATGACAGAAAAGGTAAGTGCTAAGAGCCCTCAGCCTGTTGTTTTGGAGTAATATATTTCCCTGTGCATGTGGGTGAATTACGAGTGAAAAGACTCCATCAAATTTTCTTTTTTATTTTATTCCAGTTCTTTGAGGTATAATTGACACACAGTGTTGTATAAATTTAATGTGTACAGCATAATGATTTGACTTACAGATACTGTAGAGTGATTACCATAATATGTTTCATTAACATCCATCATCTCACATTAGATACACACATTCGAAATAGTAGCTGTGATAAAATGTGACAATTGAGAATTATATGGAGTCCATATTGACGATCCCCATTCAAGTAGAGAACGTTTGGCCTATGGATTCTCCTGGTGTCTGTAATCATATTATAAATTGTGTGACTATTGAATCAATGGGGTGAGGGCAGTAAGACCTGAAATTACCTGAAGTCTGTCCTTTGCCATCTGTAAGGCCAATAGTCATGGACATTGCAGTCATTCATATGCAGGTTCTCATTGAATTCGGGCAGACAGTAAAGAAACAGTGGAGCCAGAAAATGGTGGGCCATTCCTTTATTTAAGACTTGCACCGGCCGACAAGCAAACACACAGGGCTCCCAAAGCCACTGATACATTCTCCAGTTCCACAACCAGGAGAATATTCTCCAGTTTTTTCTAGAATCAAAGGCCTCACCGGTCTCAGCAGAGCTCACAAAAGCCTCTCACCTCTGTTCCCCATCTTCTCTTTACACAAACCATGTAAACATGGCTTCTCTCTCCTCTAGCACACATTAGCAAGACAATGGCCCTTCCCAAGCAGGAAGGTCATTTGCAACTTCACAGATCACATACCTGGCCCTGCTCAGTGCCATTTTTTAACACTAAAAGTGAGCAAACTCAAAAAATACAAATTTTACAAACTCATTTACCTGACACCATCCTAATGATGAATTTCTACCTAATCCCTTACAACAGGGGTGCCCATTCATCTCTCCAGCAATGTCCCTACCCTATTCAGCCCTCCTCACCACCAATCTTCTCCATCCAAATAAGGAAAGGGTGGCTGTCATTTGTTTATATTTAGATGGAAAATCAGGGTCAGGGTACTAGGCTGGGAACTCTACCCAGGAACAAAGTGATGCATTTTTCTCATGCCTTGCAGCCAGAGATGGGATGAATTTCAGCATAAGTACTGTCTTTCCAAGGGGACCTTTAAACCATGGAAAGGGCAGGACAGAGCTAACAGCTGCATTGAATGTCCCAGAACCCCTATAATTAAGATGACAATTCTTGCAGGACAGTTTTGGTTTGTTTGTTTGTTCTGAACACTTTAGGTGATCAATCTCATACTGTGGAGAGGAGTTCCTTGCCTGGTTTCTTTAAAAGATATTTCGGATATCAGTGAACTAAACTGGCCATCTCCTGGGCAGTGGGGTGGGGTGGAGGTGCTGCTTTGAACCCAGCTGCCTGTTCATTCTGAAATCCTACTCTAGGTTGGACCAGTCCTCAAGGCTCAAGGCCACCAGGTAGGAAATCAGAACAACTTGCTGCCATCGCTGCTGCTTCCAGGCTACTGACCACATTGCCCCAGGCATGGCCTGGAGTGGCCGGGCTCCCCCTGCCACAGCCCCAGGACCAAAGTCCACCCCTTCCTTGGAGTTCTGCACCGTGGGGTGGTTGCCTCTTTCCTGTTTTCAATGTTGGCTCTCCCCCACCACCCGTTCCCTTTCCTAATCCTCTAGTCTTCTCTCCCTCTGTGCAAAGATTTCCAGCTCTGCAGAACTCATCTCCCTTTTCTCACCTTCTGTCCATCTCTGAACCAGGCCTCTGCCTGGTCCTCCCATCTATTCTGAGGCAGCCCAGCATCCCTGCTGCTTCAAACTTGTGGCCAAGAGCAGAAACAGGAAGCGAGAGCAGTTGTTTGAGTTGTTTCCCCTGTGGCCCAGGCACCTCCAGCCTGACCACAGCCAAGGAGACTAGGGACACAGAGAATCCTGCTCTTAGGGTACAGCTGTAAAGAATACTCAGGAAAATTGTTGATTAGGATGCTGATTTCAGCTACTAGAGAAATAACAATGTGAGATAAGAAAAAATTGGGGGTAGTTATTGTGAAAATAAGTCCCCAATAACTACTTATCATCCACGCCTAATTGTCATGGGTAGATAAACACTGAAAAGAGGTCTACTTACCTTTGAGACAAGTTTTATTCAATTACAAAGTCAAGTCTGGCTTGCAGGTGTCCCATCTTCCTGATGAATTGCTCAGTAGCTTGGTCTAAAAAGCAACTTGACAGAGACTGGCTGGTAATGAGCACGGAGGGGCACCCTGCCATGAACATTTTATCAAGTAAGCTACTGGCGTTCCCTCTCTTCCATAGTTGACACGTCATGGGAAAATGGAGCACAAATAAAAATTTGCTGTCAAATTAAAATGCCCTTTAAGATCTGTCTCTAAAGCATGCTTTCTCAAATGGGGTGGAACTGCACTCAAGGGAGTGAGAAAATCACACTCTTTTATACATCACCTGTACAGCTTGTTATGCATAAAGCACAGATATGCGCATAATACATAAATAGAGATATAATATGTCTTCAATAGTAAAATGTCATTTGGGAGTGATTCAAACATAAATGTGTAAGAAAGCTTGTTGGGGAGAAGGGGGAATGATTAAAAAAATGACTGAGAAACAATGAATACTTTTGTGAAGATCTTCTATTTTGAAGTATTATCTCCTAATTAATTTTTACAATAAATACTAGAGTTTTATATCTTGAGATTACTTAAAGACAGACCTATAGGAAGTCCATTACTGCTAGTAGGCAACATTCATCCATCTTAGCCATCGCAATGGAGGCTCCCAGGAGAGCCTTCCAACTGGGAAATCAGTGTCATGCTGTTATAAAATAATACGGCTGCTTATTGGCCACAGCTCGTGGAAGCAGTCCTATAATTATTTCACGGTCAGATCTCTTTGGTATTAATTATACTGATAATGACAATACCATATTTCATAAAACCAACACTCCATTGATTGTAAAATGTGCTGTTAAAATTTGACACAAAGCTAGGATGCCATAGACTATCAGATGCGCTAAAGAGATGTTAAAATGTGGGGAATTGTGCATCTTGGGATCAAAAAAATGCTGAAATCATAGCTAGACAACCACTGAGCCTTCACCACATTTCTCGTTTATCTCATTGAATATTTTCAGTTATGATGTCCATTATATACAATGATACTTATTACACTGGGAAAAAAAATTTTGTTGCATCCAAAAGAACACTTGTTCTTACCTAATTCAAGTGTGCTGATCTCAAATATGACATTAGTTTTTCTCTGTAAGCTACAGTTTTTTGCAATTCAAGATTTTAGGTTTTCATCTTATTGTAAAATTTTCAACATTTAGTTGAACATAATGAAGTAGAATGTCTTCTTGGGCATCATCTTTGTGAAAATATAATAATTTATATAATGCAGTAAATACACTAATACACTAAAAGATATGATTGCATCAGAATTTGTCTACAATTTCAAAATAGAACATATTAAAACACTTACTTTAATCATAAAATTTGTGCAAAACTTATTTAAATTCTATTCAGGCAAAAACTTGCATTTGCAGCTCTTGCGTTTGTGTACTTGTTGAGGACAATCTCATTTGATGCTCCAGCAGTAGTCTGCCATCATATTTCTGTCAAGAAATAGCCGCCATTCTGTTGGACTGTAAGTGGTAACACCTAACTGGCTGAGAAGACTACTGATACCATGACAGTAAACAAAGTGTTTGTCTTCGGAAAAAAGTCCACAAAAATTTGTTCACGCTTCCAGAAATGGGATACTTTAGCTGACCAGTGAAGTCCATTCTTTTCTTGAAGCCTGGAGGCTAAAAACTCAGCTGCTTTCTTTGATAGACCCAAATCTTTTACTAAGTCATTCAATTCGGGTTGGCTAAACTGCTGAGGGGTTAATGACTGCTTAGCATCAGAAGAAGACCCTTCAGATTCTACAACCATTTCCTCATGCATCTTATCAAAATATATTTGATCACCATGTTCACTTTCTTTGTCCTTAGAAGAAATAAAACCATTGAAACTGGAACCGGGAGTGTCTCAGAGTGTGGGATAGGTCGTATTGCTGAAGAAATATTAGGATATACGATCATATGCCGTTTTTTCTTGCTGATGCCCTTTGTATGGATCAGACAGAAATAACAGTCACTGCTGTGGTTTTGAGGTTCACTCCAAACCATGGGAATACCAAAAGGCATTCCTTTGCATTTTCCTTTAGTCCAGTCATGAAGCATTTCCTCACAATTATGACACACAATGTGAGGAGCCCAATTCTTGTCTTGTTCACCTAGGGGAACTTAAAAATAGGCCATATATGCATGTGTCACAAATGATGAAATATTGTGCCTTTGATGTTGAAGTGTGTAACAGCCACATATATAACAGAAGGTGTCAAGACTATTCTTACATTTATGCCTACTTGAAGAAGTCATGATTCAATCTTAAAACAAAGTAAGAGGGTGTTTTTTATCAGATAATAATTTTTTACATTTAAAAACAACTACAATTATGTAAAAGTGATGTTTGTAAAACATTAATTGCCTTGTGATTATGTTCAATCCAAGAGTTGTTGTCCTTTAACTCCAATTTAAAAACCAATGCATACCATTAACTGTAACAAAAAGAAATTAAAATTGCATAAAAACCAGAGCATGCACCAAAAAACGGATATCAAATTTGGAATCAGTGATGCAGAAATATATAGAAAAAGTTCTAAAACCTCATGCACCAGAAAATGAAAAAAAAATGTTCACCAGTGTTATTATTGCCATTTTTCAAATGAGGACAACTGTGACTAAGAGAAGTTAAGTAACTTTTCAGAGATTGCACAGCTCCAAAATGGTGGAAGAAGGAATCAACTTGAAGATCCTGGGATCTTTATGCCCCAGCCTTCTGGTGAACACAAGGTTGCCTCTCTCTTGACCCCTGCACAGAATGGAATGCTTGTGTTTTACAAATTCACAAGGGGAAAGTGATTTTTTTGAAGGAACGCTATGCAAAGAATGCTTTGACAATGTGGTATTGCCCATGCTTTCCTGACCTGGTGAAAAGATAACTGATCTCGGAGCCAGAGGATTCGGGTTTGGTCCTGATCCCTCCACATTCCTGCAGTGAGGAAGATGCTGAAAGTTCACCTTTCTGAGTTCTAGTGTCTAGGTGAGTCCTGAGGGCTATGTCTTATAAACCCAGTCTTTGATAGTCTCCTATCTTTGTTAATAAACGTCTGGAGGATGAGATGTTAAACCCACGCTTCTAAATAGCTTTAGAGCTTTCTGCTTGGGAATTACTGTCAGGAGGAAGTGTTTTATTTTTATGTCCTCTTTGCCTTGTTCCCCTGGCTGTTTGGTAAAGGATCTTGGCTATGGGAGTATATTTAGTTTATTTGGCTGGGATACTCTCTTAATGGTACAGAGATAACCAATTGTATAGTTTATATTGTAATTGAAGATTTTGCCTCCCTCAAGAATTTTATAATCATAACATATTATTTGAGGCTCCATTGCCTTTAGATGAATATAAAAATCTGTTTTCTCTTTATCTATTCCAGTGGGCACTTTTTCAAATGGACTGTCATGGACACTTTCTCTGTTTGCTTCGGGGTCATCTCAGGTTTACATTCAGAAAACCTAATAAAATGTGAGCTGCAAACAATTGGTCAAAAGCAGAGGAATGAAAAGAAGTTGTTTGGTGAGCATTAAGGAGGCTGTGGCTTGCAGAAGACTTAGTGATTTCTTAGAAAGCAGAGTTGGCTTCTGCTCACCTGAGATGTCACTCCTTAGGGTTCTGTGCCCCTTCATCCCTCATGCAAAACTATCTTACACACATGAGGCAGAGAATCCTTCCCCAATGGCCGTACTTAGATTGGGGTTCATTTCTAATAAGCTTTTTTCTGACTTGGTGTGATATAAGGCTGTCTGAAATTATTTTAAATCAAAACAAACAAAAAAATTTATGAGATCTTGTCTCCTAGACTTTACTCAGTAATGTTTATTCTGCCAATCTCTGAACAGAAAAACAAATTCACATTTGTTAACTATATGTTTTGCCAAAAGTCAGAAGGAACTTTCTTCCTCCTGAGATTTCTCCCTGATTTTACTTGAGTAAATCTTGTCAACTGAACAAGTCAACTTTGGCCAGGGACTGTGAGAGTGTGCAGTTCTATTTCTTGTTGGGTTTTTTTGTCATGAACTTTCGACTGGGAAAGCCATTCCTGTGATCACATGACTGTGACTCCTGAGTGCCTGAGTTGGCCAGTGCTCTCACGGGAGCTGTTTGTCAATGTCTTTTCTCAGCTTCTCCTTCAGTGACATCATCTTGGTGGTTTGTAAACGACCCTGAGAGAGTATTTACATCACAGAAATTGATCAATCCTATAAATCAGAACCTCCCACTGACCCTAACCCAGAGAACCTGTTGTTAAATATTTATATCTCTCCAGTGTCTACAGTGTCAAATCTTAGTGACACAAACCTAGATAGAATACATATTGCAAATGTTGAATGGATTTGTAGCTGTACCTGTGTGTGTGTGTGCGCACCAGTGTGTGTGAGAATCTGTGTATGTGCATGCCTGTGTGTGTGTGTGCACTCATGCATGCACCTGTGTGTGAGAGAACTTGTGTTTGTGTGTATCTGTGTGTACCTGTGCATGCATGTGTATGTCTGTGTGTGCATGTGCGCCCCAAAGCTCCTGCAGCAAGTGCCCACAGCAGCCCCTGCCCATCTAATGTTCAGGAAGGCTGGTGGAGAATGAGGAAGGAGGGAGGGCTTATGCCACCATCTTCCTGGCAGTGTGGTGGGAGAAGTTTATGGACTGGTTATATGTCTGGGCCTTGGGGCATCTTCTTTTCCTCACCAGTGAAAACTTAGACTGACCTCAGACACCCGAGTCTTTGTCTAGCTCTTGATTTTTGTCTGGCCTCTGTAGCTACTGCTTAGTCTGTTATGGGTGGTGGCCTGAGTCACCACCCAGAGTTGGAGGAGGGGGCAGGAGCTACGGTCTCCTCCTTGTTCCTTGAGGCTGGGTGCTCCAGCCTCCTGTGTGCTTATGGTTTCCCTACATTGCTCTACAGCCTTAAACATAGCAGCTTCACACCTCAGAAAGATCTACTGGTAGACCCCTCATTTCATTGCTTGGTAGACTGAGGTTCCAAAATGGAAGTAACTTGCCCCAAATCTCACAGCCAGCAAGTGGCAGAAACAGAATTAGAATCCAAGGGTTCCCGGCCACACTCTTGTTCAGACTGAGGGCTAGAAGCAATTTTTCAGTTTATTTGCCGTTTCTGTGACCTCAAATGAGACTCTCTCCTTGATCAATTTTGTATCCCATATGCAACTATAAAAATGCTACCTTTCCAGGCCAGGTGAGGGTCCTGATGTGGAATCCATTATCGCAGGGGGCTGCTCCGCTGTGGGCTCTTTCCCCCTCGCTGCACTCCATGCCCCTGACTTTGCTACATCTAGGAGATGTCCCCTATTCCGACTCAGCAGGCAAAGACGAAAGAAGGTGTTCATCCCTGGACCCAGCCCCTGGTCCTGTTGGGGGAACTAAAGCAGAGACAGGGAGAGATCTGTAGAGCATAGATTTCAGGTTTAACCAGGTGAGCTCAGGCTTGTCCTGTGTTCTTCCCCCCACCTGAGGTGCAGACTGGGCCCTGCTGGGGGTTCAGGGTGGTGGGTACATGAGAACCCATTAAAGGGAGACAAGAGACCATCACTGGAACCACCCGGAAGAGCTGCAGAGGAGGCAGAGGGCGTGTCTGTGATTGTGGGCATCGGGGTGGTGACTGAACCCTGTGACTGCTGGGTTCGGGGCCTCTTGTTCCTCCAACAGACCCTAGATGTTATGGGATTGTTGCAGGCCCAGGGAGAGATCTTTATCTCTGATGTGATGCCCTGAGCAAGGCAGGCACCCAAGTGTTGTGATCACAGATGAACAAAGCAAAGAGGCCTAAACAACAGCATCATCGATAGCTCATCTGTTTGCCTGTCTTTGCTGGCTTCCTTCCCCAGAGCAGACTTCCTCAGTGGGTCTAACCTCAGCCCTGATCAAACTGGCCTCGACTAGTTGCCTTTTCTTCATGGGACCTGCTTGTTTGTCTGGGCGCAGCTGTCTTTTGTTGCCTGCCAGTAAAAGGGATATGCTTGGATTTTACAAGTTAATGAATTTCATAAATTTTTGATTTTTAGCAGAGGTTCCAGACTGATTCCATATTTCCCTCCTAGCGACCTTTGTTCTAAAGGTAGCAGTTCTTAATCTTAAAAATTTTCTTCTTAAGGGAACAATCCACACAATTGGATTTGTTGAGAGGTGTCTGTGTTTGTTCCAACTGCTTACTATTAATAAGTGTTAAGTCAATCTGGTCTTTAGCACTCAAAAATTTGATTATTGGTTTTTAGGTAATTACAAAAATATAAGCACAGTGATGTCTCAGAGACTGTATTTTTCTAGCAGTACATTTTAGTTTTGAAGAGAAGAATGTCAAGCCTTAAAATATTCTACAGCTCCGAGGGGCCTGCTTGAAAATAATGATGTTCTGTTTGTGACACACCGAGTATAGAAGAGCAATTCTTTATCCTTTGCTTCAGAAAGAGAGGCATTATCGTGCAATATATCTCAGAGGGGCCTGACAGCTGTTCTCTCAATCAGAGCTCTCATAAGTATGCCGAATAAATTGTGGAATTTTCCTTACTTTTATGTGTTGTGAAGATTGCACACAACACATGAGTAAAGCCCTCTTTATGTTGTGAGCATGAGCTATATCTGCATGTGGTGAGTGTTCCAACCTCCCAAATGGTGCTGTCCCAGGTGGTGCTAATAGTCCTGATCTTGAGCAAAACCATCCATTGTCCTTTGTCTGCAATTTTATTTTTTGGGGGGTTTATGGGCTGCTATCTTTTTTCATGCAAATCATCCTCTTGACCTCAGAAAGATCAAAGAAGTCTCAAATGATGCTTTCCTAGAGGTCCTACTCAGTGAACATTCACAGATCGTAGGACTGACCTGTGATTATTTTTTGCATGGAAGGAGAAGACAATCTTACAGGTAGTTTTCTCAGTCCTTAAAATTCAATACAGGCAATGGGCCCCCGTCCTGCACCCCTTCCTCTCTCTAATTCCTCTATTAAGAGACTTTGATACTCTGCTTTTCACGAGCTGACATCTATTTCCCCATTCCTGGGTGTGGGCCACCCTTGTGACTTGTATTGGCTCACAAACTTAACCAGATGTGACAGTGTGGCAGGTCTGAGCCTGGGTCTCCAGAAACTCTATGCACTTCTGCCCGTCTCGCGCTTCTCTGCTCTGCCATGAGAACGTGCCTAGCCCGTGTGAGGATGAAAGACTGTGCAACTGAGCCAAGCTGTCTCAGCCAAGGCCATCCTAGACCCCCTGTCTGCAGCCACCGTGCCTGCTAATCACAGACAGGTGAGCACGGCAAGCTGAGAATGCAGAGCCCGGTCCAGATAATCAGAGCCAGCCAGCTAACTCAGAAGTGATAAATGGGTGTGGTTTTAGGGCAAAATATTTTGGGGAATTTTTTTTCACTCATCAATAGCTAATTGATATACCCAAAGCACAGTAAGTGGTAAATCCAGCTAATAGTTTTAGTTTTTATTCAGATCATCAGATAAGTTCCTGGTTGCACCATGATGAGCCCCCTCCTTCCTTGTACTCCTCCAGCCTCTGCTTGCCTCCACTCTGTGCTAAGTCTGCCTCATAGACACTGAGCATCCCCTGCTCCCTGCCTCCTGTTTTCCATTACTGAGTTCAAGAAAGAACAAACTAAAGGAGTTCTTCCTAGAGAAAGAAACAGCAGAGTATATCAAATTCCTGGAACCATGCTAGGTTTACACAACAAATACAAAGTTAGAGGCGACTCTATTCCAGGCAATGTTGTTTGGCATCTATTTGAAGTGCTGCTCCTTTAAGCAGGGGCACTGTTGGGCAAATGAGTTTGTAAAATCTGTATTTTCTGAGTTTGCTCACTTTTATTATTAAAAATGGCGCTGCCCAGGTGAATGGTGCTGCCAAGTGAAACAGCTAATTACCTTCCTGCTTGGGAAGGGCCATTGTTATACTAATGTGTGCTGGAGGAGGGGTCTTTGTGGACCCAGGTAGTTTTTTAGAAGAGAAGAAAGAGGAAGAAGGGGAAGAAGAAGAAGAAGCCAAGATGGCAGGGAAAGGAGAAGCTAGTTTGTGCAGAGATGAGAAGGGAGAAGGCGTGTAGATGGGGAGCCAGAGGTGACTGAGCTGGTGGGGGCCTTTGATTCTAGAAAAACCCAGATGTGTCAGTAGCTTTGTGAGCTCTGAATGAGGGGGTTTTGGAGCCCTGTGTGTTTTTACTCACCTGCTGGGTACGAGGCTAGAATAAAGGAATGGCCCACCAGTTTTTGGCTCCGCAGTTTCTTTACCATCTGCCCGAATTCAATGAGAACCTGCACCTGCATGGTCACGACGGCTGCGACTACTGGCCATACAGGCGTTTACATTAGTCCTCATCCTCACAGCCGTCCAAGGCAAATCCCAAAGTGCCAAGCACGGAGGCAAGACTGAACACTTGCATGTGGAGTGGAATTGAATTAGATGGAGAGAAGCTCCTTCTAACGCTGGATTGGTTTTCTGCTTGTGCCAGCTGTCTGCTGTTTGACCTTGACCCAACCAGTCCTCCTCTCTAAATGTCTTTCTGCTTCTGCAAAATAGGAATAACTTTGTCTGCTCTGCCTATCTCATACATTATTGCAAGGACTAAATGAGGTGGCATGTGTGGAGAGACTCTGTAAACTACGAGACTGTTGTGCGGTGTAAGACATTGTTTCGATTGCTACCATTTCCTATCCAGCAGGGGAGATTGGATCTGGGAAGAATGGCAGACAGCCCAGGGCTGCAGGGCAGGGTGGCAGACTCATTTCTTTACCAGCAGATAAAGTAGGAAAAACATATCAAAGTAAAAGCCGGCAAACACTGAGAAAATAGTCTGGAGAAAGCTGATGAGCCCACAGTTGGAATTCTGCACTGGGGTTTAGAAATGAGAGCACCAGGGTGTTGAAAACATTGGAGGGAGTCCAGGGGAAAGTGAGCTGTCACTCCAGAACAGAAGGCCCAGCTTGGGAGGGAGTCAGCAGGAAACGCGTGGGCTTTGGCTACCAGGAAATTGTACTTGTTTTTCTAGGATCTTCCAAGGAGAAGGTGCTTCAGGGATATGTAATATGTTTGGATTGGAGAGTGCTGGGCTACAGGGCTTTGCACAGGGACCTTGAAACTTTTCCCTGATTCTGGGTGAAGAAAACAGAAAAATGCAGCAGGTGAAGAAGAGCCAAACTTTTTCACATGAACCAAAAAGAGTTTATATGGGTTAAGTTGCTTTTAGCTGTAAGTAATGGACAAGCTAACAAGGTTAAAGATGTTATTACTCCTTAATGAGAAATCTTGAGATGAGCCAGAACTGGGATTGGTGGAAAAATTAGCTCAACAAAATTCTGTAGGACCCAGTTCATCTCGCCATCCCTCCCTGCTATCTTTGGTGACTTGATTCTCCTTTTAGGCTGGCTTCTCACATGGTTTAAAAATGGCTGTTACAAGTCCAGGCATGCCACACAGATGACAACGTATCTGTTTCTTCTGAAGAGTAGGAAATAATTTCCCAGATGATTTTCCCTCCTATTGCACTTGACCATAACTGCAACCTTTTCCCAAGCTTAAATCAATCACCCACAGGGAGTGAAATGGCAGTGACTGGCTTAGACCAATCAAGATTTATCCTAGTTCTTGAGAGAGAGCCTGGCGCCCAGAATCAGAAGCACAAGGCCTTCCAATCTCTGAACGCAGTTGTAATTCTGCTGGCAAGTAAGGAAAAGAAGAGTTGTCAGAACATCATTCAAGAATGGTTGCATCTTTTTGGTCCATGTGACCCACAGATCCAGGCTCCTCAAAAAGTGATACATAGCAGATAGGATGTTGTCAGTTCCATGATACTAGCTAACCCATATTGGGCAGGTACTCTGCACTAGGCAGGGTGCTAGGTGCTTTCCAGGTATCATCTCATTCAATCATCTCAACAGTGTGAAGCCCTCTTGTAATGAGTTATTTGGAGGGAGTTGGAGGGACCTTCAGTATTGTATGTCCTTGGAAGAGTCTAATGTTAGTCCTTCTCACATGAAATTACTCTTTCTAAATAACTGTTTTGCAATGTTTCCTATGAATTTCAACTTCTATTTTTAGTGCTTGAACTCACTTTCGGTCACTGTAATTTCTTCTCTGGGTTTTCTCGCATGGTGTTCTCAATATATATGCCCAGGGAACAGAAAGAGAGTCCACTAATATGAAAAGCCATCCCCGAAGGGAAAATCTTTGAAGTTCCATAATTAACTATTTTTGTTCTTGATTTTTTAAATTCGCACACATAATTATTTAAAAATTCAAGCAATACAAAGCTACTGTTATAAAGCAAGTTTGCCTCGACCCTAGCTCCTGCCAAATAATCTCTTCCACTATTCCATCGTATTCATCCCTTTCTTCTTTTCTTATTAATGGATGAGCTGTAATATACAAAGGTTCATGTCAGTTTTAAGCAGGCTCAGAGAGAGTTACAGAGCTATCTTCACCACCCCTCATATTCCCAACACATATCAGTACTAAGTTCTAAGTATCTATCTTTTAATAGGTAATTTTTAAATTATTTTTTATTTTATTTTATTCATTTTAGAAAGGAGACACAGAGTGAGAGAGAGAGAAAGAGAGAAAGGGGGGAGGAGCTGGAAGCATCAACTCCCATATGTGCCTTGACCAGACCAGTGCAGGGTTTTGAACTGGCGACCTCAGTGTTCCCAGGTCGACGCTTTATCCACTGCACCACCACAGGTCAGGCTCTAAGTATCTATCTTTACAAAACCTCCTCAAGTCCTCTTTTCTCTCCTCACTGGACCCATGAGGTCAGCCTCCCAGACTCCACTGCCTTCTAGGTCCCTTCTGTCTCCATCCTCTCTCAAGGTTGAAGTCCTAAACTTAGTACCTTAGAATGTAACTATATTTGGACATAGGCTCTTTAAAGAGGTAATTAAGTTAAGATGAGGTCATTAAATGGGCCCTAATCCAATGACTGGTGTCCTTAGGAGAAGAGAAAATTGGGACACAGAGCTGTGCATACAAGGAAGACCCTGTGAAGAAACACAGGGAGAAGACAGCCATCTGGGGCTAGAGGGAAGTTAAGAGAGAGACCTCAGAAGACATCAATCCTGTGGACACCTTGATCTTGAACTTCTGGCCTCTCAAACTGTGAGAAATAAATTTTTATTGTTGAAGTCACCCAGTCTGTGGTATTTTGCTATGAAAGTCCCAGCAAACTAGTGCAGACCACCTAGAATTAAATCACTCATTTGTTAGAAAACTTTATAATGGCTTCTATTTGCTTAGTATTAAAGCAGAATTTCTCTCCCAGGCCTTTAAGGGACTTTATGATTGGCTGCTAACCTACCCTGACTGTCCTTACAGCTTATGCATCCATCTTCTGTGCTTTGGCTCACACTGGACTGATTTTCATGCAGTGAATGTGGCCTGCGTTTCCCGAGCTCTGCCTTTGCACAGGCTGTTGCTTCATGGAAGATATACTGCTCACAAAAATTAGAGGATATTTCAAAATGAATATAAAGTGATTAAAAAAAGAAGCATTTGTCATGGCTAGGAAGAATAAACATCATTAAAATGTCTATATTACCCAAAGCAATTTATAAATTCAATGCAATACCAATTAAAATACCAATGACATACTTCAAAGATATAGAAAACATACTCCAAAAATTTATATGGAACCAAAAAAGAACACGAATAGCCTCAGCAATCTTAAAAAGAAAAAATAAAGCAGGAGGCATCACTCTTCCGGATATCAAGGTTTACTACAAGGCCATTATACTCAAGACGGCCTGGTACTGGCATAAGAACAGGCACAGTGATCAATGGAACAGAACAGAAAACCCAGAAATAAACCCACAGCTTTATGGACAACTGATATTTGATAAAGGAGGAAAGAACATACAATGGAGTAAAGACAGCCTCTTTAACAAATGGTGCTGGGAAAATTGGACATCTACCTGCAAAAAAATGAAACTAGACCATCAACTTACTCCATGCACAAAAACAAATTCAAAATGGATAAAGGACTTAAACATAAGCCGTGAAACTATAAGCATCGTAGAAGAAAACATAGGTAGCAAGCTCTCCGACATCTGTAGCAGCAATTTATTTGCCGATTTATCTCCACGAGCAAATGAAATAAAAGGCAAGATAAACAAATGGGACTACATCAAACTAAAAAGCTTTTGCACAGCTAAAGACAATAAGAACAGAATAAAAAGACAAACTACACAATGGGAGAACATATTCGACAGCACGTCTGATAAGGGGTTAATAACCAAAATTTATAAAGAACTTATAAAACTCAACACCAGGAAGACAAACAACCCAATCAAAAAATGGGCAAAAGAAATGAATAGAAATTTTACCAAAGAAGACATACAGATGGCCAAAAGACATATGAAAAAATGCTCAACATCACTAATTATTAGAGAAATGCAAATTAAAACCACAATGAGATATCACCTCACACCAGTCAGAATGGCGCTCATCAGCAAAACAACACAGAACAAGTGCTGGCGAGGATGTGGAGAAAAGGGAACCCTTCAGCACTGCTGGTGGGAATGCAGACTGGTGCAGTCACTGTGGAAAACAGTTTGGAGATTTCTCAAAAAATTAAAAGTCGAACTGCCTTTTGACCCAGCTATCCCACTTTTAGGAATATACCCTAAGAACACCATAACACTGTTCGAAAAGAAGAAATGCGCCCCCATGTTTGTGGCAGCATTGTTCACAATAGCGAAGAGCTGGAAACAGCCCAAGTGTCCGTCAGAAGACGAGTGGATTAAAAAGCTTTGGTATATATATACTATGGAACAATATTCAGCCATAAGAAATGATGACATCGGATCATTTATAACAAAATGGATGTACCTTGATAACATTATACGGAGTGAAATAAGTAAATCAGAAAAAAAGAAAAACTGAGAACAGCATGATTTCAAACATAGGTGGGACATTAAAATGAGAATACGAGACACGTACAAGAGTGTGGTGGTTACGGGATGGGGGGAGGGAGGGGAGGGTGGGATAGGGAGAAGGGGAGGGACACAGGGAAAAACAGATAGAAGGTGACAGAGGACAATTTGACTTTGGGTAATGGGTATGCAGCACAATTGAATAGGAGATAATCTGGAGATGTTTTCATTGTACATATGTACCCTGATTTATTGGTGTCACCCCATTAAAGTTAAGAAAAAAAAAAGAAAAAAAAAAAAAAAAAGAAAAAAAAAAAGAAGCATTTGATATTTTTTTATTAAACAAGAACATCAGAAAAGCAAATGGTAAGTCAAAGAAAGTTATTCAATTATGCAAATGAGGTACAAAACCAACTTTTATTTCATTGGTGAAAATGCACTGTATAAAAGGCCGAAAGTACTGGAGTATCTGCACATTCCCTGACCCCCTAATTTTTGTGAGCAGTGTATTTTTGCATTTTCATACCATGCCCCTCCCATTTCTAATTACAGAAATCATGTCCATTCCTCAAACCCTGCCTGAATGCCACCTTCCTGTATAGCCGTGGGCTCTCCCAAGCCCACATTTGAGTGTGATTGGTCTTCCCCTCCCCTGCATCACTTTGTAAATCCTCATGATGGGCATTTACCGCACTGCACATTTTATATACGTGCGTTTCTGATTGTCCTATAGGATTCTGCACCTTGTTCATCTTCCTATCTCCAATTGAGGATGGTCAGATGAAGGCATGTTGTCACAAAGGTGAGAGTGAAACTAAAATGACAGACCAGATTGAAAAAAAGATCCAGAACAGGCCAGAAAAAATAAATGAAAACAATGTCCATAAAAAGAAAATATAGAAAACATGGATGAAAATTGTGTCAGTTCTGGTATGACACAGGGGAAGACGTGAAGTCCTGGGTAGGAGAGACCTGGAATGGATGACCTAACATCCCCAGCTTTTGCAGGTACACTTTAAAATATAGGCTGCTGAAGATGGAACTTTGGAGCAATATTCTGGCATATTTTCTGAAGGGAAAACATTTGATCTCTGGAGACAACTCCATAGAAGCTTGGCCTTGGAAAGCTGGCCCACCAAGGGGCTTCTGAAACCTTTTGACTCTTGAGTTCAGTGGCCTTTGAGATGCTTTGGTGGAGGGCAAGCAGCAGTGTTCATTGGGGTGCAAGCTTCCAAGCCATGCACACACCCTTAAAACAATCTGCTATGCAAACACATAGAAACCGTTAATAAGTTGTACCCAGACCTGCAGAAACATGATCAAAAACAGTGATTTATGTAATTTCTTTCTTTCCATTTGCCCTCTGGGTTGTCATTAGAATGATCAACCCATTCAGGGATAAAAACAAAACAAAACAAAACAAAAAACCCAAACACCAAAATACTACCTCACCTCTAAAATATCTGCAAAACCTGGGGAAAAGGAACACTTTTTTTTCTTGTTACTGGGAGAGAACTGAGGGGTGAAACTCTAAGCCAGTGAAATCTAGGGTGGAGACAGGTAGATATTTTTTCTCCCTTTCTTTTCTTTTTCTTCCCTTTCCCCAACCCCGTCTGTCACATCAGGGAGACTTTCTGACAAGGACTTGAACAGGTTCTGTAATGATCACCAGGTGTCCCCAGCACAGTGGCACATTATAATGTGCCCAGGAGCCCTGTAAGAGGGGAGGGAGGCATCACAGTGGCATACACATTCATGGGAGAATACAATTGCTGGGCTCCCTGGGGCTCTGCCTTGTTGCTCAGTGGAAAGGAGGGAACTTTATGTCCCTGGAGCCTGCTTGACAAGGACACTGGTATCCCAGTGTCCCAACTGTCAAAGCATGAGTTCTCAGGGAGGAAGGAAGGCCAGTTGGACACATGGGATGGGGTGGAATCAGGACCTGCCTCTGTGTGTGAAGAAGGGACAGGGTGGGGGGGGGGGGACCATGAAGGAGTCCACCCACCCAGATACTTTCTTATTCAAATGTGGACTGTCTTAAGTTGAGATTCCTGAAAGAAGACTAAGACAGGGAAGCTTGTGGGAGGGGCATGTTGAGGAGTTAAGCAGGGATATGGGCTCTGCTGGAGACCAGCTTCAGCCTGACCCCACAAGAATCTCTGGAGCACGAATCACACCACATAGTTGGTCTCTTTTGAGATAGGAAGGCTGCCTTTTGTATTTCCATGTTTGACCCCTGGCCATGGGGTTGGGTGAGGGTGGGGTAATTCCCACCCCCATTATCTGCAGGGCATATGTTCCAAGGCCCCCAGTGGATGCCTGAGACGGCAAATAATGCCAACCCTACACATAACGTATTTTTTACCTATGATAAAGTTTAATTTATAAATTAGGCACAGTAAGAGAGTAGCAACAATAACTAATAATGAAACAGAGCAATTATAACAATGTATTGTAATAAAAGTTACACGACTGTGGTCTCTCTCTGATACCCAATCTGCTAAGTGAGAGGGCTACTAAGTGACAAACGAAGTGTTCCCAGCTGGTGCAGAGCAGAACGAAATGAAGTCTCACCATACCACTCAGAACATTGTATAATTTGTAACTGATGAATTGTTTATTTCTGGAATTTTCCACTTTATATTTTTAGGCTGAACTTGACTGCGTGTAACAGAAACCAAGGGAAGCGGAACCGTGGGTGAGGGTGGGGGACTGTTGTGTTAGTTTGCTCAAACCGTCATAACGAAGCACCACAGACTGCAGGCTTCAACCACGGACATGTATTATGTCACAGCCAGAAGTCCCAGGTCAAGCTGACAGCAGGGTTGTTTCCTTCCAAGGGCTGTGAGGAAGGCTCTGTGTCAGACCTCTATCCTTGGCTTGTGGATGGCCATCTTCTCCCTGTTTCCTTCACATCATCTTCCCTCTGTGTGTGTCTGTGTCCACATTTCCCCTTTTTGTAAGGACACTAGTCATACTGGATGAGAGCCCACCCCAAAGAACTCTTCTTAACCTATTCTATTGGCAATGGCCTTATTTCCAAATAAAGTCACAAGATGAGTTACTGAGGGTTAGTATTTCAACATATAAATTTTTTTTGTGGGTGATGGGAAGCACAATTCAACCCATAACACCAGCTGCATTTTTTGGCCAGTTGGGGGATGGCTGACCCTACCAGCAGGTGGTAAAGAGCAAGCGGGCAGGGCACCACCAGCCTCCACTCTGTATAGGAGCCGAACAGCAAGCACTGCAGTACAATTTCTGGTGCTTTTATTTGGCAAGAGATAGGAAACCGTTGGAGGGAGGTCTTGGGGCAGAAGATTGACATAATCTGGCTATGTTGTCACAGGGTTAAGATAACTGCAAAGTCAGTAATTCAGGCTCAAGAAATAGAGTAATCTCCCTATGGTCACACAGACAGAAGGTGGTAGAGACAGGAGTTGAACCCAGGTAACCCAGGTCCTCTTGCTCTACAGCAGTGGTTCTTAACCTTTTTTGAGGTACCGAACCCACCAGTTTCATATGCGCATTCACCGAACCCTTCTTTAGTGATAAATAAAATATGATTTTTTTTTCCAAGTTCAAGACATAGGTATTTTTTTTTACTGGTGCACAAAATGAGCCGTGCATGAACATCACCTTGCTCAAAGAACAAAACTAACAAAGTGCATGAACTCACAACAAATTACGGTATTACTTTATTCTGGCCTCCGTGGCAGAGGCTTCTCCGAACCCCTGAGACCGACTCATCGAACCCCTAGGGTTCGATAGAACCCAGGTTAAGAACCACTGATCTACAGTCTTTGCTCTTTCTACTAGGTATATTTCCTTCCAAATATATTAGTTGCAAAATTTTTATTCTGTGTGTGTCTTTTATGCCTCCTTTTGGGTCTGTACATTTTCTGCTTGTTGGGATACCAAAAATATTTATTCACTCCCTGCTGTGTGCATGGCAACAGAAATTGTACTGTGGGGAATAAAGGAGTAGAAAACAGGGTTTCTGCTCTCAAGAAGTTTATAGATAAACTGTAAAGAAAAGAAAGGGTTTGTATTTAAATAATTTAAATCTAATGATTTGTACTCTTGGGGAGTTCTTATTTATTTCATTTGATCACCTGAAGGAAATTGTTATTTCTTTTTAAAGAACAACTCCACCTGAGAACTAGAAGCAGCCAAAATATGGGATTCCCTCTTCAATTTTATGGATTTTGATTCCCAGCTTAACTATTCAGTTAGCACATTAAAAGATAACTCCCTCCCCTCCCAACTGTAAGCCTCGCAAACCCTACCTATGATCAGAAACTCCAGCTGTGCCCTTGCTATTTCTCGCCTCATTGCCAGGAGTAAAGATTCAGCAATCTCTATTCAACTGACTGTCGCCAGTGACACCTGAGGCAAAGTAAAAACCAGCTCAGCAGCTCTGTCGCAGCTGAGCCTCTGTGACAGCGCGTTAGTGAAAGCAAGATGATTCCTGGGCCACCTCTGCCTCTCAACCATAATTGGGGTGGGGAGTTTCTTAGGTGATGGGCAGAAATGTTCAGTAAAGAATTTGCCCTCTCTTTAAGGGATTAGCCAAAAAAACATATATACATAATACATAGATCCAGACAACAGGGTAGCAATAGCCAGAGGGAATGGGGGGAGGGAGGGGTAGGAGGAGGAAGGCAAAGGGAAGGAATGTGGAGACTGAAAGAGACTGCTTGGGGTGGAGGGTGCACAATGCTGTGTGTAGAAGGTGTTACACTGAGTTGTATACTCGAAACCTGTACGGTTTTGCGCACCAATGCCATCCCAATAAATTCAAATAAATAAATTTTAAAAATAATTTTAAAAAATCTGCTCTCTCCCTTTGATTGAGACAAGGCCAAACGAAGAGTGTTGAATCAAATGACTATGCTGTTTACCTTTGGCCACTATCTTAGGTATTTTCAGGACTTGAGTATTTTCGGGACTGGAGACTCAAAAAAGCATCGTGTTTTAGGAGAACCAGCTCTGGGTATAAACTGACATTATAAGGACTTAGGGGTCTATCTCTGTTGCAATCTGTCTATGGACTGTGGAATCTTCAAGAAATGATTCATGAAGTAATCTAATTTTCTAGGTAACCCACAAGACCTTTATTTGGGTTTTACAGAGTACACAATGGGAAGCCAACAGAGCAGGACTTGGGCCCTGTAGCTCTTAAAATACCCTAATTTAGAAAGCTCATCAGTATTCTGTTTGAATTTGCCTCCTTGCTTTAGGTGAACATGTACAATCTCTCTGACTCTACAGATTAGAATAAATTCATGACCCCTACTGGAAATGAACAATGACCTCCGTTTTAGCTAACTTGTTCTCAGATAAAATGTTCTGAAGCCAGTGGCTGTTCACACTGGTTTCTTATAACTGTTCTTCAATGTTCCATAGTCCTGGAACTACATATCCTTTGCTTATCATAGCTTCTTACACAGAGATTCAAGTCCTTCACCCATCCATCCACCCATCTATGCATCCATCTACCCACTCAGTAAACGAATGTTTATTAACAACAATATTGCATGCCAGGTGCTATGAAACAATCTCCATTGCTCCCCTTTGGGAGGCTGATGGTTCAGGGAGTTCATATCTATGCCTTTTGCTTTTCTATTTGGGTGGTTTTGCTGTGCTCAGTCTACAGAAGAGGAGGCTTTCCAGAACTATTGTTTCTTTACTGATCAAGTTACTATAAAAATTCTCTGAGATTCAATATTGGAATTATTTGCAATTAGGAAGTTTTGATTTATTTAAACAAATCTACTTAGTAATAGTAAACTTTTTCCTTCCAAGGAGCCAAAAAAGACAAATATTTTTTTAAAAAAGTTGTTTGGGCAAGTTCCTCTGGGCTACAAAACCAGCAATAGTGTGTCAGTTTCAGAAATAAGACTACAGATATGACTACTATATTAACTAACTTCATGCTACCTAGGAAAAAGTACACTTGAAGCATGCAGAATGTAACCTGCCAAATAGTTTTGTACTGATTATTAAAAAATTAAAATTCTTTTAAAAAATTATTTTTTCATTTTTGAGAGAGAGAGAGAGAGAGAGAAGGGGGAGGAGCAGGAAGCATCAACTCCCATATGTGCCTTGACCAGGGAAGCCCGGGGTTTTGAACTGGCGACCTCAGTGTTCCAGGTTGACACTTCATCCACTGCACCACCATAGGTCAGGCAGAATTCTATTTTTTTATATGTAGCAATTGAATTTAAATATGGATCTACCAAAGAATATATGGCCTCTCATATGTATGAAGGATCCAATGGTGAGCAAGACTGATAAAGTTTCTGCTCTAATGGAACTGACGTTCTAGAAGGCTGGCATAATGCTCAGAGAAGCATTAGTGCAGTGCCCAGCATTCAGTGGGTGTGCATGAGTGTTAGTTCTTTTCCTTCCAGGTAGGGTTCACAAGCGAGAAATGGCAGTGAGACCCTGCATCTCTCCTCCATCTCCTCAAACTCTCAACTAGCCCTTCAATTTGCTGGTGTTGTTTGCTGTTTTGATGTAATAGAAAAAAATCACATGCTTACTACCAGTGGGAGCCTGGCTTGGAAGAAGCTGTAGCAGGCTCCTTACACATTAGAGTCTAAGAAAGTGTTCCCAGTCCTTGAAGAAAACCATTAGTTGGCTCACTGTAAGCGAATTGAATTTCTTCAGCCATTGTGAAAATGGCTGCAGATGGGTTGAGGAAGCTAAGAAATGCTCTACTGTTAAATCAGAAATAAAGCCGCTTGCTCAGGATACACTGTTGCCCAGGATGAGGTTTGCACAAAGAACTGGGAAAATGCTCAGTAAATTTCTCTGTTCTGCTTAAGTAACTCTTTTAATTAATTATTACTGACCCACTCCTTCAACACAAAAGGTGTGAAGCTATAAAGAATTGGCCTTGTTGACAGTACATTCCAGAGTCAAAAAGTAAAAAATCTGTTTTGTCTTTCAGTCTGGGACAAAGCTTTGTTGTGTTAGAATCTGCAACTTTGGGCTCTGGCCGGTTGGCTCCGTGGTAGAACGTCAGCCTGGCGCATGGATGTCCCACGTTCAATTCCCAGCCAGGGCACACAGGAGAAGTGCCCATTTGCTTCTTCACCCTTCCCCCTCTCCGTTCTCTCTATCTCTCTCTTCTCCTCCCGCAGCCAAGGCTCCATGGGATCAAAGTTAGCTCTGAGCGCTGAGGGTAGCACCATGGCCTCCGCCTCAGGGGCTAGAATGGCTCTGATTGCGGCAGAGCAATGCCCCACACGGGCCGAGCACTGCCCCCTAGTGGGCATGCTGAGTGGATCCCTGTCCGACAGGGCATGCGGGAGTCTGTCTGCACCTCCCTTTCTCACTTCGGAAAAATACAAGAAAAAAAGAAAGATTCTGCAACTTTGGTAGTGAGCTGTAATGGATACAATGTCTTATTAAATTATTTCTATGTTGGTGTGATAAAAGCTTCTTTTTTAAATAAAATGCTACGATAGGATTAATTACTGAAGAAATGAGAATCAAATTTTAATGTGAAAAAGGGCACAACATTATAAAAAATATGTGATATCTCTCTACTTAAAGGAGATGGGTTATAACTCTAGCATAGTTTCTTCTATTACATAAAGCCATACTATCTATTGTTTTTATTAAATAATGCCATATTGTTCTTTTTTCATTAGTAATTAAACATAAAGGTGTAGTGTCATTTAGTAACTTTCTTCCTTGTGGCAGATATTCTAATTGGTTTCAGAGTTTGGGGAGACATGTTAATCTTGATTATTAGGGGAATAAATGTAATAGAAAACTGTTATTCACTAACCTTATTACCTCTATGGAAACTTACCAGTAGCCTAAAGAAAAATGCTCTAATATTATTGCTTCATGTTGCCCAGTATTTGAGACACACATGTTTATGAAGCTTATTAAAGAGGTAGGGTTAACACCATGCAGCCGGAAGGAAAAATAAAGAGAGTTGGACATCTGAGAAACAAAACCCAGTCCAACCTACTAGTTGACTGGTCAAACAGTTGACTGGTCCACCACATAAGTGAAGTGGCTTACCCAAGGTTACAGAGCTAGTCAGAGCAGTACCAGAACAAGAACCTAGGTCTCCCAAACTGGCCAGGGCTGCTTCCACCTTTTTGAAGGAATGTTATATTCACTGTTCCTAAGTTTGTTTGTGGGATAGGTTTTATGAACTACCTATTTCATCTTTAATGGTTTGGTTTCCAGTTTCAAGTGAAAAGTAAGGCAGATACTGGTGTCTTATCTTAGAATCAGGGGAGAAACAGGTTCTCACAGCTTTTTTAAGGCACCAGGGTCTTTCAAGAAAAAAGGCTCTATTGTGAATAATGCTGTGATAAACAGGGATGTGCAGATACCTCTTTGATGTCCTGTTTTCATTTCCTTTGGATGGATACCATGGAGTGGGATTGCTGGGTCATTAGTAGTTCTATTTTTAATTTTAAATTTAAGTTAAATAAGACAAACACAATATAATATCACTCATATATAGAATCTAAAAAAACCAAAACCATAGAAACTGAGTAGATTGGTGGTTACCAGGGGTGGGGGGTGGGGTGGGGGGGGGAGATATTGGTCATAAAGTGCAAACTTCCAGTTAGAAGATAAGTAAGTTTTGGGGGTCAAATGCAGAGCATGAGGATGATAGATAGCAATACTGTGTCATGTACTTGAAAGTTGCTGAGTAGAGCTTAAATATTCTCACTGATAAAAGAAATGTTAACTATGATTTAACAGAGGACTTAGCTAATGCTACATTGGTTATCATATTGCACTATATGAATGTGTCAAATCACACCTTGTACACTAAACTTGCACAATGTTGTGTCAATTATATCTCAATAACAGTGAAAAAGGGGAAGAAAAAGACTCTACTACTAAATTTACTGTTGCATCTGAAAACATTGAGGCAAAGGCTCCTGTGACCAAGGTGACTGACGCTCCTGGTTTGGCTCGGATTGAGGAATTTCCCGGGAAATTAAAAACTTCCAATACTAAAACTGGAAAAGTTCTGGACATGCTCGAGTAAGCGGCTCACCCATCTGTGGCAGGAAGGAAATCTTTCTATTGCATAGAGGAAATCACACACACGTACTCACGCATGCATGCTCGCACATACACACATACCACAAGTGCACATAATGTGTAATTTATTGATCTGAGCTTAAAATGTTAGCAACCTTGTTAGCATCCCGGATACTTGCCCACAAAAGGATAAAAATATTCTAAAACACTTTGGCTAAAATCTTATTCACAGTTTGCAAATATACAAATATCTGTTCTCTATATCATAATTCAACAATGATTTTCTACTGTTGCCCACACGGGACACACAGCACCAAAGTTTCTGAAGTAAAAGGGAGATTTGATCATTATACTTTTTGGAGTTTTAATGAGTCCATCAAGGGCTGACTCATGATAAACTCTCCAAATCACAGGGCTTCTAAAAATTCTTTCTTCCCGGATAGCAAAGCCCAAATGTTTTAAAACTGTGAGGGAGCTGCTGACACTTTATTAAGCTGTTATTTGATTTAAATTACAGTTGTCAGAAGTGACACTTCCCTTCCACTCCTGCTTTTCAAAGTACAGTAACCATTACTACTTCTTCTTTTTTATTGATTTTTATTTATTGTTTACATAGATTCAAGTGTCCCACTGAATACATCTCCCCAACCCTGTGTTCCCCTCAACATCCCCTTGCTCCCCTCCCCCCAACACCCTCCCCACTTCCAACCAGGATTTGCTTTTCTGCTCTCTATAATGCTGAGTTTTATAAATATAGTTTCACCAATCTCTTTCCTTTCTCTGATCCCATCCTCTTATCACCTTTCCCTCTGCCCACTTTCCCTCTGGTCCCTTTGATCCCCCCTCTGCCTCTATTCCATTCCTCAGTTCACATTGTTCATTGCATTCCTCAAATGGCTGAGGTCATATGATATTTTTCTTTCTCTGCCTGGCTTATTTCACTTAACAAAATAGTGTCCAGGTCCATCCATGTCACAAAAGGTAAGATTTCCTTTTTCATGACTCCATAGTATTCCATTGTGTATATGTACCACTGCTTTTTAATCTACTCGTCCACTGATGGACACTTGGGCTATTTCCAGATCTTGGCTATTGTAAACAATGCTGCCATAAACATGGGGGTGCATTTGTTCTTTTCAATCAGTGATTTTTTGTTCTTAGGATATATTCCTAAAAATGAGATGGCTGGGTCAAAAGGCAGTTCCATTTTTAATTTTTTGAGGAATCTCCATATTGTTTTCCACAGTGGCAGCACCAGTCTGCATTCCCACCAGCAGTGCAGGACGGTTCCCTTTTCTCCATATCCTCGCCAGCACTTGTTCTGTGTTGTTTTGCTGATGAGTGCCATTGTGACTGGTGTGAGGTGATATCTCATTGTGGCTTTAATTTGCATTTCTCTAATGAGTAGTGATTGAACATTTTTTCATCTGCCTATTGGTCATCTGTATGTCCTCTTTGGAGAAGTGTCTATTCATTTCTTTTGCCCCTTTTTTGATTGGATTATCTTCCTGGTGTTGAGTTTTACAAGTTCTTTATAAATTTTGGTTATTAACCACTTATCAGACTTATTGTTGAATATGTTCTCCTATTGTGTGCTTTGTCTTTTTATTTTGTTCATATTGTCTTTGGCTGTGCAAAAGCTTTTTAGTTTGATATAGTCCCATTTGTTTATTCTGTCCTTTATTTCTGTTGCCTATGGAGATAAATCAGCAAATATATTGCTGCGATAGATGTCGGAGAGCTTACTGCCTATGTTTTCTTCTAGGATGCTTATTTATGGTTTCGTGACTTACATTTAAGTCTTTTATTCATTTTGAGTTTATTTTCGTGAATGGTGTAAGTTGGTGGTCTAGTTTATTATTTTTTTCTTTTTCTTTTTTTTTTTTTACAGAGACAGAGAGAGAGAGTCAGAGAGAGGAATAGATAGGGACAGACAGACAGGAACGGAGAGAGGTGAGAAGCATCAATCATTAGTTTTTCGTTGCCGTCGCAACACCTCAGTTGTTCATTGATTGCTTTCTCGCATGTGCCTTGACCGCGGGCCTTCAGCAGATCAAGCAATCCCTTGCTTGAGCCAGCGACCTTGGGTCCAAGCTAATGAGCTTTTGCTCAAGCCAGGTGGGCCTGCGCTCAAGCTGGAGAACTCGGGTTCTCGAACCTGGGTCTTCCGCATCCCAGTCCGACGCTCTATCCACTGCGCCACCTCCTGGTTATGCCTAGTTTATTTATTTTGCAGGTAGCTGCCCAATTTTCCTAACACCATTTGTTAAAGAGACTGTCTTTACTCTATTGTATGCTCTTACCTCCTTTGTTAAATATCAATTGTCCATAAAGGTGTGGGTTTATTTCTGGGTTCTCTGTTCTGTTCCATTGATCTATATCCTGTTCTTATGCCTGTACCAAGCTATTTTGAGTACCAGTGGCCTTGTAGTATAACTTGATATCAGGAAGTGTGATACCTCCCACGTTATTTTTCTTTTTCAAGATTGCTGAGACTATTTGTGTTCTCTTTTGGTTCCATATAAATTTTTGTAATATTTGTTCTAAATCTTTGAAGTATGTCATTGTTATTTTAATTGGTATTGCTTTGAATTTATAAATTGCTTTGGGTAATATAGACATTTTAATGATGTTTATTCTTCCTATCCATGAACACGGTATATGCTTTCATTTGTTTGTATCTTCCTTGATTTCTTTTATCAATGTTTTATAATTTTCCGAGTACAAGTCTTTAACCTCCTTGGTTAAATTTACTCCTAGGTACTTTATTTTTTTGGTTGCAATAGTGAAGGGGATTGTTTTCTTAATTTCTCTTTCAGACAGGTCATTGTTGATGTATAAAAATGCCTCTGATTTCTGAATATTAGTTTTATATCTGGCCACTTTGCTGAATTCATTTATCAGGTCCAGTAGTTTTTTGACTGAGACTTTAGGGATTTCTATGTACAGTATCATATCATCAGCAAATAATGATAGTTTTACTTCTTCTTTTCCAAGTTGCATGCCTTTTATTTCTTCTTCTTGTCTAATTGTTATGGCTATGACTTCCAGAACTATGTTGAATAAGAGTGGTAAAAAGGGGCACCCCTGCCTTGTTCCTGATCTTAAGGGGATTGCTTTTAATTTTTGCCCATTGAGTATGATGTTGGCTGTGGGTTTGTCATAGATGGCCTTTATCATGTTGAGGTACATCCCCTGTATTTCCACTTTACTGAGAGTTTTGATCATAAATGGGTGCTGGATTTTATCAAATGCTTTTTCTGCATCTATTGATATTATCATGTGATTTTTCTCCTTTCTTTTGTTTATGTGATGAATCATATTGATTGATTTGCAAATATTGTACCAGCCTTGGCTCCCCAGAATAAATCCCACTTGATCATGATGTATGATTTTTTTCATGTATTGCTCGATCGGTTTGCTAAATTTTTTTGGAGAATTTTAGCATCTAAATTTATCAGGAATATTGGCCTATAGTTTTCTTTCTTTGAATTGTTTTTGTCTGGTTTTGGAATCAAATTATGCTCACCTCATAAAAGGAGCTTGGAAGTCTTCTCTCCTTTTGAATTTTTTGAAATAACTTGAGAAGGATAGGAGTTAGTTCTTTTCTGAATATTTGTTAGAATTCACCTGTGAAGCCATCTGGCCCAGGGCTTTTGTTTGTTGGGAGTGTTTTGATAACTGTTTTGATATCATTTGTTGCAATTGGTCTGTTTAGGTTTTCTGATTTTTCCAGATTGATTTTTGAAAGATTATAGGTTTCAAGGAATTCTTTCATTTCACCTAAGTTGTCTAAATTTTTGGCATAGAGTTCTTCATAGTA
Organism: Rhynchonycteris naso; assembly: GCA_037038555.1. Classification (NCBI taxonomy): domain Eukaryota; kingdom Metazoa; phylum Chordata; class Mammalia; order Chiroptera; family Emballonuridae; genus Rhynchonycteris; species Rhynchonycteris naso. Next base: position 253,713,289 of record CM072995.1, read on the forward strand.
TTTTCATACAACGCTTTGTATTTCTGTTGTGTCAGTTGTTACTTCTCCACTCCCATTTCTAATTTTATTTATTTTAGTTCTTTCTCTTTTTTTTCTTGGTGAGTCTGGTTAAAGGTTCATCAATCTTGTTTACCTTTTCAAAGAACGAGCTCCTGATTTCATTGATCCTCTGTATTTTTTTAGTCTCTATGTCATTTATTTCCACTCTGATCTTTATTATTTCCTTCCTTGTACTTCCTCTGGGCTTTACTTGCTGTTCTTTTTCCAGTTCTTTTAGATGCAGGGTTAAGTTGTTTATTTGAGCTTTTTCTAGCTTCATAGGGTATGCCTGTAATGCTATGAACTTCTCTCTCAGTACTGCTTTTGCAGTGTCCCATAAATTTTGAGTGGTTGTATGTTCATTTTCATTTGTTTCAAGGAAATTAATTTATTCCTTGATCTCATTGTTAACCCATTCATTATTTAATAATGTGCTATTTAGTTTTCAAGTGTTTGAGTGTTTTTCAGTTTTTCTATTGTAATTGATGTCTAGTTTCATGCCATTGTGATCAGAGAATATGCTTGATATGATTTCAATCTTCTTAAATTTATTGAGATTCGTTTTGTGTCCTAACATGTGTCTTATCCTAGAGAATGTACCATGAGCACTTGAAAAGAATGTATATTCTGCTGGTTTAGGGTGAAAGGTTCTAAAGATATCTATTAAATCCAATTGATCTAATGTGTCCTTTAAGTCTGCTGGTTTTTTTATTAATTTTCTTTCTTGAGGATCTATCCAGTGATGCTAGTGGGTTATTGAAATCCCCTACTATTATAGTATTACTGTTGATCTCGCCCTTTATATACATCAAAATATGCTTTATATATTTAGGTGTTCCTATATTAGGTGAATAAATATTTATAATGGTTATCTCTTCCTGTTGCATTGCTCCCTTTATCATTATGTAGTGTCCTTCTTTATCTCTTACTATAGCCTTTGTTTTAAAGTCTATTTTGTCAGATATAAGTATTGCTACCCCAGCTTTTTTTCATTTTCATATGCATGAAAAATTTTTTTCATTCCTTTACTTTCAGTCTATGTGTATCTTTTGTTTTGACATGGGTCTCTTGTAGATAGCATATGTATGGATCTTGCTTTTTTTATCCATGCAGCTACCCCATGTTTTTTGATTGGAGAATTTAATCCATTTACATTTAAGATTATTATTGATATGTTGTTGTTTATTGCCATTTTATTCTTTAAATTTACATTCCTCTTTTACTAGATTCTCCCCTCCCCTTTATTCTGTTTACAACAGGCCCCTTAACATTTCTTGCAGCATTGGTTTGGTTGTAATAAATTCCTTGAGTTTTGTTTTTTTTTTATTTTGGTCTGGGAAGCATTTTATTTCTCTCCAATATTAAATGATAGCCTTGGTGGATAAAAAGTCTTGGTTGTAAGCTCTTGTTTTGCACTACTTTGAATATTTCTTGCTATTCCCTTCTGGGCTCAAGTGTTTCTGTTGAAAAGTCAGATGTCATCCTTATGGGGGCTCCTCTGTAGGTGATTGACTGCTTTTCTCTTGCAGCTTTTAGTGTTCTTTCTTTCTCTTAGCTTTGGTATTTTAATTATGATGTGTCTTGGTGTAGGTCTCTTTGGGTTCCTCTTTAATGGAATTATCTATGCTTCTTGAACTTGTGTGACTTTTTCCTGCATCAATTTAGGGAAGTTTTCAGCTATGATTTTTTTCAGTCAAGTTCTTTATCTCTTGTTCTTTCTCTTCTCCTTCAGGACCCCCTATTATGCAAATGTTGTTTCTCTTCATGTTGTCACAGAGATCTCTTAGAGTTTCCTCAGACTTTTTGATCCTCTTTTCTTTTTGCTGTTCTGCTTCCGTGCTTTTGCTTATCTTGTCCTCTAAATCGTTGATTCAATCCTGCTTCATCCAGCCTCCTTTTAATTCCTTCTAGTGTAGTCTTCATTTCTGATATTGTGTTTGTCATTTCTGTCTGATTCTTTTTTATAATTTCAATGTCCTTTTTTATGCCTCCTATCTCTTGTTTAGGTGCTCATTTTGTCCATCTATTGATGCTCTGAGATCCTTGAGCATCCTAACAATCATTATTCTAAACTCTGCATCTGGTATCTTGGTTAGTTCAATCTCATTGAGGTTTTTTCTGGGGATTTCTCTTGTTGATTCCTTTGAATTGCATTTCTCTGTCTTCACATTTTGTCTCTGTATAGACTGCTCCTTTGGATGTGTTGTTTGTGTAGCTAGCTGAGTATAGGGTTGGTGTTGTCTGCCTCCAGCTTTCAGTTGTGTTGTTTCTAGATCTTCTTGGGTTGGCTTCAGCTGTTTGTATTCTGCTGTGGGCTACTTGTCTGCTGCTACTGCTCTTTTTGCTGTTTGTGACAGTGTTTTCTATGCCTTAGCTGGTCATGTGTGAGGAGCCTTTCCTTATGATACCACTCTAACTAGGGTTGTTAGGTCCTGAGCTGATGCTCTCCATATCTGGCTGCTGGATGTACCTACCCTGAACCACTCTGGCCAGAACCTTGTGCAGATCAGCGGGAGTCACTGCTTTTGACTGGCCCTTAACCACCTTCTTGGAGCTACAGGTGATCCAGAATTTGTGGCTGCCTCTGCTGGACCCTGATTCCATTGTAAATATCAGCTGCATTCCTAGGCTGGCTTTTATCTACTCTTGGCTAGTGTGTGTGGCCTCTCTCCTGAAGTGTGGTCTTTCTTCTGGTCCCCCACTGCCTCTGCCTCCTTGGGCACTCGAGTACTGGCATGGGCTTGTGGGCCACAGCTTGGTCTGCTCTGCAGGCATGGGGGATTTCTCTTCTTGCTGAGTTTTGCTTCCAGCAGTTGTGCGGCCTGCCTCTTCGGGTTCTGCCCCTGTGGGTGTGAGGGACACTTCTTCAAGCTATGCCTCTCACCTTTGTCGTGCAGTCCGCTGGACTCCATCCCTCACAGGCGCATGGGCTGCCTCTCTGGGCTACACCCCACTGCCACTGCACAGGCTGCCTTGCTGGGCTCAGCCCCTATCCGCCGTGCGGGCCCAGCACTACAGCTGCATCTGCAGCCGGGTCCTCTTGCCCTTTGAACCGTATATGGCAGGTTGGGGGGGGGGCTGTGCAGCCCAGACCTCAGCACTCAAAACATGTGTCCCTGATACGCCCCTGCTTCTAAGTGTCTCTCTGCACTGACTGGAGCAGGGGAGCCTCTGGTGGGCAGGGCAATTGCTTTCTTTTGCTGACTTGGTTCTTCCAGGAAGAATGCTCACTTTAGGTTTGGGAAGTGACTCAGTACAGGGGTCAGAGTGACTGTCCCCCACAGCCTCTTCCTGTGCCCCCGAGACTACACTCGCCTCTTGCAACTCTAGTCCTCTTGGCACTCCCTACTCCTGGAGTCTTGGGTAAGTGGCTGTGAATGAGATTTTCTATGTGGTCCCTTTAAGACAAAGCCTAGGTCTGAGAGTTCTATCCCCCTCTTGCAAACAGTAACCCAGCTCTTCTTTCAGCTAAATACTGTCCGTACACCTCCTCTAGACTCGGGCTCCAGGCTGGCATTCCGGTCTTGTGGCTGAGGACCCACAACTCTCTGGTCAACTCACCCCACTGTGAGAGACCCTCTGGGCCGTCTCTTGCTCTTGGGAGCGGGGCAGCCCTTTCTGCCTCTCTGCCTCTCTTACCAGCTCAGTGTGGTTCCTTCGGTGATGCTTGGTTATAGATTCCTCTTAGTTTAGTCCAAAATTGGTTTTTCAAGGTGATTGTTTCTAAGTTGTAATCCACTTTGGTTCTGGGAGATGGAAGTTGTAATGTATGCTGACTCTGTTGCCATTTTCCCTCCCCATTACTACTGCTTATCTGGGACATTGCATACAGCTACTCTTCCCCTTGATTAATACACTGAGGGAATATTTTTGCTTTATGTTAAAACATTGCAGCATATGACTGTGTTTCTTAAATATTCCCTTTCTCCCCCCCCCCTTTTTTCTGCTATAAGAGTGGATACATTGAAATTCTACTTCTAGTGGGAGGAAGAAACCCATGTTTGGAGGATGTTTTTCTTGCTGGTCATTTAAAAATTTTGTTGATCACAACCTTTAGCATCCACATACATATTTGTCATTACAGGCGCCAAGATGATACAAAACAAGGAAATATATACCCAATTATTTGACTCTTTAATGAAGAAAACTTCTTCCTGAACTTCAGCTGCATTCTTTTTCTGACTTTCTGGTTTTCCTGTCCCTCAATCTACCTTGATTCAGGCCATGACTTGCATCCTCCTTTGCTCCTATGCATGTGGATGAACACAGTGAGAGGTGTTTTAAATATTGTGGTGTGGCTGGGCCACTGGGTCTGAAAGTAATATCTGTGAGAAACAGTTTTCAAAGGAATCATCAGATTCTAGAGCTGGAGTCTCAGTTCCATGGTCTTGGTATGTATTCCTGTGTTTTCATTTCATTTTATGTGCCTTTTACTTTTCTCAGTTTACTTTCAGCCGTTGTACTCAGAAGAAAAGTGAGAGAAACAAGAAAAAGTAAAGTAAGAGCCTGGGAGGGATCAGAGAAGACCAGCATTTTTCATCTCTAGATATCTGAGGTCTTTCCTCCTCTTCCTCTTCTGCGATTCATGATTCCTTTTCATCTGTCTAGTCAAAGTCGACAGTCACTGTGCTGAGGGTGGAGCCCCAACACTGGTGACAATTAGGAATGTAAGAGAATGAAGAGGGAGGATGTGAGGCTGTGGGAATGTGAAGGCTGAGATTTGGGGTCCTATCACAGAACCTGGGAATTCACTTGGAGTAAATTTTCAGGAGACAAAAGCTCCTGTTGCAGAATTACTGGGGGTATCAGATTGCATGTGAGCGAGATTCAATGGTACAAAAGATCAACAGGAGAAACAAGAGGACCAACAGAGTGAATGGTCCTAAACAAGCACAACTAAATTGTGAATTTCTTATTGTTTATTCCTCGTTACCGTGAAGGCCAAGTGACTCATAGGTATAGTACCTCAGGTTTACCTTACAGTAGGTTTTACTTGTCTGCAATTGAACATTCTACACAAGCCTGGCTCCTGCATGTGGTCTCCCAAATGGGTGGACCCCAGGGATAATGTATTTTGCAAGTTCTGGCTTCAATGGCAAAGAGGTTCTTCTTATTCACATGTCTAGGTCCCCAGAACACTGCCACATGTACTTTCAGGCCTCTTTTTCAAAAGAAATGAGATTAAGGAAGGAAAGGGTAGGGAAAGGAGAGAGAAGGCAATGTTCCACATTTTCCCTTTTAACTCAACATTGCAGACTTTCTGAAATGATTCCAGCCAGATTATCTACAGGACAGGGCTTAGCACGAGCTGACAAGACATTCTGGTTCCAAACCAAATCTCTACTCTTGGCTTTGGCTGTAACTCCATTCATCTGGACAACTGGAGACTCAAAGGCTTGCTATATAAACATAATGGGAGACAATAGGTTTGTTATAAAAGGTTTTCTGACAAAGTCCAAATGATGGAATATGACTATATCCTATTTTAATAGGGAGAAAATAAAAAACTGTCTGGACAAAAAGTGGAAGAAAAGAAAAACTAGAAATTCTAAGGATCTCAGTTAAGCTTTAAGAATTTATCTATTTTCTCTTTATCTGGAATGGTTTATTGAAGTTTAAGGCAAAAGGTGACCTTAAAGTTTAGTACAGTCATTTTATTAAGGAGGATCATGTGCCCCAGAGGTTAGTGTGTTGCCAAGGGTCAGCCAGCTGATCAGTAGCAGAAGTGGTTCTAGGACCAGGTTTCCTGATTTGCAATCCTGTAGTCTTTTCATTGCAACATTGCTTCTGATGTGCAGGAGGGTGAAATGAGAACCATGAGCCATATTCCCTACCAAGGCTTAGAGGGTAACAGCAGGGATCAGGGTGGAGGGTAATGAGTCAGGAAGCCTTTAAAAGGGGTTGGGGAGCAGCCTCTTCAGCTGTTTCCTCATTCCACCTCTTCCTGTGAATTCTCCCCAAGATCCAGCATCTGTAATTCCTCTGTGGGCTTAATGTGACCCTATTTAGAAATGTTCAAGATTTTAGTGCTTTAATTCTGGCTTAAATTTGATGAATTTGGGAATATTTATTATAGCTGGATATATTTTCTTAAAATTCTGATTTTTATCTGAACAGTTGTAGACTGCCTTATCTTTCCCATGCTCCCTACCACCACCACCACCACCACATACACATAAGGTTTGTTTATTGGGTTCTATTTTTCAAACTCAGGAATCCATTTTGTTCCTACTTTTCTAAAGCTTCTTATTCCCCCCGGTGTCTGTTGAGTAGCAGACACTTAACGCTTGACATACAATCAGGGGAGACCCAAGTGCCATGCTACCTATGGAGAAACGCCTCTCAGATCTACATGCGCTCTTGGTTGTGTGATGGATACCACTCTTATGAGAATCCCAAGGAAGTCTTCCTCTCAGCACTATTGGGTCATCTAATCCAAGACAATTAGCCTTAATCTCCTCATCTAAGAATGATAATAACTCAAAGTAGCTATTTAACTCATAGGAGTGTGAAAATGCCATGAAGAAACCAAAACACAGTCACAAGTTTTAAAGTGCTGTACAAATACTTGACATTGCACACCTAGACTCTACATTTTCATTGTTTGAAAATCTCAGAGGTCTGCTAAAAATGGTTAAATTTAACCCAGACTTTATTTTTGAAAACAAATTAATATTTTTAAAGAATGCATGTCCCTAAAAAATGAGATATCAAATTATTTCAAGCAAAGAAAAATGTTTTGGAATTCTCTAGAATTCTCTGCCCTCTCAGAGTATCAAACAACTGCTTGGTGTTTGATAGTCCTCTGGCTGCCACAGCTTATCTAGGAAATTGACAGCGTTTTGCAGTAGATGGATGGCCAATGTGCTGGACTACAGAAGAGGATGAACGCACTGCCTTCAGCTTTTGTTGACCATTCATTTCCAGGGCTCCCATTATGGGGCTATTTCAATGAGTCCATCAAACTCGGGGTCATGGTGGAATAGGTAGCTGCCATTTGTGCCTCAGAAACACACCACTTTTGCGTGTTCACACTTAAAAACATTTCCACGTTGTATGGGAATCATATAATTTCAGAGGTGGTAAAACCCTGAGGTCACACTCAATCGACTTACACTTTAAAGTCATTCCAGCTGGGAAGACTGAGGTGGAATGAGACTGTGTAGAGCACAGGGCTGGTGGTCCTGAGCCCTGAGCCCATTTCCTGACCTCTGTTCTGCCGAGTCGAGGAGAGGGCTGTGGCCTTCATCTGGGGATAACATGAAGATACTCCAGAGCAGTGACTATCAACGAGGGAGAATTTTGTGCCCCACCCTACCCTTAGTGGACATTTTTGCCATGACTAGATGGGAGTGCTACTGACATCTAGTAGTTCAAGGCCAGGGATGCTGCTGAACCTCCTGCAATGAACAGGACAGTCTCCAGCACAAAGCATCATTCAGCTCAAAATGCCAGTGCTACGGAGGTGGAGGAATCCTGATCTAGAGAAGTTGTTAACTCAGGAGTTGGGGAGACTTGGATTCAAACTCCAGATCTGCTGTTCTCTGGCCTTTGAAGTAGGTTAGTTAACCTGTCTGTGCCTCAGTATCTTCATCTACAATGGGCATTACAATAGTGCCAATTGCATGGGTTCTCACAAGGGTTAAATAAGACACGGCACATAAAATACAGGAACTCACATAATGCTGATGCTAAATGAATGTTATCTACTAATGTTATTATACCTGTAAAATTGACTGTTTAGAACTGAGTGATTAGGCGCATGTCAGGAAAATCAAACAGTGCCTGTGTCCTGCCCTTGAAGGCATTTACAGTTTGGTAAGGCAAGCAGACCCCTAAATTCTGCTTCCATACCTTTCAGGGGCAACACAATCAGCTTAGAAGCCCTATGAAGGCTAGGATTGTCCCTCCCCTACCCCCTGGATCCTCAGGACCTAGCATAAGGCCTCCCTAAGTAGTGAGCAAATAAGAGAATGAATGGAGTGATCAGGGAGGGTCCTAAGGTCCTTGCTGAAATTGGATAACAGTAGCATGACGTAAACAATAACACCAATAACGCTTAGGATCATGGTCTATGTGAATTATCCAAGCGATGGAAAAGTATAGCATGGGCAGGGGCACAGCCCCCATGAAGGTGTGAGTGTGAGAACAAGCTGGATGTTTAGGGGCCTCAGGTGCTCCGAGTGTGAGATTTCAACTCTGGAATTTTCGTAGATGTGGACGAGTTGCATCCAGGAGCTTCCTCTACCCTGTTGGCCATCAACAGGCAGCACAGGTAGCACTGGTGGCCACTGAGCAGTGCCACCCCAGACGTAGAGACAAACAGGTTAGGGATACCCCCCTCCCCCCCCGTTGGAACCTAACCTGTTTTTAAAGGAGAAGATCCTTGGTTAGGTGGTTTCTTGGGGCAGAAGGGTACTTGTGTGGTAATTGGGGGAGTTAGGGCCAAATGGGAGGGAAGATGGGGAAGGCTTGGGTGCCATACGAATGCGCTTAAACTTGAACAGAGGGTTGATGCTGTCTTGATGTTATTTTAAGAAATTGTGATAGTTAACCTATACTGAGAGTTTATTTTTGTGACAGGTCCCCTTTTAATCCCTTTAAAAGGATGAACTGATTTAACCTTCACAACAACTTCATCAAGCAAACACTGTTGTTAGCATCATTTCCTGGATTGGCCAACTGCGGCACAGGGGATTTAGTAGCAGCTGAGAAGAGAAGAGCCAGGATTCGAACCATTACATTCCATTCTGGTGTCTGTGCCATTAACCATGCTGCCTGTGGACTTGGTAGCCATGTTGAGCGCCCACGAATGGGCCCCTGTCAGAGATGGGGAGAGGGGGGCAGCTTCTGCAGAGCCAGGGAGACAGGTGAGGGGAACTGGCACTGCAAGAAGGACAGGAGGACGATGTGGGGAAGAGGGAGTTGAGGGCTGATCCAGAACCACCAGAGGCAGATTTAATGGTGGGTGCATCAGGCACGCGCCCTGGGCCCCAACTTCTGAAGGGCCCCACAAAACCCCAACTTAACACTTTGTTCTAATGACACCAAGTTTGGTTTCATATGTGCAATTTTAACATTAATAGTACATAATATTTTTTATTTATTTAAAAATATGGTTAACATTCATTTTTATTTTCCCCATCTTTCTTTTTTTTAAGGGGCCCAATATTTTCTTCTGTGCCCAGGGACTCAATCAACCTTAATCTGCCTCTGGGAACCTCTGATGGTATCTGTGGCCTGAGAAAGGTGGTCCCCAACAGCTCTTGATCAAGAAGATTCCAGTGTGCTATTTAAAAAATATTTTTTAAAAAATTTATTGATTATAGAGAGAGAGGAAAGGAGAAAGAGAGAGAAACATCAATTTGTTGTTCCACTTATTTATGCATTCATTGGTTGATTCTTGTATGGGCCCGGGGATTGAACACTTAACCTTAGCATATTGGACAAAGTTCTAAACAACTAAGTTACCTATCTTGATGGTCTGTACTTTATTTAAAACAGAAAGGTTTTAATCACTTATCCAAGTGCCAATTTAAAATTTCTTTAACATTCAATGACGAAAGGATGGAAGAATCTCCAAGAGAAACTGGTTCATAGTCATCCTCCGGCCTCGCCCTTCCAAGGGCAGTTGTGCATTTAGCATGGATGCTACAAGGCTCCAGAGGTGCCAGAGCCAGTGAAGACAAGGTGACACAGGTACATGTGCTTGGGGAGACTGCCCATGGTCATGTCTCTTAAATAAAGAGCCCACATATATTTTAGCCCTTGGCTATTGCTTTTTAAAAACCAATTTATTGTTTATGTGTGAATTATTTTATTGGATTTTTGACGTTCAGGGTTTATATTTTTATGATGTCAAATCTGTCAGTTATGTTGTTGAAAGTTCTTCAATTGCTTTTACGTTGATCAGAAATAATTCTTCTTCTTCTTCTTCCTCTTCCTCTTCCTCCTCTTTCTCTTCCTTCTCTTCTTCTTCTTCTTCTTCCTCTTCCTCTTCCTCCTCCTCCTCTTCTTCTTCTTCCTTTTCCTCCTCTCTCTTCTTCTTCTTCCTTCTCCTCTCTCTTCTTCTTCTTTCTTCTCTTCTTCCTCTTCTTCTTCTTCTTCCTCCTTTTCCTCCTCCTCATCCTCTTCTTCTTCCTCCTCCCCCTTTTTCTCTCCCTCTTCCTCTTCTTCTTTATTCTTCAAGTCTGGGAGAGAGAGACAGGAACATCAAGCTGTTGCTCTATGTGCCTTGACTGGGGAATCAAACCAGCAAACCTCTGTTCTTCAGAACGACGTTCCAACCAACTGAGCTATCGGTCAGGGTTTAATTTTCCTTTCCTTTTCCTTCCTTCCTTCTTCTTTCCTTCCTTTCACAGAGAAAGGAAAGGGGAGAGAGAAGAGGGGCAAGGGAAGCATTCATTTGTTGTTCCACTCAGTTGTGCACTCATTGGTTGCTTCCTGTGTGTGCCCTGACCAGGAATCAAACTCACAACCTTGTTTGGGGACAACGCTCTTAACCAACTGCTCTTACTGGCAAGGGGTGAAGTCATTCTTCTCATAGAGAAATTTTTTCTCATATTCTCTTTAGTTTCTTTTTTTTAAAATAATTTTTTTATTATTCATTTTAGAGAGGAGACACAGAGAGAGAGAGAGAGAGAGAGAGAGAGAGAGAGAGAAAGGGGGGAGGAGCTGGAAGTATCAACTCCCATATGTGCCTTGACCAGACCAGTGCAGGGTTTTGAACTGGCGACCTCAGTATTCCCAGGTCGACACTTTATCCACTGCGCCACCCCAGGTCAGGCTCTTTAGTTTCTTCATGTTACTTTTATATTTAATTCATGACAATGTCAGAAATCTATTTTGGAGTATGGTATGAGAATTTCTGTACCTAATTTATATGTTTCATTCATTGAATAATTAATAGCTTTTTATATATTTTACAATCTGTATCAGGTATATCTCTTTCTATTAATCTAATTCTTACATGAATACCATGCTTTTAAATTGTTATAGCTTTAAAATATGTTTTCATATTTATTAATAAATGTTTCACTCATCTACTCTCTTAAAATTTAATTAATAATTCTCATTCTGTTGAGCATCTATAGTTTAAATTTCAATGTTATTTATTTATACTCTATGTTGTTAATAAGAGATATAACTAGGTAGATTCTAAAGATCTAATAACCAAGTGAATGAAAGAGTGTTTTCCAGGTCACTCACATTTGATGTCCCCAGGAGGATGATAGAGCCTTTCATATGACATAAGAGAAGGGAGAGAGAACTTGGGGGTTGAGTGGGCAGGGGCTGGGGAGGAGGGTGTAGAAAGGTGGTTGAGGGAAATGGAAATGATGTAGTTTGTTTTACATATGCTGAAACATCTGAGAAGACAGTTTATTGGAGAACCTTGGACAGACATATTGATTGGGGAGATGACAATGTTGAGAGCTAGATGAAACCATGGGGTTGCACAGGATTTCTCCACTGAGTACAGAGGGCTTAGGGAACTCTGAGAAACACATTTAAGAGGCCAGTGAGCCAAGGAAATAGAAATGGGAAGAGAATGGTGTCCCCAAGCCCACAAGGGACAGAGGAAGGTGAACAGGCAAATACTACTGACAGGACAGACCACATAAAGAACAAAGAATGGCTATTTTACTTAACAACACTGAGGCTATTGGAGAAGAAATAGAGAAAATGGGAGAGATACAACATTTTAAAAAATATTAAGTACTCTGTATTTTTTAAAGAAATACATGCTCTTCAGAATAAAGAAGCTCTCCAAGACACAAGCAAGAGAAAGTTAAGTGTGCATATTATAGTAGTCATTTCCCCTGTGTTTTCCATTTATTTCTAAAACAAAGGATTAGCTTGAAACAGATCACAGACAGGGCAGTGAGCCTTTGGGATACTCAACAAGAGCAAATGCTGAAGCACTCTGTAGAGTTTCAGGGAAGTGTTGTGTGTGGAAACAGATTTCAGTGTGACAGACAGAGGGGAGAAAGTAGAGAGACTTGGCTGGCAGTAAGAAGTGAGCTGGTCAGACAGCCTGACAGCCCTGTGTCCGCAGGGCACAGTGAATGCTTGCTGGATTATAAATTGCCAACATTGCCCATCTTCTGGGGCTCTTGGGTGATCACAGCCTAAAGCTACTTTTCTACTATTACCATTGTCCACTTCTTTACCTTATTTTTAGTGTGGTGTATCTTTTTCATCTCTCTGCTTTTAAACCTTCTATGTATTATATCATATGTTGCATCACATTACATTATATTATCAAACTTTTTGGGTATGGTATGATATGATATTATCAGACTTTCTGTATCAGGCTTTTGCTTGACAAATTCAACAATAATCTAAATCTGATCAAGCCAATTGTCCATTTTTTTAATATGACCTTTCCACAAGTTTTAACAATATTTTCAAAAGTTGCTCACTCCTTCATTTTGAAACACAGCCCAGGATTCTTAGTGGGGTGGGGGTGGTGGGACAAAGTAAAGGTCTTCTGAGAGAAAACACTATTCCCCCATAAAGTAATATGGCCTGGAGTCTGAGTACACACTATGCATGTGATGCAGGAATCCCATGCCAAGAGGTAAGCTTGGAACAGATCCCAGGGTGGTGAGCCTTTGGGAGGCTCAGCAAAAGCAAATGCTAAACCATTCTGTAGGGACGTTTCTACGCCGCAGTAAAGATGAGCTACACTGAAATATAATACAAAACACATTAAATTTAATTTTCTAAATAAAAAATCCCATCGGGAAAATGGTCTATTATAATATGTGCACTTAACTAAATCTTGCTCGTGACTTGAAGAACTACTTTATTCTGAAAAGCATGTATTTTAGAGTTCTTTAAAAGTAGTGTATCTCCCCCATTTTCTCTATTTCTTCTTCTGAAACTATTATTTAGTCATATTTTGGTCCTTCTTATTTTATGTTACATGATTCTTAATGATGTTTTCATCTGTGTGTATATACACACATATGCATGTATAAGCATATATGTATATATGTAGTTGTAAATTTATTTTTGTTGAAGTAATACATATACAATGTTTAAAAGCTAAATGGTTTGACAAGACTTACGACAAGATAAATAGTTCCTTCCTCACAATAGAGTTCAACTCCCAAATACATCATTTTAACTCTTTTCTGTTTATTTGTTTTTTCTAATATTTACCTCTGTATTTCTACAACATGCTGATGCTGTTATTGGGTTTTCAGGTTTCAATATCAGCTACTGATTTCTTCTATAGAGGATGAGGAACTAGTTCTCTTTTATACCTTTCTTAGGTGCATACTCCTTCCTTCCACTATATTTTAAACTTGTCATGCAAGTTTTTATCTCTACTATCACATTTTTATTTTCCAAAAGATTATTTTGTTTCCCAGTTGTTTAATTTTTTAGATTTATATTTATTCATTTTAGAGAGAGGAAAGACAGAGAGAAAGAAGGAGAGAGAGAGAAGGGAGAAGGAGCAGGAAGTATCAACTCCCATATGTGCCTTGACCAGGCAAGCCCAGGGTTTCAAACCGATGACCTCAGTGTTCCAGGTTGACACTTTATCCACTGCACCACCACAGGTCAGGCCAGTTGTTTCTTTTTTAACTGTCTTCTGTTATTGTTTAATGTATTTGTTGTCTTCTCTCATAACTGAAAGTATTAGTTACAGTTTTTTTAAAAAAAATATTTTTTGTTTCTTTTTCTGTTTCTTCTGCTTCCATGTATTGGCTCTGTTTCATTAAAGTTTCTTTTCTTTTTTACACACAGTTTTCAATCAACGTTTTAGTCATCACTCTTCAAAATGAACCTAACCAAAAATTACTAGACAGTGGAGGAAAAGCATTTTATAGAAAAACGCGTCGAAATTTTATCTTGAGTTGCTCAGTTTCCCAGTGGGAATGAACTGCACTTTGCTGTCTGAGAGGAAGATGTGGCTGCTCATGTTCTCAGAGTCAAATGTAGGAAGGGGCAGGGGCTCACCTTGCCCCCTCAGTCTTTAGTATGGTCCTTCTCCACAGTTTAGTTGGGTTTTGCTAAATCCAGACTCCATCTGGTTCATCTTCTCCAGAGCATTTTCTGCTAGGGATGAAAGGGGCACTGGATCAGCCTGTACCCATTGTTTCTCAGCCAGTTCTATTTAGAATTCTGCACACACCCTGGCTCTCTGATGTGCTGGCATAAATCATTCGGCTTTAAGGTTTGCCGCCGTTGGCTTAGGTTTGAGTTCTCTCTGGGCAAATCGTCTATTACTGTTATACTACTGCGTATCCTCTCCCATTTCATTTGCTCTTTTCTGTTTCTGCCTTCTTTTTTTAAAAAAAACCACTATCTCTTTGGTGGAGTTTTTAGAAAGAAGGAGTAATAAATGTTTATGTAAGGTGCCATGTTTAACTAGAAGCCCTCTTTTTTTTTTTCTTTTAAAGACACCTCTTCATCTCTCTGTGCTGCATTTTGAAATAATTTGTTCAGATCTAGAGCCATCAGTTTGCTAATTCTCTCTTCAATTTTATCTAATATGCTGTTTGAGCTTCTAATTTTAATGGACATACTTTGTTCTTCTAGATGTTTTATTTTACCTGTTCAAAATATCTGCCTCATTTCCCCATGGTTTCTTGTTTTTTCATTATGATTATTTTCTTTTGTCTTTCTGTGATTTTAAACAGATGTACTTTGTTTTTGTAATCACTTAGGCCCTTGACTATGCTGTTTCTGCCCCCTTTCATTTCCTCTGGTTTTGTGATGGCTGACTCACCATTATGTTGAATCATTTCCTCTCCTGTTTTTTAATTTTTGATAATGAGCTCATCTTGAGTAGAGATTCCTTTCTGTGGGAAGCCCATGTATCCTGAGTTACAGAGGGCCCTGACAGAGGGGTTTTGTATTTGTTCCTGCTGGTAACCCCAGGAGTTCTCTTGTCTAAAATTTGCTGTTGTTGGTATTTTTTGAGATGTCTATATTTTCAGTTTATGTAAATTTAGATCTATGCAGTGTACAAAATTACTGTTTTGATTCCTCACTGGAGAATAATATTATTTTTACACCCAGATCTCCAGGAAGAGATAAGCTTCCTCACCACTTTCTTGGGCCAGTAGGAAGATATTCCTCCCTGCTGTTTGTGTTGGTTATTAAGCTAGGAGCTCTCAGCTTTGTTTCCTTTTCTTCTATACTCTGTTTTGTGATGCCAGGACTGGGATTCTGTAAACCACATGTTTCTTTTGCCATCTGGCTGTCTTTCTGCATTTGCCAATAGGGGATTCAGAGTGACAACGGAAGACAGGAGGAGAGAGGAGAGACTTACCACTTCCTGTGTGCTCACTATTTCTGAAGCATCACTTTCACAATGGTTCGTCATCTTGGGGATGGCAATGGTTCTAGTTTCTAGCTTTTTTTTCACATCACTAATGTCAGCCTCACCCCCAGAGACACCAATACAAGCTTGATAGCACTCCTTGCCTTAGAATTTTGGCTCTTCAGTCAGCAAAGACTTGCCTGCCCACCCCCCAGGTTCTAAGTTCTAATTACCCCATTTCTGGGCAAGAACGCTGAGGTCCAAACCAAGAACTGCATGTTAAGCAGCTTCTAAGATGGCTCCCAATCATTTCTGTCTTCTGGCATTCATACCCTTGTGTAATTCTCACACTTTGAGCATGAACTGGACCTAACAAACCAACAGAATGCAGCCAAAATGGTGGGATACCAATTGTAAGATTGTTTACAGAAAGATTCTGGTTTCTATCTCACTTGCCCTCCCTCACTATCTTGCATACTTGTTTGGATGAAAGCTGACTGCCATGTTCCAGGCTGGTCTATGGAGAGACTCAGTACTGAAGAACTGTGAGGAACCCCAAAGCAAAACCCAGCAATAAACCAAGGCTCTCAGGCCACCAGCTCTTCTAGAACTGAATCTTTCCAACAGGCACCCAAGTGGGCTTGGAAGCCGAACCTACCCCAACTGACACTCTGACTGCAGTCACGTGAAAGATCTTGAGTCAGAGACCCCCAGATAAGTCATGTCCAGATGCCTGACCCACAAAAACTGTCAGATAATAAATGTTGTTTTAAGCTGAGAAGTTTTGGGACAATTTCTTATACATTAATAGATAACTAATACTACTCTTGTTCTGATAACAGAATGACTTTTTAATAGAGACAGAAGATCTTCAAAGGGGCTTCCTTGATATAAAACTAACAAGGTCTAAGACCACATTTCTAGATCCCAAGGGTCCAAGACCTCACAAGTGCTCCCAACATTGGCATTAAAACTGTGGCCCTCAGTTGTTAGGGTTCATGTCCAGGATGTCCAACTTATGACATCATGTTCCTACGAGCTCCGTCTTAGTTTCTGTCTGCCTGTGGAAATTTCCTCTCCTTTAAATTTGATTTTTTACTTTTAAACATTCTGGAATATTTTCCCAAGATATCTCTTGGGTAAATGTCTGTTTGAGGAAGGAACAGACCTCCCCATCTGCCCAGTTCTCCTCCTCATCAGAGATCCAATGTCAGGCAGAAGACTCTGGATAATCACCCATACCATCAGGATGTCTCTGTATTTTCATTCTCAATATTTAAACAGATTAATCTTTGCCAGTTGTTAAAACACAAACTCTAGTTCATCATATGAATGCTATCAGGACAATCTGGTGGCTTAATGGCTTCCTCACTGGTGACTTATGACTTAGAACAGCTAAAAAAGTAGAATATGAAAACAAACACTTGACGGCCAAAGATAAAAAATATTAATACTTAGTAACAGCTAGAAGCAAAGTTAATTCTCAGTGGGCTCATCATACCAGCTATTTAATGCAAACCAACAAATGGCATTTTAATGTAAAAGGCTTAAAAGTTTATATTCCAGTTTTCCAAGTGAGATCAGTATTTCAACAAACAATAATGTGTTGGAGGAAGTTATTTAGAACTAGAGCAATAACTTTATTTCAGGTATAAGTAAAGTGCTATGTAACGTTTATATTAGTAGATCCAAAATTAGACCAGAAGGGAGTCGGGTGCCACATAAAAATGAAAGGTGCAAGAAACAGCTGATCACAAAGTGGTGACATTGGTCTCATAATAACAAGGCAATCTATTATGTATTAGAAAGATTATGAAGGATCATTCTGAGTTAAAATGGTGTTGCTTTGAATTCTTGGGTATTTTGCTATAGATAAAAGTTTAATAAATAAATATGAAATAGCATTTTAGTCTCTGGCTCGGAGTTGCTCTGGATGAATAATATTCATCTAAAGTGTAAAAACATGCACTTATATTCAGACTGTAGCCTCACTGTGACCAAGAGTGACATAGTTTTTGAGGTTGGTTTATATAAAACTGAGAGAACAACAACAGCAGCACTACTCAACAATGGTAACATCCATTTAGTACCCTGCATTAGACAAACATATTCCCATACATTCTCTATTTTGATCCTTAAAACAAGCCTGTGTGGTAGGTATTCTTAGCCTCATTTGATAGATGAAGGAACTGAGAAATTACAACTTGCCAGGGGACCTATAATTTGCAAATGCAGACTTCCTCCCTGGGCCTCAACTGTGTTACCATAGTCAGAATGATTGGTGTTGCCCCATCCACTCAGTTTCTTCAGGGGCTTTAGGGTTTTGGTCTCCGTAATGACTGGCCAAGCTAAAGGAGTGGGTTCTCTGGTCACTCTTTAGTGTTTTAAAGCTGTCCTGGTATTTGGTTATAGCCGTTTACTTGAATTTGTTCTGTATCAGACTGAATTCTAATGCAACTTCAAGACAGTGAAGTAAAACACCTCTGTAGCAACTTTTGTACAGTTCTTATCTGTGTATTATTTTTATTGCACCAATTAGAGAAAGAAATTTTCCTTTCTTGAGGCATACCCTGCAATAAGTTTTCATAATGGAACATGCCCATGTATTCAGGGTTCTGGGCAAGAAGCAGGAAGTTTCCAATACTTTTCCAATACTCATATTTTCTCTCAGTTACCACCCTTTCAAAACGTAACTGATGGCCTGACTTCAAATGACATACGTTGGCTTTGTCTATTTTCATACTTTACATAAATAAAATCTCTTGTGTCTGGCTTCTCTTGCTCAACGGTATGTTTGGGAAGCTCATCTATGTTGTAGAACATTCATTTTCAATGCTATATAATATTCCATTGTGTGGTCTTTATTATCTTATTAAAATATATTATTATAAATAAAATAATATATATTGTAATAGAATTCACAACTCATAGAATAGACAAATATTTAGAATAACATATTTATCTATTCTGTTTACCCAAATCTGCTGATTTCCAGTTTTTGCTTATTATTATTAGTTCTTAGCTGAACATTCTAGAACAGGTTTTTTGATGAACAGAGGTACACAGTTTTTTTGAGGGTAAATGTGACTCAGTTCTTAAATACTAGCATTATTCCACTGGCAAAATAAAACTATATAAATATAATATAATTATTCATTGACATATTTTATGTTAATAGTATAAATCATGATTTCTGAAAAGTCAAGATTTCTTGAGTTTGAAATTTTCCCCTTATTTTGAAATATTAATTGACATTAACATTAAGGAAAATGTTTGCTAAATTAGAGTTCCAGTCTGAATGAGTCAGACTAGAAACATATAAACCTTATTCATTTAGACTTTATCAGTTTAACATTTGTTATCATTCAGACTGGGCAACAGTCAATTAATATTTCAATATGCGGCCTGACCAGATAGTGGCGCAGTGGATAGAGCATGCAGACTGGGATGCAGAGGACCCAGGTTCAAGACCTCGAGGTTGCCAGCTTGAGCGTGGGCTCATCTGGCTTGAGCAAAAAGCTTACCAGCTTGGATCCAAGGTCGCTGGCTCGAGCAAGGGGTTACTCGGTCTGCTGTAGCCCCATAGTCAAGGCACATATGAGAAAGCAATCAATGAACAACTAAGGTGTCGCAATGAATAACTGATGATTGATGCTTCTCATCTCTCTCCGTTCCTGTTTATCTGTCCCTATCTAACCCTCTCTCTGACTCTCTCTCTGTCCCTGTAAAAAAAAAAATTCAATATGTGTAGTAAATTTCCAGTTCAATACCTAGTCATCAAACACTTTAGAAACTCTGTTTGCAAGTATAACTCATAAGGTAATTGCAAATGGATCTTATCTAATAAAAACAAGGTATTTCAGGAAAGTGTCCTTTATAATTATAATCTTTGTTAACAGGTCTGAGTTGGCAATACTTTACTATAATGAACAATTTCTTTTGTAAGTAATACTACATTCTGTTATTTCAAATGCTCTGACTTAGATGTGGTTCTGGCTTAGATGAATAAATTTAGTTTGCATATAAGGACAGAACACTTACCAGGATATGGAACTTTCCCCCAATTAATTAAGAAGGACACAAGTAATAAGGTAGTCCTTATATCTTGTTTAAATATTCATTGAGCAATTTGTGCATGGAAGTCCTATTGTAAAATGCAAAGTGTCTGTCAGAGATCTTTACTAGTGATCATGATGACATTTATGTCCTCTCTCCTCTCACATCTCATTTTTTCCTAAATGTTTCTTCTGCAGAGGTACAAACATGGAGTTTGCTCATTTCCAACCTTTTCTCCCTAAACACCCTCCTTCCAGGTTTTTTTCTGTTGCCTTTCTTTAGTATTCAGCCACTAGGTTTGGCAGAGTTCTTTTTTGAGTAAGCCAGGCACTCTTCAAAGAAATTCTCCTGCCACCTCTTAAGAATAAAGCCTTTCTTCATCTGCTAGGCAATGAATTGAAAGAAGTACTAATTGTAAAAAGTATCTGGTGCCCCGGGAGCACAGAAGAGAAGCATTAAAGCTTTCTGGGAGGTGGAGGGCTGGGGGGCTGGGGAAGAGAGGACATCAGAGAAGATATTTCAGATGAAGTGATCTTTAGACCAAGAAAGTGAGGGGCAGGTATGTGTGTGGTGGTGTTGGGTATGAGTTAGCCTGTGTGTTCGGGCATAAAGAGATGTGTTGAGGACACTAGCTGAACCTAATGCAGAGATCCTCCCTTTTGGCTGCATCTGAAGGTCTTGGTGCAACATTTACCTCTTGTCATGGCAATGGCATGTAACAAATAACCACCCAACTACGCTGGTGACTCTGTGAGATGTAGATTTAGTATTCATGCAGTCATCTTCTTAATGCTTAGCGGCCTTCCCTGGCCTTTCCTGCTCCTGGGAGAAAAGGAGTAATTCGACCTACTTAGTTTATGTTCTCAGAGTATTGATGAACTTTGTTACATCTGGGACTAAGAATATAATATACTGGGTAGTGGAAGGCCATCTCTGTCTGAGGAAACCTGCACTAGCAGAGAATACGGTTGTGATTTTCCGAAGAGAGACCCCTGAGTGATCGGCATGTTGTCTGCCAGTGTCCTTGGCCTCCTCCTTGGTGAGGAAGCTTCTCAGCTCACAATGGAATCCTCAACATGTGCGACTCAATACTGCTACGGGAGGGGCCCCTGGGACATTGGAGGAACTGACTCTGCCCTCAATCTGGCCCTCCTAGTATATATCCAGTGTGCAAAGTGTACTTTTCAATTGCCAAATTCCAAACACACTCAACCATGCGGAAGCATGTGAATCCTTCTGCAGAAGCCCTCAGAGGTCACTTGAATTTGTTTCTCATCTTGTGATATGGACTGAATGTTTGAATCCTCTCCTGGTGAAGACCCAACCTTAAATGCGATGTTATTTGGAGGTGGGGCCTTTGGGAAGTAATTAGATGTAGGTGAGGGCATAGGGCAGTGGTTCTCAAACTTTTTGAAGTCGGGGCACATTTAATAGCCTGCAAATAATTGTAGGCGCACTATATACAAATTTCTGAGAAATATGTTATAATAATTAAGTCAAATATTAAAGAAAAAAATATAAAGTCCAAGTGTGCTTTTATGGTAATTAAACGAAATAAATATGACAAAATTAAATTTATTCTGATATTAAAAAACATTTTTATGTTACATTTTTTGAGTAATGCTTTTTAGAATTTGTAAAAAAGAGGGGTTAAAAATAAAATAAAGACAAAAATGTTATCTTTTTATACATATAGATACATTCTTAGTAAGATTTTGTAAATTTGGCAGGTTCCAGTACAAATGTGTTAAGTTTCTTCATTCTTGTGTTTATGAGAAACATGATCCTGATGTGTCCTAGTGATTTCTTCAATGTTTGGGCATATATTTGAAAGGCAAACTCTCATTTCCTCATCAATATGTTGAAGAATTCCTCTCCTTTTACTCTTAATTGTGTTGAGTGCAGAAAACCTCCACCATACATATCATGTTAACTTTACACCAAACAAAGGATAGAAGAAACTTGCCTCCAGTCTTTCCGGGGAACATGGAGGGTAGTATAAACAATCCAGCAGCACAGCTTAACAACCTAATCAGGCAAGTGAGGTGAGGTCTGGGCAGGCTGTCAGTTTACAGCCAAGTTCCCACAACTCTGTTCCCCAAAACTCTAAACTCTAAATACCCTGTTGGTTTTTTGGTCCCCAACAGGCACATATTTCTCTGGAATACCAGGTGCACCTGGAAATCTTCTAGGGCACACCAGGCGCCCTGGCACACACTTTGAGAACCACTGGCATAGGGTGAAGCTCCCATGATGGGATTAGTGTCCTAATAGGAAGAGGAAGAAGTCAGAACCCTATCTCTGCCACATGAGGACACAAGAAGGTGGCAGTCTGCAAGTCAGGAAGAGGGTCCCCACAAGGAACTGACCATGCCGTACCCTGATCTTACACTTTCCAAGCCTCCGGACCTGTGACAAATAAACATTTTGTGCTTAAGCCAAAAAAATCTACAGTATATTTTGTTATAGCAGTTTTTACAGACTGACATCTTGGCCCAAAAGAATGGATGAAGGTCAGCCAGGAGTGATGAACAAGAAGCAAGCTTTTTCCTGAATGTGAATATTTGTAGGGTCAAATCTGAGTATAAATCTATTCTTATGTAATTGGCAAAGTTTTTTCAGACACAGCTTGCATTTTAAGGTTATGTACATCATCAGAATGTATTCAGATTTGCAAATTAGGGAAGACTATAGCAACAGTAATGTAAACAGGGAACAGGTATAGGATGCTGTGAGCAGTGATAACCAGAGGTAAATGACTGCACAACACTGAGTGACAAATGGAAGGTGATGAAATGAGAACAAAAGAAGAAAGCCTGGCTACTGAGTCCTATGTGTATCAATCAAGGTTCAATCAAGGGAACAGAACCTAGTAAATATATATACATACATGCATATATGTATGTGTATGAATATATATGCATGTAAAATATTACATATCATATGTCAATTATTTTATGTCATATATATATTATACTTTTTACATTGTCATGTTATTATATTATAAATTAAATGTTATATATTGTGTGTTATACTTAATATGTTTTATATTACAGACAAGGATTTGACCTCATGCAATTGTGGGAGCTGGATAAGCAGTTTCTCTAAAGCTGTTGTCCCAGAGTTTGATGCTAGAGCTTGAAGTCCAAAGGGTGGCATCAGAAAGAGAAGATTGTTATAAACTGCAAGAGAACAATGTCAAGCTGGTACCCATGGCACAGACTGGATCTTATCACATTTCAGCTCTTGTCACCTCTGACCTTAATGGCGGTAGAGGTGCCCTGAAGAAGCCTGGCCCTTCATCGTGGAACTAAACACATACTATCCCCAAATAGCAGACACAGGCCCCAGGGCTGACAGGCCAATGAGCCAGCAGATCAGTGACAAGGTGTGTCAGCTACAAATGGCTGCCACTCTCCAAATCTTTTGGGAGAATCTATTTTGTGGCCCACCCTGACTGGAAACATATCGAGGAGGGAACTCTGACACATTGCAAATAACCTCATCATGGCTGTGTGATAAATTACCCTCAAAGTTAGTGGTGTAAGACAACCATTTGTTATGCTCCTGTATTTAGTGAGTTGGGAATTCAGATGAGGCATAGCCGCCACAGTTCAGCTCTGCTCCACAGCGTCTGAAGTCTCGAAAGCCGGACCCACCTGAAGCCTTGTTCACTGACATGTCTGCTGGGAGAGGCTGGCTGGAGGCTGGGGCCCAGCTCCTCTCCACATAGGCGTCTCTTTGTTTGGCCTTCTTCACAGAATGGTAACTGGTTCCAAAGGCAAACATCTGAGACAACACGAGATAAAAGCCAAATTCTTTATATGACCTAGCTTTGGAAGGCATACGGAATAATTTCTGCCATTTTGTCTTGGAGTAGTCCTTAGCCTCAACCTGTTTCACTGGAATGAAACACAGATGCCACCTCTCCGTGGAGAGACAGGTAATTGTGTTGTTATAATTTGCAATGGAGACATGCGTATTTATGGAGTTGTTGTTGGAAACACAACCTGCCACACTGACATTGGTGAATAGACAGTGACCATCCCAAGTTATAGGAAAAACTATCCTACTGTCATTTTTTAAAAATTTAGACATTTTTATTCTGACAATGTAGGATTAAAAACTAAGTCAGATCTTACTGAGACCTCATGGTGTTCCAGAAAGTTCTAGCACAGGACCAATATAAAGCTTCCATAGGCCACGAGCGAGCTAAAAGCAAATTAAGATTATATTTTGCAGGTGCATTGAGACACCTTTTATTACAAGTGTCAAGTACCTAACTCAAATTGGCTTAAAGCACACAAGAGAAGTGGTTGGTTCACATTAAGTGAAAATTCCAAAAAATGTTCCCAGCTTCAGGTCGAGTTTATCAGGGAGTAAGGATTTTGGCTGATCCTGTACCTCCTGTCCTGGCTAGGCTTCATTTTCAGTGAGGCTTCCCTCCCAAAACAGAAGTCTACACTGACCTTAGCACTTCTAATACCTGATAAAAAAGAGCATTCCCCCCCCCCCCCCCGATCATGCTGGCAAGTTCTGGGGAATGCTTTGATTGGTCTAGCTTGTCACTAAACCTACCAAATGACCAGCAAAAATGGAAAACTCTTACTGACTCCCTGGGGCTATCTAGAATTCATTGCTAGTTTCATGCATGCCACATGGACAGTGCAAAGGGTCTACTATGATTCAGGAATGTTTCTGAGATGAGATGTGGAGTAGACCAAGGATAGTCCAATTCACTGCCCAAAGAAGAAAGATGTAATCCTTGCTAATATTTCAGTGGTCAACAGCTAGTCACTTGTGTTCTGTAATTAAATTTTTATGTAGATAGCCACATGATCCAGTTTAAAATAAAAGAGCCAAAAAATAAAATAAAATGATCAAAGAACTCAAGAGAAAAGTCTCCCTAAGTAAATATAAGAACACTAGTCTCATCGGGCTACGGTAACAGAAGACTACAAATGGGGAGGCTTAAACGATAGGCAGTTATGATCTCACAATCCTGGAGGCTGAAAGTCTGAGACCTCAGCCTCAGACTTTCAAGGTGTCAGCAGCCCTGGTTCCTTCTGAGGCTATAAAGAGAACCTGTCCCAGGCCTCTCTCTGAGCTTCTTTCTGGTAGGTTGCTGGCCACCTTTGATACTTCTTGGCTGGATGTACAATCACTTTGATCTCTGCCTTTATCTTCACATGGCGATCTCCCTCTGCTTGTGATTCTGGGTCCAAATTTCCTCTTTTTATAAGGACACTGCCCTCATGGCCTCATTTTTACTTGATTACCTCTGTAAAGACCCTATTTTTTTAAAAAAAGATTACATTCTGAGGTACTAGAGCTTAGGACTTTAATATGGTATTTTGGAGGGATGATTCAACCCATAGCAGCCTGGTTTCACATTAGATATTTTTAATACATTTAAAATCTACTTGCTATTCCCTAAAATTCACATCTTGCAGTAGCTTTTTAGCAAAACCCATTATTTTCTTTTGGAACACCTCTTGCTCTTATTAATAGGTCAGTCTCTCCATGAAAGCAAAAATGAAAACTTTTCTGAATGTTAACACAGCAGGATTATTGAATATTTTTTAGTTATTTGAATATTCTTATATATTACATAGTATTTTCTTCTATCCAAAAGAGCTAGGAATGACCAAACATGCTTCCAAACTTGAAACTGAAGAAGCAAATATTATCCCTATCATAGACAAGGTAATACTACTTATTATTGTCCAAGTAGCAAAAAAATGTCCTGTCATTCAAGTACAGTCAAGTGCTTGAAGGAGAATCTAGAGAGTTAGAAAACTACACTCAGAAGTCTTGAAACACTGGTTGGCATGGAGGAAAAAAAAAAATGAAACTAAGTTTTCATGCTATTTTCTATTTCTTAATTTGTTTTTAAAATTGAGTTTATTGGGATTACATTGGTTAATAAGATTAAATAGGTTTCAGCTGTACAATTCTTTAATACATCATCTGTATATTACATTGTGTATTCACCACCCCAGGTCAAATCTCTTTCTATTACCATTTATTCCTCTTTTATGCTCTTCTACCTCCCCCTCCACCCTTTCCCTCTGGTAATCACCATACTATTGTCTGTGTCTATGAAGTTTGTTTTTTCTTAATCCCTTCACCCTTTCTACCCAGCCCCCAACTCCTTAATCCCTTCACCTTTTCTACCCAGCCCCCAACTCCTTAATCACTTCACCCTTTCTACCCAGCTTCCAACTCCCTGCTCTCTGACAGTGGTCAGTCTGTTCTCTGTATCCATGATTCTGTTTCTATTTTGCTTGTTAGTTCATTTTGTTCTTTAGATTCCACATACAAGTGAAATCATATGGTACTTGTCTTTCTCTGTCTTATTTCATTTAGCAAAATAATCTCTAGGTCCATTCATGCTGTTGCAAAGGGTAAGACTTTCTTCTTTTTTATGGTCAAGTAATATTCCATTGTGTAAATATACCGCAGCTTTTTATTCAGTCATCTACTGGTGGGCACCTGGGCTGCTTCCAAATCTTGGCTATTATAAATAATGCTGCAATGAACATAGGGGTGCGTATATGGGGTGTGTATATTCTTACTTTATTTTTTCAAGATTTTTAAAGTTACAATTTTATGTGGTCAGCAAAAATAGTATTTTTTTTTTCATAAATGAGAAGAAAAAACCATGATCCGTCGCTAACTCACTGGTGTAATTGGATCCTTAGCTAGTGCACAATCTTGAAAATGGAAGTTGAAGGCCCATCTATTGACTGTTATATTTTGGACCTCTGTATGGCTTCTTGTTCATTAAACTGCAAACTTCCTTGGTTGGAGGTTGCATCTCTAAATTATTGATTAAGTTTAAATTTAGCTGGAGTTTTCTGGGAAAAATAATTCAGAATTCTAATCCATAGAGGCTGAAACTATTTTTCTATAACTTTCAGCCTTAGCCTTCCCATTCAGTGGGTATGTTCAGATTTACCTTATTAAGAAAGTGAGTTCCAACTTTCAAGGTATTTATTTAAAAACCATTTCTCTCCCCAATAAAGGAGCAAAGACTTTTCAAGAAAGAAGAGAAACGAGCTATATAGCATTTACAGATAACCAAAGGATATGGGATACTAGATTGTTAGAACTCAAATTCAGCCTGACCAGGCGGTGGCACAGTGAATAGAGCGTCAAACTGGGATGCGGAAGACCCAGGTTCGAGACCCCGAGGTTGCCAATTTGAGCGCAGGCCCATCTGGCTTGGGCAAAAGCTCACCAGCTTGGACCCAAGGTCGCTGGCTCCAGCAAGGGGTGGCTCGATCCGCTGAAGGCCTGCAGGCAAGGCACATATGAGAAAGCAATCAGTGAACAACTATGGTGTCGCAATGGCAACGAAAAACTAATGATTGATGCTTCTTATCTCTCTCCGTTCCTGTTTGTCTATCCCTCTCTCTGACTCTCTCTGTTCCTGTAAAACAAAAAACAAACTCAAATTCAGTTTTTCTTTCTATTGCTTTTTTATTGGTTGAATAGCAATCCATATTCACTTTTGTTTGTTTGTTTGTTGTTGTTGTTGTTTTTTGTATTTTTCTGAACTGAGAAGCAGGGAGGAAGAGAGACAGACTCCCGCATGTGCCTGACCGGGATACACCTGGCATGCCTACTAGAGGGCAATGCTCTGCCCATATGGGGTGTTGCTCCATTGCAACCAGAGCCATTCTAGTGCCTGAGGCAGAGGCCATGAAGCCATCCTCAGTGTCCAGGCCAACTTTGCTCAAATGGAGCCTTGGCTGTGAGAGGGGAAAAGAGAGACTGAGAGGAAGGAGAGTGGGAAGGGTGGAGAAGCAGATGATCACTTCTCCTGTGTGCCCTGATTGGGAATCGAACCCAGAACATCCACACGTTGGGCCTACACTCTACCACTGAAGCCACATTCACCTTTACTGTTAATTTTCTCAGGTGTGATAACAGTTGTGGTTATATAACAGATTGCCCATGCTGCATCTTAAGTATGAAAAGTAAACATATTATCAATTCACTTTCAAGTGACTCAGCACACACACACACTCACACACACACACATTCTTGTGCTTAGAATTTAGATACTATTTTTCACACTTTTCTGTATATTTAAAGGTTTTATAAAAACTTGTAGAGAAACCCTAGTTGGAGAGCTTGGTTGGTTAGAGCATCATCCCAGTACGTGGAGGTTGTGGGTTTGATTCCCAGTCAGGGCACATGCAGTAACAGATTGATGTTTCCATCTGTCTGTCTCTCTCTTCCTTCCTCTCTCTCTAAAATCAATCAATAAATTTTAACATAACTTGTGAAGGAAAATGGATGGTGACGTTTTCTTCCACTGATAAGTCTGTCATTTAACATTTACCCTGAGCACTGAAGAAGCAGAACTGAGAAATCCAGCAAAAAAAAGAAGTTCTATCCCAATGAAATCATGTGAGCCTGGATCAAACCATACCTGAACAAGATCCTTCTAGATACTTTAGTTTTGTAAGCAAATAATGCTATTTCCCTTTCTTATTGGTTTGAGTTAAGGATTTTGTCACCTGGAGAAGCAAGAATTATAAGTGACACAGTTATGGGAAGTTGGGCTTGAGGAAATGTGTCAGATAATGCATAAGATGGAAAGGCTAAGTTGCAGTCAGGTTCTAAAACTTCAGTAAGCACACATTTTCTTTTCTTTGAAATCATAAAACATTTTTCTTCTACAATTGATATGGCATGCATCACATACTGCCTTGGATCACAATTACAGTTCTTGTATGGTGGGTACAAATTTCACAACCATAAAACTCCGGTGTGCAGAAATGTAACTTTCTTTATTGTTTTATAATTGAGTTTAATCTAGCTCACAAGCCCTCATTTCTGCTAATGGTGGAGAAGTTAATCTTGCTGATTCCTGGTAATTCTGCCAGTCCCAGTTTAAAACTTGGTTTCTTTCTGTATAAAGACTTAGATAATTCAGGATTGCTAATCCTTTCACCCCTAACCTTTTCCCTGGCAACAGTCTATGCTCTAGCCAGTGTGGCCAAGAGACAACATGTCTGGTCTGAGAGCCAACCTCTGACCATACTGGGGGCCTCTGTGATTAACTCACTGGAGCTGAGTAGTGATCATTGCTGGTCCTGTTCGTGTCCAGCTTAGCTCAGCCTCTGGAAACTCAGCCACGCCCTCCATCTAGTCCCAGCCGAGGTTGCCCACACAGTCCCTGATGACCTTATAGCACATTGTTTCCCTGACAGGTGCACCAGCACTCAAATCTCAGCTCTTCTGGGCATCCTACTGCAGCATCAGGGACCCTGGAGTCTTCTGCATGCTGCAGGAGTGAGGGACACCAGAGGATTGGGACATCCTAGCATCCAGTGACCCTATACCAGCTCTGTTCCCATTTCTGTGCTATAAGAATCACCCCATGTGGCTCAGGGCACTTGGGGAGCCAGCTTCCTCTCCAGTCTCTCAGACATTTGCTTTGTTCTGGAGCCGCAAACCTCATGGGGTAAGGGAGTTTGATCTCAAGAGGGGATTCAGAGCTTCACCCTCCCCTTACCCTTCTTGCTTACTGTCTGTGAGCTCCACCACCCCCACACCCAGGAAGGACTCTTGGTCCTCCTGTGTGCTGTGGCCGAGTGCTTTGCTCTGGGTGCCCCCAGGCTGGCTCTTGATATTATTTAAAATAATGATGAAAACCCTGTCCTCACTCATCTGTCTGGCTCTTCAACAGAAAACTGTGGTTTCCAAGACCACGTCCCGGATCCCGATTCCCAGAAGCTCACCCCAGAGCTCCCCTCTGGACAGTCTGGTGACTTATGCTGGCTGTCTCTTTGCAGTTAGAAATTCTTGTGGCCTCACAGTGTGGTTTTAGTGGAGGAAATGCCTTAGGACAAAAAACAAAACTACAAAGAGAATTACTGGGAAGGGAAAGCTCAGTGGACCAGCGAGATCCGGCTGTTCTTCCAGCCACTGAAAACAGCTGGTCCTGGCCTGGCCTGGCTTCCCCTGTGGGCATGGGGTAGCCATTGGCTGCTGCCTTTGCCGGCCTATTGACAGCCTTGCAAGGGCCAACTCCACCCACCGTACTAAGCAGTACAACCGAAAAGGAACTTGCCGGCAGTGCAAAGGTTCTTTTTCTTTAGGCCAGCCGGTGCCTGGGAGGCCTCTGTACTGTAAGCCTCTGAGAGCTGGCCTTAGTATTTTCTAGTAGCAGCTCCTTGCTCAGGGAACTGACACTGAGTTCTCTGGAGAGTTGGCTTGGGGTGACCTCTGTAGCACTGTCATCCTCAGTATTGTACATTAAATTGTGTCCCTGAAAGCTCTGTGGACTCCTAGCCCCTGTAGCTGTGAAGGTGGCCTTGTTTGGAAATAGGGTCCTTGCAGATATAAGTATTAAAGGATCAGATGAGATGATACCACATCAAGGTGTCTCCTAAATTCTGGTGTTCTCATAGGAAACAGACAGGACCTTCCTGCATGCAGGCACTCAAGAGGAAGGACACAGGACAACACTGGCCGAGTGGGGAGCGATGTATCTACAATCCAGGGAATGCCAGGGATTGCTGGGAGCCACCAGGAACTAGGAAGAGGCAGGAAGAATTCTTCCCTGGAGAATTCTCAGGGTACTTGGCCCTGCAGACACCTTGATTGTGGACTTCTGGTCCCCAGAACCGCAAAAGATTAAGTTTCGGTCGTTTAAACCAGCCAGTTAGTGCCACTTTGTAGCAGCCTGGGAAAAGAATACACCCCGAAACCTCACTCCTGCACCGTGTTTTTGTCCTCAGTGCCAGGATCACATATCCTGAGGGCTGTGATGTTGCAAGCAGACAGAGGAGGCTAAATAGAAGGTGTTCCCAGCTCAGTCCCTTTACGGCACTGCTTCCGGGGCTGCTCTGATCTGGTCGGCTGATGGCCCAGATCTCACTCTGAGAAATGCTCTCTGTGGAATGGAACTGCCACACCCAGGAGGTAGATGGGGAGCCCATGGCTGTTTGAGCAATCCGTGGAGCCAAAGCTGCTGTCCTTGCCTCGAAGCTCCGTGGTGTTATTTGTGTCCTGGAGCTGCCCATGGGTCAGACTGGGGATTTCAGGAGAGACCACGTCCTGTCTGCATCCTCCAGCCCCTCCTGCTTCTTCCTCTCCATTCCTGAGTCCAGCGTTTCTCTCGCTCTGCTTGTTCTGTGTCAGTTACACAGAAGAAGTTTCTGAACCTTCTTTGTTTTTGTTGTTCTATTCACCTCTGGCCGTGTTTCGTGGCTATAGATATTCTACTTTGCAGAGAAGGGATAGGAGAGTGTCTCAGTCTTTGTTCATGGGCAAACCTGGGCTTGGACACACTACCTCTCTGCAGCCCACATAGAACTGTGCTATTGGCCAGCAGGTGGCAGGGTGTCCATCTTTCTTCTTTTTAATACAGATTCTAGGGATATCCAAGAGCCAATCCATCCCCATATGTGGCTTCCTCTCTTGTGTGAGTCACTAAGAAGAGTTTTAGGCTCAGAATGGAGTTAATCATATTCCTATTTCCAGCACATCCTCGTCATCATTGGGTCTGAGGTGTGGCTCCTTCTTCACCTACCCTCTCTCCTCATCTTCCATAGGTTCATGCTCTAACTTCTTAGTAAGTGTTTATATCTGCAGGAGATGCTAACGGTGCCCTACCTGGATCCCTTCCCGGGTGATGTACCTGACTCCCTACTGCCAGTACCCCCAGTTCTGGGTGGTCACTGCAGGGAGCTTCCTGGCTAACACTAGCACACCTCTGGCAGGGTGGGAGTCCCAGCCAATGTCTGGCAGACAAAGGGTACAAAAGGCCAGTCTCTTGCCTCAAGGTGGTGTTCACATGGGGTGTGTCGTATGCCCCACAGACACCTGGAGATCGTTCTAGACCAGTGGTTCTTAACCTGGGTTCTATCGAACCCTCGGGGTTCGATGAGTCGGTCTCAGGGGTTCGGAGAAGCCTTTGCCACGGAGGCCAGAATAAAGTAATACCGTAATTTGTTGTGAGTTCATGCACTTTGTTGGTTTTGTTCTTTGAGCAAGGTGATGTTCATGCATGGCTCATTTTGTGCACCAGTAAAAAAAACATATACCTATGTCTTGAATTTGGAAAAAAAATCATATTTTATTTATCACTAAAGAAGGGTTCGGTGAATGCGCATATGAAACGGGTGGGTTCGGTACCTCAAAAAAGGTTAAGAACCACTGTTCTAGACTTTCCCCAATCCCACACCCTAGGTGAGCTACCTCCCCTGCCTGCCCCACTTCCTTACCCATTTTCTCCTGAAAGCCCTCTCTTAAAGCATCAGAGTCATCTGAATCTTGTCTCTGGCTCTGCTTCAAGGGACCCAAATTAAGACAGTGTCACACAGAATGTGTAATGTTGTTTTGTGTGTGTGTGTTTTAGACGACTTGAAGAGTGTTACTCTATGAACTTGCAGCTTTTCCCTCCCTTCCCACATGGCCCTCTCTGCCCAGGGTCTGTCTCTTGTGCTCTCCATTCATTCACCAAGTCGGCTTTAAATAAGTTCTTTAATGTACTGCTGCTTCTTTCTGTCATGAGTGTATTTTATAGTGTGTGCCACCACATTTAAATAGCCACCTCCCTAGTGAGATAATCCTGATGGCCTCTTCTGCCTGGCCACTGGCAAGACCTTAATGGACGTCCTTGTATATGGTCTCTGGAACTTGTGTGATGATTTCTCTGCATAGACAGTCTGGAGTGGAGCCTGTGTGCTAGGCATGTTCATACAGCTTCACAGAGTCCTACACCACTCCCCAGAGGCCACACAGACCCATCCGCAACACATCTGTCTCCACACCTCCTCTGTAACACCAGGGAAGGCCTTCTTTTCTTTTTTTTTTTTTTTTTTGGTCATTTTGAGGTTGGGTTTTCATTACCGTTTTGATTTCTTTTCCATTGCTAATGATCCAACATCTCTGCATGTACTTGTTGGGTATTGGTGTCTCCTATTTTGCAAACCAACTATTATATTTAAATAAAAAGTTAAAGAACTTTTTTGTTTATTCTAGACACAAATCCCTTGTTTTATACAGTACAACTATCTTCTTTGGTGGGTCATCTGCCTTTTTTCCTTGTTTATGGCATCTTTCATTGGGCAGAACTACTTAAGAACTACTGCCTTATGCTCTCATTGTTGTACAGAAATACTGATGAAATAGCTCATTTATATTTCACTTACCCTTTATTGCAGTCCTCCACCCAGGGCTCCAGCATGTGTCCACAGGGACCTAGGTTAAGGGACACAAGAGTTACGGAGACCATTTTCACACAATCATGTTCACTTTTCATACTGATCCGTTAATCCAGCTTTTATATCTTGGCTATCTCTTCCACGAGCTTGAGTTCTTTTTCTGGAGCTTTTAGTCCCTCCTGCACAGTGGCACCTTATAGGTGCTCCCTCCTGACCTTGACATGTGCCTTGACTTGCTTGAGCTGCACAAAAAACACATGTTAGCATGCTTAGCTAGTCTCAGGGTACAATGTGAACAACATCAGTTTAATTCCTCAGCAAACCCTCTTGAGAGAAACTTTTCATTTTTGTGCATCTCAATAGGTCCCCAGTCATACATTGTTGCTCTTATAGTAAGCAAACAATGTTATAGTAAATGTCCAGGTAGATATGCAATGTTGAACAGCATGATCTACATTCTAAGGGCTTGGAAGAAAAGGTTTTTTTGTTGTTGTTTTTTAATTTACTGGGCTCCTTTGCAGATGCCTGGTGAGATCTCAAAAGATGATTGGGGCACTAGTGGCTGAAGCTCTGAGAATGGGAAATTCAGAAGATGGCAGTGGCTTCTTACACGGACAATTGTGACAGGCCTACATAGTAGGTTCTCAGGGTGTTAGGCACAGACACTTGGGCTTCTTTTTCCTTTGAGCAGGTAGTTCTTCCAAGGCTTAAACCTTAAAAATTTTTTTAAATGTCTCTTAAATCTGTGCTCCTGAGTTACAAGTTGTAAGAAAAGCTCTATAAGTGGGCTATCTAGGGTCATGGAGAGGATTCTCCTACAGTTCATCTAGACTGAAATGGCCAATGGAATGTGAAGGCTCCAACCCCTGACATGACAGTAAGGCTTTCTTCTGCTCGTCAGTAACATGTCTCAGTCACTTAAGTTGGTGTCTCTGGTTCCACATTTTTAATATCCAACTAACTCATGTCCCAACTAACTCCTCTTTCCAGGTTGCTGGCCACATCTTGTTGTGTATTGATGATTGTGGCGAATCCAGGTAGACATTGGCTGTCGTCCTCTATACATTCAAAGTGTGTTTGTTTAAATGCAGTCAAGAGTTTGATTACCCACTACAGAATAAGATTTGAGTGATGCTTACGAAGGTAAGTCTACAGATCCTGGGATGCCCCTTTGCTGCTCATATCAGGATGTTCACTCTCCTCATTCAAGGTGGAAAGGTGCTAATTTGTACCAGCAAGATGATCCAATGAGTTGGGTAACAACCTATTCAGTTGTGTGGACATATTTTATGGGTTTCTTAATGAAAACGAGAATTTTCATCCAGCGAAACCACACAACTCATTTGCTAATCTCAAGAAATTTAAATCTACTTTTACTTTAAATGCATGAAGATTGATAAGGGCTGATAGCCTGGTAGATTTTTTTCAAAGCTATGCTGATCTTCCTCCCACCCCCTTCTCCAGGTTGCTGCAGAGTGACTTATTATAGTAGTTCTCTTCCCAGAGTTATGCTTAGCAAAGTAAGTAAATTTACACAACCCAGGGTGCTGGGTATGACTAGAAGCAATGAACATGGGAAGGGAAGAACCCAGGGCTTCTTTAGTGGGGTCCAATGAAAAACCCCAGGAAACTGCTCAAATGCAGACTCCTGGGTACTGGGTCCTCTGAGTTGGGCATGATGTGGAGATCTGCCCTTTAACAAGGATTTCAGTTGTGACTTGAATCCAATTAGATTAAAAAGCATCAGTTATCTACACTGTTCTAGGTACTTTCACGTATTATCACATTTACTTCCATAACTGCCCTGTGAGGATGGCATTCCTAAATGTACTTTATAGGTTTGGCAATTAAGGTTATGATCATGAGCTGTGCTAAATCTTAGGTGCTTTAAAGAGGTGCAACAAAATTTCAAATCTCTATCTGCTCAGCTTCACAACTTTCAGTTTAAAGAATAAAATTTACAGAAAAATTGGGAAGAGAAGAAGCAGTTTGTTCTTTCAAGGCAAGAAGCTTTGTCTCTATCAGTTGGAAAATTGATGATTTCCATAGTGGGAGCCTTGTTTATAGGTTGTATTAGTCAGGAAAGTCTTGGTTAGCTGCTGTAACAAACCCCGCTTGAATCTTGAAATTACAAAGGTTTATTCTTCACTCATGCTATATGTCCATTCCAGGTTTACAGGGTGTTCTGCTTAACATAGTCATCTAGGGACTCAGTCAACACAGCATTGGTTGTCTGGAAAATTGTTGGTTGTTGTAAGTGAGAGAACTGGCAATCACATGCTCCTGCTCAGAAGTGGTGCTCATCACTTGTCTTCAGAACCTATTACCAGACTGGGTCACATGGCCTTACCCATGTGTACCAGAGAGCTGGGAAACACAATCCCACCGTGTTTCTGGAGGCACTTGATGACCATTTAAAGCCACCACAGAGCCCCTAAGGAGGTAGGGAATGGGGTAAGGCAAGTGAAGCTAACTCATTAAAGTTTTAATATTTTTATTTGTCGTGAGTTCTCTTTTTAAAATATGCATTTTTATTTTTAGAAAGATTGCAGTAGGACATTATTTATCTTGCTTATTGAGCTTTTGGCATGTGACAAGTTTTATAGCAAGTCTCTTCTTTGCTGCGAATTGAGGGAGGATAAAAAATATCACAGCTTTGACTGATATTTTGTTTTCATGTTAAAGCTTTCACAGAAAAGCAATATTTAGAGAGAGGTAAGGGTATAGCTAACGTCTACTTAAATGGTAGCAGAAAAAGAAAACAGTGAGAAACACGCTCTAGGAGGAAAGAAAAGACACAAAGACGGTCAGTTGCAGATTGAGATTTTGGAGGGGCATGCTGTCCAGAGGCCTTTCTGTGTCAGCGTTGCATAAGAAACATTTTGTGCTCCATTTCCCCAGTGACCTTCCAAGTACATTATGAAGACAATTAAACCCCATACCCAGGAACTACTATAGCGTTTCCAGTGATTGGGCTAAGGTTAATCAGTGTGAATCGAATGAAACAGCTTGTTCAAGTAAGATCAATTGAAATCTTGATGAGCAAAAGTGGAAAATTTGGCCGCCAGTCTTTATTTCCTTTCCTTCAGAACACTGTTGCGTAAGACTTTAAGAAGTACTACTAGGCCTGACCTGTGGTGGAGCAGTGGATAAAGCGTTGACCTGGAACACTGAGGTCGCTGGTTTGAAACCCTGCACTTGTCTGGTCAAGGCACATATGGGAATTGATGCTTCCTGCTCCCCCCCTAAAATGAATAAACAAACAAATAAGTAAGTAAGTAAGTAAATAAATAAATAAATAATTTAAAAAGAATTAAAGAAAAGGTACTACTAGAATCCCTGGGTGACATCTATAAGATGCCAAAGATATTGATTTGGGTAAAGACCTAGGGCAGTTTCCATTTATCAAACTGTAAGCAGATAGCAATTTAACTTATTTTGATAGTTGGTATAATTTTTCTTTTAACTAGTCTCTCCCCAAATTTGTACCTATGTGGATTTCATGTGAGTGTGAATTTATAAAATTGACCCAGATTCTCTCTCAGCAGTAGAATTGATCTCTCTCTTTTTTTCCTATGTGCTTTGTAACACATCTGTGAACTTGCCTGATATAATTGAAAAGAAATTCTTCAAAGGACAGGATTATTTGCTAAATGTGTTTCTCTTTGAACACCTGTGGACTGTACACCCAAAACTGGAGTAAAAGTGAGAGAATTTTCTTGACCATGACATTGCTTTAATCTTCGCTGTTGTATATTCTTTAGAAAACCCCAACATCCTTACAGCATTCCCACAATGGATACTATCACTATGCAATTATCTTTGAAAATAAAAAAGCCCCGGTTTTTGAGAAACTTTCTTTATAAGATTCTTGATGCATAATGTGTTATTCTCTAAATAATGTTCTTTGTTATTTTGGCATCTTGTCCTTATGGTTCCCTCTGTATCTTCAGAAGAATGACTTGTCAAATAACCTTTATTATAGCTGGCAGTCATTTAGCGCTACATTAGTAAACCACAGCCGGCGGGCTAGCTTTTCCCCATTGCCTCCCTGGGGATAATTAGGGTCTTAGAGAGATGAGTTAGTATCTGTTCCCTGGGATCAAACTTATTAATAAGGAGCCCTGTTGGCTCTTGGGGAAAGAGCCCTTTACTTGTAATGACAAATGCTATTCCAGAAGAATATTACAGGCGAAGGAGGAACATAAAAGAAGAGGTTCCCCAGTTGGGCTATCAGTTATCGGAGAAAATTTCACTAATACCTGGACGGTTTTCTTTTTTTTTTAAGTTTCTTTTTATTTATTCATTTTAGAGAGGAGACACAGAGTGAGAGAGAGAGGAAGAGAGAAAGGGGGGAGGAGCTGGAAGCATCAACTCCCATATGTGCCTTGACCAGACCAGTGCAGGGTTTTGAACTGGCAACCTCAGTGTTCCCAGGTCAATGCTTTATCCACTGCGCCACCACAGGTCAGGCCCTGGACGGGTTTTTGAAGTATGAGCATGAGTTCTTCAAGTGGGAGGACCTTTATCTAGTTTAGTGGTCCCATTTTCGGTAATCTCATACTTCACAGCCAAGGCTTATTTATCAGTGACCTAATAATTGCCCTTGGCACCTGCCTTCCTTGTCCACAAACAAAGATGCAGGTTCCTGGATGTATAAGTTCCCTTACCTCCCACAAGGATGGCCCCTCATACAAAAAGCAGTTTCTTTCATTGAAAGGTAGAACCTACCCCGAGGCACAACATACACTCCAGATTCCCTCTTGGAATCAGGCTGAGCCTGGGACTTCACTTGAAATTGGCCCTTTGCTTTGCTTCTGCTTCTTCCTGACTGGCCCGCCCACACCATGCCCAACTTGATGAATGCCTGCACCTGAATCCTTGGCTTGGGGTGTCCCGGGAGAACCCAGCTCACACAGACTATATCAGAACAGGGGCTCTGGGAGGTTTCGCAGCAGCTGTGTGTATCAGAAATTGAAAATACCAGGTCAAATAAATTTGCACTGCACCTGAAAATATGTTGTAAAGTATTTTACTATGTTAGCAATTATATCATGTTTTCAATGTGCTAATGGTTTTTCAAAGCAGGACTTGAGTCACTTTCTCAGGAGCATTTTGTCCTCCCCTGCTTATCAGTACCATTAATGACATTCCGATGGCCCCAGTGAAGGGCAAGTGGGATGGTGCCACTGGAAAGAGATGCTTAAATATCTATGTGACAAATTTTTCTTTTATGATCTTTCAGTCATGGTTTTCACTGGACCCACTGGAGAGATTTTGGAGCTTGTATCTTACTACTCTGCTTTCTATCACAGAGTTCTTTGTTTTACAAACCCACCTCTTTATTTTCTAATTATTTTTTGATTGATTTTTAGGAAGAGAGAGAGAGAAACATTCACTTGTTGTTCCATTTAGTTGTGCATTCATTGGTTGCTTCCTATATGAGCCCTGAACAGGGATTCAACCTGCAATCTTGGTGTTTTGGGATGACATTCTAACTGACTAAGCTAATTGGCCAGGGCTGTTTTATAAACCTACTTCTTAAATCTAGTTAAATTTTTTTCTTCAAAGTAGCTTTTTTCATTCTGTAAATATATTAAAAAGGGAGAGAGAGGGAGAGATGGTAAATCAGAAACTTCCCCTCTCAGTGATTTTATCTTTCGGCACTGGCTCTTGTAGATCAGGGGCTGGAAGCAGATAGAGTTCCTTTGGTCTTTCTGGAGTTCTTCCCACGCTTCTCTGACATCCTGATTGCCATGGAGTGTGGCTGGAGGTCGGCCACGACCTTGATTTAATGCTCTCCCACGCTGTAGTCCATTTGCCCCAGGCTCAATAAGCCATAAAAAATAGATCCTCTGCCAATCTGACAGCCTCTGCTTCAGAGATGTAAAGTCAATGGGAAAGCCTACAACAGATGAACCTCCCTTCATTCAGTGTATTTGGAGGAATGATCATCAGAATTAGTGATCCATTTTAGAGGAAGGTGGGTGGACACTTGGTCGCTTTGCAGAATTTCCCTAGGTTTAAAATAACAGTTACTCTAAATGTTTCCCTCCCTCCCTCCCTCCCTCCCTCCCTCCCTCCCTCCCTCCCTCCCTCCCTCCTCCCCTCCCTCCCTTCCTATCTTGAATTTGGCTAGAGCTTTATAATTTGTTGGACAGTCAATATGTATTCAGAAGTGAACTTATAAAAATTCTATAAAAATTTAAAAAATCAATTGTCAGCACAAGTCCACAAAATTTTCTATATAAGCCATTCTGTGCCACTGCTTACCTGCTCGAGGTGAGGCTGTGAAAGGCCCATATTTTCAGGAGAGAACAAGTGCTGGCCCTTCAGTTGCAAACTGTCTGACTTTGGGTGAATTTATTCCCATGAATCTCTATTTTCTCAAATACAAAAAGGAGACAATTACACCTTCTGTGCTGGGTGGTGAAAAGGAAAGCGTTATTACTCTCTCATGGTAACTAGCATGTAATAAGAGCTTAATAAATGATAGGCATTACCATTAGACAAACTTGCATGAACAAAGACATCAGGGCTAGAAACAGAAAGGAAAAGGAAATCTGCAGGGAAAATGGTGTATAAAAAGATGTAATCTTCTTGGAAATGGGATGGAAATGATTTCCTTGAGTCCATCGGCCAGGAAGAACCGCATGTGTGGATGTGGCTATGTGGATTGGGAGGAGAGGGATTGACCGACCAGGGCCAGATCACAGGGTTGTGATTATTATGATAACTTCTGCCATGAAGATGTCAAGGGTCAACAGTCCAGAGGTGTTGAGAAATCCCCCTGTGTCCATGGATTTCCCCCCCTAGCAATGACCAGCTGAATTGGATCAGATCATGGGAATCAATTTTAACAACAGCTCTTTTCATCTCCACAATTCAGTTCCTTCTCCTCCTCCTCTTCCTTCTTTGTATAACTCTCTACTTTAGGTAACTATTTTAAAAATATTTCTCTCTGTTGAAAAGTGAGTCAATATATGCCTACTGGAGCATGGTAAGCAGACAGTCTTCCTGAGGCGAGGATGCAGGTATTGTTGTTGCTGTTGTTGTTTTATGACCTCATTCCATCCTGTCTGCAGTTGGAGATTGGTATCTGAAAAATACAGATTCTATTAGATGGCCCTGTATGAGAATTTAGGGTGAACCCAGAATGTCCTGAGCTGGAGGCAAGAACAGTAAAGCCCTAAGAAGGTGAAAGCATGAGGAAGAAGACACTTTGTTTCATCTGTGGGAACTGCATTAAAATTAAAACTTGCACAAACTTGTCAACACACAAACACACACACACACACACACACACACACACACACACACGGAACACACACAAATTCTGATGTCATATGTGTTGACAGAGTGAATTTCTTGTTGAATTTTTCCTCTTTAACCCTAACTTATACACAGCTCTCTGCTCCCCCTCCCCCTTTCTTTAAATCAGTCTTTCCAGGAGGGATGCTCTGGAAACTTACATGTCCTCATTCCTTTAGGGAGAAAGTTGCAAATACTAAAATACTCATAAGAGAGGGAGAAAGGGAAGAAGGGAGGGAAGAAGAGAAAGAGAGAGAGAGAGAGAACTTGAAAATTAATCACTGAGAAAATGTTAAAAAATCCACTACCAGAAAGTCTGGCTCTTTTTCCTAGATTCAACTTTTTAACAAGAGAGGTTAAAACGTGGTACTTTTCAAAGAGAATCTACAAATTAAGTTGGTAGAAAAATCCTATCATGTTTATGCCCCCCCCCCCATTGCACCTAAGAAAATATTTTGAAAAAATGTATGTAGGTATTGCATCTCTCGACAACTTTATGTTGGGGTAAACGTTCAACTAGGGTTATTAGCACAGACTGGACAATGATTAGTGCACTTCAAATTGATCTAAACTATCAAATGAAGAGCAATTTTAGTAATGTACACTGCTTAATTTCCACATATTTGAGAGTTTTACGACTTATTTCTCATTAATTTGTAGTGAAAATGGTAATGAAACAAGGAGATCTTGGTCTGAACACAGAGGTGATTTTAGTTAATATTTAAAAATAACCTCATTAAGACCCACACTTGTTAATGATCTAACCCGTCACAGACATTGGCCAAACTTTGATCTTGAGTTACAGTGGGTATACATTGATTTATGAACCTGTATGTTTGTCTCCCGAGCAGAGAAATTGTATTCAGCTTCAAAATTCAAACTTTGAATTCCCAAACTTTGTACCCAGAGTCCAGTAAATGACAGTGGTTAAAGTAATGGGCCATAGAAATAAAATCCCCATCGTGAAAAATGGGCAGCATGATCTTGCAGTAGCCAGGCCATATGAGTTTAGTTTATGTCAGATGCTTGGATTCTCTGTGGGCCAAGGCTTTGCCAACATAGACAAGTCTAGGGAGAATGGATTTTTTTCTTTCCAGTATTTGAAAAGCTTATGTATTAATTTCCTATGAATGTTGTAGAGGTCAGAAATCTGAAATAGGTTTCATCAGGTTGAAATCAAGTGTGGGCAGGATCACACATGTTCTGCAAAGTCACTCTTTCCATAAAAGATGACATCCACAGATTCCGGGGTTAGGAGTTGCTGTGGTCACAGGCTTGAGTGCAGGCTCATCTGGCTTGAGCGTAGTCTCACCTGCTTGAGCATGGAGTCACCTGCTTGAGTGCGGAATCATCGACATGATCCTTTAGTCACTGGATTGAGCCCAAGGTCGCTGGCTTGAGCAAGGGGTCACTGGCTCAGCTTGCCCCCCTGGGTCAAGGAGCATATGAGAAGCAATCAATGAACAACTGAAATGAGAAGCAATCAATGAACAACTGAAATGCTGCAACTATGAGTTTATGCTTCTCATCTCTCTCTCTTCTCTCACTAAAAAAAAAAAAAAAAAAAAAAATGCAAATTATTAAATTTGACCAGGATTACTACTGTGTCCTTTTTTTAAAAAGCAATTATAGAAAATTTTACATTTTATTTAATTAAATCTTTCAAATTAAGAAAATAATATTCTCATTATAAAAAGAATGCAGACAGTATAAAGGGCATGCACAGAAAAGTGGGTGGGCCTTTCCCTCCCTCCAGACTAGGTTGGCCTCAGTGGCCAGTTGGTCACCTTACTCCAGTCCCAGACCCTTCTCCGGAGCTAACCATAGTTACCTGTTTTTTGAGTGTCCTTTCAAAAAGTTTCCACATATATAATAAATATTTTTTTAAATGAATGGAAAATGCTACATATGTTGTTCTGCACTTGAACTTTCCTGTTACTTTATCTTGGCAGTCTTTCCTTATCAACACATCCAATTTTATCTTATTTTTTTTAACTGCTGTGCAGTATTCCATTAAATGGATGTATCATAATTTGTTTAAACATTTCTTTTTTAAAAAGTACAAACATTTAGATTATTGCTAGAACTCTCTTTGCCATTACAATGTAATCTACTTTATCATACATATGTGTATTTCTTTCCCTATGTATATCAGTAGTTAGTTTATTGCTGATTAATGGTCCATTGTATCAATATACTACAGTTTGCTTATTTTTTATCCTTTTAATAGACATTGGATTGTTTCTAGGTTTTGACTGTTGTGAAAAAATTTTAATATAAATCTTTGTGTGAACATATTTTTATTTCTTTTTGGTAAATACGGGGAGTAATTGGAACTGTTGAGTCATGGGGTTTATATATGATTACTTTACTAAATCATGCCAAATAGCTTTCAGAAGTGGTTGTATAAATTACTCACCTACCAGCACTGTGTGAGAGTCCAGCTGTTCCATATTCTTGCTAACACATGGCACTGTATCTTTTCCATATTAACCCTTCTGATGGCTGTGCTGTAGTATTTCGTTGTACTTTCAATAAGTGTCTCTGACCACTAATGTTTTTGAGTGACTTCATTTGTTCATTGGCCATTTGGCTATTCTCTTAATGAATGAGTTGCCTGTTCCCATCTTTTTTTTTTCTTTTGTGACAGAGACAGAGAGAGTCAGAGAGAGGGACAGATAGGGACTGACAAACAGGAAGGGAGAGAGGTGAGAAACATCAATTCTTCGTGGCGGCACCTTAGTTATTCATTGATTGCTTTCTCATATGTGTCTTGACCAGGAAGCTACAGCAGACCAAGTGACCCCTTGCTCGACGCAGCGACCTTGTGCTCAAGCTCGTGAGCTGTGCTCAAACCAGATAAGCCCGCCCGCGCTCAAGTTGATGACCTCGGGGTCTTGAACCTGGGTCCTCTGCGTCCCATTCCAACGGTCTATCCACTGTGCCACTGCCTGGTCAGGCCTCATCTTTTTTTATTGTGCTGATGGTTTGCCTGTTCTCTTCTTTTGATTTGAAGAAGTTCTTTACATATTCTGGATACAACTTCTTTATTAGCTATATGCCTTGAAAATTATCTCCCTCTCTGTGAGTTTATGTTTAATGTCTTAATGGCACCTTTTAATTAACAAAAGTTCTTAATTTTAATCAATTCCATTTTATCAAACATTTTCTTCATTGTCAGTGTGCTGTTGTATTGTTTTATGAAATCTTTGCCTGTTCCAAGGTCAGACTGATATCTTATTAGGTGATCTTTTAGGTATATAACTCCCTGGAATTAGCTTTTGTGTATGGTGTGAGAAGGTAATACTTATTTCTGAAAATATAACTATTTATTTGACCCTATACTACTTACAAAAACACCATGTTTTCCTCATGACTGTAATGTTACCTGTCATGAATGAAATAAACACCTATATGTGGGTCTGTTTCTAGACCTTCTATTCTGTTTAATTAGATATAATTAGGTTCAGGAAAAATAAAGTATGTTACCTTCATTTCATCTGAGTGCCTTGGAGCAAATTTGTATCATTGGGATAATTCCATTTTGGACAGGATGCGCCTAAAGCAGTGGTTCTTAAAGTGTGTGCCCTAGAAGATTTCCAGGTGCACCCTATGGTATTCCAGAGAAATATGTGCCTGTTGGGGATCAACAAATCAACAGGATTTTTGGAGTTTAGATTTTTGGGGGACAGAGGTGTGGGGAATTGGC
The DNA here is from genome assembly GCA_037038555.1 of Rhynchonycteris naso. NCBI lineage: Eukaryota > Metazoa > Chordata > Mammalia > Chiroptera > Emballonuridae > Rhynchonycteris > Rhynchonycteris naso. Next base: position 253,756,874 of record CM072995.1, read on the forward strand.
TGTAAGCCAACAGTCTGCCCTAACCCCCCACCTCACTTGCCTGATTAGGTTGCAAAAGGCTGTGAAGCTGTGGTGCTAGATTGTTTACAATATCCCCTATGTTCCCTGGAAAGACTGGAGGCAAGTTTCTTCTATCCTTTGTTTGGTGTAAAGTTAACATGATATGTATGGTGAGGTTTTTCTGCACTCAACACAATTGAGTAAAAGGAGAGGAATTCTTCAATATTGACGAGGAAATGAGAGTTTGCCTTTCAAATATATGCCCAAACATTGAAGAAATCTCTAGGACACATCAGGCTCATGTTTCTCATAAACACAAGAATGAAGAAACTTAACACATTTGTGCCGGGACCTGCCGAATTTACTAAATCTTACTAAGAATGTATCTATCTATATATATAAAGATATATCTATGAATATGTGTGTGTGTATATATATATATATGTAAAGATATACCTGTAAATATATCTATATCTATATATATGAAAAGATAATTTTTTGTCATTTTTAAATTTTTTAACCCTTCTTTTTTATCAATTCTAAAAGCATAACTCAAAAAATGTAACATAAAAATGTTTTTTAATGTCAGAATAAATTTAATTTTGTCATATTTATTTTGCTTAATTACCATAAAAGCACGCTTAGACTTTATATGTTTTCTTTAATATTTGACTTAATTATTATAACATATTTCTCAGAAATTTGTATATAGTGTGCCTATAATTTTTAGCATTTTAAATGCGCCTCTACTTCAAAAAGTTTGAGAACCACTGCCCTAAAGAGTTATTCTGAGTTGTTGTTCCCTTTAATAACACAAAGTGCTTAAATAATCTTAATTAGATTCCATAATCCTTTTTCTGGGTCTTTGGAGGAAATAAGCCAGTAATAACTTTGGGGTTGACTATCCTGTGAGAGGTTCTGTTGGAGAGAAATGAAGGGTCGGTCTCTGTCAGTAAGAAAGGGGCTTCTCCAGCGGGTGTCGGACTGTTTCCACAGCACTCCTCCTATGATGATGTCCCAGCATATTTCTCCCTGGCTCAAGATAACCTTGATGCTTCTCCAAACTGGTTTCAAAACCCCATCCACTTATTTTTACCCTGGTTTGTTCTGTGCGCATCTTTCTCCGTGGCCTCTCCCCTACTTTGGTTTCTAGAAAGTGTATCGTCTGTCTGATACCTGCTAGAAAGCCTCTCCTAATCTTGTCAGCCTTACTGATCTTCTTTCTCTTGGAACCAAAGCCTGCTATTATTTCTGAATCGCTAGTGTTGGCCTTTGTATCATTACTAAATATTTCAAAGGTGCTTATCTTGTCTCTCACGCTGGAAGTACAGCTCTGAAGGAGGTCAAGACCTGCTCTTCCTCAAAGCAGGTGCTCAATAAATATTTCATCTTAGATGAAGGGAACAGTAGGAATGGAGGTAGTGTGGTGGAAGCAAGTGGGAGTGACCTGCTTTAGGACATTGCCAAGAGAAGCAGAGGATGCCTGCCTGCCAGCCTTATGTTCCTAATGTTGGTGTCAGATTACAGAGAACTTCCCTAAACACTTCATGTTTCCAAATATTTGGATCAGAAAATATACCCACTCTCCCATGGGTAGAGTGAGGTATGACGATGGTGAGGAGAGGACAACTCGAGTCTGAGTCAGAACTTTTTTTTTTTTTTTTAGATAAAAATGGAAGCAACGCTGACATTCTCCTCCCATCTGGAAACAAGCCCACAACCAGGGAAGCTGTCAGAATATGAGGGATGGGCTGAAACTACCATCTCCAGGCTGCGCAAAGCTGTGTCATCTGAGTAGCCAAATCTGTACACCTGCTGGATGGGACGTCCTTCCAGACGTTAAGCAGGATCGGTGTCATGTACCTTCGGTGTAATGTCACAGTTAACTGTGTGTGCTGGCTGATGCACTCAAAAAAGTTGTTTGCTGCAGGTTAAGGAAGACAAATATGGAAAGACATCTGGTTGTTCAAGGATTTTTGTCACTTATTCCTGAGAGATGTGCCTCTCTGAGGTTTCTGGCAGAATAGAATGAATGATCTAAGACTTGAAAAGTTGAGAAAATAAATATTACCACCCTCATCTCCTCTTATTTGGTGATTTCTAACAGAGGTGCAATGTAAAAATACACATATCCCTACCCTGGTGTAGTTTTGGGGAGCAATTAGAATAGTTTGTGGTTACTGGTCTGCTGATAGTGGGTTTGCTATTTTGCCATGTGAACATTCCAAGGAAGCCATTAATCATCCTTCCTAGATGCCCCTTAGGTACCAAACACAAATGAATGGAAATAAAGTTATATAGCATAATGTAAAGTTATATAGCTATGGTAACAAAAATCTTAGGATTCAACAGTCTAAACCAGGGGTCCCAAACTTTTTACCACAGCGGGCTAGTTCACTGTCTCTCAGACCATTGGAGGGCCGCCACATACAGTACTCCATACACTGACCACCAATGAAAGAGGTGCCCCTTCCGGAAGTGCGGCGGGGGCCGGATAAATGGCCTCAGGTGGCCGCAATTTGGCCTGCGAGCCGTAGTTTGGGGACCTCTGGTCTAAACCTTAAATTATCCCCAGCATTCTCTGAGCTCAGAGGTATTTCACTCCACAAGGATCTCAGGCCATGCAAGTCTTCTTGACCTTCATAGGCCTTGTCAATACCCTCCATACTGTCCCACTGAAGCTACAAACTCTTCCTCCCTCCTGAGTCCCATTAAACTAGCTTATAAATGTTACCCCTGGCTGTTCAGGGGACCACTCCTTCCAGAGTGCTCTGCCTTTATGCAAAATAATCTTTTCTTCTTTTGATTTGTCTACTGTTAATTTGCAACCCTGACCACTCAAATGTAAGTCGATACAGGAAAAGTTAATGCAAAAGGAAATGCAAAATTCAATGGGACACTATTGCAATGACAATGATTGTGCTGAGGGTTGAAAAAACAATAGAATTTATCCAAGGAGTGATGGAAGGAGCTGGCCCATCATCCTTCCTTCCCCATACAAACCCTCACCTCTCATTCCCCTGGTCCTCTGCCACCCCAGAGCACTATTCACTCTTTGACAACACCTTCAACTCTGCTTTTCCTCATGTTGGTCCCTTTTCTTCAAAACCTCCAAACCTTTCTTTCTGCAGAGGATCTCTTTCTGATAACACTTAATGACCTCATCTTAAAGTTTTCTGTACTGCTTCCACCAGACAGAATTAAGCACTTTTGTCTGTTTTCCTTTAACAATGTTACCATGCAATTGCCCCATCTTCCTATCACTACCTACGGCCATTCATTCATTTAGCCATCTCCACATTCTTTCATATATCCATTTGCCCTTCCATTAGCTTATTTTTTTTCATTCATCTGATAGTCCTTCCATATACCCATGGAAGGAATCTTTATCTAAAGATCTGTATGTAACTAAGCCTGAATTTGACTTTCATATGGATCAGATGGATTTCACGTGGTCTACAGGGTATACAGCCAATTCCAAAACAACCCTCCAGAATGTGCTCATCTTTCCATGTCTGGCTTCATGTTGGATTTGAAGAACCCATCCTGAGTACCAGCTCTGGTCACTTGTTCTCTCGACCAAGGAGAACCTGAGAGAGAAATGTTCAGTTTGAATTTTGGATTTAGAGTCCAGGAATTCTTTCCCTGTTTCTTCTGACCTAGAGAACACCCAGTGCAGAGGGGTCGGGGTCAGAGCAAACAATGCAATGCAGTTACAAGCACTGATTTTAGCTTTAGGATGGTTATAAATGTGGAGGATCATGGGTATTTTACCGCCAGTGATATTCAATTACTTTTTTGTGTGTGGTCTCAAGAACAAACAGTCTTAGTAATATGGAATGACAAAGATAACCTTCTGAAAGTGACATCAAGCACTGGAACACAGAGAAACAACAACAACAAACAAAAGCCCAGCTGCTTCTAACTCTGAGTCCTTCCTCACCTGTATTCTATCGTGGAGATAAAAAGAGCGTGAAGGAGGTTTTGACTCTGCTTTGAAGTTTTCTTTATAGGAAGGAGCTCACACTCTAACTCAAATGGTGACACCTTAACCATGAGCTCCTTGTAAAACATTCACTGGCTTCTGTTAACATTTGTCAAACCAGAAAGGTCCTGGCTCAAAATAGAACTGGAGTTTCTTCCCTGCTCATTTCCAAACTCCAACGTGGCGATGGATGCTTGTGGTTGTTATGAATTAAAGGTGCTGCCTTTGTAGCAGTCATTTCAGCCTATATTAACAGACATAAATATTTTGTATAAAAGGCAGGTATTTTTATTTGCAGAGAAATCCGGATCCTTCTCTCCGACTCTGCACCCATTACTTACAGCCTGTAAATCAAGTGATGTGCAGCTCATTTTCCCTTCTCAATGGAGGTTGGCTCTCTGACTATTCCATTCATTAGATGTGGAGTGAGAGAAATGCACACTTCATTTTCTTTGTGACCACAACCTTATTTTCCCTCTTTTGCTCTGAAGAAAACCATTAAACCTTCTATCTTCAAATTTCCAGAGGAGTGCTTTCCATCTAGCTCATTCTTGAATGCTTTTAAATGGAAAAAAGAACTGAAAACAGGCTGCTGTTTGGGTGATTTGCAAGCTCTCTGAAATTACTGTTTTTCTGCTTTGCAGACTCAGTGATTGACAGTGCCTTCCCCCAAATAGTCAAACAGCTGGCATCGGTCGGGATGATGCTGTTCAAAATTGCTCAGTCTTTTTTTCATTTTTTAAAAATGTCAGTTACTACTGAATGCAAACTAGAATTAATTTTTTCATGGGCTAATGGTCTTGCATAACTACAGTGGTCCTGCTAAGTTTATGAACTTTGCAAATAACATTCTCTCTCTCTCTCTCTCTCTATCTATCTATCTTTCTTTCTTTCTCCTTCTCTCTCCCTCTGCCATCCTTGGTCTCTTGGGAATTTTACTTTTTTATGCTTTTAGCCCTTTCTCATATCTGTTTTATTTTGATAAGAGCAGATCAACTAGCCAACCTAGGATGAGGGAAAACTTTACAGATAGGGTCCAGAGGTCATGGCAGCAACTAGTGCATTGGACTGGAGCTCAAGATTTCAGCACAATTTCCTCTCTCCCCTGGCTTTGTCCAGGATGAGAAGCCATTGGCCTAAGGCCACTGCAACCCATCGTTCCTCCCTGTAGACCAAGGTTTCTATGTTGTGGAAGATATTTCTATGGTTCACTGTAGTATGTTTAGCAGCATCCCTGGATTCTATCCACTTCTTCCCCGTGATTGACAACCAAAAATGCCTCCATAAATTGCCAAATGTCCCAAGTGGGGAAGGAATTGTCCCTTGTTACAAACCATGACTGTAGATACTCTACTCTTGTGTTCTGTGAATGAAAGTCTCCAGAGAAAGTTGGGATAAATGGGAAAAGAGAAAAGGGAGATGGCAGAGGAGGTCAGGAATAAGATGGACTCTGAGGTGTTGTAGTCTCTGCTGAGAACAGACTAATGAATTCGCTGGTTATCAACGCTGGGTTAAAAGAACCTGGAGAGTTTTACAAAATACCCACTGTCTGAGCCCAGTCTCAAGATCCTGAGTTAATTAGTTTGAGGAAAGCACCTTGTATAATGGTATGTGCATGGAATATAGTAGGTGCTCTGATATTTCTCAGGTTGACAAGCTGAGTATATTAGATGACTTAGATAACCAGGTCATATAACGTGTAAATCCCCCCAGTACTGGGAATCTGATATATTTATGGCTTAAGTTAGAGAACTGTAAAACTCAGGAAACCAGAGACAATGATAGTGACAGAGAACCAAGGATGATGTTTATGACCATAATACCAAGAATTCTAATAAGTATTCAATTAACACCAATAACAACAGGAAAGAAGGAACAGAGGAACCAAAACAGATAAGACAAAAAGTATAGTAAAATGGTAGTCCTGAATCCTATCAGATAAAAAGTATACTAAATGGAAACGGAATAAACACTTCAATTAAAAGGCAGAGGTCATCAAAATAAAGAAAAATGCAAAACCCAATCCCTCAAAAGCATGATGCACTTTAAATATAAAGCTATATGCCTGACCAGGCAGTGGCACTGTGGATAGAGCGTTGGACTGGGATGCAGAAGACCCAGGTTCGAGACCCCGAGGTCGCCAGCTTGAGCATGGGCTCATCTGGCTTGAGTGAAAAGCTTGCCAGTTTGGACCCAAGATTTCTGGCTCCAGCAAGGGGTTGCTCAGTCTGCTGAATGCCCACTGTCAAGACACATATGAGAAAGCAATCAATGATCAACTAAGGTGTCGCAACGAAAAACAGATGATTGATGCTTCTCATCTCTCTCCGTTCCTGTCTATCTCTATATATCCCTCTCTCTCTGACTTTCTTTCTGTCCCTGTAAAAGATAAATAAATAAATAAATAAATATAAAGCTTTAGACAGGTTGAAAATAGAAAGATGTTTAAAGATGTGCCATGTAAAACAGCATAAAAATACTGGGACAGTTATGTTACTATCAGATAATAAATATCACAACAAGAAGTTTTATCATAGTTAAAAATGGATATTTCATAAAGATAAAGAATCAATTAATTAGGAATGTATGTTCCAAATCATAGATCTTCACACATGACTAATTAAAAGCAAAAATTACATCATGGTATTGTGAGATTTATCATGTAGGTAAATATAATACACATGACAACTGTAGCATAGGATGGAGGACAGAGATCAACCATCAGTCAATTTGTAAGATTCTTTACATTTTCTGTGTGTGGCAGGGCATTAACAATAAGTAGGCTGTGGAAAGATAAAGATGTAATCTCTATAACAACCACTTAAAAGTACAAAGTGAAATAGTTAAAAAACCAATAGAGATGTTAAAATGGAATTTTAGGTCCTGGCTTGTTGGCTCAGCAATAGAGTGTTGGCCCAGTATGTGGAAGTCCTGGGTTTGATTCCTAGTCAGGGCACACAGGAGACGTGAATCTGCTTCTCTACCCCTTCCTTATTTCTCTCCCTCTCCCTCTCTCTCTTTCTCTTCCCCTTCCACAGTCATGGCTTGACTGGTTCGAGCACATTGGCCCAGGTGCTGAGGATAGCTCCATGGAGCCTCCACCTCAGGTGCTAAAAATAGCTTGGTTGCAAGCATGGCCTCAGATGGGCAAAGCATTGACCCCAGACAGGGGTTGCTGGGTGGATCCCAGTCAGAGTGCATGCAGGAGTCCATCTATCTATCCTCTTCTCACTTGGAAAAAAAAGAAAAAACAGAAACAAAACTTTAAAAAATATTTATTTAACACGGAAATACACACATTCCTGCTCCACATATGCATTCTGCTTTGTGATGATGAAGTCTAACAACCAATAAAAGAGGCCATCTTTCATGAAGTTAAGTGCTGCTTTAGTTTTTCTAGAACAAAATGTTTTCACAATTAGTTGTAATTGGTAAACTGTTGTCCATCATAAATGGCTGCTTTAAGACAAGTGGATTCCTTTATGTAGCTAATTTAGGAAGTCTTCACAGTGAGGCTTGTGGATTTTGTGGTTCTGGTTTTGTTGAGAAGTGTCCAGTTTTCAGATACAGGTCTTAATAGGAAGTAACTCACTTTCCTGAAAATTCCCATGAAAGTTTCTAGAATTCCGAGACTTCTTGGATGTTAATGGGTCCTCTCAGAGAAAAACATAATCACTATTAATAGTCCCAATATTGGAGAACAATGATTCAGGTCCATTGGGGAATAAATTCTCTCTCACACACAATAACCTCCTGCCATTATGTGATCCTGTTTTGGATCTGGTCACCATTTTTGTGGGCACTACCCTTGGTGGTATGAGCTGTTCTTGCCCCTGTAGAAGCAGAAAGTCCCTAAATCTTGCTGAGAGGAAAATAAAACAGGTCTTGTCATCTAAGACGTGTGTAGACCATAATTGCATGACTACCTGAATTGGATTGTAAAGTGGAGAGAATCATTAAAAAAAATCCTTTGGGCTGGCTGCTGGATTCAAGTTAGTATAACACAACCCAAATTCAACAAATACTTGAGCATGTACACTGCAAAGTCCCAAACTAGCCATGGTCTCCTTGGCCCCAAAGGAGATTATAATCCAGTTAGTGGTGTGAACATGGGATAGAACGAACACAGAAGTAACTATTATGGTTAGTGATCAAATGAAAGAAAGAATTGAGAGTTAATTGGGTTAAAACAAATGGGCAAACACACCAGACAGGTGTGGTCTCCCAAGAGTAGATAGTTCTTAAAGAATGGATAGAATTGTAACAGAGGGAGATGGACAATGTGGAGAAAACAGTATAATTAGAGATGTAGAAATGAGAACTCACAGGGCAGTGCTCCAGCATCCTTAAGCAGCGGAGCCAGATCAGCGCCTGAAGGTAACATTGGAGATTTGTGAGAGGTCAGATCAAGGAGCAGAATGGGGGCCAGATTCCGGAGGATTTTGAATACTGTTGTAAAGTGCCTTGTTTGGGGCTGGGCTTTAGGAAGATGAACCTGGTGCTGGTTTGTGGTGGAGGAACTGGAGAGAGCAGAGGGTTTGAAAACGGAACTGAGGTTTAACAGCGGAGCTGGCTACTCTTCTGTTTAAGAGAAAAAGTTTCCGGTTAGCATGGGGCAGTCATGTTCCTTCCTCATCTGTCTTCTTGAAGAGAGGATTTCCACCTTGAATGGTGAAAAACAGCTTGGAGGCTTACAATGTCAGGTGCAAAGAGCCCTCACCAGGTTGAGAGCATTAAAGAGTGGGTGAGACACACTCAGGAAAGAGCAGGAACATTTGGGGTGAAAGGATCCCCACACTGTTCATTCCTAAAAGAGTGCATTACATCTATGTACAGTTGCTTCTGTGTTGTTCATCAGGGGGCTGGAACTTCCAGTTAGTTCCTCAAGTCTTGTCTCTTCCTGCTTTCATTCCAAAAAGATTTGTTGAACCTTACCATGTACCAGACACTCTCTCAGAATTTAAAATAGTCTATTTAGTTAGTTGTTTCTATTTTTATTTATTTATTTTTTCAGAGACAGAGAGAGAGAGTCAGAGAGAGGGATAGATAGGGACAGACAAACAGGAATGGAGAGAGATGAGAAGCATCAATCATCAGTTTTTCGTTGTGACACCTTAGTTGTTCATTGATTGCTTTCTCAGATGTGCCTTGACCGCAGGCCTTCAGCAGACCCAGTAACTCCTTGCTCAAGCCGGAGACCTGGGGTCCAAGCTGGTGAGATTTTTTTTTTTTTTGCTTAAGCCAGATGAGCCCGCACTCAAGCTAGCAACCTTGGGGTCTCAAACCTGGGTCCTCTGCATTCCAGTCCGATGCTCCATCCACTGTGCCACTGTCTGGTCAGGCCTAGTTAGTTGTTTTTTAAAAAACATCCATTACACTGGGAAACAAATTTTTTTTTCATTTTCTGTTGCATGAGGTTTTAGAACTTTTTCTATATATGTCTGCATCGCTGATTCCAAATCTGAATGAAATTTGTTTTTTGGTGCACGCTCCAGTTTTTATGCAATTTTAATTTCTTTTTGTTACAGTTAATGGCATGCATTGGTTTTTAAATTGAAGTTAAAGGGCAATGACTCTTGGATTGAACATAACCACAAGACAATTAATGTTTTACAAACATCACTTTTACACAATTGTAGTTGTTTTTAAATATAAAAAATTATTATTTGATAAAAACACCCTCTTATTTTGTTTTAAGATGGAATCATGGCTTCTTCAAGTAGGTGTAAATGTAAGAATAGTCCTGACACCTTCTGCTATATATGTGGCTGTTACATACTTCAAGGTCAAAGGCGCAATATTTCATCATTTGTGGCAAGTGCATATATTGCCTATTTTCAAGTTCCCCTTGGTGATCAAGACAAGAATTGGGCTCCTCATATTGTGTGTCATAATTATGAGGAAATGCTTCATGACTGGACTAAAGGAAAACGCAAAGGAATGCCTTTTGGCATTCCCATGGTTTGACGTGAACCTCAGGACCACAGCAGTGACTATTATTTCTGTCTGATCCATACAAAGGACATCGGCAAGAAAAAATGGCACATAATCACATATCCTAATGTTTCTTCAGCAATACGACCTATCTCACACTCTGAGACACTCCCGGTTCAAGTTTTCAATGGTTTTATTTCTTCTAAGGATGAAGAAGGTGAACATGGTGATCAAGTGTATTTTGATAAGATGCATGAGGAAATGGTTGTAGAATCTGAAGGGTCTTCTTCTGATGCTAAGCAGTCATTAACCCCTCAGCAATTTAGCCAACCCAACTTGAATGAGTTAGTAAGAGATATGGGCCTATCAACGAAAGCAGCTGAGTTTTTAGCCTCTAGTCTTCAAGAAAAGAATGGGATACTTCAGCTGACTTTACCAGTCAGCTAAAGTATCCCATTTCTGGAAGCGTGAACAAATTTTTGTGGGCTTTTTTTCCAAAGACAAATACTTTCTTTACTGTTATGATATCAGTCGTCTTCTCAGCCAGCTAGGTGTTACCACTTACAGTCCAACAGAATGGCGGCTATCTCTTGACAGCTCTAAATGGAGTCTGAAATGTGTTCTCCTACACAACGGTAATGTTTATGCAGCAATTCCAATTATTCAACTCATCTGTGAGAAGATTATAATGACATAAAAATTGTCCTTGACTTTCTGTATGAGAAGAACAACTGGATCATTTGTGTGTATCTTAAAATGGTAAATTTCCTGCTAGGACAACAGAGGGGTTTCACAAAGTATCCTTGCTTTCTGTGTTTGTGGAACAGCTGAGCTCAGAGGAAACACTGGACACAGAAAGAGTGGTCAAAACGTGAAGCTCTGGAAGTAGGGATGCAAAATATTGTGAACGAACCTGTAGTTAATCGAGACAGGATAATTTTTCCTCCACTTCACATAAAACTTGGCTTCATGAAGCAGTTTGTTCAGGCTTTGAATAGAGAAAGTGAATGCTTTCAACATGTTATTTCTGCTTTTCCTGCCTTGTCTTTTGAGAAAATAAAAGCAGGTGTATTCGATGGACCTCTAATTCAAACCCTCATACGTGATGAAGAATTTACCAGAAAGATGAATAAGGAGGAGAAAGCAGCATGCCAGTCTTTTGTGGCAGTTACAAAGAACTTCCTTGGCAACAAAAAAGCAGAAAATTAGGAACTTCTGGTTCAAAGGATGCTGTTGGCTTTCTGTGACATGGGATGTAATGTGAGCATTAAGATTCACTTCCTGAATAGTCACCTTGATAAATTTCCTGAAAATCTTGGAGCTGTTAGTGATGAGCAAGAAGAATGCTTTCATCAAGATCTGAAGACAATGGAAGAGCATTATTAGGGGCGATGGGACAGAAATATGATGGCAGACTACTGCTGGAGCATCAAACGAGATTGTCCTCAACAAGTGCACAAATGCAAGAGCTACAAACGCAAATTTTTGTCTGAATAGAATTTAAATAAGTTTTGTGCAAATTTTATGATTAAAATCAGTGTTTTAATATGTTCTATTTTGAAATTGTAGACAAATTCTGATGCAATCATATCTTTTAGTGTATTTACTGCATTATATAAATCATTATATTTTCACAAAGAAGATTCCCAAGAAGACATTCTACTTCATTATATTAAACTAAATGTTGAAAATTTTACAATAAAATGAAAACCTAAAATCTTGAATTGCAAAAGAACTGTAGCTTACAGAGAAAACTAATGTCAGATTTAAGATCAGCGCACTCAAATTAGGTCAGAACAAGTGTTTTTGTGGATGCAACAAAAATTTTGTTTTCCAGTGTTATCTAAGCTATGACTATCACACACCCTCTGATATATCTTATAATAATTCTTATTGTCATTTCACTTGTGAGAAAACTGAAGCTCAGAGATGGTAAGTAACTCTCTCTATGTCACATAGCCAGAACAAAGCTGAGATCCAGCTTGTAATATCCTGCCTAGGCGAATTCAATGTACACAAAATATCATTTAATATCTTCCAGTTATCAAGAGAGAGAGGCCCAACACTTTAGATACATACATTAATTCTCACGACAATTTTATTATTAGGCATTTGTTATCCCAAACTGAAGCACAAAGAGGTGAAAGCACAAAGACCCTAAGCTGGTCTGAGCCCTTAGTAAGTGGAGGAGTTGGGGAATTGACGTTGGAATTTGGGTCTTTCGGAACCAAAACCTGTGTATTAAGTGTGTTTGAAGGGGATTCTACTGATCCTCACCTCCTCCACCATTCATGTAAGGTTTTTGGAGCAGTTACAAGGCACTAGCCACTTTCTGTGTTATCACATATAATCCTGAACTCTGGGAGGTAACAGCCTTCCCTCACAAAGTGGAAATTCATATATCAGAGCAGGATTGTTTGCTAGCAGGTGAGTGATGAGACAATTAAAATCCTAGAGTGTCAGATGTTAAATACCACTTCCTACAGATATGTACCGTTTCCTGGGAAACCCATACTTCCCCAGAGTCAGCCTTGGTTCTCCATTTGTTCCCCTGGGCTGATCTAGGAGAGGCGGAGCTGCTCCGGACCCTCTCCAGCCAGCCTCAGAGTACCTTCTGCTCTCGCTGACAGCTAAGTGTCATCTAGTCCCCATGTTTAACGTACCACACTAAGGGTAAAATGTGAAACCATTAAAATCACAACTAACTTGCAGGGAAGTGTTTGTTACTAGAATGAAGTATGCAACAATGAGAAGGGTGTGAAGATGGTTGGATAGGTAATTTTTGGTCATTTTCTAAATTGTCTTTAGTGTGTGTGTTTTGGGGGGGGGAGGAAGTTTGTTATTTAAGTGTCAAATATTAAAACTGTATAAGATATAAGTGTACAGTGAATTTCCACAACCGGAACCTCCCTTGGGCAACAAGCACCTACATGAAGAATAGAATGTTGTTGGGACCCGGAAGTTTCACTCATGTCCTCTTCTCATCTCACTCGATGTTTTAATGTAAAATAAGGAACACCCATTCTCTGAGCATGTCAGGGACTATGCATGTGTATGCACTGAAATACCTTGAGAGGCCCCAGAAATCCAAGGGAAAGGTGGGCTGGTGGTAATCTAAGCCAGTAAGTGTTGTGCATCCTTGGGGCTCCCTGTTCATTGGTCATTTTCTCTCCAAAAATAGCTGAGATAAGAAATGGGAACTTAGTTACCTGACTAACTGGAAACAGGAGGAGACTGGGGCTGTTATCTGTCCAGGAGATGTGAAATGATACTGAATAGTGTCCTTAGAAATACCATGCCCCATTGAAGTCACAAGGCCCTCAGGAATCTGCACCCCAGAGCTGGAAAGAACAAACATGAGGGGAAGGGGCTGGAGAAGATGGTTGAGAAAAATTGAAAAGACCAGAGATAAGATGTTGGGTAACTGGCCACCACTGTTGTCTTAAGACAGCAGGGGACAGAGGGGTTTTCAGCCTACTAGAATGCAGGGGAGCCATCCTGGCTGATGAGCTGTTGGCCTAGGCAGTCTTCCCTGAGAGCTTTGTTCTGGCGGCAGGAAAGCAAAGCTGAATTTTGCTGGAGCTGCCTTTGGCAGCTCTAGGCTTATGTTGTAGAACTTCTGTGCTCAGGGTTATTTATTGCACTATAATTTGGTTTGTTAGGGAACTGGAGGCCAAGAACCTAGCCATCATACAACTAAAAGTGAAAAGCAAGGTTGAAACAGAGTAGGGTCCGCAAACTCTTGTGTACTAAGGTGGTGCTTATGTTAATATGTTTTGACATTGTGAATGGGTTTGTTTCTACTCTGACTTTATCTGCTCAAGAAATGAAGACAGGATGGTTGGACAGGGTGGTCCAGAAAGGGTAAGTCAGAAAGCCTTGTTTGTGGACTAGCATTGGCTTATGATTGGCCTACAGCAGGGACAGGTTTGCTGGGAGAAAAATATTCCTGTCTGTGTTGGTCAATGCAGCAAAGCTGTCCATGGTGGCCAGACTGTCCAAGACAGGACCATGAGATAGGTTCTGTCTAATTTTGAACTTCTTTTATTCCTTATTTTGGTGTCCAAGAGCCCAAATGTCCTCCTTGGTCTCCCCAGACCTCTTCAATAATTGTCCTGTCACATATTGGAGCTTTCATTGAGTATTTCCACCCACTCCTGTGGGTGGCACTGTCTTACTCTTCTTTCTTTCATTAAACTTATGCTTAGCACAATTAGTCCCTTAACACAAGGCTCTCCCCCTTGTCAATGATTCCCATTCCTGATGACACAAGCAATTGGCTAGAGAGCTTATACAAAATGCCAGTGCCTGAACCCCACCCCAAGAAGACCTGTTTCCACAAGTCTGGGTGGGGAGCGAGGGGGGTGTTAGGAGTCCACAGTTGAACCAACTCAATGGTCCTTTTTTTTGTCCTGAGATTAAAGGACCATACCTCCAGCAGACTGGGGAGGTAATCAGCTCTGTATAAGGCAAACCAATCAGAGAGAATGCAATTGCTAATTTATCAGCAATCTTCCAAGAAAACAAAATTCTTCTGTGCCAATGAACAAGGACCTTTGGGAGAGGGTAGGTTGGAGATCTCAGCCACGGGGTTCTGGGCAGTACAGAGGGATGTGTGACAGGCCTGATGAGCTCCATTCTTTTTTAAGCCATGTCAGGTAAGAGGTTTATTTGTGAGATGTAGATTGTCATATCATGGGGACACCGTGACCATTTTTGGATGTAATTCTGTGTGTGTTTGTATCTACCCTGCTCTCTGTCTCACTTGGCCTTGGGCAGCAGGAAGTGGAAACTCAAAAAATTTTGACATCTGCTGGGTTGGGATAAGACAAAGGATGGGCAACATTTTAGCTATCCATTCATCTTAAGTGGAAATATGAGTTAAAAGAAACTCCTTTAGGAAGAAGTTGGGAAATTCTCATTAATAATAAACAACTTAGTGTTTTTCACTTTAATTTCTGTACTGAAAATACAATCAACAGTGAGGCTGTGCAGTAGGATTTTGTTGGTCTAGACAGCCTCCCAACTTTAAGCCTTTCTCTGTCCAGCCCTAGTTCCACACTAGAAATGCCAGTTGCTAAATATTGTCATTGACGCTGCCTATTGACTCACTTACACATTGTATCTGACTCAGGGCAGCAGGGCCCACATGCTGGCAATGGACCTTAATTATTGATCTCTACACCCCAGTCTGCTCATCTCCGTAAACCACAGAAATGCCAGGGGGCCCCTCTGTGTGTGACTGCGCCAGCTGCATCTCTCAGACTACCCCTGGCACCCGCAAACAGCCCGCAAACCCATGCCTGAATTCTATTTTGAAATCCATGATTACCACAAAATGACACAGAACAGAATGTGTATTTCTAGACCTCATCTTCTATCGCAAAATGAGTAGTTGAGAAGTTTCTGAAGCTGTGGCCTCTCTGACAGGGCAGAGTTGGCATTCAAGTATGGTGGCAGCCTTATTTATTTTTCCAGGAGGTCATATAACACACCCGACATTCTCCCTTCCTTTTACTGACTCACCACACTTCCTGCACATTGTCTTTTTATTTATTTTTTTAACAGAAAGAATACTGTGTTCCCTGCTCTCATATTCATGTTGAAGGAGCAACAGCATGCTGTTGGACAGAGGTGGCTATGAATAAATTCTGGATAACAAGCACACAGCTCAACCCAAGTTTCCCTCAGGAATCAGAAGGGATGGAAGAAATAATGCCACACTCAGGCAGGAGGTTGGGGGAGGGACATCCCATCACATAAAATTAGAGTAAGCATCCCATGATTCCTCAGCTAGGCAGAAGCAAATTAAATTGAAAATATTATCCCTAAATTCTCATGGCTTGTGTCCAAAGAACAACCTCTTTCTTTCCATTGGATTGCAGCACCCTTCTCAGAGGTGGCTCCTGTAGGTGTTCAGCACCAAAATCTGGAGGGCCTCATTTCCATCCCTCAGGCCAGGTGGCCAATTACATTAACCTGATTGTTTGGTCTCACACTGTTAAGGATCAGTGAGCAGGGTCAGTTCCCAGGGTTTATCCTAGAAAACAGGGCTGAGGAAATCTGAAATAATAGGACTGATTGAACTTGAAGTTGGGATGTCTAGTGCCAATTTGTGTTATAGATTCTACGATGTTGTAGGCAGGCCTGGGAGCCAACCTGCTGAGTTTCAAAGTCCAGTCTACCACTTACTGACACTCATAAGCTGCATAACTTTAGTGCCTCAGTCTGCTCATCTATAAAATGGAGGTAAGGTAGAATCTACTGCACAGATTTGTTGGGATTCTTATTGAAGTTAATGCACGTCAAGTGTTAGAACAGTACTGAGCACAGAGATGTTGTGACTTTTAGTTGCTGTTATTACTTTTACTATTTTAGAAAACTGGCACTCATTTTATTAAGAAGCAACATGACTTGCCTGACCAGGTGGTGGCGCAGTGGATAGAGCATCGGACTGGGATGCGGAAGACCCAGGTTCGAGACCCTGACCTTGCCAGCTTGAGCGCGGGCCCATCTGGCTTGAGCAAAAGCTTGCCAGCTTGGACTCAAGCCAGATGGCTCCAGCAAGGGGTGGCTCGGTCTGCTGAAGGCCTGAGGTCAAGGCACATGTGAGAAAGCAATCAAAGAACAACTATGGTGTCGCAACAGCAACGAAAAACTAATGATTGATGCTTCTCACCTCTCTCTGTTCCTGTCTGTCTGTCCCTGTCTACCCTCTCTCTGACTCTCTCTCTCTGTCCCTGTAAAAAAAAAAAAAAGAAGCAACATGACTCAGTGTAAAGAAGTTTGGGGCAGGGCACTGGGGCTCTGAAACCCCAGTGTCCACTCTGCTTGACGTTCCAGTTGAGTGTGGGCATGTTCCCCAACCTTCAGGAACCCATGTTGTCAAGAATTCTGTGTTTCTGTGTGGATTTCTTTGGATTGTTGAGAAGATAACACTAGATGCAAAAGGCCCACAGTCTAAGCAGACTTAACAAGACCTGATTGTTCTATTCCCAATCTCTGATTCAACTTTCTCTCCTTTCTGCCAAGTGAGTCAAATCCAGTTCAGGCATCACATTGGATTGCAGAAGGTCAGACACTGAGTTGCTAACTCATTGGACTGTACTACCATCCAGCTCACTGTGTTAGCGTTTTCTGAATTACTAGCAATCTCATGAGTTTATTACAGAATCTCATTTTAAATGTATCTGGTTTGACTTGACATCTCTGCTCTGACATACATATCAAACATCAAATATATCACTTGTCATCATCTGACACAATGTATAGTTACTGGCTATTTGCTGATGTATAACAAACACATCTGTCATTGTTCAGGGGTTTGTGGGGCTGGAGTGTAGGAGAGTCAAGGCTGGAGATTAGAACTGATCCTCTTCTGGAGATGGGGACAAGGTACCATATTTACAGTAAGACCACTTGTTGAGCCGAACAAAAAAAAGAAAGAGAAAAAGGTAAAATGCTACGGGGACCCTAGTTTACACTGCACACATGCAGGGAAAGAAAGCAGGTAAACTGCTAACACAGCCCGAAGCTCAGTGCTGGCACAGAGAGTTGCATTTATTTGGAAGCAGGTTAGTGGCAGTTTATCTTGTGAGGATTTTGAGCCCCTTTAGGGCTGGCAATTGTGTCTTCCATCTCTCCTTCATCAGCTAATTCCCTATAGAGGTTGTATTCTGGACTTGTTTTGTGCAATACGTATCTTTCTTTATCCCTCAATGAAATAGATTAGAATTGACAAGAAGTTGAGATAATTTCTCCCCAAACAATAAATCATTTTGCAGCTGAACTGTGGTAAATCTGCGTGGGGCATAAATGTATTTCAAGGGGACCCTCTCAGGACAAATGGCACCAAATGCTGTGGTAATAGCTAAGCAGACCTGCAGACAGGGCTGTGTCGAGAGTGGGTCTGGGAGGGTAGAGCCCCAGGATGATTTCTGGGTTCCTGGATCAGTAACCTGGATAGGCAGAGGCGCGATGAAGCGTAAATGGGGCGGCAGGCAGGGGGCTAATTGCTTCGGTCTCAAGATATGTCTGAGATGCCAATGGCACCTCTAGAGAGACATGCCAATCCAGCAGGTAGGCAAGGTTTGGGTTGAGAGTTCTGGCGTGTATGAGGGTGAATGAGCTCAAGCAGAATATTTGTAAGATTTGGGCAAAGCCACCCACTAAGCCACACGTCTGAAACTGATCTGTGGTGCTAAGCATGAAGCAAGAGCAAGACAAGAGTGATGGAGAATCAACAACTACATTTTTTTACTGCCCAAGTGACCCAAAGTTAGAGGACAGTCTCAATTTAATGCACTTTCATTATTTTTATTGAAAGCCCATTACTAATTAGCAGTGGTTATCTCTGGGGAATAAGATGAAGAACAAATGGTGGAGGGGAGAATTTTACTTGTGTGATAAAATTCTGTATTTTAAAAACATTTTGTTTTGTAGCAACAAAATGTTACATATCTCTTATATAAATAACAAATAAATAGTGTGTTTTTAAATACTTAATTACTTTCCCTTGTGTGTTAAACAAGTTATTTGCCACAAAACTTGGAAGTTGATACCGTCACAAGACTTTTTATATGTATAAATTCTTTTCTTTTTAGAAAATTTTTATTGATTTATTTTTAGAGAGGGAGACAGGGAGAGAAACATAAAAAGAGAGAAACATCGATTTGTTGCTCCATCCATTCACATCACCATTGCTTGATTCTTTTTTTTTTTTTTTTTAACTCAGTAAGAAAAGGGAAGGTAGGGACAGACTCCCACCTGTGCACCAATTAAGATCCACCTAACAAGCCCACTAGTGGGCGATGCTCTGCCTATCTGGGGCATTGCTTTGTTGCTCAACAACCTACCTCTTCTTAGAGGCAGAGGTCATGGAGCCATCGTCAGTGTCTGGGGTCAACTACTCACTCCAATCGAGCTATGGCTGCTCAAAAGAAAAAAGAAGCGAGAGAGGGAGGGGTGGAGAAGCAAATGGGTGCTTCTCCTGTGTGCCCTGACCAGGAATCAAACCCACAACTTCAGCATGTTGGGACGATGCTCTAACCAACAGAGCTACCCAACCAGGGCCATCCTTCAGATTCTTAAAGAACAGAAATTACCCTGCTCACTGCATCAGAATTTTAGTTCCTTAAGTGGCCAGTAGGTGGGTGCTGGTAAACTGGAGGTCACCAGGAAAGAAAGGACCAGGACACAGCAGCACTCCATAGCCTTTGCTCACTGCTGAGGGCTTGTTCAGGCTCATCTGTTCATCCCAGAAGTGGACTGAGATGTTCTCCACGCACAGAGGGGATTTTTTGAAGCCACAGAATGTAAAATTCTTCAGATTGCGTGGAAGTAGAAGGTTGGGGTGGGGGAGCCTTGCAAATACTGACCAGTGCTGAGATGACACCTGGCTTTGGATCAATGAATATCAGCTGCATGTGGATGGTGCCTTTGTAGATAATGTTTCCCTGCTGTCTCTGTGTGTTTAAATAGCCTGCTAAAAATAAAAGAAGAGACCACAATGTTTTCTTTCTTAATGAAATCTGAAGAACAGTTGGATCTATTCATTTTTAATGGAGGATCATTGATTTGTTTATGACACAGGGAAACCTACCCACTAGACTCACTTCTCCAACTCTGCTCAAGCTGGTTGTTGTTTTCTTCCTGGGATCAAGGATTGTTTTGGTGATCTCATTCCTCTACAAACCACAGGAGAATATTAAGAGATTGTGGCTGATTAGAGTTCCTATAGTTATTGCTAACACTCAACATTCTGAGAAAGACAAAATGTGCTAATGAGATTCTTTAAAGAAACAAGATAAAAGGAGTTTTTGCAGAAGGAACTTAAAGAGTTGGATTTCCCATTGAATAAAAGAGATGAGAGCTGCATGCAGGTGGGATCATCCCTGGCTTTAACTGGAGTCTAGGATTCTCAGATGTGACTATTAATACTGCTCTGTTTTAGTTCAATAGTGTGTTTTAGTCTTAAACACCAAAAAACCACTTTAAAAGCAGATCAGGATAAGAAAAGGGTATTAATTCCAACACAAGCTGACTTTTCTCTTTGAAACAGCTGCTTGCTGTGTGCCATATCACTGTATAAGGCCCCATTTCCTGGCCTTGCAGGTGAGTAATGGGTGGAGTAATTGATGAATTAAATGAGGCAAATGGAAAACTAAGCAATTGGTCAACTGATTTTCTGTGCATCTGTACCTTAGCCACACAACTGATCATACCTTAGATGCACATTAATAAGTTAGCTAATCTCTGCCATGTGTAATACTATGCTGGAAAACCAAAGGAAAGAGAGGAAAATACATTTTTTTAAATGTCCTTTATTTATTCTAATAGAAAGGTAAATTTACTCAAGCTGCCTTTTAGACATTACTGAAACTATTGAAAATGAAGTGAACTGCTTAGTAAATGAAGGAGATAAATTCAGAAGACTAGAAAAAGTGAATAAATTTGGATGATTTTTATTTTATAATTGCATATGGGAGTCAAGGGTTGTGCCCTCCTTCCTAAGAGATGGGCAGATTGTATTGAATAAGGTCAACTAAATGGATAAGGCGCTAATTTCCTCCTGATAATCCTGAATTAGTACCACCTTGGTCCTAAACCCACAAAACCTTGCTCAACCACATAGCCTGCTCAGGAAGACTCAAGGTCTAGATCTAACATAATGGCTAGTTGCCAAGTCACCAGCCTGGGGAACTGCAGGTCCATTTAGTGCTGCAAACACTTATTGGATGTCTCCTACCTGGGAAGCAATCTGATTGATGCTACAGATTCAGTTATTCATGCATGTACAGGTCTCACTAGACTACATAAAAATTTCAAATTATAATCCCTTGAACCCTCATTCTGCTCAGTTACATGAACGTCCATTCTTCTTCTCAAGTATATGTGGGAAGCCTCAGAAATTTCTTAAATGTTTTCCCTTCTCTCTTGGTTGTTAGGTGAGGCACCATCTAGCTCAGAACCATTGTGCAATCTACTCTGTCCATGAGTTAGGGAACATGCTTTGTGTTTGCATAACCAAGAGAAGTTTTGGGGTGGTTACCCTAGAACAAAAGACTGCATTGCCTCAAAAATAGATTCACGTTGGCATCTCTTTTAAAACAGAAAACTTCTAAGTTTTCTTATTTCAGTCTCTCAAGAGTTTCAATAATAAAGCCTTGGTCAGAGGTTGCAAATGGCCCCATGGAATCCAATGTGTTTATGTGTTTGGCCACTTCCAGCTCACATTGCCTACACACATATCTGGTATGGATTCTGATCTGGGTTACTGTCACAGGTACTGCCTTGAGAGTGTTTATGGTCAAGAGTACAGGTGTTCATGGGGGAGTGGGCTACACAGTGCTGTTCCCTAGAGCATTGACTTCTAGTCCTCTAGCAAATCTTGCCAAATCCTTCTTCTTGAGCCCCTTTGTGTTCTGCTTTAGGGAGCATCAAACTAACAGCCCTGTAGTCATGGACAAGTCTTGGTTACCTACCTATTGCTATCACCCTTGGCCAAGCACTGACCCTGCCAGGGCACTAGACTTTAGCTGCTGATGGCACTAGTTCCTCTTTTACTCCTGCCACTGTGTCATTGTAGCCATCTGTGCTGGACAGGCAGGGATACCCCTCAGTCCAAATGTTCCTGCTCTTCTGGGTTCTTCTCCCTCCACCAGAGCAAGTTACAGAGGTCATGTTACCCACATTTTTAGTTTTTGTCCCCTTGACTTCCCAGGAACGAGGGTAGGAGGCAATGGTGGTATCTGTACTCTGAACTTCTCTTTTCAGAGTTTTGCTACATTTATTTGGAGAATTAGAAAAAATGTTAACACAGAGGCAAGCAGTGGTTCAGGATGTTCTCAAGTTGTATTATCTTATCAGCCAGCTTACCAATTTTGCCTCTTTCAAAGCATATTGTAGTGTTCCATCCTTGGTGAGAATCTTGCCAGTGTTCTGCATTATCTCTGAACAGTGTCATGAATCACCATGTGCCTTTGGTCCACAAAACACCAGAGGTTAATCGCTGCATTCTATGATAAGTGTAGAGTGCAGTATCTAGGTATTTAGCCTGCATTATGGTCCCAGAGTTATTAACTTATATACTTATTCAATCAGTACTTATTATAAATCTACTATGGACTAACCAAGTGGTAAAAAAGGTGAAATAAGTTTGTGACATAGTTCCTATCTTTTATTAGCTTCCAGTCCAGATGGCCAAGTTCACATTGAAATATTTGACACCATTCTTGCTCCCATTCTCATTCGCTGTGTGATCTCGGGCAAATCTTTGAAGCCTTAATGCCTCAGTTTTCTCAGCAAAATGGAGATTAAACACACCTGTCATGGATGTTTCCCTAAAGCGCTGGGTAGAGCACATCCAGATCAGTCCACAATAGAGAGCAAAACTGATCTAAATGGGACAAAATGGCAGATTTTCCAGTATAGTCTCAGGAGAGACTTCTTCTTTTTTTTTTTTTTTAAATATATTTTATTATTATTAATTCTAATGGGGTGACATCAATAAATCAGGGTACATATGTACAATGAAAACATCTCCAGGTTATCTTATCATTCAATTGTGTTGCATACCCAACACCAAAAGTCAAATTGTCCTCTGTCACCTTCAATCTGGTTTTCCCTGCATCCCTCCCCTCCTCCCTATCCTACTCTTCCCTCCCTCCCCCCATCCCATAACCACCACTCTATTGTCCATGTCTCATACCCTCACTTTCATATCCCACCTATATATGTAATCGTGCTGTTCTCAGTTTTTCTTTTTTTCTGATTTACTTATTTCACTCCGTATAATGTTATCAAGGTACATCCATTTTGTTATAAATGATCCGATGTCATCGTTTCTTATGGCTGAGTAGTATTCCATAATATATATGTACCATAGCTTTTTAATCCACTCGTCTTCTGACGGACACTTGGGCTGGTTCCAGATCTTCGCTATTGTGAACAATGCTGCCACGAACATGGGGGCGCATTTCTTCTTTTCGAACAGTGCTATGGTGTTCTTAGGGTATATTCCTAAAAGTGGGATAGCTGGGTCAAAAGGCAGTTCGATTTTTAATTTTCTGAGGAATCTCCAAACTGTTTTCCACAGTGGCTGCACCAGTCTGCATTCCCACCAGCAGTGCAGAAGGGTTCCCTTTTCTCCACATCCTCGCCAGCACTTATTCTGTGTTGTTTTGCTGATAAGTGCCATTCTGACTGGTGTGAGGTGATATCTCATTGTGGTTTTAATTTGCATTTCTCTAATGATTAGTGATGTTGAGCATTTTTTCATATGCCTATTGGCCATCTGTATGTCCTCTTTGGAGAAATTTCTATTCATTTCTTTTGCCCATTTTTTGATTGGGTTGTTTGTCTTCCTGGTGTTGCGTTTTATAAGTTCTTTATATATTTTAGTTATTAACCCCTTATCAGATGTGCTGTCGAATATGTTCTCCCATTGTGTGGTTTGTCTTTTTATTCTGTTCCTATTGTCTTTAGCTGTGCAAAAACTTTTTAGTTTGATATAGTCCCATTTGTTTATCTTGCCTTTTATTTCAGTTGCCCATGAAGATAAATCGGCAAATATACCGCTGCTACAGATGTCGGAGAGCTTGCTGCCTATGTTTTCTTCTAAAATGCTTATGGTTTCACGGCTTACATTTAAGTCTTTTATCCATTTTGAGTTTGTTTTTGTGAATGGTGTAAGTTGATGGTCTAGTTTCATTTTTTTGCAGGTAGATGTCCAATTTTCCCAACACCATTTGTTAAAGAGGCTGTCTTTACTCCATTGTATGTTCTTTCCTCCTTTGTCAAATATCAGTTGTCCATAAAGCTGTGGGTTTATTTCTGGGTCCTCTGTTCTGTTCCATTGATCTATGTGCCTGTTCTTATGCCAGTACCAGGCTGTCTTGAGTATAATGGCCTTGTAGTAAACCTTGATATCAGGAAGAGTGATACCTCCTGCTTTATTTTTTCTTTTTAAGATTGCTGAGACTATTCGTGTTCTTTTTTGATTCCATATAAATTTTTGGAATATGTGTTCTATATCTTTGAAGTATGTCATTAGTATTTTAATTGGTATTGCATTGAATTTATAAATTGCTTTGGGTAATATAGACATTTTAATGATGTTTATTCTTCCTAGCCATGAGCACGGTATATGCTTCCACTTGTTTGTATCTTCCTTGATTTCTTTTATCAATGTTCTATAATTTTCCGAGTACAAGTCCTTAACCTCCTTGGTTAAATTTACTCCTAGGTACTTTATTTTTTTGGCTGCAATAGTGAAGGGGATTGTTTCCTTAATTTCTTTTGCTGATATTTCATTGTTGGTGTATAGAAATGCCTCTGATTTCTGAGTATTAATTTTATATCCTGCCACCTTGCTGAAATCATTTATAAGGTCCAGTAGTTTTTTGACTGAGACTTTACGGTTTTCGATATACAATATCATATCATCTGCAAATAATGACAGTTTTACTTCTTCTTTTC
This sequence comes from Rhynchonycteris naso, assembly GCA_037038555.1. NCBI lineage: Eukaryota > Metazoa > Chordata > Mammalia > Chiroptera > Emballonuridae > Rhynchonycteris > Rhynchonycteris naso. The sequence continues at coordinate 253,781,271 of CM072995.1, forward strand.
CAATTTGGATGCCTTTTATTTCTTCTTCTTGTCTGATTGCTGTAGCTAGGACTTCCAGAACTATGTTGAATAAGAGTGGTGAAAGTGGGCAACCCTACCTGGTTCCTGATCTTAAGGGGATTGCTTTTAATCTTTGTCCATTTAGTATGATGTTTGCTGTCGGTTTATCGTAGATGGCCTTTATCATGTTAAGGAATTATCCCTGTATTCCCACTTTACTGAGAGTTTTGAGCATGAATGGGTGCTGGATTTTATCAAATGCCTTTTCTGCATCTATTGAAATTATCATGTGACTTTTGTCCTTCCTTTTGTTTATGTGGTGAATCACATTGATTGATTTGCGAATATTGAACCAGCCTTGCCTCTCCAGAATAAATCCCACTTGATCGTGGTGTATGATTTTTTTCATATATTGCTAGATCCGGTTGGCTAATATTTTGTTGAGAATTTTAGCGTCTAAATTCATCAGGGATATAGGCCTATAATTTTCTTTCTTTGTGTTGTCTTCGCCTGGTTTTGGGATCAGAATTATGCTCGCCTCATAAAAGGAGTTTGGAAGTCTTCCTTCCTCTTGAATTTTTTGAAATAGCTTGAGGAGAATAGGAGTTAGTTCTTCTTTGAATTTTTGATAGAATTCACTTGTGAAGCCATCAGGCCCAGGACTTTTCTTTTTTGGGAGTTTTTTGATAACTGTTTCGATCTCATTTGCTGTAATTGGTCTGTTTAGGTGTTCTGATTCTTCCAGATTGATTTTTGGAAGGTTATATGATTCAAGAAATTTGTCCATTTCACCAAGATTGTCTAATTTTTTGGCATATAGTTCTTCATAGCATTTTCTTACAATGCTTTGTATTTCTGTTGTGTCAGTTGTTATTTCTCCACTGTCCTTTCTAATTTTATTTATTTGAGTCCTCTCTCTTTTTTTCTTGGTGAGTCTAGTTAAAGGTTCATCAATCTTGTTTACCTTTTCAAAGAACCAGCTTCTTGTTTCATTGATCCTTTGTATTGTTTCCTTAACCTCTATGTCATTTATTTCTGCTCTGACCTTTATTATTTCCTTCCTTCTACTTGTCTTGGGTTTTATTTGTTGTTGTTTTTCTAGTTCTTTTAGATGCAGGGTCAGATTGCTTATTTGAGCTTTTTCTAGCTTCTTATGATATGCCTGTAGTGCAATAAACTTCCCTCTCAGTAATGCTTTTGCTGTGTCCCATAAATTTTGAGTTGATGTATGCTCATTATCATTTGTTTCTAGAAACTTTTTTATTTCTTCTTTGATCTCATTGTTAATCCATTCATTATTTAATAACATGCTATTTAGTTTCCAAGTGTTTGAGTATTTTTCAGTTTTTCTTTTGTGGTTAATTTCTAGTTTCATGGCATTGTGATCAGAGAAAATGCTTGATATGATTTCAATCTTCTTAAATTTATTGAGACCATTTTTGTGTCCTAACATGTGATCTATCCTAGAAAACGTACCATGAGCGCTTGAGAAGAATGTATATTCTACTTCTTTAGGGTGAAAAGTTCTGAAGATATCTATTAAATCAAGTTGATCTAGTGTCTCCTTTAAGTCTGCTGTTTCTTTATTAATTTTCTTTCTTGAGGATCTATCCAGTGTTGTTAGAGGGGTATTGAAATCCCCTACTATGATAGTATTGCTGTTAATCTCGCCCTTTATATCCATCAAAGTCTGCTTTATGTATGTCAGGGCTCCTATATTTGGTGCATAGATATTTACAATAGTTATATCTTCCTGTTGAATTGTTCCCTTTATCATTATGTAGTGTCCTCCTTTATCTCTTACTACAGCCTTTGTTTTAAAGTCCATTTTGTCTGATATAAGTATTGCTACCCCTGCTTTTTTTTCATTTCCATTTGCATGAAATATATTTTTCCATCCTTTTACCTTCAGTCTGTGAGCATCTTTTGTTTTAAGGTGTGTCTCTTGTAGACAGCATATGTATGGGTCCTGTGTCTTTATCCATGCAGCTACCCTATGTCTTTTGATTGGATCATTTAATCCATTTACATTTAAGGTTATTATTGATATATAGTTGTTTATTGCCATTTTATTCTTTAAAGCTGTATTCTTCTTTTGCTCTATTCATTCCTCCCTTTAAACTGTTCACAAGAGGCCCGTTAGTATCTCTTGCAGAATTGGTTTGGTTTTTATGAATTCCTTCAGGCTTTCTTTTTCTGGGAAGCTCTTTATTTCTCCTTCAATTTTAAACGTTAGCCTTGCTGGATAAAGTAGTCTTGGTTGTAGGTTCTTGTTCTGCATTACTTTGATTATTTATTGCCATTCCCTTCTGGCCTCAAGTGTTTCTGTTGAGAAGTCCGATGTCATCCTTATGGGGGCTCCTTTGTAGGTGATAGTCTTTTTTTCTCTAGCAGCTTTTAATATTTTTTCTTTATCCATTAGCTTTGGTATTTTAATTATGATGTGTCTTGGTGTAGATTTTTTTGGGTTTCTCCTTAATGGAGTTCTGTGTGCTTCTTGAATGTGTGGAGTGTTTCCCAGCCTTAATTTAGGAAAGTTTTCTGCTATGATTTGATTGAACAAAGTTTCCATTTCCTGTCCTCTCTCCTCTTCTTCAGGCACCCCTATGATGCGAATGTTGTTTCTCTTCATGTTGTCACAAAGCTCCCTTAGTGTTTCCTCACATTTTTTAAGTCTCTTTTCCTTTTTCTTCTCTGCTTCTGTGCCTTTGTTTATTGTGTCCTCTAACTCGCTTATTCGATCCTCAGCATGATTCATCCTGCTTTTAATTCCTTCCATTTTGGTTTTCAGTTCTGATACTGTATTTGTCATTTCTGTCTGATTCTTTTTTATTATTTCAATTTCATTTTTTATACTTGTTATCTCTTTATTTAGGTGTTCATAATGACTATCCATTGTTGCTCTAATTTCTTTGAACATCCTAACTATCATTATTGTAAATTCTGCTTCTGGTAATTTGGTTATATCTGGTTCATTCAGGTCCTTCTCTGGGGATTTCTCTTGATTCATTTGGTTTGCATACCTCTGCCTGCCCATTTTTTCTGTGTATAAGCAAGTTGTGGCCACTGGAGTCCAGTAGGTGTTGCCTTTGTGTTCTCTAGGTGTGGTCTATCTGCCGGCCCCCACCCCCTCTGCCGGTGCCTAGGGTGGTTGGGTATGAGCGTTGCCAGCACCGGCCCACTGTGGCTTTTGCTATGATTTCTGCCTCTCCTCCGTGGGAGGGACTGTGACTGAAGCCACAAGATTAGCACCAAGGGTAGAGGTAAGCACCTTTCCTCAGCTGCGGACCCAGCCTATTTCCGGACTTCCGCCCAGAACCAGCAGTCAGAACCTGCTCGCTACAGTTCCGCGGGTTAGGCGGGGCTTTTGACGTGCTCTCAGCTGTAAGCTTTTGCCCGTCCGGAGCTTTAGCCCCGCCCTCGAGGCCAGGGCCCTTCTGCGCAGGGTCGGAAACCAAGGTTTATTGGGGCCGGCGTGTGCTGGCTTCCGCTCAGCTGCGTACTTCCGCTTGTCCCGGATTCTACCCCGCCCCCGCGTTCGGAGCCCGCTCGTGCACGTATGAATGCTATCCGGGGTTTCTCCGGCCGGATGGGGATAGTAGTGTGGGCTCAGCTGCGAGCCTCCACTTGTCTCGGGGTCCACCCTGTTCCCGCGCTCGGAGCCCGCTCGCGCACGTATACTGGCCAACCACGGTTTCTCCGGCCCGGGGGTTGGGGGTTGGGGGACTGGTAGCGTCAGCTCAGCCACGAGCCCTTGCCCGTCCCTGGTCCTAGCCCGGTCCCCGCGGTCAGGGCCGGCTTGCGCAGGGCCTGCCCGTTCCTGGCCTCCCGCTTTGTCCCCGTAAGTGGGATTAAAGGCGGGCCCGCAGCTTCCGGACCGCTTTCGCGGTCCCCTCTGACCCTCTGGGCTAGACCGATCTCCCACCGGCTTGGCCTCTGCCCACGCCGACAGAACCGCCTTTCAGCGTCCTGCCGCCCCAAAACCCCAAGCAGCCCTCAGCAGAGTAGGAAGGGACCTAATACTCCACACTGTAGGCCTGGGAGCTCCCTCACTTGTTTCACAGCTCAATACTGTCCAAACGCCTCTTCTAGGCTCTAGGACTGGAGGCTGGGTCTTGGTTCCTGGGACCCAGGTCCCTCCCTCTCCGCCAAACTCTCCTCCCGCCACACGGGTCTCTCGGGCTGCCGTTTGCTCTGGGGAGCTGGGCAGCCCTCTTCGCGTTTTCGCTATTCCTACCAGTCTCAATGTGGCTTCTTCTGTGTTCCTTGGTTGAAGAGTCCACTTAGTTTTGTTCAAAGTTGGTTTATCCAGGTGATAGTTCTTAAAATTGAGTTGTAATCCACTTTGGTTCTGGGAGTTGGAAGTTGGTACGTCCGCCTACTCCGTCGCCATCTTGCTCCCCACCTTAAATGTAGTTTTTTAAAGCAAACTTTTATGAGAAAAAGAAAACAAAACAATAAGTTCTTCGTCAGGTTTCGGCCTGTTTGAATCAGGAGAGACTTCTTAATCATCCAAGGTGACCATGGTGTGTGCTACCCCGCCCTACAGTGAGCTCTCCATTTTTCTGGGCATTGAAGCTCAAAGTAGGTGGGTCTTGGTGGAGATGTTACCGTGAAGTTACAAAACTCACCTCAACCCCCAACATACTGTGAAAAACATAAGCAGATGAATTAACAATGCAGAGAAGTCTTGGTCTTTGGCTGGATTCTTTTTAACTAACAGACATTCAGTGGGCACCTGCTATGTGCAGAACCCTATTGTGCTGCCTGGAGGGAGTGAACAGTTAAGGAGAGCATCATTCCTTTCTCACTCAGGTGACACTTTGTTGAGAAGATGGACACATACATGGCACAGGGAGTGAATCAAATGGCAAAGAAAAGTACTGAGGGGTAAGTGAGGACAACTGGAACCCAAAACCCTGGGCTTCTGCCCTGGAGCATGGTTGATGTGCTCTCCCATATTATTTTAGGACCAAGGTTTATGAGAAGAAAGATAACTTTATTGGACCATAGAGCAGGAGTGACATTGTAAGTGCCAAAGTGAGTGAGGTAGTTGAGAAATGTTTTCCACTATGTTCTTAAACTTGAGATAGATGGGCCCTATAAAGATATTTTGACCTTCCAGTGTTGATAAACTATTTTATTATAAAGCTATTTAAATATAAACATAAAACTATGTATACATTTCTTGGGATTATAGCATAACATATTTATAAATTATATATGAACTAAACTATGAAACCAATTAAATTTCCATATAATTTAATTCTCTTTGATGGGTAACGTTTTTTTGAAAATAAATTATTTACAACGGACTTAAGAATAGACTTATGGTTCTTTCTTGTCAACTTGTGTTATGATCTTCCCTGGGATGGACCGTCATTTGAGTGACTCATTGTGAAAGGTCTACTGCGTGGTAGTTAAAATCGTGGATGTTAAAGCCTGAGGTTGCTGCTCAGGAGTGTTTGGATTTAGGCAAGATACTTAACTTCTCTGTCCCTTGTTGTCCTCATCTATAAAATGAGGATAAGCCAGTAGTCGAATTTTAATGTTTTAGTAAGAATTAAAAGATGTGAAGTACATATGTAAATAAATGATGTATAGAAAGCACTTAGAAGGGTGAAGTACATTGTACAAAGCAGGAACCTTACAAATAAAAATTATGATTTTAAATGTTCCCTTTTAATTGGGGTCTAATTTTCAATCTATGATGCATCATCTCGATAAGCCAATTAATGTAAAAGTGAACACAAATATAATGATAAAAAATAAAAATGTCATTTAATGAAAAAGAAATCATCATTGCATTGCCACAATGCTCATTGCCCATGAATTGCCCCAAGATGGTGAACATGACCAGCTTGTGGCTGGACTATGGGATACACGGTCGCAGCTCAGGCAGGGTTGGGTTTGACTGGCTGGTACTCTGGGGTGCTGGGAACCAGTTCTCCCCCCACATTTCTCTGTTTTAACTACTGTGAAATCTCCATGTCACCTGCTGCCAGGGGGTTGACCCTCACCTAGCCCAGACATATACACAAGAACAGGTGGATTGCCTAAGTGCAATGGGTCCTATATCATTATTATCATCCAGATACTGATATTTTTACTTTTTCAATGATGACAAATATGTCAAAAAACAAAATTCTTGTACATTGTTCTAGGAATTCAGGAAAAGAGCAGATCATGTTGTTTGGAGTAATTAATCAATAACTTTGAAATGTTGTCTAAGAACTAGGCAAAATGCTGAGCACCATGCTTAGTCCTTTGTAAATAAAAATATTTTTAAAATTCTTAGAACTTACCTATAGTAGGCACATCTTTATGGTGGAGAAACTGAGGTTTAGAGATTAATTTGATAAACATCATTGAAGTAAATGGAAGAATCAAGACTCTCCACTTAGTGGCCCACAAAACCACTGCTCTTACCCATCATTATAATGCCTTCCCCAGGAAGGACAATGGAAGAGGTAACACCTCAGGGGAGACTGAGATGATCCTGGCTTCAAAGACCGCAGTGAACCTGCTGCTTCTGCCATTCTTGGTCTTTGCCCACTAGCATTGGTCAGAGGAAAGCTAAGATCCCAAATTTTAATTAAAGCAAAGGGAAAAGAGAAGCTGATTATCTTCATGCAATTATGAATACATTCAACATTAATTCAAGCTTAAAGAGGTTCACAGTCAGTATTCCAGAAATACATATTGAAAAGTGATAAAGAACCTCCTGTTACATAATGCGTAAGTCTTATTATCATTTCTTGGAATTACAAAAACAACAAAAGAGGGCTGTTAGTGAATATTGGCTGGGAACATTTACAAAATAATAATGGAATGGCCATTTTAATTACTGTGGATAAAGGTTATGTTGCGAAAAACAATATACGATGGTTTTAAAAAGAATTATTTACAAAAATATTTTGTTGCCATGGCATAGAAATCCTTTGTTCAGAATTTCCCACAGGTTGACTTTGACCCTGTTGCTATGATTTAGATATTGAAATTTTTACTTTTCTGCCTGAAACATTTCTAACCAGTAATCTCAGCCGACCTCTACTGTCTACCTCATGGCAGGGATTTGTCAACATTGAGAGAAATATAAAATTTTTTACAGTTGCCCTCTTAAAATCCTGCTCTAAAGAAGACTATTTTTACTTATCTTTTTTTTCATCTGAAATCTCTTTGCTAGTTTTTTTCTTTTTTCTTAGCAAGAAGGTAGTTAATCACCCCAAGGTCCTGTGACCAGCTGAAAATGTACTATTAACCATACTGAGGTTGTCATAACTCACATACAAGACTGGCCATTTCTCTCCACTCTGTTGTCTTTAACTTGGGTGATCACAACAGGAAGATGGAAGGAGATAGCTTTATTTTATTTGGAAAGGTAAGTCTCAACAAAAAAGTTCTCAAATAAAATACACATTGTGTAGGAGGTGGTTGAACACATGTCAGTTTATACAAGAACGATCTTATTGGCAGCAAGAGGAATGTCTGTGGACACTTGTGACTACAGTGGTTGTAAGACAATACCACCTTTAGATTGTATTCTTAAAGATGGAAAAAAAAATTAAGAAAACTGTCAAAGAAGGACCCCACACCCCACACACCTCAAAATTTGTTCTTCCATATTTTCAAGGAACTGATGATGCATAGGCTCTGTTCTAGAGCAGAAAGAACAAAGCTTTCTATTCTGCTGATGTCAGTGCAACTGTGTTCCCAACAGGGAGTATGAGTGGGGAGACTGACTACCTACTCACTTCGAATGCAGATGCAAACATCCTTAGTAACAATGTTGGCAGACAAAGCACCGCAGTGTGTTTTAAAACTAATGCCCAAAGATCCGTCTCCAGGAATGATTTAATGTGAGAAAATTTACTAATATAGTGGACTCTTTTCACAGATTAAATGAGAAAAATTGTATGCAAAAATGATATTTAACATATATATCAGGCAACAAATTCTTTTTTTTCTTTCTTTTTTTACAGGGATAGAGAGAGTCAGAGGGACAGACAGACAGGAACGAAGAGAGATGAGAAGCATCAATTATTAGTTTTTCGTTGCCTTTGCGACACCTTAGTTGTTCATTGATTGCTTTCTCACATGTGCCTTGACCGCGGGGCCTTCAGCAGACTGAGCCACCCCTTGCTGGAGCCAGCGACTTTGGGTCCAAGCTGACGAGCTTTTGCTCAAGCCAGATGGGCCCGCACTCAAGCTGGCGAGCTCAGGGTCTCAAACCTGGGTCTTCCTCATCCCAGTCCGACGCTCTATCCACTGCGCCACCGCCTGGTCAGGTTCAGGCAACAAATTCTTATTAAAATAGATGTCAAGGTACCTTGCTGTAAGATATTAGATATAAAACACATGATGCATTTTCTATACACTTGCCAATCACATGTCTGTATATACACATATAAACCACACACATATATGTTATATTGCATACACCATTCACATATATATAAGCATCAATTATACATACATCATATATAAGTGTGTATACTATATACACATGCCCATTACATGTATGTGTACACTGTATTATATTCACATCAATTACAGGTATATATATGCACATCATACTCCATGCCTATAAGTCACATAAGCCCATTCACTGCATCAGAACAATAGCCAGCATCATGTGTGGATCATGACAGAGAAACATTAGAATAGACCACTTTTATCATAATCAACATTATCTGAAAGTGCTATTTAATAAAGTTAGGGGAAATTTTGTATTAGAATTCCATACCTTGAAAAGACAAAACCAGTTGTTATTTTCAGGTAATATGATAATTTACCTGGAAATCCTAACAAAATCCACTTAAAAAGACTCTTAGAAACAATAAACCACCTGGTTACAAAATGACTGTATAAAAAACTAATGCAGTTTTATTTATATATTAGTATAAAATATTTCAGACACACAGAACAACACTGGAGAACTAGGTAAGCACCTGTGTACCCACCACCTAGCTTAAGAAATAAAAATTTGCTAAAGCAGACGTAACCTTGTGTATTTTCCTCCTGATCACATCCTTGCTTCAAAGGTAATCCTCATGGTGAACTTGATGTGTGTCATTCTATGTGATTTTTTTAATACCTTTATTAAATATGCATGTACTCTCAAATTCCATTACTGTTTGTTTGATGCTTCATTGAAAAGGCATCCTACAGAAAGGGTTCCTTTTTGGCCTGCCTGTTTGGGTCAGCACTGTGTGCATGAGGCGCGCCTGACTGGGTGCCTGGGGCTCGACCACATGCATCTCATGGCTATGTATTCGTTGTTCTAGTGCATGAGCACAGCTCTGTTTCCCCCACCACTGCTGTCAGGAACACTCATGCACATGCTCCCTTTCCACAAATGTGAGTGTTTCTCCAGACCCCAGGGATCTAGAGTATGTCCCAGGACCTGGGTGGACCCTATACCTCCACATTTTTAGCCTGAGCCCAATTGTGTTTGACTCCTGTTTGAACCAGCAGGTATGCAGGTTCTCATTGTTTCATATCCTCACCAAAATGCTTGTTTGGGCAATAATTTATCTTTTTATTACTTCAATAATCAATATATAGAAAATATAATAGAAAGATTAAGTACCATTCTCAATAGCAGTGACAAAATTCTTTAGGCAAAATACTAACAAGTAATTTGGTGCAGGACTTGTGTAAAAGAAAATTAAAACACTTTTTAAAAAATATATAAATGAAGGCTTGAATAAATAGAGTGATATATACATTTTCTTTAGATACAAAGAACTAACTTGGAAAAATAAAATTTTGTCTAAGTTGTTCTATAAATTCAAAACCTAAATTCATTTCCTCTATATATTTAAAAATAATATAAATGCAAAAGAAGACACGATTTTTTAAGAAAGAAAAGTGAAAGGGAGTGCAACTAGTCCTACCAGATATCAAATTATTTTATTACTCATTTAAATCAGTACAGTTCTAATGCAATAAAAGAAGATTGATCACTGAAATGGTCATTTCATGTATACCTGACTTTGGAAGACTCAGGTATACGTGACAAAAAAAATGACATCTCAAATCATTAGAGAAAAGATATATTGTATAAAATTGAAGTTTTTGGCTAAGAATTTAGAAATATGCAAATCTGGATCCTACCCCACAATTTCCACCTCCTCTACACTGTCAGAAGAATGAAATATTTTAATGTAAAAAAAGAAACAACTCTCAAATGATTGAACAAAACTTCAGTGATTATGTCAATGATCCTGGGTTCAAAACAAGAAACCATCAAAGAAAAGATTTGACTTCATAAAGAAAAATAAATTAGGAGTAATATTAATAAGGGATTAACCATCCAAACATAGAGCTTCTAATATATAAGGAAAAGATATACATCAATAGAAATGCAAGTCAAGTTCACAAACAAATAATTTATAAAAGAAGAAATATTATGATAGCAGCTATAAGAATTCATATTAAAGCAACAACGAGCTACCCAAGGATGGCTAAGTTGTGGGAAATAAGCAACAGAAACTCACAACAAATTTGGGAACAAATTTGTATGATTCAAAAGTCAGCTCATTCACATGCTTTGACACAGAAATTGTATTTCTAGAACTTCATCACCAGGGAAATGGAGACAAGGGTAGGTGTGTGGGCAGCAGAGTGTGGCGTGAAAGAGTGCACACCGGAGTCAGACAGGCCTGGATTTGTGCTCCAGGCAGATGACTTTCTAAACTACAACTTCTTCATGAGTGCCACAGATATGACTAATCACACCTCAGAGTTGTGAGAATTAAATGGAGCAATGCATGTTAAGTGTTTAACAAAATGCCTGACATATTACAAGTACTCTATAAATTTTTACAACTGTCATTGTCATTACTGTGAAGGTCTATCCATATTGCGCAGTCCTTCAGGCATCAAAATGATGATGCAAGATTGTTTATGGACACAAGAAGATGTCTAAGATATAGTACTAAGTGAAAATACAGTTTCTATAATATGGTGCATTTCTGAAATTAAGTCTTGCTACCTCAGGATGAGAGATATTATATATTTTATTCTTTTTTTTTTAATTTTAATTTTAATTTTAATTTTATTCATTTTAGAGAGGAGACACAGAGTGAGAGAGAGAGAGAGAAAGAGAGAAAGGGGGGAGGAGCTGGAAGCATCAACTCCCATATGTGCCTTGACCAAACCAGTGCAGGGTTTTGAACTGGTGACCTCAGTGTTCCCAGGTCGACGCTTTATCCACTGCTCCACCACAGGTCAGGCATATTTTATTCTTAACCAGAGATTATTATGTTGTGAAATAAGCCAGTCAGAGAAAGACAAGTATCATATGATTTCACTGGTATGTAAACCTAATGAACAAAATAAACTAACAAACAAAACAGAGACAGACTGGTAGACACAGAGACCAGACAGATAGCTGTCAGAGGGAGTGGGGGTTGGGAGCTGGGTGAGAAAGGTGAAGGGATTAAGAAAAAATATATACAGTAATGGTAACTAAGCACTATATTTAAAAATAATGAATCCTAAACTGTGTTGGCAAAATTTTCCCTTAAAACAGTGCATGGACAACAACTATCAGGCACTTAATCTATGCAGGGATTTGTGGGAACAGAGGATACAGCAAAAGGTGGACAAAAGTAAGGCTTACCTGAAGCTCACTTTCTAGAGGGGAAAGACAGATGAGAACAAGCAGCTAAGTGCCAGAGGAAGAACAGATACAGGTGAGAGATCAGAGTCACTGGGAGGTTGAGAGAAGACCTGTTGAAAGTGGTACGGTTGCCCAAGGGAAGGGAGCTCTGGGCGGGGGGAACAGCTGTTGCAAAGACCATGGACAATAGTGCTCATGCATCTGGACCAGCGGGAGAGACATGGGGGAATGCACACAATTAATTGGGACACAGGGGCCTGTGAAGGGAGGAAAACCAAGAGAAAATGGTCACCTGGATGCCAAGTGAAGGAAGTGACTCAGGAAGAGTGGAGGGACGATTTAGCGCTAAAAGATGGAATAAGGTAAGGACTGAGGATGACTACTGAATTGGCTGCCCCCAAATCACTGGCCAAGGGCAACACCCCTGCAGAGGAGGTGCAGGAAGTCTTAATGCAATGAGAGAGGAAAAGGAGAATGAGTAGACAGTTCTTTTAATGAGTTTTCTTATGAAGAGGAGCAGAGAAATGAGACAGATTTTAGACACAAAAGTGAGTGCCCTGGCCTGATAGCTCGGCTGATTAGAGTGTAATTCGTGCAGAGGTTGTCACTTTGATCCCCGGCCTGAGCACATATAGGAACAGATTGATATTGCTATATCTCTCTCTGTCCCTGCCTCTCTCACTAAAAATCAATAAGTAAGTGTTAAAAAAAGAGTGAGTCAAGGAAAGGATTTTGGGGGTGGGGGAGATGGGAGAGATAGCAGTATGTCTGAGTCATAGTGATGGGAATGATCGGTTAAAGAGAGGAGAATTGCTAATGTCAGGAGCCACATTCTGGAACAGTGTGAGGACAGGATCCAGGGACCAGTGTGGGCTGGCCTTGGCAGGGAGTGTGGACAGTCCACCTACTCACTGGCTTCACATTAGAATCACCTGGGGGACATTTTTGTAATTATTATTATGGTATTTATTTTCTTTTAAAATATTTTTATTACAAGGAATCAGGTAATAACCTAGGATAAATATATAAAATCTGAAAGCAATGTGCTACATTGACATTAGTTTTTGCTGGGTAGAGGAATTACCAGTCGTATTCATTTTCCACTTTTGACAACTTTTGCCATGAGCATAAAAATTTTCATTGCCAAAATAAAACACAACAGATCTAATTTAATTAAAAGAAAAGAAGGAGGTATAGAAAACAATTTGGAAATTCCTCTAACTATTAAAAATAGAATTACCATATAAACAAACAATTTCACTTCTGGGTATTTATTCAAAAGACTTGAGAGCAGTGTCTCAAAGAGATGTTAGTACCCTGTGTTCATAGCAGCATTATTCACAATGGCCAAAAGGTGGAAGCAACCCCGATGCCCATCAGTTGATGAATGAATAAATAAAGGGTTGTCTATATATACAATAAAATATTTTTCAAGTTTAAAAATGAAGGAAATCACATAGATGAAACTTGAAGACGTGATGCTCAGTGAAAGAAGCCAAGATGAATGTTGTGTGAGTCCATGTAGAGGAGGTATCTAGAGCAAAGTTACAGAAACAGAAAGTAGAATGGTGGGTACCAGGGGCGGAGAAAAAGGAGGAATGGAGGAACTGTTGTTCAATGAGTGTAGAGTTTCAGTTTAGCAAGATTAGAAAGCTCTGGAGATTGGTTGCACAACAATAAGAATATATTTAACATTAAGATCTGTACATTTAAAATGGTTGAAATGGTAAATTTTATATTATGTGTGTAAAATCTTTCTAAAAGGAAAGAAAAGGGAAGGAGAACATTAGCTAGCTGTGTTTCTGGGGGTGACTGGGTCTGAAGGGAATGCTGACACAGAGGTGAGATGGCTGCACAGATGGCCTCTGAAGGTCACGTTACTTATGTGTATCTGTGAAATGTTAGCGCTCTTCCCTCACACTCAGAAAGAATTCAGTTTCCTAAAAGGATTTTATACCATGATTTGTGACCTATATTTTGAGTTTAGACCAAGAGTACTTCAAGAGCCTGATATTAATACAAGTTTTAAACTTTTGGCAAGATCAGTCAGAGGAAAAAAAATAGATTCTTTGGATTCATTTTCAATTTAATCTGTTCTTCCTTTCTCTAGTGCACAATGTAATTCATTTGTAAAGGGTGCTATTTTAGGCAATATGGCTTTAAGTAGGACATACATAGAACGAAGCCACTGCATCTAATTCATCATCCAGGAGCCCAAACTTTGTAATTATGTGGCCAACCATTTTCAATCATGACTCACTTGTGAATCTAAATAAAACAGTTCATCCACTGCAATTACCTAAGTCCCTCTTGTTGAGAAGGTCATAATTGCTTTGGCAGTCCTCATCACTGGCTCTCATCTTCTAAAGAATACTTCTCTTGAGATGTGTACCATACTCTCAGGCTCTGCAGTCTGCTTCATGACTCCAGCCTGGACAGGGTGGGCCACCTCAGGCCTGGAATCATGATGTGACTTCTTACCTGGGTGTGAGAAGGAGTCACCGGCTGGCCTTTCATTATGGTTCTTGGAGTATAGACATTATTCAGCTGCTATTCTTTAAGAAATATGTTTTCAAAAGACCAAATCTCCAGGGGGTTATATATTGGAATTGCATACTAGTCGGGAATGAGCAGGATATTTGTTGTGGATAACAGGTTCATGCTTTTTAATCTTTTTGTCAGTTAAGGGAAATTCAAAAGTAATACATGCTCCTAGTAAAATTTCAAACACTGCAGAAAAGCCTAAAGTCAAATTAAAAATGTTCCCATAGCTTTTTCTAACTCTACCCTAATATAATCATCATTAACAGTTGACACATTCCCCCCCATGCTCTTTTCTTAGTTATACAAACATGTGACTGTATCCTTTTTACGTTTAACATATACTAAACGCAATATTCATTAATTTTTACACTTGACCACATCATAGCCATCTTCTATGGACTAAATGATGGTATCCTCCTAAAAACTGAATGTTGAAACCCTAATCCCCAAAGTAATTGTATTTGGGAGGTAATTAGGTTTAGATGAGATCATGGGGGTAGAGCCCCAATGATGGGATTAGGGCTCTAATGAGGAAATGAAGGAACCATAGCTTTCTCTTTTTCATCATGTGAGTGAGCACACAGAAAGTGGCTGTGTGTGAACCAGGAAGAGGACATTCACCGAGAACCTGACCATGCTGGTACCCTGATATCAGACCTCCAGCTCTAGAACTGTGAAAAATAAATGTTTGTTTTTTAAGTTGCTTTTCAATGGTGTTCTGTTATAACAGGCTAAGTTGACTGAGACAGTATCTTTTGAATATGATATGTGTTGTTGACCTCAATATTAACATTTACATAGAAGCCCATGGCAGGGAGGTTTTATAATGCACCAAGTCATCTAGGTTTTAGAAATATGTCACCAGTGTGCCATTTCAGAAAAAATTGCAGTGATCACCTATTTGACTACATTCTTGTACATTGACTATTTTATTTCTAACAGATAATGTCCAAAACTAATAATGCTGGATCAAAGATATGTGCAGTTTTTACTTTAACAAACACGTTTATGTGCATTTTGAAAATGCTGTGGCCTTGACATGAGCAAATATGGAAACAGTGAGGGTGTTTGGAAAAGAGAACTCACTTGGCCCAAGAGAATGGATAAATATTTCCAAATATAATACTAATGTTATAGGAAATACAAAGCTGTGTAAAACACGATTGATCCTCAGGTACCTCATAATTTTCTTACTTAAGAGCAATTTAACTGCTGCTAGACTACAAAGATGTTTACTGGGAGTTTAGAGAAGTAAAGAGAAGTGATGAATAATGATGATAAAAATGATGATAACATTTGTAGCCGGAACTGACTTCATCTGAGATGCATTGTTACAGCCATTTAAGGTTCTTTTAGGCTGGTATTCTTTTCAACTGATTAGTACCTGTGCTAGTCTGGTTGTCAAATATGTTTAATATTACTACTGAAAAAATAGCTTCCACTTATTATAATTGAGCACAATTATCTCATTTGAAGCTTACAACCCCAGATGGAAGATTTAGTTACATTTCACAGATTAGAAAACTGAGATTCAGCCTGACCAGGAGGTGGTGCAGTGGATAAAGCATTGGACTGGGACACAGAGGAGCCAGGTTCAAAACCCTGAGGTCTCTGGCTTGAGCGTGGGCTCACCGGCTTAAGTGCAGGGTTCTGGCTTGAGTGTGGGATCATAGACATGACCCCATGATCACTGGCTTGAGCCCAAAGGTCCCTGGCTTGAAGCCCAAGGTTGCTGGTTTGAGCCCAAGGTTGCTGGCTTGAGCAAGGGGTCATTCGCGCCCTGCTGCAATCCCCCCCCCCCCATCAAGGCACATATGAGAAAGCAATCAATGAACAAATAAGGAGGCTAAGGAGCCACACAAAGAATTGATGCTTCTCATCTCTCTGCCTTCTTGTCTGTCTGTCCTATCTGTCTCTCTCTCTGTCTCTGTCTCTGTCACACAAAAAAACAAACAACAACAACAAAATAAACCCTGAGGTTCAGAGATTGAATAACTGCCCAAGTAAATAATGGGTCAGCCAAAGTTGGTTGAGCACATGTCACTGATGGGTGCAGTGGAGCACTTGCTGGGGTAGATAAGAAACACTGCAAGGTACAATCTCAGCAGCAGGAGATGGAGGGCATCTGGAGCATGGTCTAACCAGTGGTCGGCAAACTCATTAGTCAACAGAGCCAAATATCAACAGTACAGTGATTAAAATTTCTTTTGAGAGCCAAATTTTTAAAATTTAAACTGATAGGTAGGTACATTCCTTATCGAGGTAGCGCCTGCACGTGGTATTTTGTGGAAGACACACACTCAAGGGGCCAAAGAGCCACATGTGGCTTGCGAGCCGCAGTTTGCCCACCAGGGGTCTAAGCAAAGCCTCTGAACTGGGAATGACAGTGCTGTCCATTGGTCTCCTTCCACTGGAAGACAAGCATGGGGCATTTTGGGACTTGACCCTAATCTGCTTTCCTGAGCTTATTCCTATTCAGCCCAGATGGACTGTAAAAGTCATTACTCCACATAAATGCTTTTATGCTTTAATGTTATTGGCCATACTGATTTTCTTTCCAAGTTTTTGACTGCCCACATGTTAGTCACCCTTCAAAGCACACTCATTTGTGGAATCTAATGAAGAAAATAAACTAACAAAAGAGAAACAAATTCATAGATATAAAAAACAGACTGACAGCTGTCAGAGGGGATGGGGGTTGAGGACTGGGTAAAAAAGGTGAAGGGATTAAGCAAAAAATAATCATAGAAACAGACAACAGTGTGGGAATTACAGGAGGGGAAAGGAGGTGGGGGGAGGTGGAAGAGGGTAGAGGAAGGATAGATGGTGATGGAGGGAGACTTGACTTGGGGTGGTGAACACAAAATGCAATATACAGATGATGGAGTGTAGAATTGTATACCTGAAATCTATATAATTTTATTAACCAATGTAACTTCAATAAGTTCAAAAAAAATTTTTTTAAATACAATAGCTCTCACAGAGTTCACTGCCATCCTGAGACACAAATATGATTCCCTTTGAAACCTTATTGGTCTGATGTTTTTGCCTCTCCTAAAGCACCAATTATGTTTTATCTCAAATCACTTCCTCTCTCTCTCTCTCTCTCTCTCTCTCTCTCTCTCTCTGTGTGTGTGTGTGTGTGTATTTTATGGCGTTATTTTATTCTAAGTGCCTGTCTTGATCATCTTTGTATCACTCATGGCACGTAACCCTTAGCACATATTGCATGGTCACAGCAATGACCAATCAAAATATTTCAGAGTAAAGAAAGTATGTTTTGAGAGGAAATCTTGGATATAAAATGAAGGGGTCAGTACAGAACCTTTGGAGGTATGCAAACTCATGGTTACTTGGAGTCACTGTTGAGTCTTATCAAGGTTGATAAATACAAGAGTTAGTGATATAATTGTTCTGATAAGTGGTACACAAGGTGAATTCAAAAGCAAAATTCTATAGCCTAGAAGGAGTGAAGTAACAAGAATTGTTGTATTGGAAAATATTTAGAATATATATGGTTTAGAGACAGTCATGAGGAGGATTAGGCAGAGGGACAGCCTTCAAGGCAGGAGGCTGCAATTCAGAAGTTGGCTGCAAAGAAGAGAGACAAGACATTGATGGCTCAAGTGACATTAGAGGACACTGTCATGGAGAAGTTAGGACTGGAGAAAAGAAGGAGTTAAAGAAGAAATTTCCCAATTGCCATGTTTTTCAAACTGTGGTTTTCATTCCTTAGTATTGTGTGGAGATATATGAAATTACAGATAAATTGGCTGAATACTTCTGAGGAGTTCATTTGGATCTAAGTTTTGGAAAAATACACTGTTATTATATCACAGTCCCAAATACCTTAGGAGCATGAAATGGTCATATAAAACACCAGACTATAAAAAGTTGTGCATTCCAAACTCAGACTACAAAAGGTTCTAAATTTACTCTGCTCTGCTGTAAGGTTACAGTGTAGCACCATTTGAGTAGTGTTATGTTAATCTTGGGATGGTGCTGAGAGATCCAGGTGGTATACAGGGAAATGGGGGGAGATAGGAAGAGGCCTGCATAAGGGTCTTTTCCCAAGGTGGGTATTGTGTTGTGATTTATAGGAAGGAAAGCATATATTGAGGTCTAAGTCCTTGTTCCTGGCACAAAGTCCCTAAAACCCTTGAAATTTCCTAAATGATGACAGTGTTAAAGGTGTGTTTTTCTATGTTTGTGAAGTAACTTTTGGAATGCTCCTAAATCACCTAAGGATGGAGGTTGGGTGCAAATGGAGCAAACCATGTGATTAGAGGATCGGAACATTCTGTCACACCCGATGACCTCCTGGGAGAGGAAAGGGGCTGGAGATTGAGTTCACTCACCAAAGGCCAGTGATTTAGTCCATCGTGCCTCTGTAATAAAGCCTCCATAAAACCCCAAAAGGAGGGGTTGGGAGTGCTTCCAGGTTGACGAACACATGGAGGTTTAGGGAGAGCAGCACACTCTGAGAGGGTGTGGAGGCTCCACGCTCTTTCTCCACGCCTTGCCTTATGTATCTTTTCCATCTGCCTGTTCCTGAGCTATGTTCTTTTTTATAATAAATTGCTAATCAAGTAGGTAAAATGTTTTTCTGAGTCCTGTGAGCTGCTCTAGCAAATTACTTGAATCTGAGAAGGGCTGAATCAAAAACACAGGGGGTAACAGGGGCTTGTGAATGGCCTCTGATGTGGGGGAGTTCTTGTAGATCTGAGCCCTTAGCCTGCAGGATCTGGTCCTATCAGAATTGAGTTACTTGCTTGGTGGTATTGGAAAAAACACACATCGCAGTGGGTCAAAAGAGACTTCCCCGAATAAAATCCTTGCAGATCATGCCTGTCTTGGCATCAGCTTCTCAGAGGACCTGAGCTCACCATTCATTTATGAGTTTCCCAAGTCTTTACTAACCAGAATGAGCAGATACAACTCCTGCTGAAATTCTCATATTTACTCCTCATGTATCAGTCATTAATATTTATTTAATCTCCAACATGCCAGTCATGGTCTGAATGACCTTACAGAATCTTCCCCTGAATGTCTCCTGTCTTGTCTATGCTGCTCCTAAAGGATACATCCAAAAGCGAACCCAGCCCTCCCTGAATAGATTTTTTTCTAAAGACGACATACAGATTGGCCAATTGATGTATGGAAAGATGTTCAGCATCACTAATCATCAAAGAAATGCAAATTAAAACCACAATAAGATATAACCTCACACCTGCCAGAATGTCTATCATCAATAAATCAATCCGTAAGCATGGGCAAGAATGTGGAGAAAAGGGAACCCTCGCACACTCTTGGTGGGAATGCAGATTGGTACAACCACTATGCCAAAAAATATGAGTTTTCTCAAATAATTAAAAGCAGAACTGCCTTATGACCCAATAATTTTACTTCTTGGTATATATTTGAAGAAACTCAAAACACCCATTTGTTCACACCAATGGATTGATGATCAGGACTTGTACTTCTGCATGCCTGCGTAAGAATAATGCAGTGGTTCTCAAAGTGTGTGCCAGCGTGCACCGGTGCGCCCTAGATTTCCGGGTGCACCCTATAGTATTCCAGAGAAATATGTGCCTGTTGGGGACCAAAAAAACCAACAGAGTTTTTGGAGGTTAGATATTTGGGGGACAGAGATATAGGGAATTGGCTGTAAGCTGACAGTCTGCCCAACCCCCACCTCATTTGCCTGATTAGATTGCAAAAGGTTGTTAAACTGCGCTGCTGGATTGTTTATACTACCCTCCATGTTCCCCGGAAAGACTGGAGGCAAGTTTCTTCTATCTTTTGTTTGGTGTAAAGTTAACATGATATGTATGGTGGGGGTTTTCAGCACTCAACACAATTGAGTAAAAAAAAAGAAATTCTTCAACATATTGATGAGAAAATGAAAGTTTGCCTTTCAAATATATGTCCAAACATTGAAGAAATCACTAAGACACATCAGGCTCATGTTTCTCATAAACACAAGAATGAAAAAACTTAACACATTTGTACTGGAACCTGCCGAATTTACAAAATCTTACTAAGAATGTATCTATATATATAAAAAGATAACATTTTTGTCTTTATTTTATTTTTTAACCCCTCTTTTTTACAAATTCTAAAAAGCATAACTCAAAAAATGTAACATAAAAATGTTTTTTAATGTCAGAATAAATTTAATTTTGTCATATTTATTTCGTTTAATTACCATAAAAGCACGCTTGGACTTTATATTTTTTCTTTAATATTTGACTTAATTATTATAAACATATTTCTCAGAAATTTGTATATAGTGTGCCTACAATTATGTGTTGGATTTTAAATGCACCCCGACTTCAAAAAGTTTGAGAACCACTGGAATAATGCAAGGTAGCTGTTAAGAACAGGAAGCACGGTAGAGTGTAAACCTTTCTCCTAAGTTTTAGTTATCTATAAGAAACTGCTTTTTGGTGAACACAGAGTACATTTATGAGCAGATCTGTGCATTCTACAGTGACAATGTGAAAAGCATGGAGGAAGAAGATGACTTTTCAAAGGCAGGGGAAACAGATGAAATGTATCATTTCACAGATGACTGACTCTAACCATGTGTGTGCACGTTTTTAATTTAATGCAAATTTAAATTAATCTTCTACTTGCATTAAAAATCTCATTTATTACCAAAAAAACCTGTTCTCTTAGTTTCAGAAATAGCTAAATAAAGATCTGGGATATGTACTTTACTTTTCTCTGCTCCTGGGTCTTCAGCAAGATATTAATAAACAACAGCTGACAAATGGTGAGATAATTCTGCCTCATTATGCTGGGAGGCTGGCACAGCAGAAAGTGCGCCAGGAACAGGTAGCATCAGGCAGCCATGAACATCCCTGAACCTCACTTTCTTCAATGATTCCTTTGTCTATTTCATAGGGTTATGGTAAGATTCAAATAACATATTGGGTGTGAAAATACTTTACAAACTGCAACCTGATATTCAAATGTCAAGGATTATTATTTAGAAACTCCAGGTATACCTAATTTATTCAGAGACCCCACTAACTTACTCACATGTGACTGACACAAGTTTATAAAAGAGCATTTTAAAGAAATGACATGTTCAGTGCAGGTATACAGAAGGAACAAATTCAATTTGAAGGCAAAGAAGAGGCTGGTAATTAGAAAGTAAAAAGTTGCAAGAATGAGCAATCAGAAGCTCCTGAACTACTCCGCATAGGGTGTCAGGAAACTGAATGTTGTGAAGTCTCTTTGATGATATTTCAGTGAGACAAAGAAGAGTATTGGTTGTAGGGACAGGATTGTTGTTTCCCTCCCTTACGCTCAGATAGACTATTGTTTTTCCCTTCCCTTTGCCCTAAACTCACTAATTTAGCTTGCTCACTCACTACTTGTCCTTGAAACACCTACACAAACCTTCAACAACAAAAGTGCTTGCAGAAAATAGGACCCAATAAGAGGAGATAAAACATAGGATTAATGTAAATGAAGAGCTGAAATCAACACATAGAAAATGACTGGAGCCATATGTGTGGTTTGTTCACAGACCTTTTGCATCTATTTTTCTATTGAGTCACTATTTGTCTATATGGCCCGAAAGATTGAGTATCTGTCCCCATACCTTTTTCTCTTTAACTAGAGAGATCCCAAGAGTCCACAAGGAGAGCATAGGAAAAGTATATACCCAATCCAAACTATAAAGCTGTAATTTAAGTTAAGTGTGTTCCACCCTTTCTTTAACTAAAGAGAGGATAAAAGAAAAGTGAGACAGATTGAAAAATAAATATGCTCACAAAGTGAATACTTGCATCACAATACATAGCATATTTTGATACATTGTATATGGCCCCAAGATATGAAATGGCATAGGGGTTCCATTTCTTATTCCACTGACTTTAATTAGGATCAAAAGTTTGCCAATTTATTGCTGTTATCAATACTACTTTTTTTTTTAACAGGGACAGAGAGAGAGTCAGAGAGAGGGATAGATAGGGACAGACAGACAGAAACGGAGAGAGGTGAGAAGCATCAATCATTAGTTTTTCATTGCTGTTGCGACACCATAGTTGTTCATTGATTGCTTTCTCACACGGGCCTTGACACAATTGAATGATAAGATAACCTGGAGATGTTTTCATTGTACATATGTACCCTGATTTATTGGTGTCACCCCATTAGAATTAATAATAATAAAATATATAAAAAAATATTCTTTATATTTATATTCTTCACAGCTCTTTCAGAAATTCATAAAACACTTGAAAATGAGCCAAATGTTTCAGATTATGGAGGAAGCGAAATATGGCTCAAAGGGATGCATTTTAGCATAAATTGGTGGCTTTAAATAGGTAGACCAGAAATTTCTGCTTATCTATCTTATTTGCCTGCTTGTTATTTTAATGAGTGTTCTTCCCATTTATTAGAATTTCTGATTTCTTCCCGAATCTTTAGTTCATATTTATAAGACAAAGCCACCCTAGTCTTCCCAGCCCTTCTCTTTTCCCTGCATTTTAAGTCTTAGAGGTGACAGGTGCCCAGAACCCTACAGATTTGGGGACACATTTGAAAGGAACTTTTCTTGCCAGGAAGATACCTACCTTGTCTTCTAGGCAACTACTTGGGATCCCAAACCACTCATCCAGAATAGGCATCAAAGAGCATGTTTGGGTCTGAGAAGTTATCATTATGCTGTTTGAAAAACCTCTGCCAAATTGTCGACCCAGCTAATGGGGCCCAATGAATTTATAGCTTTAGTCTTTTAGTTTCAATTCAGTCCTTGACTGGTCTCTTGCTTGGGTAGAATGCTAAGGGAGGCAATTAGTCATTGGCTGGCTTTTGTTCTCCCTGTTTTTGAAATATTCTGGCTTTTTAAATTTTTTAAATCTCCTGTATGTTTTCTGTTTTCCCCTAGGAGTTCATTTTGTTCTGTCTACACATGCATGCTTTTCAGATGCATGGACTTCATCCATGATCACTTAAGACTCATCATGTCTTCCAAACTGGGTCATTGAGCATACTCATCTACCGTGACTGTATTATGCTATGTCGCCAACACTGACCATTCCTGCCGATCCAGGATGGGGTGTAATTCCAAAGGGCCTCAGATGGTGGCACAGATAATATCATAAGAGGGAAATCCAGAGCATAGAATTTCTTTAGGTCATGTGAAAAATAATTCAGCTTTACCATGTTTTATTTCCATACATTATGGTAATAGGGCTGACACAGACAGTGCAAAGAGAGCTTCACAGGCATCTTCTGCATAAGAAATAATTTGACTATTGGAAAAGTCACTGAACTTAGGGTGAGTCTATGTACTTTCGTTTGTAGTGTCGTAAAGTACTCGGGTTGGGTTTATGTAGAAACACCAAGTCCAAATGAATTTTTAAGGAGTTTTATTTTAAAAAGGAGATTTATTAATATGCCGGCTGCATATAACTAACACAGGGCAAAGCTGACCCAAATCGTGCCGCCCAGCATACAGCCCTGAGGCAGGTTATATACCTTTGATCAAAGGAGAAGGAAAAGGAGGAGGAGGGACAGATGACACAATTCATTAGCAAGCTTATAATATTCATCTATAGGATTTATAAATAATATTTCTCTATATTAAAACTTAAAAGGTAACACAATAATGAAAAATGTTGTTTTACATATTAAAAGACATTCTCAAATCTTCTAGTGCTCATCTGTCATCCCTTTGTTTAGAGGTATATACATAAATTACATGTTTTTCAGGAAGGGAGGGGGAGCTTGCATGGCGCCAGGGGATAAGTATCTGAGAATGGCCCATTAAAGAAGGAAAGAGAGAAGAGAAAAGGCTTTGCTTAATCTCCCCCCTCCCCCATCACACCTGTCTAGGTGTTTATCTTCTTCCTCACAGGTGTGGTTCAGGAAGGGAGGGAATTTCAAGTTTTCTTTCTACTTCCATTCAAAACCTAGCACACAATCTTTCTATCCTGATTGGGTGCAAATCACACACAAGTATAAAAATCATATTTACAAAATCTCTCTGTATGCTTAGCCCAAATTATAAAATGCCCTTTAAGCTTCCTAGTTAAAGGGTGTTTTCTACACAGTATGTCTCTGCATGCCAGAAAATTCCCACATTTCTCTCCCCTCACTCCCTACAGAAAGGAAAGAGCAAAAAACCTGACTCTTTCTCCTAAAATATTAATATTAATTTTTCAATTTTTT